>CM069862.1:117988384-119188384 GCA_036172795.1 Pelodytes ibericus
CCCCGGCTTGCAGGGAGGGACGGGGGCCATGCCGGAGGAGCCCCCCACCAACCCCCGGAGCGCGCTGCACCCCCTGCAGCGCCCCCCGGTGGCCGGATTTCAACTTTCTCCCTGCAGTGAATTAATAAGCCCCGCAAAAAAAAAATTAAAAAATGTAAAAGCTCCATGACCCTCGGGGGACTGGACCGGTCGGCGACGCCCAGACAGAGTTCCACGGCGACGGCAGCTTTATCCCGCTCCCCGGGCCCGGTTCCCCGCGGGACGGGCACGCACAACATGGAGCCGTTGAGCGAGCCAGCAAGCGAACACACAGCCCAAAACATGCCCAAGGGGTGCACGGACAGTTGGTACACGAATTGACACCAAAAAAAAAAAAGTGGTTTTAAAAAGCTCCATGACCCTCCGGGGACCGGATCGGTCGACGATGCCCAGACAGAGTTCCACGGCGACGGCAGCTTTATCCCGCTCACCAGGTTCCCCACGGGACTAGTAGAATAAAAGATAACGTTATCAGATAACGTTATATATGGCTTGGAAACGCACCAGTCAGAGGGGACCTCTGAAACAGCCACCAATCGGGACAGAGGTGGCCTAGAAGTGACCAATCAGAAAAGCGAGCATGGGGGCGGAGCTGGCTGAGCGGGAACCACTATAAATGCGGCTGCAGGGTGGAGCAGAGGAACTGTTTGAACGGGGGTGGAGCAGAGGAGCTGTGTGAACGGGGCTGGAGCTGTTGGAACGGAGCCGGAGCAGAGGAGCTGGAGCGGTTTGGACGGGGCTGGAGCAGAGGAGCAGGTGTCGGCGTTTCTTTGACTGAATCCGGAGTTGCTGTCACCGATTCACTCTAGTCAGGTAAGGTGAACTGTCACTGGAGGTGGTCACCGACATCTGACCCGCCGGGGTGAGGGGGGGGTTGACCGGACACTGCCTTAGGCATGACGCCCACACAGGGTTCCACGACGACTTGTGCTTCGTCCCGCACACCGGACCCGGTTCCCCACGGGATGCGCACGCACAAGATGGAGCCGTTGAGCGAGCCAGCAAGCGAACACACAGCCCAAAACATGCCCAAGGGGTGCACGGACAGTTGGTACACAAATTGACACCTAAAAAAAAAAAAAGTGGTTTTAAAAAGCTCCATGACCCTTGGGGGACCGGACCGGTCGGCGACGCCCAGACAGGGTTCCACGACGACGGGTGCTTTTTACCGCTTACCTAGTCCGGTAAGGTGCACTGTTACTGGAGGTGGTCAAGTGGTTCATGACCCCGACACTTGACCCGGGGGGGGCGACCGGACACCACCTTAATACCCTGACGCATTTTCCATGGCCACTACTGTATATATATATATATATATATATATATATATATATATATATATATATATAAATACAAAGCACACAAGTGTGTAAAAGAACCACGCACTCACAGGACTTCAATCAAAATATATGTCTATGTATTAAATCGTAGTACAGCAAAATATTGACGTTTCGGTTCTCAGGAACCATTCTCAAGACAGTAATCCCAGTTATCGCGGGTTGGTGCTGTATTGGAGGAACATGCTCCTTCAATACAGCGTGCCCAGAGGAGAGGAAAAAAAAAATCTCTTCCCTCGCTCTGAAACCGTTACTTGACTGCCCCTAGAGGCAGTTAAGAATATTACAGTTAGAAATAGAAAATAAATAAAATAAATAAATAAATAAATAAAATAAATAAATAAATAAATTTAAAAAGCTAACCCTAGATCTACTAAACCTAGATCTAGGGTTAGGGTCATAATTAGGGTTATAATTGAGGTTACAGAGGGGTTCGGGTGATCCTTTTATTTTGTTTTTGTTTTGTCTGACGACATGCATTACAGCTGTTACATCTATAGATGCCAGGATTTTGGGTTAAAAAAGTGGGTTTAATTTTAATCTGTTGTTTCGTATTACTCTTAGTAATGCACCAACGTATACTGGGGGCTCCTCTAAATATTATTTTAGGTTTTTCCTGTAAGATCTCCTTTAGGAGATCATCCTTTTTTAAGATTGGCCAGTGCTTCTGAATAATTTTTTTCAAACGAAGGTTCTTGTTATTAAAATCTAAAATAATAGATGTAACAGCTGTAATGCATGTCGTCAGACAAAACAAAAACAAAATAAAAAGATCTGTAGCTTTAAATCCAACATGACAGGGAAAGATTATGTGATTAAAGATTTTATGAACTGTCAAACATGCTCAGTTGTGTATCTACTTGAATGCCCATGTGGATTGCAATATGTGGGTCGCACTTCCAGAAAACTGGGGAAACGAATAGGGGAGTATTGTAACAACATTAAGAATAAACTCGTAACGCATACTGTACCAAAACATTTCCTACAGCATAATAGTGACCCCCTGGGGTTAAGTTTTACTGCAATTCCAAAATATAAAAAACACTTCAGGGGGGGTGATTTTTGGAAAGAACTAGGGAAATTAGAAATGCAATGGGTTTATGAGTTGAAAACTTTAACCCCTAATGGCCTGAATTCTGATTTTGACCTTTTTAATTTCCTTTAATATTTATTGATTGGACATATTGCAATCCATGTTATATAGCGTGTATACTATGAACTATGCAAGTGGTTTTATATGACTTGTTTTTACCCCGGACTCTAAGTAGAATAAATTGTCTATTTCGTTTTAGACTTCATATTATTTATTATTTTATACTTACATCTTGCTAGATAATAAATACTGTGCTATTTTATATTATATTTAATGTGTGCCAGAACCCATAGGGTTAAAATTTTATGTGTGCCAGAACCCAAAGGGTCAAAATATTTGGAGCACACAATGTGTATGATACATTTTTATTCTAGACCTGAGAGGGTTAAAAGAATTGTGAATGCATAACATACATTGGAATGTGCAACCTAGTTTTGCCCAGAGTCGAGAGGGTTAAAAGAATTTTAATCAGACACAAGCAGAAATTCTGAACGTTTTTATTACTGTTTACTCTCCACATAAACTGGAACAATGTGGGGTAACATCGTATGTGAGGAGGAGCTGCAGAGGCATCCTGACGGGGAGACGCGAGCTGCAGAATGAAGATGCCGGCTGATGGACGCTGAACGTGTGATGTCACCATGCGCGACACACAGAAGTCGCGCGTGGCGGGAGATTTAACAGTGGAAAAGAAGATATGGAGAGAACACACTTGAAAAAGCCCATTTCTACTGGGCGAAACGCTTTGTGGAAAGGAGGAGACTTGCTGGGATTATCTTTGGACACTGGGACTTGTTTTATTCTGCATGTACCTGCTGGATCCTGTTTATTTTAATGTAAGATATTTTATGTTATGTCTACAATAAATGTTTACATCCTTACTAACGGTCTCTCCTCTGCTCTCTCATCTTCTGGGATACGCTTGGATCACCTACCCTGCTTGGGCTCCCATGAGGCTTTATGTACTGAGCATAATACTGCTCAGGGATATGTGAGTGTATTTTCACTTTCTTCACATTCCCTGTATTTGCACTAAAATACTACACTATATTATTATTATTTTGTTTCTGTTTTTCCCTCCATGTATAAATCAAGCGGATTGCTACACTTATTTATAGCATGTTTCATCAAAGTGGGATGGTTAAGATACCATAATACATATATAGAAAAAAAACAAACAAAAGAAATGAGAGAAAAGCATGCACTGACCCCACCTTAGTACAAACTTCCAGGTTCCATTTGCCATGCTGCATGTACATTATTTCTATCACTTCTGAGTTATACCTATCTTTGAAGGCCTCACTTAACAACATATAGCAAGAAAACTAAGTGGTTCTAAAGTGCTGCAATGGGAAGGGCTCCCATATGAAGCAAAGAAGTGAACCCCTTTCCTCTGGTAGTAAATTCTATGCTGTCCTAATGTACAGTGCCCAAAAGCCTGTAGGATGGCATCAATCATCCAAACTGTAACAACTCTGCCCCTGCAGGAGTTTGCAGTAGGATTCTGTCTGTCAGAAGAGGCCACTTGGAGTTACCTCAGTATGACATGAAAAATGTAGCCAATGTTTAATGTAAGTGCTAGCTACATTTTTCTAAAAAGGGCCGTGCCCAAAATTCCTTGTTTGGGTTACCTCTGCAATGTCACATGTTACATCTGGAATCTCACGTTATTTCATCAGGGACCCAATGAATTAAATTATTGGTTGCCATGTCTGGAACTCTTTAACCTATTGACGACATAGGACGAGGATGTGCCAGTCATGTCCAGGGAGAAACTCCCTTAACGACATAGGACGAATTGCCCTACAACTTGTAAAAAACAACAGAAAAACATGTAAACATTGGGCAATTTCTAAACTCAGGACAAATGTTAGAATCTATCTAGCAGATTTTTCATCTAAAGCAGGGGTCCTCAAACTTTTTAAACAGGGGGCCAGTTCACTGTCCCTCAGACCGTTGAAGGGCCGGACTATAGTAAAAATAAAAACTATGAAGAAATTCCTATGCACACTGCATATATCTTATTTTGAACAAAACGAGAACAAATACAATATTTAAAGTAAAGTTAAATCAACAAACTTACCAGTATTTCAATGGGAATAGTGTGCCAGTCAGAGCCCAGGAATATTATGCCAGTCAGATGCCCAGGAATATTATGCCAGTCAGATGCCCAGGAATATGATGCCAGTCAGATGGCCAGGAATATTATGCCAGTCAGATGCCCAGGAATATTATGCCAGTCAGATGCCCAGGAATATGATGCCATTCAGATGGCCAGGAATATGATGCCAGTCAGATGGCCAGGAATATTATGCCATTCAGATGCCCAGGAATATTATGCCAGTCAGATGCCCAGGAATAATATGCCAGTCAGATGCCCAGGAATATTATGCCAGTCAGATGCCCAGGAATATGATGCCAGTCAGATGCCCAGGAATATGATGCCAGTCAGATGCCCAGGAATATGATGCCAGTCAGATGCCAAGGAATATGATGCCAGTCAGATGCCCAGGAATATGATGCCAGTCAGATGCCTAGGAATATGATGCCAGTCAGATGGCCAGGAATATGATGCCAGTCAGATGGCCAGGAATATGATGCCAGTCAGATGCCCAGGAATATGATGCCAGTCAGATGCCCAGGAATATTATGCCATTCAGATGGCCAGGAATATTATGCCATTCAGATGGCCAGGAATATTATGCCATTCAGATGCCCAGGAATATGATGCCAGTCAGATGCCCAGGAATATGATGCCAGTCAGATGCCCAGGAATATAATGCCATTCAGATGCCCAGGAATATGATGCCAGTCAGATGCCCAGGAATATTATGCCATTCAGATGCCCAGGAATATGATGCCAGTCAGATGGCCAGGAATATGATGCCAGTCAGATGGCCAGGAATAGTATGCCATTCAGATGCCCAGGAATATGATGCCATTCAGATGTCCAGGAATATGATGCCATTCAGATGCCCAGGAATATGATGCCATTCAGATGCCCAGGAATATGATGCCAGTCAGATGTCCAGGAATATTATGCCAGTCAGATGCCCAGGAATATGATGCCAGTCAGATGCCCAGGAATATGATGCCAGTCAGATGCCCAGGAATATGATGCCAGTCAGATGCCCAGGAATATGATGCCAGTCAGATGCCCAGGAATATGATGCCAGTCAGATGCCCAGGAATATTATGCCAGTCAGATGCCCAGGAATATGATGCCAGTCAGATGCCCAGGAATATGATGCCAGTCAGATGGCCAGGAATATGATGCCAGTCAGATGGCCAGGAATATGATGCCATTCAGATGCCCAGGAATATTATGCCATTCAGATGCCAGGAATATGATGCCAGTCAGATGCCCAGGAATATTATGCCATTCAGATGCCCAGGAATATTATGCCATTCAGATGCCCAGGAATATGATGCCAGTCAGATGGCCAGGAATATGATGCCAGTCAGATGGCCAGGAATATTATGCCATTCAGATGGCCAGGAATATGATGCCATTCAGATGCCCAGGAATATTATGCCATTCAGATGCCCAGGAATATGATGCCATTCAGATGCCCAGGAATATGATGCCATTCAGATGCCTAGGAATATGATGCCATTCAGATGCCCAGGAATATGATGCCATTCAGATGCCCAGGAATGTGATGCCATTCAGATGCCCAGGAATATGCCAGTCAGATGCCCAGGAATAATATGCCAGTCAGATGCCCAGGAATAATATGCCAGTCAGATGCCCAGGAATATGATGCCAGTCAGATGCCCAGGAATATGATGCCAGTCAGATGCAGGAATATGATGCCATTCAGAAGCCCAGGAATATTTTGCCATTCAGATGCCCAGGAATATTATGCCATTCAGATGCCCAGGAATAATATGCCAGTCAGATGCCCAGGAATATGATGCCAGTCAGATGCCCAGGAATATGATGCCAGTCAGATGCCCAGGAATATGATGCCAGTCAGATGCCCAGGAATATAATGCCAGTCAGATGCCCAGGAATATGATGCCAGTCAGATGCCCAGGAATATTTTGCCATTCAGAGGCCAGGAATAGTGCTCGTTATCCCTCCCTCCTCCCCCGCTTCCCCATCACTTACCTCCAGCTGCTGTGTCCCCGGACGTCTCGCGCGGTGTCCTCCTTTGGAGGAGGGAAACAGTTACCGGATCCGGATGTGACGTAACAAATTTTTTTTTTTTTTTCCTGCAGCCGCATCCTTTGCGGCTGCCAGAAAGAAAAAAAAAAGTAAACGGGGTGGGTGCCGGCAGCACCCCCCGCGGGCCACATAAATGTCCTCAGCGGGCCGCATGTGGCCCGCGGGCCGTAGTTTGAGGACCCCTGATCTAAAGGTTAGGAAAAGGTTTTTTTTTTAAATTTTTCATCATATTTTATTTTTTTATAGTAAATGACACCCATACAAGTTATATGTTTTTTTTAAAGGACAGTTAGAGCTTTCTTTTGATACCCTATACATAAAAATAATCTACAATTTAGTATTAAAAGGGGAACATTTTGGGAAGAAAAATGTTTTTCCCCATTATTTTCCCAATAAAAATCTACACAACTAGTGCAATACTAACCCACTTATCCCAATTAATTAACTAACTAATAAAAAATAAACAAAAACCTCCCCAACAAAAAAAAACAACAGAACAATACTCTGACCAGTGTGAGATCTGAGACATAAGAATCACAAAACAGGCATGCAGGGGTTAACTGTAATTAAATTAATATATTAAAATCAAATGTATTTATAAAAAAAAAACTTTAAAATTGCACAAATAAAAAAGGTTTGGGAAAAAACAAACAAATTAAGGGCAATAAAGAAGAAAGGAAAATGATCACAGTAACAAACCTTGCTTATTTTTCACTTGCTGGTCACTCTCCGTGCTTGACTATAAGTACATGAAGCACAGAGAGTGAATAAAAGAACACATTGACTTTGCCATTTAATTTGCATGTTATTACGCGATCATCGCGGTCACGAAAACCTGCCGATTGGTCCAGGAACTTTGCCTGTGAGGCAGAGTTGTGGACCCGTTTCAGAACGGCTGGCAGTGCACAAGGAGAACACTGTCCGTTTAACTACACAACGAGTTAGCTCGTCATAAGGTCGCTACCGCTGTGGATCTTATGACGAGTTAACTAGTCATAAGGTTGCGGGGAGGTTAAATGAGAAAGACGAAAACTACAGCTAAACATAAACACAGCAGAAGTGTTAAAACATACCATGTTACAAAGGGTAAGATATATTCAAAAAGTCAGGTCAGAAAAAGGTTAGTTTCAAATTCTTCTCCTGCAACTTTGAAATCATAACTTGGGTTTATCATATTAGCAGTCACCATAGAAGCATGTAGAAAAACCTGGTTTCTATTTAAGGAAATGATTTGTCTTCATTTTATGTTTAAACTTAAATGTATAGTTCTTTATCAATTTCTGTTTTAGATTTGTTGCTTCTCTTAACACCACTCTAGGTTGTTCCGGCAAAACTGATGTCATCTTTCAAAATTATCTTCCAATGCTTTCTAAAAATCTTTTCTATTGTTCCTTATTTGTTATTAAAACCCAATATTACAGTAACCAGTGATTGAGTTATTTCTCATTTCTTATATTGTAATGACTTCTATCATATTTTTAAGTTTTCATCATCATCTTCAACAAAAATCTCTAACTCTGAAAAGTGTACTTGCTCTTTACCAAAATCTAAAGTTTATATTATATTCACTCCATCACAATTCAAATGATCACAAATTTTATCAGGTGTGTTTCTGTCAGGCTTCAATTTTTTTAACTTGACGCGATCGCGTCATTAGGCCACGCCCTCTTCAATGACGCGATCTTCCTGTGACTATAAATAACAGTCTGCAACAGACACAAATCGCTGAGTATTGTCTTTAGCAGCTGTTGTTCCTGACTCATTAGCTCCAAGCTACCTTAGATTATCTTGCTACTTTCATTTTTGATTACCTGTTGCTGATCCGGATATCCTCGACCATTCTGATTTCTCCAATCCTGACTTTTGGCTTCCTCACTCGATATTGTTACTCTCTCCAATCCTGACCTTTGGCTTCCTGAATCGAATTGTGTACTTCTCCAATCCTCTGAATACGGACCGTCCCTGTTATCCTGCATTTTTCTCTATCACCTAATCGCAAGTACCTTCCATATCTTCAATCAAGTGTTCCATCATATTTTTTCTTAATACTTCAATCAAGTTACATATATTTTTCCATATTACATCAAATCATTTATTTTTTTCTCTGCAATCAATATCAGTCAGTTTTTTCTTCTTTTTGCTGCTAAACTTTAATACAAGAATTGCTTAAATGTTATACCTTGTGTGGATTGTCATTTATTTCTGCAGTTGAGTTTCCAAATATTCTTAAAGTCACAGCTACACTGACAAAATACTCAGCCATATAAAAATGGAACCAACAGAAATGGCATCCCCAATTCTTTCATTAACTCAAAGAGTGAATCATCTCACTCAAAGTGTTCAGGATTTACGTGTGGCACACGACCGCCTACTTTCATACACCACTGAATTGCAAAACAGAAGTTTCACCACTCCCCTCTCTGTTCCCCCAAGGGAATATCCAGAACCTTCTGTGTGTACCCCTGAAAAATTCTCTGGAGACAGATCCAAATACAGAGAGTTCATAAATTCCTGCACCCTTCTATTTTCCCTGAAACCCAGATCTTATCCAACAGACAGGATAAAGGTGTGTATAATTATCTCATTTTTAAGAGGTGAACCCATGTCCTGGGCTCATACTTTTTTGGAAAGAGATGACCCTATCATCGATTCATTAGACCGGTTCCTCACCGAAATGTCTCTTTTATATGAGGATCAAAACAAACAGGCCACAGCAGATATGACCATCCGCTCCTTGTCTCAAGGGAAACGTCCTGTTGAGGATTATATTGCTGAGTTTAAGAGATGCTGAGTTTAAGAGATAGCCGTAGACACTGAATGGAACGATATTTCCTTAAGGAATCAATTCCGTCTCGGACTATCTGAAGCTGTCAAGGATGAATTAGCCAGGACTGTTCTTCCTCCTACTCTAGATGCCACAATGCAATTGTCCATCAACATTGACAGTCGTATTAGAGAGAGGAAAGCCGAACGGTCCTCTACTAACAATACTTTGAAGAACCGACAAGACTTCCCCGCCTGAACCTATGGAGCTGGGAGTTATTCGTTGTCCCCTTTCACAGGATGAAAAGATAAGGAGGAGAACATTAAACCTCTGCATGTACTGTGCTTCCCCTGAACATTCTGTGGAAAATTGTCCTATTCTCTCCAGAAACAAGAGTGGTAAACACCTCTCTTACAGAAACCTTCTCTACATACCGCAGAAATCTCTTCCTCATCTTTCCCTTTCTCTCCTCTTACAGTGGGACAAAGAAAGGATACATACTGAGGCCATTCTGGACTCCGGGTCTGCTGGTCTCTTCATAGATCAAGACCTCGTGAAGGAAAAGAATATACCTCTAATAAAGAAGATTTCCCCTGTATCTATCCGACTTGTTGATGGATCCATGTTATCCTCAGGATTTATATATACATCTTTTCATTCAATTATAAAAACATACAAACATGTAGATCTTACATACATGTGTTTCGCAAATAAAGTTCTGTCCAGAGTAGTCCACAATATATGAAACACAAATAGAAAGGGTCTGATCCTCCCAGGGTTTGTAAAAAGAGCTAGAGAAAAGAAAAGGTAGAAAAAAGAGAGAGTAAATAAAGAGAAGAGAGAGAAAGAGAGAGAGAAAAAAAATAAAATAATAATTTTTAATTCTCCGTCGGTGCATCCCTGGCCCCTACCCACTCCCCCTCCCCGTTCACGGCAGCGCGACTATTGTCCACTCCCTAAATGGGCTTCTTTTACTCCACTCCAGATGACTTTAATTTCTTTTAGTTTGCCTCTAGCAGGCCCTGAGAGAAAGAATGCTTCTTCTGCCGTAAGTTGAAAATCTACCTGTTTCACTACATCTGACCAGGATGGCACCTCCTGCTTCCTCCATAAGCGGGAGAGCAGCAGTTTGATTGCCATAAGTATGTTAATGGAAAGAATTTGTCTGGGGGATTTAGCTTGCCCTGTGTTCAGATGGAAGAGAAATGTGTAGGGTGACAACGGGGTATTATTCTCTAGGACCCTATTAAGTACAAGGGAAACTAGGTTTTTGATGTGGATTAATTGTTCACAAGACCACCAAACATGAAGATGGGATCCTCTCTGTCTTCCACATCTCCAACACAGGTCAGAGGCGTCCGAAGAAAATTTACATATTCGAGAGGATACGTAGTGCCATCTATATAATATTTTATAATAAAGTTCCTGGAGATTAATACCGTGGAGAGCCGATCTAGTATTTTGGAAAGCATTATTCCAAGTCTCCACGGGAAAAATCTTACCAAGATCGGTTTCCCAATATATAACAGATGTAGGTTTAGATTGTGAGAGCAGGTTTTCCAATAATACTTGCAACTTAGAGATGTTATTGGTTCGGGGATTTTGAAAGAGAAATTTATCGAGAGAGGTACTTTCTGTCAAAGGATTTGTTTTTATAAAATTTAATATGCGAAGATAGGTGAGGTACTCAGAGTTAGGGAGGGGAAGTTTGCCCTGTAGATTTTGGAAGGAGGGCATTTTGCCATCCTGGAGTATGTCATCTATTTTATTCATCCCTGCCGCAAGCCATTTTCTGATATCCAGGTTGTGCATTCTCATCGACAATGTTCCCAGAGGGGCCAGACCATTCAATCCCTGAGCACTGGAAAATAATTTCTTAAATCGAAACATTCCCTTTACTGTCTCTATAACTATCGGATTCGAGATTTTTTATTTATTGAACCAGGTTGTTGGGGTCCAGAAGAAATAGTAAGGTTCTAGACCATGGCATTCAAAAGTCTCGATTTGAAGCCATCGGGTGTTCTGAGATGATTTGAATTTCCAGGCTAGAAAGTTTGAAAATTAACATACGTCCTGCATCCTTTCAAGATTCAAGATTTCTTATGCCGCGTCTGAGGGTTATATTAGCAGTTCTAGGGTGTTTCCTATCCCAAACATACAAGGATAATAGAGAAGTTAGTTGTTTTAAGTACATAGTTGGTGCTCTCAAGGGGATAGCCCTCATCAGAAAGAGAATTTTAGGGATTATATATGAATTGATTATATTAATACGTCCAAGCCATGATGTTTCCAAGCCACGCCAGCTTCTCAAGAGGATTTCAAGTTCATGGGCTAACTTCTCATAATTACAACACAGAGTCTGTCTCAAATCAGGAGTGATCCGCACCCCTAGGTAGTCAAGCGTTTTATTAGCCCACCTGATGTCTCCCAGAGTTGATAATTTCTGGAGATGAGAGGGAGAGAGTGAGAAACCTAATGCTTGCGTTTTCCCAAGGTTCACTCTATAATTCGAGAAAAAACTATACTGTTTAATGAGTGATAGGGACCTGCGGGACCGAATCCTCGGGGGAGGTCAGCGTCAACAGAACGTCGTCCGCATAAAGCGAGATCTTGTAGTCCTTGGAACCCAAATGAATGCCCCTAACAGCGGGTGAACCTCTGATCAGGGCGGCCAGGGGCTCAATGCTAAGGGCATATAGCAGTGGTGCTAAAGGGCACCCTTGCCTTGTCCCATTCCTTATATTAAAGAAACCAGAGTTAAATGAGGGTCCTGATATCCGTGCTCTCGGCGCCGAGTACAGTGCCATAGTGCCGGCTCTGAAAGGGCCAGTGATTCCAAATGCCTCTAAGGTCTAATCAAGAAAGAGCCAATCGACCCTATCAAAAGCCTTCTCGGCGTCGAGAGCAAGGAAGACAGTAGCCTCCCCGATATGTCCAGCATAATGAATCAGGTTAAGAGCCCTTCTAATGCTGTCCTCCCCCGAACGCCCCGATATAAAGCCCGTTTGGTCTGGATGTATTAGGTCGGATATGACCCGACCCAGTCTATCGGCCAAGATCCCCGAATACAGTTTTACATCCAGATTTATCAAGGATATTGGCTGATAGTTAGGGATCCGTGTAGAGTCCTTTCCCGTCTTAGGGATTGGTGAGATGGTGGCTTCAAGCAGTTCCGGAAGGAACTCGTCCGATGAGATAGCATCCGAAAAGGTCCTTAGTAGTACAGGGATAATCTCTGTTTGAAATGCTACATAGAACAATGACGACAGGCCATCCGGCCCCGGGGCTTTTCCCTTTATCAGAGATCGAATAGCCGCACCCAACTCGATCTCTGATATGGGCTGGTTCAAAACGGAAAGTTGCTCTGCCGTTAGCGAAGGAAGCCCAATTTTAGCCAAAAAAGATTCAATCTGCGAGGGGGACTTCCCCTCCACAGGGAGATTATATAGTGTACCATAATAATGGCTAAAGGCATCACTTATTTTGACTGGAGAGAGACATATATTGTCGTTATATACTATTTTCGCTATACGTGCTTGATAATTTCTGAATTTAATTTTATTGGAAATGGCCTTCCCAGGTCTACCTCTATTCGCATACCATGAAATCTTGAAGCGTGCTATGTCCTTTTTATATTGTTCATCGAGTTTTAGTTTTATTTTGATCTGGGTCTCTTGAACAAGGGACAAATTTCCGGAGCTAGGTTGTAGTTTGTGGAGGGTTTCCAGCCTAGCTAGGTCGATATACAGTTCTGATAGTGCTTTCCCCCTTGCCTTTTTCATGAGGGTGCCTAACTTAATCAGTAATCATCTGATGTAGCATTTAAGTGTGCACCAGAGCGTCTGATCACTAACAGCGCCATTATAGTTGTTTTTTAAAAAGTCGAGAAGCTCATTCCAGAGTATGATCTTATTCTCTTCTGAAACCCAAATCTCCTCATTTAAACGCCACTTGGATCTAATCCTATAGTCCGGGTTATTCTTATATTCTAGAAAGATTGGGGCGTGGTCGGACCATGAGATATTCCCTATATGCGTCTTTAGGCACCCATCTAGATGAGAAGATCTCATCAAGAAATAATCTATCCTAGAGTATGATTTATGGGCATTAGAGAAGAAAGTATAATCCCTAGCTTTGGGGTTATATACCTGCCAGGCGTCATATAGATCGTTACTCAGCATAAGGCGTGTGAAAGCTTCGGCGTTTTTCTTAACTCTTTGATCCAGTCTGGCCCCCCCGGGAAGAGATTTGTCAAGAGAAGCATCTGCGATAATATTTAGATCTCCCCCGAAGATAACCACTCCCTGTTGTATCTTGTCAACCCTATCTATCGTGGCTTTCAGGAACCCTAATGTTCCATCTGATGGAGCATACATGTTGACGAGGGTAAAGAGTACGTCATTGATCTTTCCGATTACAATACATAATCTGCCATTAAGGTCTGATTCTGAGTGGAGTAGTTCGAATTTAAGATTAGCCGAAATAATTATAGCGACCCCTCTCTTTTTCCTATCTAAGAGGGAGGATTCAAAAATGATTGAAAATTTGCCAGATCTCCAAAGTTTTTTTGAGCTAGATTTCCAATTCGTTTCTTGTGTGAAACATACATCTATGTGATTCCGGGACATTAAGTCAGAGAGATAGGAGCGTTTCTGGGGGGAGTTTAGGCCCTGGGAGTTATTGGACATAATTCTAATTGACATGTCTAAATATAACGTAGAGTGCCGCATTCGGAGAGGGGGTTAGGGGCAAACAGGGCGACCGGCGGAGAAGTGAAAAAAAAAAAGGGAGGTAGAAAGAAACCATGGGAGGATACAAACAACAACATACACATACATTGAACCATACTTATTAGAGGGATATGGAACCTAATCAACAATAAGTTGATGTCTAAGGTGCCAATCTCGCCAATCTAAATCCCGTAACCACCGCGGGATGCATGTGGGCATCTAAGCGGGGTGAGGCTATCAGTGAAAGACCTGGTTTTAAACAAGAAATGGGTAGAGGGGAAAGGGCAAAAATCAAGAGTAGGGATATTTTCAGGTCTATATATAGAAGTAGAGAGGGGAAAGAAGAAGAAAAGACAGAGAGAGAGAGGAAGAGAGAGAGGAAAGGAAAAAAAATAAGAAAGGGGGGAAAAAATAAAAAAAATGTTTATACAAGGTGACATCCCCTTTTATCCGCTTATTAAGATTTAAATTCATAGACAAACAGAGTATCATTAAATTTACACGATTATCAGTTTAAGGGTAAATTTCATCAGAAGTACATTATATATAGAGTACCATCAACTTTGTACAAACATTAGTACAGATTCCTAAGAAAGGGGAGGAAAAGAAGATACTATACAAAGTGAGAGCAACTTTGTGCGCTTATCCAGAGTAGGATTCATGGGCAAATTGCAATATGTAAAGAGTCGTTTTTCGAAAGTTAATTTTCGTCAGGAGTCCACTATATGTGAAGTGCCGTCAACTTTGTGCAGTTAATGATGCAGAATAAAATTTCATAGAAAATTCATTATTTATAAAGTGTCATCCAGTTCGGGCAATTGTCTTTGTGTGTCAAATTATAAGTGTTAAATTTCATTTTAAGTGCCTTATATAAAGTGCCATCAACTATATGCAATTAATAGTATAAAGTTAAGTTTCGTGAAAAAGAAAAAAGATAACTTCATTATTTATAGGATACAAGGAAAAAAAAAAAAAAAAGGGGGGTAGAGGGGAGAAAGGAAAATTCTGTGCAACGTGACATCACTTTTGTCCGCTTATCAAAGTTTTGGATTCAAAGACAGATAGAGTGTCATTAAGTTTACACGAATATCCGTTTCAGAAATACATTAAATATAGAGTACCATCAACTTTGTGCAAATATTAGTGCAGATTTTTATAAATAATTCATTATTTGTAAAGTGCCGTCAGATTTGTGCAATAGTCCTTATAGGTCAGATTGTTAATATTAAATTTCGTCACAAATACATTGTATATAAAGTGCCATCAGCAATGTGCGATTAACAGTGCAAATTTCCTAGAGAAAAAAGTTCATTATTTATATAGTGCCAGAAAAAAAAAAAAAGGGAGGTAGAAAGAAACCATTCGAGGATACAAACAACAACATACACATACATTGAACCATACTTATTAGAGGGATATGGAACCTAATCAACAATAAGTTGATGTCTAAGGTGCCAATCTCGCCAATCTAAATCCCGTAACCACCGCGCGATGCATGTGGGCGTCTAAGCGGGGCGAGGCTATCAGTGAAAGACCTGGTTTTAAACAAGAAATGGGTAGAGGGGAAAGGGCAAAAATCAAGAGTAGGGATATTTTCAGGTCTATATATAGAAGTAGAGAGGGGAAAGAAGAAGAAAAGACAGAGAGAGAGAGAGAGGAAGAGAGAGAGGAAAGGAAAAAAAGAAAGGAAAGGGGGGAAAAAGAAAAAACAAATTCTATACAAGGTGACATCCCCTTTTATCCGCTTATTAAGATTTAAATTCATAGACAAACAGAGTATCATTAAATTTACACGATTATCAGTTTAAGGGTAAATTTCATCAGAAGTACATTATATATAGAGTACCATCAACTTTGTACAAACATTAGTACAGATTCCTAAGAAAGGGGAGGAAAAGAAGATACTATACAAAGTGAGAGCAACTTTGTGCACTTATCCAGAGTAGGATTCATGGGCAAATTGCAATATGTAAAGAGTCGTTTTTCGAAAGTTAATTTTCGTCAGGAGTCCACTATATGTGAAGTGCCGTCAACTTTGTGCAGTTAATGATGCAGAATAAAAATTTCATAGAAAATTCATTTTTTATAAAGTGTCATCCAGTTCGTGCAATTGTCTTTGTGTGTCAAATTATAAGTGTTAAATTTCATTTTAAGTGCTTTATATAAAGTGCCATCAACTATATGCAATTAATAGTATAAAGTTAAGTTTCGTGAAAAAGAAAAAAGATAACTTCATTATTTATAGGATACCAGGAATAAAAAAAGGGGGGAGAGGGGAGAAAAGAAAATTCTGTGCAACGTGGCATCACTTTTGTCCGCTTATCAAAGTTTTGGATTCAAAGACAGATAGAGTGTCATTAAGTTTACACGAATATCGTTTCAGAAATACATTAAATATAGAGTACCATCAACTTTGTGCAAATATTAGTGCAGATTTTCATAAATAATTCATTATTTGTAAAGTGCCGTCAGATTTGTGCAATAGTCCTTATAGGTCAGATTGTTAATATTAAATTTCGTCACAAATACATTGTATATAAAGTGCCATCAGCAATGTGCGATTAACAGTGCAAATTTCCTAGAGAAAAAAGTTCATTATTTATATAGTGCCAGAAGAAGAAAAAAAAAAAAAGGGAGGTAGAAAGAAACCATTCGAGGATACAAACAACAACATACACATACATTGAACCATACTTATTAGAGTGATATGGAACCTAATCAACAATAAGTTGATGTCTAAGGTGCCAATCTCGCCAATCTAAATCCCGTAACCACCGCGGGATGCATGTGGGCGTCTAAGCGGGGCGAGGCTATCAGTGAAAGACCTGGTTTTAAACAAGAAAAGGATAGAGGGGAAAGGGCAAAAATCAAGCGTAGGGATATTTTCAGGTCTATATATAGAAGTAGAGAGGGGAAAGAAGAAGAAAAGACAGAGAGAGAGAGAGGAAGAGAGAGAGGAAAGGAAAAAAAGAAAGGAAAGGGGGGAAAAAAGAAAAAAAAATTCTATACAAGGTGACATCCCCTTTTATCCGCTTATTAAGATTTAAATTCATAGACAAACAGAGTATCATTAAATTTACACGATTATCAGTTTAAGGGTAAATTTCATCAGAAGTACATTATATATAGAGTACCATCAACTTTGTACAAACATTAGTACAGATTCCTAAGAAAGGGGAGGAAAAGAAGATACTATACAAAGTGAGAGCAACTTTGTGCACTTATCCAGAGTAGAATTCATGGGCAAATTGCAATATGTAAAGAGTCGTTTTTCGAAAGTTAATTTTCGTCAGGAGTCCACTATATGTGAAGTGCCGTCAACTTTGTGCAGTTAATGATGCAGAATAAAATTTCATAGAAAATTCATTTTTTATAAAGTGTCATCCAGTTCGTGCAATTGTCTTTGTGTGTCAAATTATAAGTGTTAAATTTCATTTTAAGTGCTTTATATAAAGTGCCATCAACTATATGCAATTAATAGTATAAAGTTAAGTTTCGTGAAAAAGAAAAAAGATAACTTCATTATTTATAGGATACCAGGAAAAAAAAAAAGGGGGGAGAGGGGAGAAAAGAAAATTCTGTGCAACGTGGCATCACTTTTGTCCGCTTATCAAAGTTTTGAATTCAAAGACAGATAGAGTGTCATTAAGTTTACACGAATATCCGTTTCAGAAATACATTAAATATAGAGTACCATCAACTTTGTGCAAATATTAGTGCAGATTTTCATAAATAATTCATTATTTGTAAAGTTTGTGCAATAGTCCTTATAGGTCAGATTGTTAATATTAAATTTCGTCACAAATACGTTGTATATAAAGTGCCCTCAGCAATGTGCGATTAACAGTGCAAAAGAAAAAGAAAAAATGTTGTCATCTCTTCACCGTTATACCCTGTAATTCTTGGAATGAATTGGTTGCATCTACATAACCCTACTATCAACTGGGAGAATCTTCAAATAAAGCTCGATTCCCATTACTGTCAAAAGACCTGTTTCCTCCATACTCCACTTTTACAAATTACAGAAGAACAACTCATTCCTCCATGCTATTCTGATTTTAAGGAAGTCTTCTGTAAAAAAGAAGCCGAAACTTTACCACCACACAGGATATATGATTGCCCTATCGATCTGATTCCTGGGGTTCCCATTCCATTCGGGCATATCTATCCCCTGTCTGATAAAGAATTAGTCACCCTCAAGGAGTATTTGGATGAAAATCTACGCAAAGGATTTATCCGTCCGTCAACCTCTCCTGCAGCCTCTGGGATGTTCTTTGTCACAAATAAAGACAAAACCATCAGACCCATTATTGACTACAGACAACTTAATAAAATCACTGTAAAAAATCCTTATCCTCTACCGCTAATCCCTGAACTTCTTGAACGATTACGTACCGCAACCATCTACACCAAGATTGATCTTAGAGGAGCATACAGTCTTATAAGGATAAAGAAAGATCACGAATGGAAAACTGCTTTTCGCACCCGATACGGCTTATTTGAATATTTAGTTATGCCATTCGGATTGTGCAACGCCCCTGCTACATTCCAGCACTTCATAAATTACATATTCCGGGATCTTCTAGATGTGTGTGTCATTATATATCTTGACAACATTTTAATCTATTCAGACAATCTAGAAGAACATCGGAAACATGGATGATGGGTGTTGTCAAGGTTACGGACTCATAGTTTGTACGCCAAACCAGAAAAATTTATTTTCGAGATGACAAAAATCTCATTCCTCGGATACGTCATTACCTCCCAACAAGTACATATGGACGATTCCAAGATTCAATGTATACTCAATTGGCCCATACCTTCAAATGTGAAAGAAGTTCAAAGTTTTCTTGGATTTGCCAATATTTATAGAAAGTTTATTAAAACATTTTCTTCTATAGTCCAACCTCTTACTCTGCTCACCAAGAAAAATACTTCTTTCGTCTGGAACCCCCAAGCTCAAGAGGCTTTTGAAGTTTTAAAAACAAAGTTCACTTCCTCTCCCATCCTCAAGATGCCCAATCCTTCTCTGCCCTACGTTCTTGAAGTTGATGCCTCTGATTTCACTCTTGGTGCTGTTCTATCTCAACAGAACACTCCCCAATCAGTCCTTCATCCTGTCCCTTTTTCTCCCGTACATTGACCTCTGCGGAAGTCAACTATCCTATAGGGGAAAAAGAGTTACTCGCTATAAAGTCAGCTTTTGAAAATTGGAGACATTTATTGGAAGGAACAGAGGTACCTATCGTTGTCTACACTGATCATAGAAATCTCGAATTCCTTCACAAGAGCAGAACACTCACCGCCAGACAGGTTCGTTGGAGTCTATTCGAGTCTATCTATTCGATAGGTTCAATTTCCAGATTGTATATCGACCTTGATCTCGAAATAAAAAAGCTGATTCCTTATCCCGAATCCCAGGAGTCAAACCAGAAAATCTTACCTCTTCAGACATTCTACCGCCCTCACGATTTATTGGTGTCCTTTCTTCCACCTTCATCAATCAACTCAAAACCTTCACAAAAAATTAAGCAACCAAGGATGACCTATCTGATTTACAACAGGAAGAAGGACTTTATTTCAAAGATACCAAACTTTATATACCTCCTTCTTTACGAGTAGACATTCTCCATATGTTCCATGATTCTCCTACAGCAGGACATCCTGGAGTAAAGAAAACAAATGAGTTATTAAAAAGACAATTTTGGTGGCCTCAACAAGGAAAAAACATCAAGGATTATGTATCTTCCTGTTCGACATGCCAAAAGAATAAACCAAGTCACCAACAACCCTTTGGGTTATTAATGAATCTACCTACACCCAATACTCCATGGAGTTCCATATCCATGGACTTCATAGTCGAACTACCTCCTTCCGATAAATTTACCACTATCCTGGTTGTTGTAGATAGATTTACAAAAATGGCTCATTTCATTCCGACAAATAAACTACCCTCTTCCAAAGAATTATCCTCACTATTTATTAATAACATCTTCAAATTACACGGATTACCTACCGAAATTATCTCTGACAGAGGAACTCAATTTACTTCTCATTTTTGGAGAGAACTCTGCTCAACTCTTCAGATATCACCCAAATTCTCCTCAGCATATCACCCTCAGTCAAATGGAAAAACTGAGCGTGTCAATCAATGTTTAGAACAGTTCCTACGGTGTTACTGTTCTCATCTTCAGGATGACTGGTCTTCCTTCCTGGCCCTTGCTGAATTTTCGTATAATAATACTCTCCATTCCAGAACAAAGATGACCCCCTTCTACTCCAATTACGGGTTCCATCCTTCTACCTTCCCATCCATTCCGTCACTACAAAGAAACCCCACCGTTACACACCAAATTTCAGAAATGGAAAAGTTATTCGAACAACTGAAAACTAACCTCAACAATTCTCTCCAAAGCCATAAAACATTTTATGATCTTAGAAGACGACCAAGTCCTTCATATCAGATTGGTGATGCTGTACTTCTCTCTACTAAGAATATTCGTACTTCTCGACCTTTCAAGAAATTGGACCAATTATACATGGGACCTTTCCTAATCGAGAACGAAAATGCAGTCAAACTCACCTTACCCTCTTCACTTCGTCTTCATCCCGTTTTTCATACCTCCCTCCTAAAACCACACGTTCCCGATCCTTTCTCCAGGAAAGTATATGTAAACCCTGATCCTGTGAGTGTCGAACGACAACCTGAATACTAAATTGCTAGATTCCAGAGTGTTCAGACGAAAACTTCAATACTTAATCCGATGGAAGGGTTATTCACCTGAGGACGACACGTGGGAAGATGCAACTGAGGTACATGCTCCTAATCTCGTGGCCTCATTCCATAAGCGATTTCCTGAGAAGCCTCGACCCTAAGCACCCTGTGGTTGCTCCTTTTGGCGGGGATCCTGTCATTAGGCCACGCCCCCTTTATTAGGCCACGCCCCCTTTATTAGGCCACGGCTTGACTTAATATGGAAAAATATATGTAACTTGATTGAAGTATTAATAAAAAAATATGATGGACCACTTGATTGAAAATATGGAAGGTACTTGCGATTAGGTGATAGGTGACAGGGACCGTCCGTATTTAGAGGATTGGAGAAGTACACAATTCGATTCAGGAAGCCAAAGGTCAGGATTGGAGAGAGTAACAATATCGAGTGAGGAAGCCAAAAGTCAGGATTGGAGAAATCAGAATCGTCGAGGATATCCGGGTCAGCAACAGGTAATCAAAAATGAAAGTAGCAAGATACTCTAAGGTAGCTTGTAGCTAAGGAGTCAGGAACAACAGCTGCTAAAGACAATACTCAGCGATTTGTTTCTGTTGCAGACTGTTATTTATAGTCACAGGAAGATCGCGTCATTGAAGGTGGCGTGGTCTAATGAAGGGACGTGGCCTAATGACGCGATCGCGAGAAAAAAAACAAAAGTAAAAAATGAAAGCCTGACAGTTTCTTTTCATTTCCATCTACATAAATTATCATCTATATCATCCATATACCTATAAAACTTATAAAACAGGACCAAGTTTGCCTCCCAGACATGTCCCCTTCAAAAATAACTATATTCCCAGTCTGACATAAATTTGTCAGCTGGCAGCTAACTTGGACCCCATAACAGTACCTGCTAGTTGTAAAAAAGGTTCCTTTTGAAAACAAAATTAAATAATGCATTAAGATAATTTATATTCCCTCAAAAATAAAATACAATTCAGATTCTGGAAAAGAACTTTCATTTTCCAACATTCGGTCTTACTGCTTGACAAACTTTAGCATGATCTATGCTTGTATAGAGTGATATGACATCACTCGTTATCAAATAATATTGCGGATCTTACTTTATGTTCTCCAGTTTCTGTAAGATACTCATAGCATACCATTATAAGTTAACAAGTAATTTTGCATCACTCTGCAAACTCTATACATAGGATAGATCATGCTAAAGGGTGCCAAGAAGTGGGACACCATAATATTCTTACAGAAATTGGAGAAAATATATAAGCTATATCATTTGGTAATGATGATTTTTGCTGGTACTATTTTATGGGTATATAGATGATCTTTTCTTTATCTTGAAAGGACACAACAAATCACGCCAGTTGAGGGCAGGCATATTGAGGGAAAGGCATTCATATACAATAATCCATCTTTCCTTTAGTATGTAGACCATAAAATCATGAGGGAAAGTAGACAGGCACAAAAAAATGTCCAGATACCATGAAAGATAAAATCCTCAGATAAATATTTGCGATACAACCTCTAGTGGTGCAGAAAGGATCTCCGACTCCAAAACAGAAATTGACAAAGATCTATACATCTAAGTTTAAAAAAGAGACACATAATTTCCTTAAACAGAAAACAGGTTCTTGCCATTTTAAATCTTGCCATGTTTGTATGGTGGCTGATAATATAACACACCCATGTATTTGTTTCAAAACTACAGGATTTTTTCCTCTAACAATTACAGTTGGACAGTCACTATCCTACTCAGATAAAGCCCTTCTTTGGGCTACTTTGGCCTTACGTTTGAAATTCCCTTCTCAATTGCCTGCAATTCTCTCTTTCATGGTCGTGTTACACTCTCTTGGTGCCAAGCCATCCCTATTCGTTTGACAATATTTGTGATATATGGTGAAGGACATTTAACCACAATTATATTATTCATAGTAACATAACATAACTACCAAAATACATTTTTATTTTTACCAACTTCCATGAGTTGGGAAAATACATCTTGAAGGTAGCTATAAAACTGCTGTCTGAAGTTCAATTATTTAACCCCTTAACGACAGATGACGTGCCAGGCACGTCACGGCAAAATGAGGACTTGCGACATGTGACGTGCCTGGCACGTCATGGACTAAATCAAGCAAAGAAAGCGATCTAGAGTCGCTTTCTTTGCTCTTTCAGTGTTGGCACAAAGCCTCTATGTAGAGGCTTTGTGCCACACTGTTCAAATGTGCAGGGGCGCCGTACGATCACCCCACGAGGTGATCGTATCCGCCATATTAAATATGGCGGCGCCGCCTGCACAAACGATCTTAGGAAGCGAACAGCGTTCGCTTCCTAAGATCAAAAGGTGTTGCTGAAATGCCTGGCCGTGTAGGCATTCAGCAACACCTTAAAATCGTTGGTGTGATCTTCGTGGCCGCTCCGATGAGCGGCCACATCCTCACGATGGAAGGGCAGCGCTGCTGTAAAGATGGCGCTGCCCTTCTGCTGGAGCCGGCAACGGAAGTGACGTAATGTCACTTCCGTTGCATCAGAGGGGGGGGGCTTCACTCGGCAGACCCTATCAGGGTGCCGATTAGAATGGCAAGTGCTCAGATGAGCACTTGCCATTCGTTGTCAAAGGCAATATTTACAAATATTGCCTTTGACAGTGTTAGATCTGCCTCCCTCTCCTCACTTGCGTTCTGGTGAGGGAGAGAGACAGATCAGTATTGTTATAGTCAGTTATATTAGTTATTTTCTATATTTTAATAAATTGTGAGACCCAAAGGCTTTTTTCAAAGCCATTCCCTGTGTTTAACCCCTTCCCTGCTTTTTGATCACTGTGTAAAATAGTGATCTTGCACACCAGCACATTTTTGCTGTCTGTGCAGTTTTTTTTAGAGGTTAATATTTTTTTACTGTATTTATTACAGTGCTATTAACCTCTTCTTTGCCGTAGATCATTGCTTTTCATTGATCCGGTTTGCAGCAGTACTTTTTTGCTGTCTGTATATTTTTTTTTTGAAACCCGCTAGGGGCAATTGAACCCGCTAGGGGGCCACGTAAAGTAAAATTTTAATACATTTATATTATTATGTCTGAGCGCATGTACAGCGCTGAGGAGGCTTATGCCATCCTCGCCTCAGATTCTGAGGCCACTGACACAGGGTCAGATTTTGACCCTGGTCAGTTTACCGATACATCTTCTAGTGATGTATCAGTGGCTGCTGGGCCCCCTGCCACAAGGAGTCGTGAGACTCCGGATGGCAGTGCTGCTGAGGAGTGGATAGTGCCTAATCGCTATAGGCCAACTATCCCTCCTTTTACCCCAGTTCCTGGCATCAGTACTGATGTTACAGGATTTACTCCCCTCCAGTTTGTCCAAATTTTTCTGGGGGATGATATACTGGGGGAGATTGTCTCCCAGTCTAATCTATATGCCCAGCAGTTCCACGCTGCTCACCCAACTTCATTTTTGGGAAGGCAGCAATGGGTCCCCATTGACGTGCCAGAATTTCTAAAATTCTGGGCACTAACAATGTTGATGGGTATTATAAAGAAACCCTCCATTCGCTCCTACTGGAGCACAAGCCCCATCTGCAGTACCCCCATTTACGCCCAGTCTATGGGCAGGCAGCGGTATGAAATGCTTCTTCATTTCATGCATTTCAATGATAATAGCCTGTGTCACCCTAGAGAGCACCCCCAGTTTGACAGGCTATTTAAAATCCGCCCCCTGATTACCCACCTCTCTGCCAGGTTTGCAGAGGCTTATACACCTAAAAGGGATATATGCGTGGATGAATCTCTGATGAAGTACAAGGGAAGGTTGAGATTCAAGCAATATATCCCTTCCAAGCGCTCCAGATATGGAGTGAAGGTGTATAAGCTCTGCGAGAGCGAGAGTGGGTACACTCAGGCCTTCCGGGTATATGAGGGAAAAGATAGCCATCTTGACCCTCCAGGCTGCCCAGAACATCTGGGAGCAAGTACCAAGATTGTGTGGGACCTTCTCCTACCCCTTATGAACAAGGGGTACCACTTGTATGTTGATAATTTTTATACAAGTGTACCACTGTTCAAGTTGCTTTATTGTTTTGAAACAGTGGCTTGCGGTACTATTCGTTCTAACCGCAAAGGGTTCCCACAGCAATTGGTACGTACCCGGCTACAAAGGGGGGAGACCTCAGCTCTGCGCCAAGAAGAGCTCTTGGCATTAAAATTCAGGGATAAAAAGGATGTGTGCATGCTCAGCACCATCCATGATGAGAGGACTGTGCAGGTTGCAGTCCGTGGCAGAGCTGAGGTCATCCAAAAGCCAGTGTGCATCAGGGCCTATAATAGGTATATGGGTGGAGTTGATCTGTCAGATCAACTCCTACAGCCCTATCTTATTATGAGGAAGACGAAGGCATGGTATAAGAAGGTCGCAATTTACCTGCTACAAGTTGCGACCTACAATGCGTTTGTGTTGCACAAAACAGCAAACCCCGGAATTAAGCTGTCATTTTTACAGTTTCAGCTTCAGATAATTTCGGGGATCTTATACCAAGATGCACCTGGTCCCCGGGCGGTGATTGGGGGAAACAGACTTGGGGCTACCCATTTTATTTTTAAAATTCCCCCAACTGACAAGAAGCAGAACCCCCAGAAAAGATGCAGAGTCTGTTATAGCAGGGGACAAAGAACGGATACAACCTTTTATTGTCCTGACTGCACTGGGAAGCCAGGACTCTGCATCGGTACCTGCTTCAAAGTGTACCACACAGTTGCCCATTTTTAATTTTTTTTAGTCCTTTATTTTTCTGCCTTTTATATTTTTAAGTTTTACTGCTCCAGATTTTTAGTTTTTATGTGTACTGCTCTAGAGTTTCAAATTTTATAAACACTCTCAATTTCAATCCAAATTACCACATCTTACAACTGACTGAACCTTCCCAAAAATCCTGGCAAACCTATGCATGGGGGGCATGGATGTACTCAGGAGGCCTGGCAGAAAACAAACTGGGGTGTTTTCTTGAAGTAACTTAGAACAGGCTCTCCTAAATCACAGTCAAAATGCAATGTATGTGTAAAATATTTTTTTGAAAAAAGACCACCAAACACTTCCAACAACTGATTTTGCAAACATGGTTGCATCAAAGACATCAAAACACCCCATATGCAATACCTTGGGGTGTCAACATTTCAAATATATACAGCTTTCTGAAAATCAAACTAAATTGGGGTATGCAATGGGCCCCAAACTAAAGATAGGCCTATCAGAACATATACGCTCAATTTAAAACCAAATGACCAAGTTCAATAATTGTGACTGAACCTTCCCAAAAATCCGGCAAACCTATGCATGGGGGGCATGGGTGTACTCAGGAGGCCTGGCAGAAAACAAACTGGGGTGTTTTCTTGAAGTAACTTAGAACAGGCTCTCCTAAATCACAGTCAAAATGCAATGTATGTGTAAAATATTTTTTTGAAAAAAGACCACCAAACACTTCCAACAACTGATTTTGCAAACATGGTTGCATCAAAGACATCAAAACACCACATATGCAATACCTTGGGATGTCAACATTTCAAATATATACAGCTTTCTGAAAATCAAACTAAATTGGGGTATGCAATGGGCCCCAAACTAAAGATAGGCCTATCAGAACATATACGCTCAATTTAAAACCAAATGACCAAGTTCAATAATTGTGACTGAACCTTCCTAAAAATCCGGCAAACCTATGCATGGGGGGCATGGGTGTACTCAGGAGGCCTGGCAGAAAACAAACTGGGGTGTTTTCTTGAAGTAACTTAGAACAGGCTCTCCTAAATCACAGTCAAAATGCAATGTATGTGTAAAATATTTTTTTGAAAAAAGACCACCAAACACTTCCAACAACTGATTTTGCAAACATGGTTGCATCAAAGACATCAAAACACCCCATATGCAATACCTTGGGGTGTCAACATTTCAAATATATACAGCTATCTGAAAATCAAACTAAATTGGGGTATGCAATTGGCCCCAAACTAAAGATAGCCCTATCGGAACATATACGCTCAATTTCAAACCAAATTACCAAGTTCAATAATTTTGACTGAACCTTCCCAAAAATTCTGGCAAACCTATGCATGGGTGGTATCCCTGAACTCAGGAGATGTTGTAAAACACAAATTTGGGTATTGTTTGGCAGTGACATATACCAAAATCTCAGAATACATGCCTGAAATACTGTGTGTGTGGAATAACAACAAAAAAATAAATACTACCCAAAAGATTGACAAAGGCTGGTGGTAGAATTAGTGTATGGAAAGTGTAAAAATACCACCATTTGAAATACCCTAGGGCGTCTAATGTTCAGAAATATATGGTTTGATGGGGTAAAATACACAGGCTGGCTTCAAAAATGTCCCAAATAGGACAAGTCAAAAATCCAATTTGGAAAACCAGAATGGACAAATTCCAAATGTGACTTTTAAACCCCCAAACAAGGTGACAAACCTATGCATGGGTAGTATCCCTCTACTCAGGAGATGTAGCTGAACATACATTGAGGTGTTGTTTGGCAGTGACACATACCAAAATCTGAGAATTCATGGCTGAAGTACAATGTGTGTGAAAAAAAACAAAATTACTATCCAAAAGATTGACAAAGGCTGGTGGTAGAATTGGTGCATAGAAAGTGTTAAAATACCACCATTTGAAATACCCTAGGGTGTCTAGTTTTCAAAAATATATGGTTTGATGGGGTAAAAATATACAGGCTGGCTACAGAAATGTCCCAAATGGGACATGGGTGCAGGTTGTCTGCAAGTCAAAATTCCAAGTTGGAAAACCAAAAAGTGCACCTCTCAACTGTGGCCTTTTAGCCCCCCAACAAAATGACAAACCTATACATGGGTGGTATCCCTGTACTCGGGAGATGTTGCTGAATACACATTGGAGTGTTTTTTGGCCGTGACCCATAGCAGGAGCTGTGAATTTATATCTGAAATACAATGTATGTGAAAAAAAAGTACTACCAAAAAGTTTGACAAAGGCTGGTGGTACAATTAGTGCATGGAAAGTGTTAAAATACCACCATTTGAAATACCCTAGGGTGTCTAGTTTTCAAAAATATATGGTTTGATGGGGTAAAAATATACAGGCTGGCTTCTGAAATGTCCCAAATGGGACATGGGTGCAGGTTGTCTGCAAGTCAAAATTCCAAGTTGGAAAACCAAAAAGTGCACCTCTCAACTGTGGCCTTTTAGCCCCCCAACAACATGACAAACCTATACATGGGTGGTATCCCTGTACTCGGGAGATGTTGCTGAATACACATTGGAGTGTTTTTTGGCCGTGACCCATAGCAGGAGCTGTGAATTTATATCTGAAATACAATGTATGTGAAAAAAAAGTACTACCAAAAAGTTTGACAAAGGCTGGTGTTACAATTAGTGCATGGAAAGTGTTAAAATACCACCATTTGAAATACCCTAGGGTGTCTAGTTTTCAAAAATATATGGTTTGATGGGGTAAAAATATACAGGCTGGCTTCAGAAATGTCCCAAATGGGACATGGGTGCAGGTTGTCTGCAAGTCAAAATTCCAAGTTGGAAAACCAAAAAGTGCACCTCTCAACTGTGGCCTTTTAGCCCCCCAACAACATGACAAACCTATACATGGGTGGTATCCCTGTACTCGGGAGATGTTGCTGAATACACATTGGAGTGTTTTTTGGCCGTGACCCATAGCAGGAGCTGTGAATTTATATCTGAAATACAATGTATGTGAAAAAAAAGTACTACCAAAAAGTTTGACAAAGGCTGGTGTTACAATTAGTGCATGGAAAGTGTTAAAATACCACCATTTGAAATACCCTAGGGTGTCTAGTTTTCAAAAATATATGGTTTGATGGGGTAAAAATATACAGGCTGGCTACAGAAATGTCCCAAATGGGACATGGGTGCAGGTTGTCTGCAAGTCAAAATTACAAGTTGGAAAACCAAAAAGTGCACCTCTCAACTGTGGCCTTTTAGCCCCCCAACAACATGACAAACCTATACATGGGTGGTATCCCTGTACTCGGGAGATGTTGCTGAATACACATTGGAGTGTTTTTTGGCCGTGACCCATAGCAGGAGCTGTGAATTTATATCTGAAATACAATGTATGTGAAAAAAAAGTACTACCAAAAAGTTTGACAAAGGCTGGTGTTACAATTAGTGCATGGAAAGTGTTAAAATACCACCATTTGAAATACCCTAGGGTGTCTAGTTTTCAAAAATATATGGTTTGATGGGGTAAAAATATACAGGCTGGCTTCAGAAATGTCCCAAATGGGACATGGGTGCAGGTTGTCTGCAAGTCAAAATTCCAAGTTGGAAAACCAAAAAGTGCACCTCTCAACTGTGGCCTTTTAGCCCCCCAACAACATGACAAACCTATACATGGGTGGTATCCCTGTACTCGGGAGATGTTGCTGAATACACATTGGAGTGTTTTTTGGCCGTGACCCATAGCAGGAGCTGTGAATTTATATCTGAAATACAATGTATGTGAAAAAAAAGTACTACCAAAAAGTTTGACAAAGGCTGGTGTTACAATTAGTGCATGGAAAGTGTTAAAATACCACCATTTGAAATACCCTAGGGTGTCTAGTTTTCAAAAATATATGGTTTGATGGGGTAAAAATATACAGGCTGGCTACAGAAATGTCCCAAATGGGACATGGGTGCAGGTTGTCTGCAAGTCAAAATTACAAGTTGGAAAACCAAAAAGTGCACCTCTCAACTGTGGCCTTTTAGCCCCCCAACAACATGACAAACCTATACATGGGTGGTATCCCTGTACTCGGGAGATGTTGCTGAATACACATTGGAGTGTTTTTTGGCCGTGACCCATAGCAGGAGCTGTGAATTTATATCTGAAATACAATGTATGTGAAAAAAAAGTACTACCAAAAAGTTTGACAAAGGCTGGTGGTACAATTAGTGCATGGAAAGTGTTAAAATACCACCATTTGAAATACCCTAGGGTGTCTAGTTTTCAAAAATATATGGTTTGATGGGGTAAAAATATACAGGCTGGCTACAGAAATGTCCCAAATGGGACATGGGTGCAGGTTGTCTGCAAGTCAAAATTCCAAGTTGGAAAACCAAAAAGTGCACCTCTCAACTGTGGCCTTTTAGCCCCCCAACAACATGACAAACCTATACATGGGTGGTATCCCTGTACTCGGGAGATGTTGCTGAATACACATTGGAGTGTTTTTTGGCCGTGACCCATAGCAGGAGCTTTGAATTTATATCTGAAATACAATGTATGTGAAAAAAAAGTACTACCAAAAAGTTTGACAAAGGCTGGTGGTACAATTAGTGCATGGAAAGTGTTAAAATACCACCATTTGAAATACCCTAGGGTGTCTAGTTTTCAAAAATATATGGTTTGATGGGGTAAAAATATACAGGCTGGCTACAGAAATGTCCCAAATGGGACATGGGTGCAGGTTGTCTGCAAGTCAAAATTCCAAGTTGGAAAACCAAAAAGTGCACCTCTCAACTGTGGCCTTTTAGCCCCCCAACAACATGACAAACCTATACATGGGTGGTATCCCTGTACTCGGGAGATGTTGCTGAATACACATTGGAGTGTTTTTTGGCCGTGACCCATAGCAGGAGCTGTGAATTTATATCTGAAATACAATGTATGTGAAAAAAAAGTACTACCAAAAAGTTTGACAAAGGCTGGTGGTACAATTAGTGCATGGAAAGTGTTAAAATACCACCATTTGAAATACCCTAGGGTGTCTAGTTTTCAAAAATATATGGTTTGATGGGGTAAAAATACACAGGCTGGCTTCAGAAATGTCCCACATGGGACATGGGTGCAGGTTGTCTGCAAGTCAAAATTCTAAGTTGGAAAACCAAAATGCGCACCTCTCAAATGTGGCCTTTTAGCCCCTCAACAACATGACAAACCTATGCATGGGTGGTATCCCTGTACTCGGGAGATGTTGCTGAATACACATTGGAGTGTTTTTTGGCAGTGTCCTATAGCAGGAGCTGTGAATTTATGTCTGAAGTACAATGTGTGTGAAAAAAACCACACAAAAAAAGTACTACCAAAAAGTTTGACAAAGTCTGGTGGTAGAATTAGTGCATGGAAAGTGTTAAAATACTCCTATTTGAAATACCCTAGGGTGTCTAGTTTTCAAAAATATATGGTTTGATGGGGTAAGATACACAGGCTGGCTTCAGAAATGCCCCAAATGGGACATGGGCACAGGTTTTCTGCACATCAAAATTCCAAGTTGGAAAACCAAAAAGCGCACCTCTCAAATGTTGCCTTTTAGCCCCCCCAAAACATGGCACACCTATGCATGGGTGGTATCCCTGTACTCAGGAGAAATAGTAGAATCTATTTAGCAGGTTTTTTCATTGACATTTGTAAATGAGTCAAACATTTTTCAAATAAAAGTCAGAAACTAATTTTTTTTTGTTATTTTTCAACATATTTTATTAATTTTTTTATATAATATTATAAGATATGATCAAAATTATGGTATCTAAAGAAAGCCCTTCTTGTGCTGATAAAAACAATATATAATTTTTGTGGGTACAACAAATGACAAATGAGAAGATTACAGCTAAACACGAACAGCTCAGAAATGTTAAAATAGCCATTGTCCAGAATGAGCAAAAATGTTTCAAAGGCTCTGTCCTTAAGGGGTTAAGTGCTATAAGCCATTGGAGCCCCTCTCACGTTTGTTTACAACATTTTCAAAGGTCTTTTCTCCACCACACATTGCAATACACACACCATTAAAGCTGTCATAATAAATCAGAAAGTGGAGTAAAAGAAAATTAACCCCTTATTGACAAGAAATGTTGACCTTGACTTTCCCTTGGTGACAAGGGCTGTTTTCACATTTCTGGTGTGTTTGTGTTTAGCTGTAATTTTCTTTTCTCTCACATACTGTACTCACACAAATTATATTTTGTTTTTCTTGTCATAAGAAGGGTTTTCATTAGATACCATTATGGTCAAAATTTAACCTCAACTATAACCCTTATGCTATCCCTTAATATATTTTAATTTAGTTTTAACCCTATCCCTTATGCTAAAAATTATTCAACTTTAACCCTAATGGCTAATCTAGCCCTAATCCTAGTTTTTAGCAAATTAAATCCTTTTTTTCCCTTCACATTGCAATGTTGCTGACTGCCTCTAGGAGCAGTCAAGAAACATATTCAGAGCGACAGAAGTGAATTTTTTTTCACTTCCGAAGCTCTGACCCCAAGAAGGCATAGCCATTTTGCCAGAGCATGCCTTGACATTGAGGCAATAGTCCAGCACCGTTAGAGCGGTTTTCGGGATCATTGATCGCGAAAACCTCTCATTTCCTTGCAGGACGTGTCAGGCACTTCTATTGTTAGGAACGCAGTTCCCAGCAGGACGTGCCTGACACGCGCATTGTCACGAAGGGGTTAAAGTGTAGACAAAGGATTAATTGTATTGTTGTGTGACAATAAAATCGATTACGAAGTGGTCAACTGTCCCATTTCTCCCAGGATTTTTGGACCTTTTCCTGGTACTTTCTGTGTCCCAGGACATGTATTATTTAGTGCACATCACCACTACATGCTGTAGATGCTGTGCTGCAAATGTTTCTATCGCATACCAAGGATGTTTCATAGTTTTGGTTGGATCTTAGTGATATAGTTATATATAGTGACATTTTGAAGGCATTTTTTTAGGGCTAGGCAAAGATGTTGTGCTCATCAATTTTCAAGGTAAATGTTAATGTACAACTCCTGTGTTTTTGTCATGACATATTGCTCACATTATAACTTCATATGAGCAAGTAAGTGATTAGGTTCAAAATGTATCTCTTCCATGCATTTATGAATTTTTTTATATTTTATTCCTGTTTCATGAGAAATACTTTTTTAATCTATCACTTTATTTACAAGTACTGGAATACAGAAAACTTCCCCATCACAAACCTGTTCACAGGTCTCCCATTTCACAAGGCTCCAGTTCTGCAAGTGTCTTAGATTGTAAAGAATAAATGGGGTCTATCCACTAAAAAGTAAGCTGGCAAGAGAACTGCAAGATAATTACAAAAACAAGTTGAGTTGCAAACTTAGGCAAGTTGGGGAATGTTTCCAACTCAGTTGTTAATTTCTGATTTTCACAATTCACTTTCAATCTACTTGTCTTAATAGGCTCTAGGAAAATCTTCCACCACATAGAGATCTGTAATGATGTGGTACGGAAGTGCAATTAGAAAACATTCAAAATCTATACCGATCAGCCATAACATTAGGACCACCTGCCTAATATTGTGTTGGTCACCATTTGATGCAAAAAAGCCCTTACCCATCGAGGCATTGACTCCACTAGACCTCTTAAGTTGTGCTGGGGTATCTGGCAGCAAGAAGTTAGCAACATATCCTTTAAGTCAAATAATTTGTCAGGTGGGGCCCATGGATCAGATGTGTTTGTTCAGCACATCCCACGGATGCTCGATTGGATTAAGATCTGAGGAATTTGGAGGCCAAGTACACACCTTGAGCTCATTGTTGTGTTCCTGAAACCATTCCTGAACCACTTCTGATTTTGTGATAGGGCTCGTTATAATGCTTAAAGAGGCCAATGACATCAAGAAATAAAATTTTCAGCAATGATTAGATAGGTGGTATGTGTCAACGTAACATCCACATGAATGGCAGGATCATAATGTTATGGCTCATTGGTGAAAAGTGAAAAGTATAAATGGGTCTGCACACTTACAAGTATCGGGTGCCACGAGGGAGCGTCATTCACGCCCATAAAGCAAAAAGAAAAGATAGGAGACTCAGCATACCGTTTAAGGGAGTTTAATCCACCAAAAAATAACAATGTTTCAGCCCAGCACTGAGCTTTTTTCAAGACTTGTTGAAAGGGTTGAGGAGTGGGTGAAAGATGATGTGGAGGATGATGAGGTCCTAGACCCCACATGGAATCAAGGTCATGCGAGTGACGTGTCCAGTTTGGAGGAAGAGGCAGTGGTCGCAAAGAGGCACCAGCATAGCATAAGAGGGAGTACGCCTGCTACTGCCCACCGCACCCAGGGGCCGAGCACACCAAAGCAAGCTCCAAGGAGTTCCCTGGCGTGGCAGTTCTTTAGACAATGTGCTGACAACAAGACACGGGTGGTTTGCAAGCTGTGCAATCAGAACCTGAAGCGAGGCATAAACGTGCTAAACCTGAGCACACCTGCATGACCAGGAATCTACATGCAAAGCACGAGCTGCAGTGGAGTAAGCATCTCAAAACCCAAGAAAGGTCTTAGGCTCCTCCTGCTTCCTCTTCTGCTGCTGTCTTGGCCTCTTCCTCTAGCTCTGGAGTCACAGTGGCACCTGCCACCGAGCATATAAAGGAAGTGGCAGCAAGGCCACAACGTCCACCACCATCCCCAAGCATCTCCACACTGTCCCATGGAAGCATTCAGCTGTCCATCTCCCAAACACTGGAGAGAAAGAGGAAGCCACCCGCGAACACTGGCCCTGAATGCCAGCATTTCCAAATTCCTGGCCTTTGAAATGCTGTCACTCCGTCTGTTGGAGATGGACGGTTTTAAAAACCTGATGGCGGTGGCTGTCCCACAGTACGTGGTTCCCAGCCGCCACTACTTTTCCCGGCGAGCCATCCCTTCCCTGCACAAGCAATTGGCGGACAAAATCACGTGTGCACTGCGCAACGCCATCTGTGGCACGGTCCACATAACCACAAATATGTGGACCAGTAAGCACGGGCAGGGACGCTATATCTCCCTAACTGCACACTGGGGAAATATAGTGTCGGCTGGGCCTGAGGCAGATAGCAATTTGGCGCATGTCCTTCCGCCACCGAGGATTGCAGGGCATTTCTCTTTGCCTCCTGTTGCCTCCTCCTCCTACTCAGCTTCTTCTTTCTCCTCTACCACCTCCTCTACACCTCCTCATCCGGTCAGCATAACACCTTCACCACCAACTTCAGCACAGCCGGCTCTTTTAAAACTCATATGTTTGGGGGGAAAAACCCGCAGGAGCTGTGGACAGGCATGGAACAACAGATCAATGAGTGGTTGTTGCCACTGAGCCTCAAGCCCGGCCTGGTAGTGTACGATAATGGGCGAAATCTCGTAGCAGCTCTGGGCCTAGCCGGTTTGAAGCACATCCCTTGCCTGGCGCATGTGCTGAATTTGGTGGTGCAGAAATTCCTGAAAAACTACCCAGATATATCAGAGCTGCTGCAGAAAGTGCGGGCTGTCTGTGCGCACTTCAGACGTTCTCACCCTGCTGCTGCTCTCCTGTCTGTGCTGCAGCGTAACTTAGGCCTTCCCGCTCACCGCCTGATATGCGACTTGCCCACAAGGTGGAACTCCACCTTGCACATGCTGGAGAGATTGTGCGAGCAGCAGCAGGCGACAGTGGAGTATCAGCTGCAGCATGCACAGGTCAGTCACTCTGCGGAACAGCACCACTTCACCACCAATGAGTGGGGCTCCATGCGAGACTTGTGTGCCATTTTGCACTGTTTCGAGTACTCCACCAACATGGCCAGTGAAAATGATGCCATTCTCAGCCTTACTATCCCGCTTGTATGTCTCCTTGAAAAAACGCTTAGGGCAATGATGGAAGAGGATGTGGTACAGGAGGAAGAGGAGGAGGAGAAGAGGAGTCATTTCCATGGTTATCAGGCCAGTCATTCACAAGTGGCTTGGAGGGTGGGTTCCTGCACCAGCATATGCCAGGTACACAACTGTCAAGCCAGGGCACAGTTTTGGAGGAGGATGAGGGTGATGATGATGAGGAGGAACCGTGTTCACAGCAGGGTGGCACCCAAATTCAGCTTGTGGTGGCTGGGGGGATACGGAGGACACAGATGATACACCTCCCACAGAGAACAGCTTGTCCTTGCCTCTGGGCAGCATGGCACACATGAGCGACTACATGCTGCAGTGCCTGCGTAACGACTGCTGAGTTGCCTAAACTCTAACTTGTGCTGGTTACTGGGTGGCCACCCTGCTGGATCCCCGTTACAAGGACAACGTGCCGATCTTAATTCCATCACTGGAGCGTGATCATAAGATACGCGACTACAAGCGCACGCTGGTAGACGCGCTTCTGAGGGCATTCCAAAATGACACCGGGGGCTCAATGGAAGCACAAGGCAAAGGCAGAGGAAGAGGTCGCCAACGCAGCTGGGGCACCGCCAGCACCTCAGAAGGCAGGGTTAGCATGGCCAAAATGTGGAAAAGCTTTGTCAGCACGCCACAACAAGCAGCACCACCATCTGATATGCAACGTCTTAGCAGGAGGCAGCATTTCAGCAACATGGTGGAGCAGTACGTTTGCACAGGCCTACACGTACTGACTGATGGGTCTGCCCCATTCAAGTTCTGGGTCTCCAAATTGGGCACATGAACTGAGCTTCCCCTTTATGCCTTGGAGGTGCTAGCCTGCCCTGCAGCCAGTGTATTGTCTGAACGTGTGTTTAGCACGGCAGTGGGTGTTATCACAGACAAGCGCAGCCGCCTGTCCACAGCCAACGTGGACAAGCTCACATTTATTAAGATGAACCAGGTATGGATCCCACCAGACTTCTCTGTACCTTGTGCAGAATAGACATTTATACCGGCCTCACCCAGTCATTGTTACACTCAAGTGCACTTTTACTTTGTTTTCTGCTGTTATATGTCCCAATATTTGGGGGGCTACCCCAATTTAAAAAACCAAAAACAAATAAAAAACAGTGTTTGCTACCTCCCCATCCTCCTCCTCCTCCTCAAGCGCCGCTTCCACCTACACCGTTCTTCCGATTGCAATGTCCCCTATAAAGACTAGCATTTCCCCTTTTTTCCAGGGTCTTAAATTACTCTACAATCATGAGATTGGGTTTGTATATTGTTGTTATTGGTGGAGAGTTCACTTAAAGTTCTGTGTTGTTGTTACTTATTTCAGTACATGTACACACATGCATACACACATATTAACCCCTTCCCGACCTTATGACGAGTTAACTCGTCATAAGAGCCACACCATTAGCGACCTTATGATGAGTTAACTCGTCATGCAGTCTAGCCGGCGGTGCCCTCCGTGCGCACCGCCAGCTAGTCTGCAACGGGTCCAGGACTAAGCCTCGCACCCGAGGCAAAGCTCCTGGACCCGATCGGTGCATTACCGGACAAGTGATCGTGGTGATAACGTGATCACCGCGATAACATGCAAATTAGATGGCAAAGTCAGTGTGTTCACACACTGACTTTGCCTGTAATTCACTCTCTGTGCTTCCCGTTCTTAAAGTGAAGCACAGAGAGTGACCTGTAAGTAAAAATAAATAAATAACAAACAGAGGTTAAAAAAAAATTAAAAAAATTAACCCTTTCATTGCTGATCACAGTTTTTAACAGATTTTTTTATTTTTACAATTTATAAAGTTTTTTTTAATAAATAAAGGTAATTTTAATATATTTATTTAATAAAATGTAACCCCTGCATGCCTGTTGCATGATTTTTACTGATCTGACATCGCACTCTTCAGAGTTTTTTTCTGTCTTTTTTGTTATGGGGGGTTTGGGAACCAATATTTTTCTTTTTTATTAGTTAGTTAATTAGGGTGGATAAGTGGGTTAGTGTTGAACTAGTTATGTAGCTTATTATTGGGAAAATAATGGGGAAAAACTTTTTTTTCCTCAAAAATTTCCTCTTTTATGTGTATTTTTTTAATACTAAAATGTAAATCATTTTTATGTATAGGGTATCAAAAGAAAGCTCTAACTGTCCTTTAAAAAACAACATATAACTTGTATGGGTACGTTAAATGAGAGAGAGAAAAATTATGTTTCAAAAACCGCGTATTAAAAATTGAAAAACGCTCTGGTCCTTGGCCCAGGAAAATCCCTGGTCCTTAAAGGGTTAATATATAAAAACATGAATGATTTTAAAATCTAATGCAGACTTAAAAAACACTTTCAGTCTGATGTGATTTTAATGTTCAACCATGTATGGAAAGATGTGTGGAACTTTTTTCTAAAAATTGCACCATGTAAGCAATTTGCAGAAAAATTGCCAAGCAATGCTTTCAAATATGCTAAGTCAAGATTTATATTACAGCTATGCTTGATATCAAGCAAATATATTATGTAGTTGTCAGGTTTACTCCAAGGACAGTGATAGACTATATGTTTCTTGTGCCAAATCTAATTTGACATTTAAATTAAATCCCTAGGTGTTCTAATGCAAAAAAAAATTTGTAATTGTGATAAAGCAATGGGGTATTTTAGTTGACAGAAATAATATGTCCAGTCCTGTCTGTGTTGTGCTCTAAATAATAGAGTCTAATTAAGATTTTGTTGAGCATAGAGGAATCTGTTGTCACCAATCATGGACTGAGCAATCAGACTACAAAGCACATGACTGGCAGTTTACCAAGGACCAACAGGGCACTGGAAAATAATACAACTGAATTTTATATCATAGCAAAACATAATTGTTTTACAATTTGAATTAATTTTCTTCCACAGCAAACAACAGTTATCTGTATAAATGCTGAGTAATAGCACAAAGGTATTTTATAATAAGTTTGATTATAAATTATCTGAGTTTTACTCTGCATAATTTTGTGACCATCCAGTTGTTGTCTTAAGTGTCTTGGTCAAAACTGATGACCCCTTCCCTCTTTCATTTTACTTCACTTCTTTCTTTCTCTCCTCCTTTATAATATCAAAGTATAACTTATCATTGAAGTGAAAGTTGTTTGTATGTTTAATACTTTAAATTTTGTCTACCTCGGCTTAACTGAAAAGAAAAATCTCAAAAGGCATCTGTAATGTTACTGTATATGTTACTGTACTGTGAATTTATAATACAATGCCAATAAATATATATTAAAAAAAAACTGATACATTGACAGCACAACTTTCACTTCCACCCTCAACAAGATAATGGTCATTGGGTGTGGCTGAGTCTTGTATGTCATCTAGTCCAGTGTATTTTAGACAGAAATGTATAACGGCTCACAGATATAAGTCGCTATTCACTAAACAGTGAACTGTGGTGAAGTGACAACTGAATTGCTTAAATAAAGCACTTGCCTACCCATAAACATATTTCCTACTAAGTAGATTTGTTTTTTATTAAAATGCTTTGACTTTTTTATGAAACGTATTTTTACAAACTATTCATCTTTCTAGATGTCATAATGAAATGTATTTTTGCAATGGTGTAATTTGTAATATGTGCAGAAAAATCATTTTCTTGCTATGTTAATAAGAACTGTCAAAAAGAGTTTTGAAAATCCAAGAAAAGAAGCTTAACAAGAAGCTATAGTGAGCATACAAAATATCTTTTATACATTAATACAAATGTAAAGCAATATTTAAAGATACCAGTCACTAACATCTTAAGCTTCATGTAATATAGGGGGTCATGTACTAAACAAGTGCAGTGGGGAAAAAAGTAGGCAAAACATGAGTAAGGAGCAATTTGTGACTATTTGTAACATTTTGCGCTTGTTTTCCCTGATTTGTGCCTCTTCCGTTTATTTTTATTTAGGGTGCATTTTTTCAGTTGCGCTAATAAATTGCGATTAGATTTGTGCATGCTAAAGAGTTTTGCGAATATTTTGTGAAAAATAATTCTTATTTGCATGTGAAAATTACACCAGCTTTTAGTAAGTGCTATCAAAAGAGTTATAAAAAATATTCTCAAAATTGCCTTTTTTTATTCGCAATTATGCCCGTTTTTATTTGCAATTTGCGCATATGTACTATATGAGTGTTAAATGTTCAGTACATTGCAATAGGAGCAAAGCGCAAAAATAGTTTTAAACATAAAATATATTTGCGTTTTTTAGTACATACCCCTCATAGTGTACAAATAAAAAAATACTGAATGTTCATAACGTAGACTGCCAATTGACTTTGATACTACCATTTGGGTTTTGTACTAACACTCAACAGAAATGCATTTACTAAAATGGGAATTTTTCAGTCCTACTCTAAAACCTCTATTGGGGCTAATTACTAAAATGTGAGAAATGTTCATCACACCAATTCAGCTATACATTATGCAGGAACAAACCTGATGAGTTCACTTAGTGGGGGAACTAACCAGGTTTGTTCCTGCACAAAGTATAGCTAAATTGGTGAGCTGAAATGTTCATCTCATCTCAACTCACCTGCTATTCACTTTAACTCACCTGCTATTCACTTCAACTCACCTTTTAGTGTATAGCCCCACAACGGTCTCTGCCTTTCTCAAAATAATTTCCTCTTATGTATTCTAGCCAACCTGCTCAGACACATCTTTTATGGATTTCCTCTTCTTCTTGTCCTCACTTAGTTGAGAACATACAGTTCTCTAGTCCGTGCAATTATTTTACTATATGACAAAGCCTTCTCATTAAATAGTGAACTGTAGTGACCTGACAAAGGAACAGAAACACATTGTCATTAGTAGATGAACTGGAAACATTCTCCAACTTGCCTATGTATCTTTCCAACACCTCTGCTAATACCTGTTGTTGCTATTCCCTTGTCAGTTCACCCCAGTTCAATGTTTAGTAAAGAGTGTTAATTGAATACATTGTGTTGTCATAGTTTGACTGATTCATATAGCCAGTGCCTCACAATCATAATGGCTCCAGACAAACTATGCCTACAAAATGGTATCCAACCTGGTGCTTAGTGATATACTGGATCAAATTCTTTATTACATATTAATTAGACATTGGTGAAATGGTGGTCTGCCTTAGCCATATAAATGCTCTCTCTCTCTCTCTCTCTCTCTCTCTCTCTCTCTCTCTCTCTATATATATATATATATATATATATATATGTATATATCTTTGAAAACATATAGGGGGATATTCACTAAAAGGTGAGTTGAAGTGAGATGAGGTGAGTTGAGGTGAGATGAACATTTAATCTCACCAGTTTACCTATACATTGTATAGCGGGGAAAACTCTCCAAGTTTGTCCCTGCACAGTGTATAGTTAAAAAATTGAGATGAAATGTTCCTCTCACCTCAACTCACCTCCCCTCATCTTAGCTTTTTAGTGAATAGACCCCACTGTATATAATTTTTCAGCTTGTTTATTTTGCCTATAACTGTCCTACAAACTGTTCATGCATCAATATAGTTGTACTAAAACTATTCTTTTCTATTCTCATGCATACAAAGAAAGCTGGCTTGTGATTGATTCGGTGATTTAGTAATTATGCCTTAGCTCAGCATTAAATGTTGTGGGTTCTGTACAATGCTCTCAGCTATTGACATTACAAGATATTTGTATGCTATTGCGTGTGTTTAATCAAGTTATCTGATTTTGCTGGCAGATTCTTTATGGAAGCCTAGCTGTTTAACTAAAAATGCAAAGTGGTGCAATGTGCACAGCTATAAGCAGACAATTCACGTTTACTCCCAATGATCATTAATATTGAATGCATTTTAAAAAATAACTATCAGAAATTATACATTTTTTGCAACTGAAACTGTGTCTCATGGAAACAATACTATCAAATGTGCATACATTCAGGAAATTCTAGCATAAAATTATTCATTTTTCCCATCTGTCTCAGAGGAACCAACAAGACTACAAAATCCTGCAGTGGTCTAAGAAACAATCCCTGTTGTTAGAAATGTTATGAGAGATTGTGAAAATTGCAGCACAGGTTCAATCTACAATTTATGTCCTTTATTTAATTATAAAAAAAAATAAATGCATTATGGTACATAGTTAAAATATGTCCCCTCTTTATATTCCTCTGTACATGCCCTCAGGTGCATATATGCTGGGGGCTCTGCTAATGCGCTCCTCCTCCCACCCCACAGACTGCGATCAATGACAGGAAGCGCTGCTCCAAAGTTGCAAAGGCGCCTGCTACGTCAGCAGTTGTATGCTGCTGTCATTAATTAGAAGCACCATACCAGAGGTGTCTCCTCTGACCTGAAGTATTTTCACTGTGGCAGTCCCGATTTGGGAAAGTCTGTCAAACTGTCCTGCTGACCTCTATCATTGTTTTGCTTATTGGGACAGAGGTATAACTCATGGGATTCAGGATTGCAATTCTCTGGTCCTGATTACATTCTCTGATGTCTAGGAAACTTGAAAAGGCGAGAAAAGCTGTTAGGATGACTGGCAGTGCCACTGCACATGCATAGTAGAACTGTCACTCAATCCCCCAAGCTCCACCTCTTGGCATCTTTGTGGGGATATTAGTCTGTCTGTTTAACTTTGTATTTCTATTGCTTGGTATGTGTGTTTCTCTTTCACCATCTTCTCTTGTTTGTCTCCTCTGTATCTTTCTCTCTATTTTGTATGTATCTGTCAGTTTCTGCTTGCATCTGGTATTCTCTTTGTCTTTCTAACTCTGCATGTATGTTTGCTTGAGTATCTGTCCCTCTCTCTCTGTTTGCTTATGTCTGTGTATAGTTCTCTTTAATTCCCTGTATTTATCTGCCCCTACTTTTGTCATTGTTTTTCCATATTTTTCTCCCTCTGTGTCTAATATTCTGTTACCCTCTTTGTCTGTTTAACTTTGTCCCTCTCTGGGGACTAGTAACTAAGATCTATATATATATATACAGTATATCATTGGCTAAAAGTGATCTGTGCTATGGGTGCACACAAGCTAATTATGACTGCTCCCTGAGCAGTTTATTCACTCCGGTTGTTCAACCCTAACCTTAGTTCCAATACCTTCTAGATTCCATCAACTTGTCCGCTAGTCTAAAATCTCTAAAAATATCTGCTTCATAGCATCTAAAATGAAAGTGCACTTAAAATGCATATATGTGTTTGTGATTGAGTGCCTTGTGTATGATTATGATTGTAGATTTATTCCACTTTCATATGTTGAAATGTGTAACCTTATACTGTATATTCTCTTTAAGATACAATACTTTCTAAATTAATTAATTACATGCTGTCCCTGATTAAAGGGTTGCAATCTTACATTTGGATGCTTTCTAGCCCAAATATAATAATAGTACACACATTAGTTTTATGTTCAATCAGTTTGGGAGAGAAAATGAGGTCAATACTGTATTTATTTATTTATTCTGCATATTTTACATGGATTGGCAAAGCTGTATGTTTTTTAAAATTAAACACAGAATCAGAGGTGTATGGCAAGATTTCAAAGTGGAGTCTGATATTTTGTCTTCTTGTAATTCAGCTTAAGTATATGCAAAAATACAATTTCTTACTCTATAAATCAGTTAGTAGAATTCTTTAATGTCCTTCTAGTGGCATAGTCAAGTGATCCCTATCGTAATAAGACCCTCTAGAGTAACACTAACATTATGTCAATTTAGCATAGTCATAGCTAAGTAAAGTAGTTTGGTAAAATGGAAACAATCACTTCTAAAACTGTCGGTATTAACAATATTAAAAATAAAAGGTTATTTGTGCGTCCTCTATTTTACTCCACCTTATTCTTAGCATACTTAATATTTTATTTAGATCGTTCAAGATGTTTATCCTTCACTTAGTATTCAAAAAACATATAACAAGTTAATTTAGGAATATACTGATGTCAAAGCTCTTGGACAGGCCAGGCTTGTAGGTAAGCTGAGCCAGGAAACAAGCAAAATAAAGCATATGTCCTGTGTACCAAAAGCATCAGGTACGCTACTGCCGCTATCACTCCTATTTTCCTATTCTGGAATTTCGGGGCATAAACAGGATTTAGATAATAAAAGGATTGTTGGTTAGGTTTAATGATACCAAGCTTTGAATTCATCTATTTTTGAATAGAGCTACAGATGTTGTAATGCACAAAAGAGAGTCATTTGTCAAAAGTATAGGTGGAATTAACAGCCCCCAAAAAATGTAGATATATATTTTTGCTATATATTCCACTCCATCAACTAACATAGACCTGCCATTCAGTGCAGTAAGTCTAATACCATATAATATTTTTCTTTTAAACTAACATTCAGCTTTTCTAGCTGTGCCTTGAAAAAAAAACTTGCTACGCAAACAACATCTTTTAAATATAGACTTTATTATGCCGTATGTATTTTTTGTAGTCTTCATAATCCCAGTCGCCTGACTTACAGCAGCAAAAATGTTTCACTGAACATCTATTAGTTTACTCTGAAGTAGCAAGAGGCTGACAAATCACTGGCAAAGTGTACTTAGCCATGTATCTGAAAAACTGATTAGAACATCTTTATTTTCTGGAGAGAGCCGAAAAGGTCAAATGTGTAAAATAAGTTCTGTTGTACTGTAGTTCCAGATTCCTTGTACTTACTGTGCAAACCATTTACAGCAAAATCAGCAGCAATACATTCATTTATATCACTTAATATATCTTACTCCTCTGTCTTTTGCTTGAAGAATAATAATATATTTTGGAATGTTTTATTTTTCTGAAAAAAGAAAGTCTGTAAAATTGCAAAAAAAAAGGTTATTAAAGCATTATATGGATGCATTTCCCTGAAAATCTGTTAACACAATGTATAGATCATGTTTGATTATGTTTAATTCTATACTTAGTAAAAAATTATGTTCAGGTGACAGAGTCTCTTTAAAAGTCAAAAATTGTTAGCAGTTGAAAGTCAGTTAAATAATCTGCCTAATGCAATTTATGAGAAAAAAAAAGCAAGAAACAAGTCAATTTACTGGTGAAAGAGTAGTTGCAGGCTTGAGAATTTTGTTGTGTAAAATAGACAACACTTCAAAAAAATAGTACACAAAGAATTGTAATGGTATACAAAAATAGTTATAAACAATAGTTAGTACCAGAGTTGAGCAGCCGATCTTTGGAAAAAAGTCCCGGTTTGGGGTCAAACTTGACCCCGAACTTGACCCCGAACCCCATTGAAGTCAATGGGGACCCGAACTTTTGGCCACTAAAATACCTCTAAAAAAGTCCTGGAAAGGGCTAGAGGGCTGCAAAATGAAGTAAAATGTTGAATTTCTTATGAATGGGGACTCTAGTTTGGTTTATAGAAAGCCAATAGTATTACATGTATTCCATAAGCCGAAAGTCTACAACATAGTAACATAGTAATTTAGGTTGAAAAAAAGACACAAGTCCATCAAGTTCAACCCTTCTACCTATCATTTCAGCTTTTGATCCAAAAGAAGGCAAAAAACCCCTAAGGAAGCTATTTCGAATTTTGCCTCCTGGGGGAAAAAATTCCTTCTTGACTCCAAGAGGCAATCAGATTTCTCCTTGGATCAATAAGCTCTTTTATTAATGCTTATTCTATTATTAATAGCCCCGTATGTTCTGCTTTCCTAAAAAAACATCCAAACCGTTTTTAAATGCATCTATTGTGGTTGCTAGCACTACCTCTCTTGGCAGGGAGTTCCATAACTTTATTGTCCTAACCGTAAAGAATCCCTTCCTTTGCTGTCTATGAAATCTTTGCTCTTCCAGTCTGAGGGGGTGACCTCTTGTTCTTTGTACCTTTCTGTTAATGAACAGGTCCCTGGAGAGCTCTTTATATTGGCCCTGCAAATATTTATATAATGTTATCATATCCCCTCTGAGACGCCTTTTTTCTAACGAATATAAATACAATTTTTTAAGTCTCTCTTCATAACTAAGATCCTCCAAACCACTTATTAATTTTGTAGCTCTCCTTTGCACTTTTTCTAGTTCCTTAATATCCTTTTTAAGGACTGGTGCCCAGAACTGTACTGCATATTCAAGGTGAGGTCTTACCATTGATTTGTAAAGAGGCAAGATGATATCCTCCTCCCGTGAATCTATACCTCGTTTTATACATGCCAATATCTTATTGGCCCTTGCAGCTGCTGACTGGCATTGGGCACTGTTGCCAAGTTTGTTGTCTATAATTATTCCTAAATCCTTTTCATTAGTAGTTTTTCCCAGGGAAAAAACATTTAACGTATATGTTGCTTTGTTATTATTTTTCCCATAATGCATAACTTTACATTTGTCTATATTGAACCTCATTTGCCACTTTACTGCCCAGTCCCCCACTCTGTCCAAATCTTCCTGTAAAGAAAAAACATCAAGATTAGTCTTTATTGCCTTACCTAATTTAGTGTCGTCCGCAAACACGGAGACATGGCTCTCAGCACAATGTGGCAGATCATTAATAACAAATTAAAAAGAACAGGGCCAAAATCAGACCCCTGAGGTACTCCGCTTAATACCCTTGTCCAATTTGAGGATTTTCCATTTACAACAACCCTTTGTGTTCTATCTTTTAGCCAATTTTCAATCCACATACACACATTTGCCCCCAAACCTATTTCTCTCAATTTGTAGAGTAACCTTTTGTGTGGAACTGTATCAAATGCTTTCGCAAAATCCAAATAGATCACATCAACTGCCACACCTAGATCTATATTTTTACTGACTTCTTCATAGAATGTTATTAAGTTTGTTTGACAAGACCTGTCTTTCACAAAACCATGTTGACTTTTACTAATTATATTCTGGTTCAAGATGTATTCTTGAGTGTATACCTTTAGCAATCCTTCAAATAGTTTCCCCACTACAGATGTCAAGCTCACTGGCCTATAATTACCTGGCAGAGATTTTGATCCCTTTTTAAATATTGGAATGACATCCGCCTTTCCCCAGTCTGTTGGCACTGTACCTGAACTGAATGAATCCCTAAAGATCATGAATAGTGGTCTGGCCAGAATTATGCTTAACTCTCTAAGTACCCTTGGGTGTATACCATCTGGTCCTGGGGCCTTGTCTATATTAACAGAGTTTAATTGCTTAAGCACTTTTTCCTGTGTCAGCCAATCCCATGTTTACGGCGAATGTCCCATAACTTCCTGTAGCAGGGGCTCGTCCATCTGCTCTTCCTTAGTATAAACAGAAGAAAAAAAAAGTATTTAAAATGTCTGCTTTCTCTCTGTCCTCACTTACCAAATTTCCCATTTGGGATAACAAGGGCCCAACATTTTCCCTCTTTAGCTTTTTTCCATTTATATATTTATAAAACATTTTGGGGTTAGTTTTACTCTCCTTGGCAACCCTTTTCTCATTTTCCAATTTAGCCATTTTAATTGCCTTTTTGCAGGCTTTGTTGGCCTCTTTGTACTCTATAAATGATAATGCTGATCCCGTGTTTTTATAATGTTTGAATGCCATTTTCTTGTTTTGTACTTCCTGTTTCACGTTACCTGTAAGCCACATTGGTTTCGATTTTTGTCTTTTGCATTTGTTTCCGAAAGGTATATATTGGGATGTGTACTTTTGTAATGTGTGCTTAAAGGCATTCCACTTGTCTTCTGTGTTTAGTCCAGAAAACAATCGTACCCAGTCTAAATGTTCAATCGATGCCCTTAGTCCATCAAAGTTAGCCCTTCTAAAATTAAGTGTTTTGGTGGCGTATTTACCAATTTGCTTTTTTGCATTAATCTCAAATGAGACCATATTATGGTCACTATTCCCCAAGTGTTCTCTTATTTGGATGTTTGAGATAAGCTCCTCATTGTTTGTTATTACCAAATCCAGACAGGCATCCATTCTAGTTGGGGTGTCTACTAATTGTGCCATAAATTTGTTATTAAGCAGGTCCAGAAACTTGCTGCCCCTAGCTGAAATAGTTGTGCCACACTTCCAATCTATATCTGGGTAATTAAAATCTCCCATGATTAGAACTTCATTCATATTTGCAGCCTTTTTAATTTGTAATAAAAGCAGATCTTCTCCATCAATGCTAATATTTGGTGGCTTGTAGCATACACCTACAAATAATGTGCGATTCTTTTTAGCGTTTAAGCTAATCTCCACCCACAGTGTCTCCACATCAGTTCCAGTTACATCATGTACACCATCTTTAATACTGGGATTTAATTTAGGATTTACATACAGACAAATCCCTCCCCCTTTTCTATTTACTCTGTCCTTTCTAAAAAGTGAGTAACCTTGTAAATTAACTGACCAGTCGTGGGTCTCATCCCACCACGTTTCTGTGATTCCGATTAAATCATACTGTTCAGCACTTACCAGTATCTCCAGCTCACCCATTTTGTTTGTCAAGCTTCTTGCATTTGCTAAAAGACATTTGAGATTACTACCCATTTTCTGTTTAGTTGACAAACACTTAATGTGTGCAGGTTTAATTATATGGACCTCCCTTTGGTCTATGTTAACCCCACCACTGCTTTCCTCCTCTCCCATAACAACATTTGGTTTATAGACTTTCAGATTATAGAATAGCAATAGCATTACATGTATTCTATAAACCGAAAGTCTATAAACCTAATGTCGTTCGGTTTATAGACTTTCGGCTTATGGAATACATGTAATACTATTGGCTTTCTATAAACCGAACTAGAGTCCCCATTCATAAGCATTTCTTATGAGTGGGGACTCAATTTCGGTTTGTAGAAAGCCAATAGCAGTACATACAATGTAATCGCCGAACCCTGAACTCCAACACGGACATACAGTGAAATGTCCGTGTTCGGGTCCGGGGTCCAAAAACCGTAAAGTTCGGTACGAACCCGAACAGTGCGGTTCGGGTTCGCTCAACACTAGTTAGTACCCAAAGAAACAAAGAAACATAAAAAAGAACCCTAGCTCTTAATTGTAGTACAATGTAGAGTGTATACAGGAGCATTACAAATGAATGCACACATACACCACTTTCTATAACAAACATACACCACTTTCTATAACATTGTGTCCCAAATGCAGCCTTTTTTGACAGCAAGGTACGGCCCTGTTCTATAAAATTATAAAATAGCCCTTAGACAAGCACATCTATATAAACTAGATGCATATATCATAGTGTCACGCATGGGGTCCGGGACTGTAATTGACCCTGAGTGCCTTATATCAGGAGCCCAATGGCAGGAGCGGAGAGACAGGGCTTGAAGCTGGGTTCCTGCAGCCACATTTCAAGACCCTGTATGAACAGTTGTTGTATTCAGATTACATGGCTAAGATAGGACAAAGAAAGAGACAGCCAAGGAGACCGATAGTGGAAGAGAAACTAAGGAACAATAGCCAGAAATACATAGTGCAGGGCTCCAGGACAGTCATAAGCATGATAAAACAAATGCCACTAAGGATAAACAATACAAGCAACAGGGTTGCAGTCAAAGGACACATATAGAACGTAAAGATGCAGGCACAAATATAACAGACTATATACAGAGGACAGGGCAATAAAAAAGCAATAAGGGCACAAGAAACAGAGTGAGGAGCCAGAATCCTCAGATGCTTCATAAGGGAACCAGATCTGGCATATGGGGAGAGGATAGAGGATCTGGAATCTTCAGGTGCTTTAGGAAAAGAGGGTCAGGGAACATACAAACATATATACAGGACCTCACCTAGCACTATAGATGGTACAATGGTGGGGGTTTGGTTAAATTATGGCCATAAGATGAAGCTTGCCAACCCTGACAAGGTACTCCACAACAGGCAAGTCCCTAACTAAGACAATCAAAATATTAACATTGCACATACACACGGAAACAGAATACCTGTAGATTGCACAGAACTTAGGACCGAAAGTAAACTAAAGCAACAGGTGGAGCACACTTATATTGAGGAACAAAGTAACAAGAAGGAATCCAGGAAAACCCAGCAAAGAACATAATCACAGACAAAGGAAAACCAGAAAGAGATCAGAGAAGAGAACAAAGAAAAATGGAAACTGGGTACAAGAACAGGGTATAACTAAGGCAGGGAACAGGGTGAAACACTGACAAAGGATCTCATTTAACAGGACACAGGACATACCACATAAGGGACTCAGGACAGGTCATCCCACTTAAGGGACGCAGGACAGGTCATCCCACTAAGATGTGGGCAGAAGCCACTCTGGGGCCAACTGGGCAGGTGCTACCCTGGGGGCCAATCTAGGCAGACACTGCTTGGCCATCGCCTCTCTGGGGCCAGGTTAGACAGGTTCCATTTTGGGGCCAGGCTAAGCAGGTGCCACTAAAGACAGGGATTTGGGAAATGCCACCACTGTGGCATGGAACTAGGACAGTACGGAAAGCACCACCATGTGGCTGGCACTGGGAAATGCCACCATGTGGCCAGGACTGGGATATGCCACCATGTGACTTGGACTAGAAATAGGAAATGTAGAACACACAAGGATAACAGAATAACAAAGAACCCAGGAAAGAGAATAACAAAGAAGCAGAACAGAAAGCAAACACAGAAAGGAAACCAAAGAAATGGAATACAAACTGGATACAAGATGATCCTGCATGGACTCATACACTGCACAATAAACCATCAATTTTAACCACTAGATAGAGTACAAACTCTCTCTGCTGTTTATATCCTGGCCAGTTAAAAGTCAAGTGCACAGAGGAGCAACTACGCCATTCAGTACTCATTTTGTTGTCTTCTTCAGCTGACGGGCATCAACACTATGTACCATAACCTTTATTGGTGTCAAACCCCTTGACATTAAAGATTAGCAGTTTCAATTATTTGCAATTGTGAGGTGGTTTGCAAGAGTCTCCCCTTGCTTGTCTTTGACATTGTAGCCAATTGTGGTGGAGTTAATCTCATTTCGCACTGTGTACACATATTTATCTATTTTTTTATATTGACAAAGTTAAATTTACAGACAAGTAAAATGTATTTAGAAAATTTAGAATAAAACATATAAATAAAACATATATAAATAGTAAATAACATTAATAAACAGACATGAATACATTATTTAATTTATTTACAAATATTATATGTGATTTGGCAGAAGAATTAAATAGGAAGTGTATGGTGATGTGGAATAGGCTGCTGCATTTAAAAAAAAAATCTTAAATGAAAAATGATGCACACCGACAAATAATGCAATACGACCAGGTAAATAAAAAGCTCACTCACTTGTCAAACATTTTCTAAGTTTGCATAGTTTATTTATTTGATAGAGCACCATATAAGAGTTGCATAGTAGATAATAAATCTCCAATGTTCCCATTATTGCTGATTTTAGGGCACATTTGCAATTTCTATCTTCTCCAGTCTCATTTTTCATAACACAGCCTGAATCCTCCTACATCAAATAAATCAGATTCTTTAACTTGCTCAGCAAAAAAAAAAAAGAAAAGAAAAATGAATCACTAATTCAACAATGTATTTTAACTTGCTAAATCTTCAGCACATACTAGCCAAGTTTTAATTTTAATTGTGCTTTTTTTCTGCTGATACATTATATTTTGGTCACTTTTTGTTTCTTGAAGATTTCTCCCAATACTACCCCTTCACAGGTTGAAAGCAAGTTCTTGTTACATAGATGATAGTTAACTAAACCCCTTAAGGACCGATGTTTCATGCACTGATTGCAATCTGATACTTAAGGACCCTAAGTTAAAATGAAATATCATGGATATTTACCATTTGAGGCTCTATAACCCTGCTGTCTTTAAATTGGTAGAACATTCCATGTCAGAAGAGGATCTTTAATAACCTAATTGCTATAACAGCAAAGACACTAATTAGTCCCCGAGCAGTTAAAAGGTCATGCTATTGATTCTTTTTTTCATATAGAACCAGCTACACTACACATGTGTATAGATACATTCCATTAGAGAAAACTTGAGGCATGATGATTAGAGGGAAAACATACTAATTAGGGCTCATGTCTGTGGATAGCTATGCAATAATTTGTTTTGTTATACATGAGGATGGAAGTAGACTTTGTAATATTTACTGATTGGTACATAGGGGCAGGAATGATTATTTTTATCTAAAGCTTTACAGAGGGTCAGAGCTGGATCTTTATTACCTATGATGAAATTATACAGGCTATGAGAGAGGTGGCAGAGACAGGGCTCCAGTTTTGCAGACAAGGTGCTACCCAGTGTAACCTTTACGTGTATATGTGATTTTATTATTTATGTTTATTCACTAAAATGATCCAGTATACTTTTTACCTGTGTTTACAGTCTTCTTTCCAATGCTTATACCACTAGTACCAATAGTAAACTTTTACTCTGGTCACCAAGCTAATTTACTAAAATCCCTACCTTCAAGTCAACTGATTAGGGTAAAGAGGAATGTGCAAGACGTGCCAAGGTGGAAAATTACAAGAGATCTAAATTATCACATAGAGGATATCCAAAGTTGGTTAATCAGACTATATGGGTAAACGTGTGTTGTTCAGGAAGCTAAAAATGAGAAAAAATAAGAAACAACTTGTGTTTTTATTCAGAGAATGGCACACACAGTGAGAAGGTAGCAAGAATACTGAGTAGACATTGGTCTATTCTTACCCAAGAGGTTTACCTAGAAATAATAACATTTGCAGATCCCTGTTGGCTTATTAACCAGATAACATTTTGATAAAAAATGAATAAAAGCAGAATATTGTAATAAGGATAAAACTATGGGATTGAGCTTTTGAGTACTAAGAATGGAAACATTCCCTGTATGGGATGTATAACCTGTGAGTCCATTATAAAGGGAGACACATTTAAATAAACTCATTTAGATAGAGAGGATAACATTGGGTCATAATTTACCTGTAATTCTACATATGTGATCTATATCCTGAGTTGTTCATGTAATTTACTTTATGTGGGGCATTCAACACAAACAATTAAATCCTGATTCTTCAAACACAAGTTCCCAGTATGGACAGAATAAAAAGAAGCTGTCCATGCCCAACCAACAGAAGACGTTCAAACATAAACGTGAATATAGAGGTAGATTGTTTGGCACAGAAAGGGTTGAACAGCGATCTCGACTTGCAAACATTTATTTAATCAGTTCAAAACATGTTTTTATCAAAATAATAACATAGAAACATAGAATGTGTCGGCAGATAAGAACCATTCGGTCCATCTAGTCTGCCCAATTATTTTTTTTTAGTCCCCCGTTCCCGGTCTTATAGCTAGGATAGCCTTGTGTCTATCCCACACATGCTTAAAATCCTTGACTGTGTTTACCTCTACCACTTCTGCTTGAAGGCTATTCCATACATCCACTACACTCTCAGTAAAGTAATACTTCCTGATATTACTTTTAAATCGTTGCCCCTCTAATTTAAGACTATGTCCTCTAGTTGTGGTAGTTTTTCTTCTTTTAAATATACTCTCTTCATTTACTGTGTTGATTGCCTTTATGTATTTAAATGTTTCTATCATATCCCCCCTGTTACGTCTTTCCTCCAAGCTATACATGTTAAGATGCTTTAACCTTTCCTGGTAAGTTTTATCCTTCAACCCATGAACCAGTTTAGTAGCCCTTCTCCAAACTCTCTCCAAAGTATCAATATCCTTCTGGAGATACGGTCTCCAGTACTGCGTACAATACTCCAAGTGAGGTCTCACCAGTGCTCTATACAATGGCATGCGCACTTCCCTCTTCCTACTGCTAATACCTCTCCCTATGCAACCAAGCATTCTGCTAGCATTTCCTGCTGCTCTATTGCATTGCCTACCTTTAAGTCCTCTGAAATTATTACTCCTAAATCCCTTTCCTCAGATGATAACATATATTCTCATTTCCTTGTAGCCTACCCTGTAAGCGGTGGCCTCTATAATGTCAACAAGCAACTGTTCCTGAACATGTTTTTGTCTATCAGAAATATATATTAATAAACACAGGTATTTCAAAATATCTTGTTATCATCAGGTGGATATAGAGGAACAGTGAGTTGGTAATAACATTCGAAAAGGGCAGAGTATGCGCTTTTACTATTTCTCTACAGATTTGTGTGATAACATTTGAGTTCATGGTGATAAAAAAAGCGTATAAAACAAAAATCCCCCTTCCTTTGTTAAAATGTAGCAATATATATACATCTTTTAACACTTTTTTTTTCTCAATAACACTGTTTACAGATAAGATTTTCTCTAAATATCTTTCATATCACACTATATTCTTTGCTGGTGCTATAAAGGTAATGCTTTCTTAAAATAATAATAATTTTGAAAATCGGTGCTGTGTAAACTGTGCACATTTTTGCATATCAGATGTTTGTATGGGATAGTTTTTTGGGGATTATATTTAAAGATGCACTTTAATACTTGTCATTTTCTGAGTTGCTACTTTGAGTAATGAAACAAATATTTTAACATGTCACAATGGCCTAGATTCAGTGGCCCCCGTTAATGTTAAAACTGGTCATAGCCGTGTCAACCCTAACTCTGCACTGTTGAAATGTGTGCAGCATGATTTTAAAGTACAAGCACATTTGCTTTGGAAAGCTGTAATCACCCTAACTGCTAGAGATCCATGTGTTTATGTTATGGCTTTGTTACACAATTTGAGGAGAACATATCTTATATAGAAATCTGTTGAACAAAAGATAAACAGGATTAAATAAGCAATGATTTATGCAATCATACAGTTAGACATAAAATAGCAAGCAGTGTAATTTGTAGCAGAAGACGAACACTTTGAAACAGAGCAAGTAGTGTGAAAATACATAAGAGAGACGTGTCTGGAGTGAAGAATTTCCACTATGGTTTGGTTACTGCATGAAAAGCATTATCAGCTTAATGGAGACAACTTGTCATTCAAAGCAGTGGTTTCATACAAATGCCTTGAATGAAGATGACCCCTTTTTTTCAGGTCAGATGCTTACACTCGCAGTACTAGAGAAAATCACATTTCTTATTATCCAGATTTAAAACTGATTACTAAAACACACATCCTATGTAAATTGGATAAACACAGATACCTTTTATAAATTGAAAGTGAAAGTGTGGGTATTACAATAAACAATCAACTTATTCATATTATAAAATAGAATCTATATGAGGCACAACTAACACATTGTGTATCTATTAATCTTCTACATAGTTCTAGATCAAATGCAACACAGTGATGAGCTAAACAAGCTCCCAAATCTCCTTTGTGGAAATATTTATTTCAAGGAAAAATGTTTGCTTTAAGTATAGTATTAATTTGTAGTATTCTTTCTCACCATTGTGCATCTGAAAATAAAACATTGGCTACGCCAACAGAAAGGAGATCTATGGATATTGTCTTCCAATCTAAGCTAAAGTTCTTAACCTGAGTCCTATCGCCAAGTGATCCAGTTCCACGATTGGAACATGCAGTCACAGATGGCATGTTTTTTTCTAGCACTTACTGCTTTTGAAAGAAAACAATCTGTCAATTATTCCCTGGAAACACAGCAAGCCTTAAACTAAGTACTTATTGTCATCCATTTTGAAAACTACTTTTTCAGCAGATGTTTTGAAGATTTCAGTCTTAATATTGGTTTTCCTCAACAATTATTCAATTATGTGATTTCTCACTAGTTACTGATATTTATCACTACATTTTTGATTACAGTCTATAGTAGTCAATGATCAGAGAAAATGTAATTCTGGTTATTGAACAGAGTCCAATAAAGGATGTAGGTAAACTAGGCAGTAGACATTTTATGTCCATGCATTTCTATTATGCATGGAAGGATGTGTATTGACCAGTCAATACAGACAGATGACAATGTAATAAGAAATTAAAGGTGCCATAACATTTCAAAGACAGCATAATAAATTGAACAATAAAGGGCCCCACAAATTATTACAAATATAAAAGATGCTGGGTTTAGTTTGTATCCAGTAGATGTTAATTAAAAAGGAAATGATATACTTCCGAATTTGTTCAATAAAATGGTTGCTCTGACTTTCCTTCAATCATCACTTAAAATAAATAAATAAATAGAAGGTTCGAGCAATGTGAATTTAATAAAAGGCTACTTGTAGCTGCCAATACATCCAGGTTATTGTGATAGCTTTTGAATTTCAAAGCCGAAAAAGTTATCTAGGGACATGAACCAAACCATGTATTTTTCTTTTTTTCTAGCACTTACTGCTTTTGAAACAAAACAATCTGTCAATTATTCCCTGGAAACACAGCAAGCCTTAAACTGAGTACTTATTGTCATCCATTTTGAAAAATACTTTTTCAGCAGATGTTTTGAAGATTTCAGTCTTAATATTGGTTTTTCTCAACAATCACCTGTTTGTCCAAAATAAAATTGGTGACTAAAATGTATCCTCCTTGTCTACAAATATTTACAATAAAAAGTGTCCAAAAATGGTGGTTTCTGTAGTTCTGTAACCAGCATGGGAATATCCTGCCCATAAATGATAAGTGTGCGCCGAAGAGACAGAACACAAACACGAAATAGACCGCAACGGTAGCATGAATTCAAGTCACTTTCTCAGTTGTCGATTCCACCAGCATGAAAAGTATACAAAAATAACGTTTTATACTTTTCTTGCTGGATGATTCGGCAACAGATTGAGTGATTCTGGTGCTGAATCATGCTGCCGTCAGTCTCTTGGCTCTAATTCGTATACTTTTGGGGTTTGTGTGCTGTCTGTTCAGAGCACACAAAGAGCAAAAATAATGCACGACGCAAAGCACACACCTAGCACACATGGAGGATATGCCACTGGTAAACAATTAACTATGGGGAATTGAATTAGGTTGAAACAGTTGGAAAAAATTATCTAAATCATTTGTATTGTCAGCTCAGCTATTATAGTCTGATTTGTGAAACTCGGTTGTCAATTAAGCATAGGTCACTTTTTTGTTTAAAGAAAGTCATCCAGTTATAAAACTTGGAAACCTCAGAAAGTTAGCGAGTTCTTTCAAAATATATAAATCAGTCATGTTAGCTTGTACTTCATTCTTTCACAAAATGTAGTCTTTTAAAGGTGGAACGCCAAACCATTAAACATTGAGTAAACACACTTTTACTATGCATATTTACAAAATCTCCAATTTATTTTCCCGAACGGGATGGAAAATCTCAGTCAATTCTAATATTCTGCATATTGCTAACCATCTGTTTTTATACATTTAGCATTTTGAACAAACAAAGGTTTTCTACATTTTGCAATGTTTCAAAGATTAACTTTGAAGTGTTATGAATTGCTTCAGACATACTAAGTTGTAAATTATAAAACCAACAATCTAAATTTCAAATGAGCTTACAAAAAATATGGCTATTCCTCTCTTTAATAGCCTAATTGGCATGCAAAATGTAACACATACTACAATGCTTACAGAATGCACAATTATGTGTCGATGCTGTTGATAGGTTTGATTAGCAAATATTTATAACTTTCTACATGAATGTAAATTTAGTGTCATTATTCAAAACTTGCATTTTTTCACTTGTTGTGATATGTTTACCTTTTTTGTAACATAGTTCTGTATGCGCATACTATTAGGAGATTAGAATGTTATGTATCCATTCTACATACACAGTAGCATGTTTAATGAACAAAATAATATTGCTGTTTTAAAATAAAACAAAAATATTTTAATTTTGTTTGCAAATGCAGATTTTTTTCTTATGAATAATTAACTTGACTCACATAACTCCGCTGTCTGATTCAAGAATTGTTGACAATCAAAGAAAGGTGAGATGTTTATTTCAAGAAGAAGTCAGGTGCAGGAATCTACCATATTCTTCTCCAACTGTAAAAATAAATATAAAATATACTACAAATCATAAAAAATATATAACAAAGATTAGGACAATTTCTGAACAACAACAAACAAAAACAGTGTCTATATTGGCAGACCAAATTAAAAATTGCTATGTGAAGGTATGTGTGGAGGAGGTCACCCTAGAATTGTATCACAATTTTATGTTAGTTAATTTTACATAAAGCTTAATCTAGGTGTCAGTCAATTTCCACAGCATATTGAATGCTTCCAGCGCCCCATTGTGTATAAACAGAACTGATCAAAAATGCCCTCTCTGTCGAAAGAAAAACAACAACAAACACAGGTTTGTTAAAAAATGTACTCAATTTGAATAAAACAACTTCTGACCACATTTAAAGATGAAACCAGGTGAAACAGTTTTTAAAGACATTTATGTTAATTTTAAACATGCTAAAAAGATGTGATAGAAAAATAAAGTTACAAACCGTGTTGAACTTTTTGAAATGTGTCACCCTAAAGTTTAATTCAAACATAATGGTTTTTACTTTTATAGTAAATTGCTGTTATATATTAGAAATAGAAACAATCATGTTGGCAAAAAATTGTAGTTGTGTTTAGTTTAAAAAAAAATCAAGTGTAGCCATTGCAGATATTGTACAATAATTTTTTTTATATAAACCAATGGTCTAGATTCAATGGCGGCCCTGTTAGCTTCTACCAAATAGAATAATGTGTAATTCAATGCCAACAGAGGGCTCAAAAATACCGCAAGTTAAAGAACAAGTCACAGTAAAACAACATATCCATAATTATGACAAGTGGCGGATCCAGGGGGAGGGGCAATGGGGCAATTGACCCCCCGCTTCCAGAGCAGAGCCAGTGTTGGTTCGGAGGTGAATAGCAATGCAAGTCCGATCACTCCACAAGGAGACGCAGGCAGCATTGGCTCTGTGTGTGTTAAACACACTCAGAGCTTAATCAGTGCTGCCTCATGCTCCCAGTGCATAGCAATGGTTCAGAGCATCTGCTTCAGGTAGGACATAAGGAGGGGGGAGAGGAGAGAACATGAGGGGAGAGGGAATAGGAGAGAACACAGGGGACTCAGGGGAGGGGGAGGGAGAAGACAGAACACAGGAGAAAGAGAGATGAAGAGACAGGGGAGAGTGGAGAGAAGGGGAGGAGGGATAGAACAGGAGGGTAGAGAGTGTTGAGAACAGGAGGGGGGAGAGGGGAGAGAACAGGGGGAGAGAGAGAACAGGGGGGAGAACACTGATGGGGGAGAGATGAGAGAACACTGATGGGGAGAATAGAGAACACTTATGGGGGAGAATAGAGAACACTGAAGGGAGGAGAAGAGAGAACACTGACTGGTGGGGGTGAAGGGAGAGAACACAGACGGGGAGAAAGGAGAGAATACAGATGGGGAGAGGAGTAAAGGAGACAGCTTTGGGGAAGAGGAGAGACACATACATGGGTAGAGGGACAAAAAGACAGTCATAGGAGGTAGAGAATTGAGAGAGACATGGGAGGGGAGAGGAGAGAGACAGAAATGGGAAGGGAGACAAGAGAGATAGAAATGGGAGGTAGAGGAGAGACAGACAGACATGGGATGGCAGAGGAGAGACAGACAGACATGGGATGGGAGAGGAGAGACAGAGAGACCTGGGAAGGGAGAGGAGAGATAGACAGACATGGGAAAGAAGAGGATACAAAGACGGACATGGGAAGGAAGAGGAGAGATACGGACATGGGAAGGAGAGAGACAGATGGACATGGGGAGTGAGAGGAGTGCGACAGACATGGGAAGGGAGAGGAGCGTGGCAGAAGGACATGGGAGAGAGGAAAAAACAGACGGATATGGGAGAGAGGAAAAGACAGACCGACATGGGAGAGAGGAAAAGACAGATGGACATGTGCACCTCCTGGGATCCGCCCCTGATTATGACTACAAATATAAAAGGAAACAATTCAATTGCAAGCCAATTACTGGATCTGCAGAGCTCCTAGCCAATCAGGAGTTGAGAGTATGGTGAGTGGCTGTGAGACTGCACATTTATACATAATATACATGTCATCTTACAAATTCTATGTATAAAGAGATTAGACAGCACTAAAAATCATGAGACCAATATACAAATATATAAATGTTTAATAAAAAGGTATTCTCCACTTCAAAAATATATCTATTACACAAAGAAAAAATATACATACATGGGACAGACAGAGATGTACAAACAAGCTGCGTAGTTTATCTAAAAAACACAGCACATAAAATGATCAGTTGTCCCACTCACCATTAATGTGAGAGATAAAGGTACATATAAATAATATACCCTCTAATAAAAAAAGGCTAAACAGCTAAAAGAAAACTGATAAAAAAAATGCTGACAAATGATCAACAAACGCATACACACCCAGTTTTGACCTGGCCAGGTACTAAGATGCAATCATGGGCAGAAATACACAAACAAGAGAAGAAGCCACACAGGACGTCCAAATCTACCACATTAGCAGAGACGAAAGAGGTGTATCTTTATAGTCCCGTGAGAAGCAGGAAATTCTAAATAAACTTTATTTGTAATGGCCACAAAACTGAACACTTCCGCGTCTATGTGGGAGAACATTGTATTCAATCATACTCCACGACAAATCGTAAAGACAAGCATGATTTACACATAACATTATATCTGTTAGTGGACTACAAGTGAAAAAACATTTATACAGTGAGGCAATTTTTTCTATAGGATTGGAGGTAACATTGCCATGGCGACACAGTGAACTTCATGTAGCCGGCATAGTGGGCTCGGTAACGTCACATGACAAGATTAACCCCATCAATACCAAGTTTTCATATCAGAAAAAATATATATTTTCATAAAAACAGTTAATAGAAAAGTAGTTTGGTGGATAGAGATCATAAAACATATAAATAATATTTACATGGCAGTTTTTTCACTCATTCTAGGAAAAAAGCGAAGGATCAGAACTATCATCCATTCAAATAGAAGACATATGTATATTTCAGTAGACAACAAAAAACACACACTTATAGATAGAATTTGCATGGCCTCTATCCACTCATTCCAGGAAAGGAATTGTCATTTAACCCTTTTTGAACCAGGGTATCTAATGTTAAAATCCAAGATGTTTCTCTGATGCTTTTGCCAGTCCCTTTAGAAGTTTATCATTTTTCTTATGTTTGTCTTTAAAATGTTTTGACAATACGTGTTTTTCATATCCCCTTCTTATATTATATCGATGTTCTGATAATCTTTTTTTGAAACATCTACTCATCCTACCAAATAGGGTCTTTTTTATCAAAATATGCGAATGTCTATAGATTTTTTTCTATTTATTTTGTTTTATCTGAACTAGTAGTGATAAGGCTGGCCCCAAAATCCATATTGTACTTTTTCCCCCTTTATTTCTGTGGGAATACCATTAATAGTATTGGCTGTAAATGCATATATTTTAGAAATATATATCTTTTAAAAGTTTCTGTTGAGTCAAACTTCTTTTTTACTTGTGCTTCCAATATAGAATTAATGAAGAATTAGAATTAATGGAGCAAAAGTTAGGATGTCATATTCCTATGAAATAGAGATAATAAAAGAGCACAAACGTACTGGCCAAGAAAGTGGTCTGTCCTCAGCAACATCTGCAAAATAAGAAATAACTTAAAGATCTCTGGCATCACCTAAAATAGTAAAAAGTAACTTTTGCACAGAGGTAGTTTCTGCAGTTCCTGCAATCTGCAATCATACCCAGAGTCCCTGGGGTATATTGGCAAGTATTCACTTTGGATTTAAAATGTTTATCACAATTAAACTGATTGAACACTTTATTAATATATTTCTAAATGATTAAGGTTCTTCTGATTGAAACCAAATTTTAATGTGGACAACAGAAGCTTTTTCTACAGTCTTGCTTTTATTAACTACAGTGAGTTTTAATATTACGGTAGTTTATCAGCAAAATAGAACTGTCCATGACAAAACTGTTGACACCTAGAACCATAGGTATGACAGTGAAAAATGAAAACAAAAGCTTTAATGCTGTTTGGTGAATTAATTTAGGATTTAAAATATGAAGCACGGATGATTACCATGCACTTGTATAAATATGTTAAAAAATGTCACTTTGCTGTGACAAACCTTTTTAAGTGAAATATCTGTCATTTCTACTCAACAATAAATAATAGCACATCGCTATGTACTTAATATAAAGGACCATCTTTCCATTTTCACTTTGTTTTTCTAATGCTAAAAGACACAACAAACATGTTTACATAGTGTACAAAAATGCAATAAACATTGACCAGAAGATCCCTCCCTCCCTCATCTTTCTATGGGGCAGGAGATATATGGGATCAGCCGGATCCCATATACCTGGGAAACATGTTGACCCCCTTCGTGACATTAGACCAGGGAGAAACTCCCATAGCGACATAGCAAGTGAACAGCATTATGAGGAGCTTTGGAAGAAATCAATGTTCACTGCTGCCATTAAGTAGATGTTTCTGAAATGCCACAGTGTTAGAGGCATTCAACAACACTGAAATCAGAAGTCAGGATATGCCATTACCCTGCTATGGGCAAGAGCATTGTAAGTGATCAGTGATTGCTTCCGTACCTATGGTGATGTTGCTTAACAGCAACATTACAGTAAAAAATAAATAAATAGGATAGGTTAGCCTTAAAACTAAGGTTAGGAGGAGGCTGGGGTTAGGACTAAAATGTACCTATAGGTTACAATGATTAGGGAAAAGCAATACACTTTCAGTTAATTCCCTATAGCTTGCAAAAAAAAAAAAACTTTAATTAGTGTGTATATCTAAACTCAGGAAAAATATAAGAAATGTATTTTTGTAAAATGTTTCTATCATATTTTATTTTTTTATGATATTAACAAAATAATGTTATCAAAGAAAGCCCTTCTTGTGTTGATACATACAATATGTGAGTGGGTACATTTAATGGGAAAGAGGAAAATTGCTAAACACAACTTCTGCAGCAGTTTTTTTTTAAAAAGGCCATGTTACTAATGGTCAGAAAGTCATGTCATGAAGCGGCTAAAGAGAAGTCACTTTGTAAGTCACTTTTTCATAGGGAAATTCACTCAACCTTATTTCCTAAAATTTGCTAGCAGTAGTTAACTGCTCCACCACATATATTGCAACAAAAATAGAAAGTCTATGGTTTCCAAAGTGATTCTGTATGAGCATAGTGACCTACTATTTTATAGAGCTGAACATCGTTACATTTTCCCCTAATTCATAAGAACGCATCTTATTAAGCCACATTGGGTGAAAGCGTCATGCGCTCCGATGACATGTCCACCCGGAAGTAGCCCATACCAGGAATTACACAAGATACGGAGCACGCAGACAACTTTTTTATATGCAAGCATTTATGTTTTTTATGTCCTATTAATGCTGTTATTCCTTTTAACCTCCTCTCCATCCTGCTTGTTTGTTACTTGCACATCCGTGGAGAACATCGACAGAGGTCCTCTCTCCACATCTCCTCCATTTAACGCAGAGTGCTTGCCTTCCAGCCAGTACCTTGAGAGGTGGAAAATGCTTCCTTTTGATTTGCCTTTAAAGTCTGAGCAAACCCAACTGCTCATTACATTGTGAGTGCGATTCTTATTGTACGCTCTACATTACTTGTACAGCAGAGTTGCACATTTTTTTTAATATATTTCTTTCTTTTTTGTAGACCAATTGGCTCAATTTTCAACAGCAATTGACATATTGCTTTGAATTTAAGTATAAATCATTAAAACCACATATTTTAGTGATTTATACTCTTATGCGCTGCAGTTTTCTCTTTTTGTACTTGTACTCTTATTGTGAACACAGGGAGCTGTGTGGGAAGTGCTGGGGGCATTCATATATTAGCTTAATTATTTTGTTTAATTTGGTCACATGTCACATAGTGTTTTATTTTGTTTCATTTGGTCACATTTCATATAGTGATTTGATATTATCACATTTTGTTATAAGTGCCGTTTTTTCACCTTTATCACTTTTTATATGCAGGAGTGGACTAAGGCGGGCCCGTCGCACTTGGCAGGGTCATCTGTAAGGTGTGGCTAATGTGACAGCCACCAAATTAACAGTGGGATTCTAATGGGCATTCTAACAGTGGTATATTAATGGGCAAATTAACAGCATCATATTATTGGATAAACTAACCCTGACCTATTAATGGATAAACTAACAGTGGTATATTACTGGTCACATTAACAGTGGTATATTAATGGGAAAATTAACAGTGGAATTTGAATGGGCAACATAGCAGTGGTATATTAATAGGCATTCTAACAGTGGTATAGCAATGGGCAAATTAACAGTGGCATATTAATAAATAAACTAACAGTGACATGTTAATGGGCAAATTAACAGTGGTATATTAATGGGCATACTAACAATGGCATATTTATTGGCAAATCAACAATATCATATAAATTGAGAAACTAACAGTGGCATATTAATGGATAAACTAACACTGGCCTATTAATGTGTAAACTAACAGTGGCATTTTAATGGGCAAACTAACAGAGCCATATTAATGGGCACATTAACAGTGGTATATTAATGGGAAAATATAGTAAAGGGCATAATAACAGTGGCATTTTTTAGGTGTACTAACAGTGGCAAATTAATGGGCATATTAGCAGTGGCATCATAATGGGCAGAGTGACAGTGGTATTTTAATGGATACACTAACAGTGGGACATTAATGGATAAACTAAAAGTGGAATATTAATGGAAAAATTAACAGTGGTATATTAATGGGCATACTAACAGTGGCATATCAATGAGCTAATTGACAGAGGCATATTAATGGATAAACTAATAGTTGCATAGTAATGGATAAAAAACAGGAGCATTCTAGTGACCAAATTAACAGTGCCATATTAATGGAAAAACGAACAGTGGCATATTAATGGATAAACTAACAGTGGCACAGTAACTGGTAAACTAACAATGGCATATTAATGGGTAAATAACAGTAGCATAGTAATAGGTAGATTAACAGTGGTATATTAATGGGCAAATTAACAGTGGTGTATTAATGGATAAAATAACAGTGGCATATTAATGGGTAAATTAACACTGGCATATTAATGAGTAAACAAACAGTGGCATAGGAATGGGCAATATGGCAGTGGCATATTAATGGGTAAACTATCAGTGGCACTAACAGTCAGCAGTGAGAAAACTTATGATTAAGCGTGTCAAGCACGCGAAACCCGTCAAGTGTTTCTCCCCTCTTTTTACCATGCACATTATATTTATTTGCTGTATTGTTCCTCTTTTTTGCCATTAAAATAACCTTTTTTCACTGGAATCCGGAGTGCAACTTTCCTTTTTCTCCCTGCTGCTGCATGTTACTGACGCCTTGTTAGCGTATGAGGACTGCACCTGGATTACCTTTCCCAGCTTTTGCTCACCTGGACGATGTATTGTACCTTTTTGCTTCAGTGGAGCCCGGATCTTTTCTTTCAAAGGCGATACTCTAACAGTGGCTTATTGATGGATAAAATAACAGTGCATATTGATGGATAAAATATCAGTGCAGATTAATGGATAAACTAACACATAAAGGATGTTTAGGCTACCACGTAAAATCTTACATCTCTTTCACTGTTTGTTTCTTGGTGTGACTAAAGAATGTTGGCGGTGTGGTGAAGGGACAGTGACACTATAGCATATCTGGGGCAATGTCCAAATTTGGAAATGTTGAAAGTGGGAATAATAGATTTATTTAAAACTATACATCTGGACATAGGGCATCTGTCTATCAAATTATTTCTGTTCCATAGGAACCTCCCAAATCTACTAAACCATTCAATATATCTAATTATCCATACCCTGATAGTCTTCAAATTGTGTGTTGCCAGATATTGGAAAAAATCTACACTACCTTCCATGACGGAGATTAAGAATCAATTACATTTTCAAAGCATAATGGAAAAAGCTATTTATCTCTCCCTATACTTTAGAATTTGAAACCCTTGTATCCATCTATAACTTACAACATATTTTGGGCCTTAGGCACATTTTCTCTAGCCACCCAGTGATCCCAATCTGATATCCTTATATAAGCAAGCCACTAACTCTCCATCCTCTAACGTCAAGCCACACATGTTTGTACTGTTGATTTAACTAACAAATGACAAATTAACGGTGGCATATTTTAATGGGCACCTGGCTGGGGAATATTTAATTGGCAAACTGTGGCATATTGTAATGGGGAAACCAGCTGGTGCATGTGTTAATTGCAAAGTTACTGTGGCATGTTAATAGGTACCTGATCATGGCTTATTGTATTTGTCAAAATTATGCTGTGGGATGTTCGTGGGGCAAAATAGTGTGTACTATGGAGCAAAGTGCACTGTGGGGCAAACTGAACCTGTGGCATTCCAAATCATGTGTGTGTACATATTCATGCAAACAAATTGCTAAGTGATGGCAAGTGCTGAATATAATGTGAAAATAGTTGCAATGAAATATTAAAACGTTCATATAAGTATGAGAAGAGATAGATACACATGTGTAGGCATGTGATGTGTGCATAAATAAATATATATATATATATATATATATATATATATATATCATAGGGGGCCCCATGATCTTTTATTGCCTGAGGCCCCCATGAGTTGTTAGGCCACTCCTGACCATATGTGTTTTGCATCTCTGCCTTTATTTAAAGATTTGATTGAAGGCTCTCATTTCATTTTAAACCTCATAGCAGCCCAATCGTTTTTCATGAGCAATACGAAAAATGTACATTTTCCAAAAATGTTATTTAATAACAGGTCTCTTTGTACCTGATATCATTTAGGGAATCTAGATTACAATGTTTTAATAGGATGTGTAAAATTTATATTTTTATCCTCTGGGTAAAAAAGTGAAACATCTGATTTTATCTAACTCTGTCAGGTCTGTGGTGGAATGTTCTCAAAGGCTTGATAATTATCTGCATATTCACTTGTCTTTCTCCTGTAATAAAGACCTGCATTACCTTTAATCCCCTGTTACCTGTCGAAAAACTGTTCATACTGTATCACTGAAGTCCCGTTGACATAACTAGGTCATCTTTCTGTTTAATATCAGTCATTCTCTGACAAAGTTTTAAAACATGACTGGAGAACTATACAGTTAAACAAATACCTTTTTGACTACTGTTATTTTAGTGACCAGTTTGCTTTTATAGTAATGAGGAAAGACTGATTTCTTAACCCCTTGAAGTGAAATGAATTTTACTCAAGTACAAATGATAAAAAAGACTATCCAAAACTGTGTCCTGAGTTTACAAATATGCCATGTTTACATCTTTCTCTGCTGTTTTTTTTTTTTTGTTGCAAGTTACAGGGCAATAACAGAAAGTAGCATTTTTTGTTTGATAACCATTTTCTCCTAAAGGGATCCCAATCCTAAACCTAACTTTAACCCTTAGGCTAAAACTAATGGAACTCGAACCATAACCCTTATGCTAACCCTAACCCTAGATCTAAGGGTTGCTGTATTGCAAATGACTAGGGGCAGTCTAGCAACAGAGTGATAAAAGTGCCATATTGGAGGAGCATGAAGCGACCGTGGATACCCTGAGCAGCAAATTTCTGTGTTTCTTAATGCCTCGACATTGAGGCATTACATCAACACTTCCTGATCCCTTGCACCACTCAATCCACCGTAGGAGAGACTAGGTCCATCCTAAGTCTTCAACAGAGTTCCAGCCAGGATGGACCTAATCCATGCAATGTCGCAAAGGGGTTAAGATGTGCATTAGTTTTGTTTATCTTGAAATCCAGCACAGTATTTACAACTGTCTAAACTCGGTTCAAGAGAAAGATATGGGATCACAGAACTCCTGCAGCTTTTTGTTTTTATTGTGAATGGAGAAAATTGAATTCGATATGCCAACCAGTAACCGCTAACAAATTAGGGAGTCCACACATGTGTATATTTATATGAATATACATTTACACATGTTATTTCCAGTACTCACATAATAGCTCTTTTGAGCAATACCGGTTATGTCAGCTATAGTTGCATCACACTACTGGTTATTGATCATTGTCAACAGCTAATAGGATATTTGTACTCTCCTGCCATCATGTCTCAGAGTATTATTTCATGTCCAAGGTGAGGAGACCAACACTGATTTGCAATGCAATATTCTCCACTGTGGAAATTAAAAGGTATCTTAATATATTTGAGTGTGATAGGCATGGGTGTAACTAAAAACCACTGAGCCATGGCTGGAAAATGAGTCCGGGGGCCGCAGACCACTCAAAACATGACCACATGAAACCACCAGTGCAATACACCTCTATTTCCAACAGTACCAGGCTTGCACCCAGACCACTTTCCAGTGCACCCCTGTGGTGTGGGATAAAAATGCTGGTAATGTGAAAAGGGGGGTGTAATGCACTGGTGATATCCTGTGCATATGTGTTGGTTTTTCATGTACTATCTTTATGCAACATATTCTTGTATGAAGTAGTATATTGTATGTATGTGTATGTATTTATTTGTGCATTATTTTATATTATTGTATTTAGATGTAATATGTATTTTATTGATATGTATACTTATTGTTGGTATATATATATATATATATATATATATATATATATATATTAATAATATGTATTGGTTTTATTATTATTATTATTATTATTATTATTATTATTAGTATTTTACATTATTTTAATGCATACATACACTATAACATATAACACACATACATTTATACATTTTAATAATTTATATATGAATATATTTGTAATATTTATTTATTTAACCAGGACCTTTTTTTTATATATATTTTTGAAATCAGTGTATTTCGGGTTATTTTCAGGTAAATTCTGCTAAGGCCATTCAAGACCATTCTCCTATGGAAAAAAATGACATTCAAGGCTATTTCTTGCCATTTCAGTACATTGTGTCTGTATTTCGAGAAATTCTCATCACCAAAATGATCCAAAATAAAGGGAAGTTCATGCTACCTGAATAAACCCCATTGTGGTAGCAGAAATACAAGCAAATGCATAAAGTAACAGAACAATGAGTTTTAGATGTGTCTGTGATGTATCCTGTTTATGACATCTCTTGTGGCCTGATCTATAAAGAAAGGTCTTTCAAAGGAAAAAACATAATTTGCATTATGAATACACAAGGTAAAGTGATATATAAAAGAATCAACAGATAAATGCAAACAGCTGGTGCCAGGAGTACATATATTCTACACTCCCTATTGAGATTATCGCTTGAAAAGGGAGTTAAGGAACCACCTCATTACGAGGCCACATTAGATGTCATTTTTTTATTTTAGAAAAAGCGATTTTTATGTAATATCCATAAAAGAGTCAATATCTTGATGGTAAGGTATGTCTTTTTGCTAATGATACAAAGATTTGCAAGAGGTTTGATGTTCCTGGAGGGATTAGCCAAATTGCAAATGATTTAGGTAAACTAAAAAAATGGTCAGAGCTGTGAAAACTGGCATTTAATGTGGATACAAGATAATGCACCTTTGGCTTAAATACCCAGGTAGGGGTTAACACAGTTAAGGAGTTTTAGAATGCATGAGGTAGGCATAAGGCTATAGATAGATGAAAAGGCCAGGCACTAATGAAAATATTTACGACATTGGGCAGACTAGATGGGCCAAGTGGTTCTTATCTGCCAACACATTCTATGTTTCCATATAACATATTTTTGAATTTGCTTATAGTTCTGCTAACATAATGCGTAGGTCACTTTAATATTTTTTTTATTGTATTCCTTCACAAGATAAGGTATTGTTAGGTTTAGATTTTTTCTGCTGTCTCCTGTTTATGATATCAGCTTGTGACACTTTATGCATATAAACTACTACAAATAAAATCATTTAATTTGCAAGGCAACAAGATGTCATACATAGGAGATTGTACAGACATATTTAAAACACTGTTCTGTCTTAACCTTTGCATGTTATCACATAAAAACATTACATAATCTTCACAATGTGTTATTGATATAATATAGAAAACTACTTTCGAATGTGACGCAGCCACCTATAAGCACTATCCTCGATGCTCACTTCATAAAAAAATCAAATAGAAAACAGATAAAGGGATATCTGCAAAGAATACAAATATATACAAAACTAAAAGTGTAAAGTGTGTATAAACAGACTGGAGGAATCCAAAAGCAAAATAACATTTCCAATGTTGAATTAAAATATCACTTACATCGTCATGAAAATGATGTGCTTAAATGCATTAACTTGTTGGTTTCTGTAAACTGTCCGTTAAAATTCATAACTTTTCTCCAAGATTCAATGTTCACCAGCTGTCTTTCAATAAGCTTCAATATGTTTCACCGGGTTGTATCTGGCTTCCTCTGGAGGAAGATACTTCAACGCCATCTGACAGTTTTCCCAGGTCACATCTTCAACATTTTTCGCTACATTGCATCCTTCCGAGGTGACACATATTGAGATTTATTGAATGACAGCTGGTGAACATTGGATCTCCATCTAAATGGACTGTTTAATGGGACCAAAGACTTTGGAGACTTTAAATCAAATTATTTGTAGGTACTTATGACATTGAAAGTTATATTATGTGAGCATCCTTGGAATTGGAATATACTGGACCATTTGAATTTGTGTTTTCTTTCAGATTGAGCTGGAGTAAAGTTTGCTGAGCTCTTTCTTCAGGGCTTGCCTATGTATTTTTGTCCAGCTCGGTAAACACAATGTACAAAACATTTTTATACATTCCCACTGTAATTATTGTTTAGGTAACAGAGTTACTTGAATTATGATTCTTGTAGCATTCTGTGGGGTCAACTCATTGCCAGAAGATACAGTGACTTAGTGATAAAGATTTTAATACTCAGTGGAATAGTAATTTATAAATGGCTGGTCTTGGAATGTCAAATAAGTGACCTTTAGCATTAGATTAGTGACCTTACAATGATTAGATAATTATTTGTGCATGACCCATGTGGGACACTTGCTTTAAAGTCTTGACTAGAATTAATGTAATTTGAAAATAGAATCTTGTCTCCATGTAAATGTACATGTTAATGTTTTACTGATTCCATATATTATGTACTAAGGAAAGAAATCTTGTGATCAGCGCTTGGCAACATCCCCTGAGGCAATGGATTAAATCATGATGATTGCCCTGCTGTCATCTGAGATGTATGCATGCATTTAAATTGCTCCAGGTATAGATTGGACTGTTAATGTTTTTCCTACGCAATCCTTAGTAATGTAGGCAAAGACAGTGTTAAATTTATTAATTATAAAAGTGGGGAAATAAAACACAAATCACTTCCAACAAAAGAGCTTTAAACTAAACTTGTACTGGTTCACTATTTTTTTTATCACTTCCCCGCTAGTTGTCAGGGTCCATTTATACTAAGTTATGTTGAAGCAGATATCTTCTGAGGTTCTGTTCTTTCTAGGGTGATGATCTTGTCATAGTGTACCATATGCTAGGCAGAGACCTCAGCTCTATCCTGCTCTATGTGGAGCGCATTCACAGAAAAATGTAAAGGATGTCAAATGACAGCAGCTACACAGCATCACTGGCGGGTGGCAAGCCAGCAGAGGCAGTGTGATGCTTTGGGCATCTACCCCCTACCTAAACATTGTTGCAGACCATGTACACCGTTTCATAGAAACGGTATTCCCTGATGGCATTGGCCTCTTTAAGCAGGATACTGCACCCTGCCAGAAAGTAAAACATGTTCAGAAATGGTTTTAGGAACACAACAAGGAGTTCAAGGTATAGGCGTTGCCTCCAAAATTCACAGATCTCAATCCATTTGAGAATCTGTGGGATGTGCTGGACAAACAAGCCCAATCAATGGAGGCCCCACCTCACACCTTACATAACTTAAAGGATCTGCTGCTAACGTCTTGGTGGCAGATACCACAGCACACTTTAAGTGTTCTAGTGCAGTCCATGCCTCGACGGGTCCTGGAGGTTTTGGTGTTAAAAGTGGAGCAACAAAATATTTTGCAGGTGGTCATAATGTTATGGGTGATATATATATATATATATATATATATATGTATAAACATATATAAAATATATACATACATACATATACATACATATAAATCTACATACACATACATGATATATACATATATATATATATATATATATATATCCATATATAGAGAAATCCTGGTCCGTGCACTCCAGACACAATGAGGTTGATGCCCCAGTGCAATCCCGACAGACACTGTAGTAGTTTGGAGAAATGAGCACTCAGGGGACTTGATGTCATGAAGAATCAGAGATTTATTTTACAAAGATCAACATTCCAGTCCCACACAGGGGACTTTTATCAAGATATACATAGAAATATCTACATATATATATATAGGCAGAAGAGCAGGATGACCCTGTAATATAGGGGAATCAGGACTCCCTGCTTTCAGAAGATTAACGTTCCTCAGAATGGTATTTCGTCTATAAGCCATATTATTGCTATTGTGGATGGCCCTCCCGAAGAGACTGTATTTTAGCTAGACAAACATGATGAATAACACAGAACTAAACACAGAATACCTGGTGTCATATTTACCACCGCACCACAAAAGAAAAAGCCCTCTGTATTTTCTCTGTCACCCTTATACCTGAAGACCCTACACCGTGAGAGTCATGGGGTACCAAAATAGACTTTGAATAGGACCCCCGAAGTCATCAGGATTAAAAGAGTCCAGTCCAAAGGCCTGAGACTAAAACCCAGTATCTAAGTATAAACATTCTCGAGGGGAAAATAGAGCCCTTTCCTGTCTGTTTAGTCTGGATATTTATGTTAGCTTTGCAATAAAACTCAAAGTAATGTGCAGTGAGTGAATCAGAGTGCCACAGCAATAAAAATGAGCAGAGTGTATAAGTGTATGAAAGAGCTGAAGTTCAATTGACATGTTGAAATATATGATATATGAATTATGTCATTAAAGAAACAGTAAACTGAAGATAAAGCAAGAAAGATAAATAGACCTTTACAACAGAAAGTTACAATGCAAAATATTGAAGACAGTTTGTATTTTAAATAAAAGTATCCTTTAAATTTAAAGAATCTTGCAACTCTGCTACAGTAAATATTATCCCCTGATATATAAAATTATTTTTTTTTTGGAGTTGATAGTTAAAGCAATTCATGTCGAAGATTTACAATTCTCTAAAGTTATATTGTTTGATGTGGATCCGCAATGTAAATTAAAACCAGTCAGTGTTTTACAGGGTTTACAATAAAATAGTTTTATGTCTATTCCAGACACTTCATAAAAGCAAATATTCTTAGGATGCATTTTAAAATTGGATTATCATCATAGAGTTGGCTGTAGATTGTGTCTGAAAATAATAATGTAATGTGTAGAATGTTATACTTAATGAGTTAATGATAGGCTGCTGGTTGCAAACTATATCAGTACTTTCCAAGTTTTTAATGTGAACAAATGTGATGTGATATTGGTGTGGTGGGCTAAGAATACTTCAAGTATCAATCAACAGAGAAATATACATATACATACCTTGCAAAATATAAATAAAAAACACGTATTGCCTAAACCTTTAATCATCTTGTCTTAAAGAATATTTATAGACTGAAACCTAATTAAAAGAAGAATGGAAAGTATTTAATGAGCTGCAAGACAACAAAGAAATAGTGATCAGGCAGCATATAAGGTGATAGTCATAATTCTATAATTATGGGGGGGAGAATCAGGATGGAGCAGTATCAAGTTGAACCTTAAAATTTAACTGCAAAAAACACTAATAGTGTGATACACTATAGACCCCAAATAATCTGAAAAGGTAAGTATTACACTCACAAACAGAAGTATAGATGGAGCTTGTCACAAATTGCTGGGTATAAAACTTGGTTTAATCTGTAAAAAAGTAAAATAACACACCTGTGCAGGACCAGATAGACACAACCATTGGCCCCACTGGGATTCCACTTTTAAGCTGTTGGTCTCAAATGTGCATGTAGATATAATATAGTCCAAGGTGTAAAATGGAGTCCAGTTCAGCAGATAATAGAAATGGCTTCTGCTGGAGGATACACTGGACACAAACAACTGCAGGAACTAGACAAGCTATTTGTGACAAGCTCCATCTATACTTCTGTTTGTGAGTGTAATACTTACCTATTCAGATTATTTTGGGTCTATACTGTATCACACTATTAGTGTTTTTTGCAATTATATTTTAAGGTTCAACTTGATACTGTGCCTTCCTGATCCCCCCCCCCCCCCCCCTGGTTTTACCTGTATATTTTGGCACTTGGGAGAGTGCAATAGGGGGCTGCGTTCAAGTTGCTCAGCAAGTATCATTGTAATTTTTGCACGTTTTGTTTACACACAACGTTTTTTATCCACGTGCTAACTGTATATTTACATAACTTTGGGCTGAATTCATGAAAGAGGAAATTGCAGGTAATTACATGGAATTAACACAGGAATCTCAAACACAGGCTAAAGGAGCCCAAAAGGAAGAATTCTCCATTTCAGATGAATTAGAGAATGTTTTCAAGTTGGCTACTTTGGCCTAATGTTTGAAATTCCCATGGCAATTTGTGCACCATCATTATGCGTAATAAGTTCCTGCCACAAGTGTCTATGGGACTTAGACGAGATTACTCAAAAATACTATGTTACTGTCAGTTACATGAGCTAGGGCAACTGCCTATTAATTCACCTCATGTATTGCTGGGGAGACTGTATTATGTATTACTGTGAGCCTTTTACTGGTCCTCTACATAAGATATGTGAAATCAGAAAATCACAGAAAATTCTATAAAAACACCGTAATTCCACAACTAAATTTATTTATGCTTACAAAACCTCTAAGTTGATTCATAAATTCTGAGAACTACCTTTACTATAGGGATGACTTATATATATACATTTTGTTCTTCATATATGGTTCATGAAGTGGTGTTACTGGGACTGCATAATGAGATGAGACAAACCCCTGTTACCACTGACAGTTAAAAAGCTTTTTCTATGGTTCCCATGTTAGGACCAGAATTTTTTTTAATTGCCACTGAGCCATCAAACACATAGACTCCAAGGCCCCTTAACCAGAGCCGATGTTCAGACAAGAGACGATTGTAGTCACCCAGAGTGACTCACTAGCCCCACTTTTTAGTTTAGCACCACTGGGATACAGGTGGTCTGTCTACCAGGAGTTGAACCCCACTCTGTTATACATTCTTCCAATGTATACCTTTTCCCATCTTCTTTTTTAATTTTTCCACCCTATGTGTTCTTTCCCCCGTTATATGTTTGAGGCAGAGCAGACTCTGATAATTTGTCGGGAGTCTGATTTATACATTGGCGCATACTCTAAATGTGCCAGTATTGGGCACAATCTGTGTGTGTGCTGTGTTTATTCATGACCACCATACTCTTTAATTAGAGTTAATTTATCAATTCATCCTATGACCAAATGTCCCATGAGCTATGACCAAATGTACTATGAGCTATGACCAAATGTCCTGTGACCAAAAGTCTTCATGACTTAATATCCTTATGACCAGGAGTCTTTATGACCAGAAGGCTTTGTGACCGTATGGCTATGACCATATGTCCATGTGTTTTGAGTTACCCAACTTGAAAAGTATATTCACACCTATGGCATATCCAATGTGTTACTCCTAACTGAAACATACACTTTCCACTCTTTATTTAGATTCAGAGCTCATGCATGAAAATCAGGGTCACAATTTCAGTAATTGTGCTGAATTGTTCTGTGAAACCTACATATATTGGTGAATAAATTGTATCTTGTAGATTTTACATTTTCCCATAATAGCTTTATTGCTATAGCATGGTAACTTGTGTAGAGCGTTTTTTTGAATCTCTATTTTCTTTTGGTTTTATGTGTTATATTACTTCTCATACATTTCTAAAACTTTAATGTGCTTCTGCAAAAATGCAAAATGAGACTCTAAAACCTCTAAAATCTCTCTGAGGATGCATACTCACCTCAAGGCTCTAAGGAAATAAAATGGTCAAAAGAATATATACATATATAAAAAAATATATAAACTGCCTGCTATCTTCTTTACTAGATTTTAATATAAAGCATTTTATTATTTTAAAATGCCCTTTCCCACTCAAGAATTTGCAGTATCAAAGCAGCATATATGGGATAAGAGATTCAGAAAGGACTGTAGAGACAATTGAAGGGTACTAAACATGTTACTGATTGGCTGTACAATTTATATGGGATAAATGCATTCAAACGTTAAAAGGGTAGTTTCACATACAGTGTATAAACACATTTTTAGATAATTATTACATAACATAAAGTGAAGAAAACAGATATATCTTATATATTTTTGTTAACATTTCCTATTGCCTCATCACTGCATATATCTGACTAAAATAACAAACCCCTGAATGTCATGTGTTTAAAACAGCTAAGTTCTTTTGTGACGGGGTTAATTCCACAGCTACTGACAGTACTTTCTTAAAAACGAGCATGAAAACTGCTGCAGAGGAAACTATGCTGCCTCCTATGTAGTCCTCAATGATGCCATAATGTCACTGAAATTTGGGACCCCTGGGAAATTATCTCTAATGTAAAACTACAGGAGAACTGATATTTGTACTAAAATTAAAATAAGTGCATTTTGTGTATATTAAAAACCAAGCACCATATACTGAAAACAAGCAGCATCTAGAAGTCCCCCTTGCATAGTAAACAAATTCGGAGAAACATAATCTGCATACACTCATCTCAATTACATCTGCCAAATACATCTATTCCTCAAACTTCATCACTTCAATTAACTTTACAAGATATCTCAATATCAGACACATCATAGAAACATAGAAACATAGAATGTGTCGGCAGATAAGAACCATTCGGTCCATCTAGTCTGCCCAATTTTTTTTATTTTTTTTTCATCTCTGCACCTTTCACACATTGGCCTGGGCCCTTATGACTTAATACAGTAATGTGAACCGATGGCACTCTGAAACCTCAGAGATGGCACTCAGCATATACCTATAGTATCACTATAAACTATGGAGGAACATAAAATATCATGATCTAAGATTGACACAACTGGATATTAGGCATTTAACTTGATTGGTGCAAGACAATCTGTAGGAAGAGAAGGAGAGCAAGAATGAGCTGGGTGGCTGATATGGCTGGGCAGAAAAATGCCTGAAATGAGAGGACACTTTAAGAACTTCATCTTGACATTCATCATCACTGACTTCATACATCAGTCTGTGTATATAATTTAAATCATGCAATATCCTTTGCATACTTTATTTACTGTTATACAAACAGAGGAACATATATTTAAAAGTTCTAAGAGAACAATAACAACCATGACAACGTACAAACACATTTAAAAAGTAATTTTGTTTTTATTTGTATTTGACTTGCATTGGAACAGAGCCAACACAGTACTGGAAACATTACCCAACTGCAATTTTAAATTCAATCATAAATATTAGAGCAACACATTTGTAAATGTTTAATTGGAGGGAATGACATGCAAGTATCAGAATTAAAAGGCCATTAATGAATTCTGTCACAGACTGACAAGAAAATTAACTTTTTTTATATTATCTAAATTATTTTCTTTTATTCTGCACATTTGGTGCAAATTGTAATTAACTGAAATATGTAAATGGTAATCTATCATAACAGAAGGGCAGTCTTTGTGTCAACGAACAAAACAGATTGTGTGGGATTGAAGACTAAGCGCTTGAGTGAATATGTATTCAAAAGATATCTTTTTCTGAAATGTAGCATAACCTTCACTGCTATGTTATCTACTGAATGTAAGCAAATTGTTGCTTAGGAACCTTTTTTCTGAGGGTTCCTGGACAAACTATGAACGTAATTTATGAGAATGCAATCGTTTAGAGGATATAAAGTTATTAGAAGGTTGCAATTTTTGGTCACTGCTTTTGACCTCTCTGAAATACCTTTAACTTCGACGAACTAAACTTTAACCACTAATGAACAACTGACATATGTTTTGTTTAGCAATACATGTTAATATTAAACAATGTAATAATGTAATGGCTGTGTTAAAACGGGGCTTTTCTACCTCTTCCCATAGGGAGCATGCTGCAATTTACTTTCTTCAGTTTGTTTATCTCCAAACCTCTGTACAGATGTGGTCCTTTTTTTTTGTACTGCCTCTAGCCTGGCTAAAAAACATAGGCTCCATTGTATTATCTTATGAAATAAATACTGTCTGGCGCTCAACATGAGCTCCTGCAGGGGTGTGGTCCTACACATTAAAACAATTGGATGACAGATTTCCTAATCCTTTTGGTTGAATTATGTCTGATCCAACATATGCACCTTTCACTGTGCACACACTATTTAAGAACCAGAGAGATTCCATGGCATCATCACAGTCTCACCCAGCAAAGAATGTTCTGCTTATTTATTACCAGCAATTGTATATATCCTTGCTATGGTGGAAAAGGGTATTATGATTTCTATAACGATATAGGATGCCATTCATTCTTAAGAGGTTAGATGGAAACATCTGAGCAAAGCACAGTAGGATTGTTGTATCATCAGCGATACAAATGCCAGGATCTACTAATTGTCTCACAAGGAATTTATGTAACTTTTTTTTTGCTTTGTAAAAGTAAATCAATTTAAAGCAGGGTACCAATTTGTCAGGTATTGACTAAAACATCTTAACCACAATTATTTGTTACCATCCTATAATTGGATTGTTCTAATTCAAAAGGACCTTGTTTAAACCCCATTGTAATTTCGAATGTATGTGCTTTTGCATTCAATAAAACTGAACTAAAATATATTATACACAAATAACTCCATTTGTATGGTTCACTGTATTGCAGATGAAATAAATAAGTAATACCTGGCAGAATATATCTTTTTTTTACGAGTTGCTTAATATTTAATGTTTATCTCCAATAGTATTGTCTTGAGCTACACAAAACCAAAACATCAACACCCTCATTTTTTACTGAGGAAGTGACAACCTACTGCCTTGGCTACATTTTGGGGAAGGTGTCCTACTGAACTAAAATAGTTAACATTTATAAAACATGACACCTAGAACAAAACACTGACACACTAACACATTAGCATGGACTTTCCTGTCTTCAACAAAAACACATCATTATTCATAGGGAAAACATTTAGACACATGTTTAGTATAGATATACTAATTATATAATCATGAATATTAATTAATACACAGTAATTAAATTAATTGTTGCAAGGTAGAAATGTGAAAGACAATTAGCTTTGTCAGGTACCTTTGCCAATAGTGCATACTTACATCCCAGTAAACGAGACCAGGATAACAAAGTGCTGTCCTGATAAGCAAACAAAAGATTCATCAAAGCAGCTAAGGCAGAATAAAAAAGAATGGGCACTCATTTGACAAACACCAACAAATGCAAGTAATAACAAAATATGACATTTATTTAAAACTGGATAAAACACCATAGTGGTGACAATCATTTCATGCTTTCACAAGATACCAGGAAATGCAGCTTTGTTATAATCCACCTGTCATCAGGTTGCAAGTACTTTCTCCTGGAATTATGTTGCATGTCTTTAACAAAAAATATTTGCATTAATTGGCTGCATCCAATTGTTTAAATACAACCTGTCATTGCTAATATGTTAATTCATACACTTAATGTATTAATGGGGTTTTATATCAACCATTGTCAAGATATTTTTGATTAAGTTAGTCTAAAATAATACTTTTTATGCAGATATAGAAAAACACAAGTGAGATAGAGAAATACAGTACATAGTTGGTGATTGTTAAATATAAAACCTGTGTTTGAGGTTAAATATTCTGAAAACATAGCACATAGGATTTACTTTTAAATAGAAATTATTAATTTGCTGTTTTTGTTTTCACAATAATTTTTTATTAGATACGTTCACAAGATTTCCCAAGTTTTTTGAATAAAATTTAGAATGCATGTCCATGAAACAAGTTAAACATATAGATATAAACATAAAAACACAATAGCAGCCTTAGCAAGTTGGAAATGTAGAAGATGACAATTAAAATTGTTTTGCTACTGCAGCTAATTTAAGTCTGGGAATATGGGAGAAAGGCAAGATGAGAGTGAAAGTCAGAACTGGACAGAAAGTGCATTATTAAACAGTAAGAGATAGTTAAACCAGCTAGTATGCAGAATTTCAATGAGTATATCTAATGAGAGCTAAGGATTCATTCATAGCATACCAAATATCAATATGACAGCAGGTTGAACATAAATATGTAGATAAATGTAAAGGGGGTTGCCATAAATTAGTGGTAGCAGTGGCAAGAAATTGATATATTCAACTGTAAAAAGAGCAAAATAAAAATCTCAGATAATTGTAGGATATTTATTAAGAGGCATTTAACATTCATTTGCTAGGAGAATATAGCTAATTCCTTCACGATGCAATGCATATACCTTAAGGCTATCTTTATAAAATAAGAAAGCTGTTTTAGATCTCAGCAGTGCAGATGAAAGAAAAATTCCAATGAAATTTAGTCCAAGCAGGTACGTTGGCAGTAATGTTATATGAGATGCAGCTACATAACTCTGCATAATATCAGTGTGAAGAACTGTCATATGTAGGACGTAAGGGGATGATTAACAAGACACTTGTTCACAGCAGGGTATAAACACATAAATCACCACCAAGCAGGCACAACATCAGAAATCCATTGAAAGTACTTGTAATTAACTTTCATCAAAAAGATCTTTTGTAAATGCTTAGGTGTTGTACAGGATCCTAAGTAATTCGACCTTGATTAATGCAAATAGGGACTCTAAATCCGTGTTTTAATTGTACATAGGGATATTTAATATAGAATTGTGTAGAAGGGCACTGATCATAAGAAAAGAAGCAGATAATCTGGAACAGTCTTGACTTTCTTTTCATAGTGCACAGCCAAGAAAGTACAGTAAATAATGAAGATAAGACAGCTACAGATAGATGCTCAGTTTTATTTTTTTGTTACATTGTATCATTTTTGATGAACATTTGGGTCCCTGCTTGGCTGACAAGGAGGTCCTGTTTAGGCAGGAGTGCAGTTGCAGGGACAGATTCATGTTTAAGGCAATGAAAAAGGAAGGGTTGTAACCCTGGCTTTAAGTGGTCATAACCATAGTCTGTGTGACAGCTTTGGAAGGTGGAAATCAATCTCCTCTTTAAAGTATTTTTTTAAACATGGTAAAGAGAATAAAGCTCAACCAATTCAAAAGGAGTGGTCTATTTTATAACATCATGATTTATGTATCTATGTATAAAACACCTATATTATGCTGCCTTGTACAATAGCTAGTTTGCTTCAAAGGGAATCTATTATGGCATGACAAAGTCCCATATAAATATATTAGGAGTTATATTAAAATAAAACTTAGGCTGTTCTCAGTTCTGTTGCAGCTGTGGCTCTTAGCATGTCATACTACAGGTCTAGAAATGCTTTGTCAGAAGCCATTTGCACTGCATGGTGGGTTAGTGCACAAGCATTCATATGAGTCTATTCATTAAATGCAAGAATAGCTGGAGGAGGTTGACTTTGGAGGTCGACTTGCATTTCAAGACTACCGTATTTTTCGCCTCATAAGACGCACTTTTTTCCTCCTCAAAAGTGAGGGGGAATGTCTGTGCGTCTTATGGAGCGAATGTAGTACTTACCTGCTTGTTGCTGCTCTCTGTCGTTTCCGTCGTGCAGTCTAACCTCCTGCACGGAGGAAGGAAGCTCCGTCACGCTGCTTCAATAAAGTTAAGAAGAAAAAAAAATCGGGACCAGAGCTTCCTTCCTCCGTGCAGAAGGTTAGACTGCACGACGGAAACGACAGAGAGCAGCAACAAGCAGGTAAGTAAATACTAGGGAAGGGGGGAGGAGGGTGGCACAAACGAGCAAATCCTGGCATAATAAGGGGCAAAATCCTGGCATTGTGAGGGGGAAAATCCTGGCATAGTGAGGGGCAAAAGCCTGGCATAGTGAGTGGCTAAAGCCTGGCATAGTGAGGGGAAAAATCCTGGCACAGTGAGGGGAAAAATCCTGGCATAGTGAGGGGCAAAAGCCTGGCATAGTGAGGGGCAAAATATTGGCATAGTGGGGGGCATAATCCTGGCATATTGAATAGCTTAATCCTGGCATAGTGAGGGGAAAAATCCTGGCATAGTGAGGGGCAAAATCCTGGCATTGTGAGAGGGAAAATCCTGGCATAGTGAGGGGCAAAAGACTGGCATAGTGAGGGGCAAAAGCCTGGCATATTGAATGGCTAAATCCTGGCATATTGAGGTTTTTTTTCTTGTTTTCCTCCTCTAAAAACTGGGTGCGTCTTAAGGTCAGGTGCGTCTTATAAGGCGAAAAATACGGTAAGTCAAATTCGGCACCTGAGTTTGACTTAGTCTCAAAAATAGCTTTGATCATTTAGCCTCCCATTATTTTCAGTAGGAAAGATTCTTTTTTCTAAGTCAAACTCGGGTGCCGAATTAGACTAAGTCTCAAAATTAAAGTCGACCTACTGAAGCTTTTGTAGAATTTTAGTGACTAGAACAAATAGACTCGGCTACTACTGCCCATGCTGCACTATCAGCAAAATTATTTTGTCATGTCATGTATGAATGTCCCTTTAAGAGAAACGTTTATGTAATAAATAAATTGTTTGTTGCTTTAAGATGCTAAACAATACATTTATGCATATGTGTAATAGTTAGTTTTTTTATTTCTTAAAAAATAGTTTTATTTAAAAAAGGAAACCATTAAACTTATTATCTATTGTTTTCAATGGTGAAACCATATTTGCCATATTAAAAAGGTAAATAATGTTTTATATTTATGTAAATGTTTTGATAGCTTTCAATTTATAATGCATACAAAGAAAAAACATTTTTTTAAAGGATTCATTTATTAATAAAAACCCACATTAATTAAAGCATTTTTTTTGATGCATGAAAATAAAATAATGTACAGAGATTGTGAGGTTCTGTGAATATTACACAACAGAACCTGTATATTTCCATACAATGTATTTCCCATGTGTGTAACAGAGCCAACAAAAAAACATCAATTCTAATGAGTCCATAAAAAAAGCAGTTAATTGACCATGAAGTTGCCATTTTCTGTTAAATAACTGCTACTAAACGACCGTTAAAATGTTAATATATCAAACATGAAAAATACATAAAAATGGACGGTAATATCAATGTAGTCTGCAAGAAAAATACATTTGTCACACTTACAAATATAATTATGGTTTGATGTGACTGGCTGCTACTGTGATAAGATGTATTGCCTTTGCTACGATACCTTTTACAGTGCATGTATAAACATTATCATTCTGCTCCCAGTATATACTTACAATACTTTTCTAATTAACACAAACTAAAACATGTTTTTCAAATGCGCTGTATCACTTTCATTCACCCCTGTTCACCTCCCCTGTGTCTTGCATTACCAGTGGGTAGAGGTGGCGTAAGAATGTTTGCCACCATAGCAAAGATACATTTTGCCTCCCCATGCATGATGGTTGTTTCACCTTTCCACTTTCGCTCCAGAGCCACTGGTCTTAGACAAATAGTGGTCCATGTTTTTTTCAACCAGCCGACATGTTGGCATACTATGGCATGTTATAAAATAGATTATATTTGACTTACTGCTTTCATATACTCTTACACATACCACTAATTTAATTGCTGTTTGGCTCTGTGATACACTCACACACTGTAGATTACTGAGATGTATTGCAAAAAATGGAACTCCAAATTACACCCCCTTTTGGATCACTTTTTGAATCCGGGCCATTTAGTGGTCACCAAAGTGACCCCAAATCAACATGAAAATCTGCCATTAACAGAAACCTTCCTGTTATATGCCCTGTACTCTTTCCTGTAATCTGCTAAACAGTATTTTAGTATGTTGAACCTAACCTAACTTTAATACATTTTAACAACTTTTTAAGAAATATGCAGTACAAGAAAAGTAAATAGCAATAAATTAGGTAGCAGTGTTACTCTGGGATCCAATATGCTACAATCTCTTGAAGAATTTTGAGAAATGAATTGCCATCAATGTTCCTCTTTTTCCACCATATAAATTCACATAGTACGAATCCAACATCCTCCAATAAGTTATCTATTCATTACGGAGCTGGGTTATAGGAACACTTTTGAAATGTTAATCATTCACAAAAAACTGATGGATTTTAACAATTTTACAACCATTTAAAACCCATTCTAAAATTCTAACAGTTCTAAAATGGTTATAATCCATTAGTTGTTCTTATATCAGTAACATATCAGTAGAGTTCCTATAATCCATCTCTGTTATAAATTTCCTTGGGGTAGATAAAAGGAAATAGTGGAGGGCAGATGGCAGGAAAGATACCTTCATGCCACCTGTATCACAGTATCATTTCATGTCCATGGTGTGGATGGTCACATTGCTTAGCAATGCACCATTGGCCATTGTGAATAGGAAAGAGCACTATTACATATGTGAGTGTGTAAGGCAGTAGCCTTAATAGACACCACTGTGCAATGGTGGTAAGATTACCATGTGGTCTTTGACCACATAGAACAAAACCAAATGATACTTCCATTGCAATACACCTCCACTGCCATTGTACCAGCTTTGTCTATATACCACTTGCAAGCACAGTGGTTTCAGGTCACTTGGCCCCCCTAGGAAAGTGGATTCACTTGCAGTGGCAACTGCAGTACTTACAAGTGGCATTTGGACAAAGCTGATGTTCAGCTATTAGCCCAATGCTGGCTTGATTTCAGGCCAGATAGAGGCATATTTAGAAACCAAATATTATAGAGTGAAAGATAAATATAGCGATTGGACTAATATAGAGACTGTCCCATCAAAACAAGCAATGATGTTTATGGCACAGAAGTTCTATCAGTACAAAGTTAACCAGACACCAGTAGTGGTGCAGAATACCTTATAAAATTACATTGTGTTGGCTGAACATCAGTGAAAATGTACCATAAAACAAGAGAAACAAATTCAATAGTTCAATGCCTAATTTAAATCCCAGTAAACTTGTACAAACAAAACTTGATCAATGTTCCTAAAGTTAAACCATCAGCTTCATCAACACAAATGTATCAAATATGTATAAAATATCATTTGAGGAACTAAATGCCTCTTAAGTATATGTTTGCATTCAAAACAAGTATACCTCAAAATGTAATTGAAAAATATGTTACTTTGATAAATAGGGTTTTTTTAGGGGTTCCCTTATTTTATATAGAATAACAGATGTAGAGCTGCCTGTCTTCTTCACACACACAAGCAAACTAAATTTCTAGGCTTAGACCAGAGGCATCTCGTGTTCAAAAAAACTGTATCCACAATAAATGTTATCTCTATTATAGTCATACAAAACATTCTAACCCAGACCAACTGGAAGATGGACTGATTGCTTCATTACAGACTAATGGCTATAACTATATGTTATTGTTCTACAATTGTATGCCCTGGATGCCTGTAAAGAATGTGATCCATTACTTTGGTTAAGTGATAATTCATGCCTTGTATAATTTTGCAGATCCATTATCCCCTGATTCATTTTTTGCAAGTAAACCTGTTTTAAACCACAGGCCCAAGAGGCAATAAATACTAATCTATAGTGCTTATTCTGCATGGTTAGGTCATAAACGCTCACCATGTTAATATATACCAGAGTGTATGACATCTACATTCAATAGAATAATGATTGAACTCACTAGAAAAGGTTGTAAGTTGATCAGTTACATTGAGTTTATGTCTGGTTATACACTTTATACTTACATAAGTAGTAACAAGTTATATGTGATGCTTCTAAAATCTATTTTTTCACGAGGGAATACTTCTAGAAGCTAAAGAACAGCTAGTTCACACAGCTCACTTATTACTTCCATATCTTGAAACTCATGATGATACAATAATAAAATAAAATTATGAAAATAAATTATATATATATATATATATATATATATATATATATATATATATATATACACATACATAAATATGAACCATGATGGCCAGGAAGACAGCAACATACCACCAAAGGATAAGACAGATCCCTAATCCTGCTCAATGGGCGGAACAAGATCCATGCCATCAACACATATACGCTCTGCCAGTCATCAGAAAGCCTGTCAGTACTGTGAACTGTCCAAAGAAAAACCTAGAAGCTGCTGATGTGAAGACCTGAAAGCGCTTCACAATGTACAGGGGTTTCCACTCCAAATTTAACATGCAGGCACTGTAGAGCAGCCGGAAAGTGGATGAGCAAGGTCTGGGGAGTGTCAGAGCCACCATACTGGTTGAAACCCATAGATTCTGTGAATATAACAGTAAGATGGCACCCAAAGATGAGCTGCTAAGAGAATGCCTGACGCAGCAACAGACATGGATTGAAGATCAAAGAGAGATGTACCATAGACAGATAGCTGAGGTGGCAGACATTGGGAAATCCTACCAGTGGTTGGAGAGGGCTGGACTCAAATAAGACACTGAGGCACTGATCATAGCAACACAAAAACAAGAACTGAGCACCAGATTCATAGCAGCAGGGCTCTACCACACCAGACAGTATCCATGGTGCAGACTGTGTACAGAGGGGTCTGAGACATTTTAATACATATTGTCAGGGTGCTTTGTTGATAAAAAAATAAAAATGGGCAATTACTAGCCTAGCTAATTATTCACTTATCTAACATGAAGCTGTGAAATGACAGGGATATTGAAAAAGTTTTGGGAGCCATGCTGAGGCCAAATGGAGGAGCTCTGAACTGGAAATGGAGGTATTCTACCACACACTTTAGACACTTCTTATGAAGTGAGATTTGAGTACATAAATTTGCATCCATTAGTTTGAAATAAGTCAATCTCTCGGTAAGACAGGAGTGTCTATTCACTAAATTCAAGTTAGGTGGTCTAGATTCTATGGGCAGACTTTTTCATTGTATCTGGTGATGCAAGGTGATATGTTATTTTTTTAAATCTAGTCCGGGTCTATGTAGGATTTGGCATTTGGCATTAATTTGGTCAACACCGCAGAATATTCCCTCTTTGGCTATTCCTGTTAACCTATCAAACATGTTTGTTTTACAAGAATCACCTCTGCTGTGGCTAACAAAACTATGTTCAACTCTAGATAAGTAGAGATGAGCCTTCCATAACAATTTAAAAAAAAAGTAAAAATGGGGATATAGAACACTTTTTTTTTATCTAGATTAGACTCTTGGTATAGAACCACATTCTAAATAATCACTCCCTAATCTGTTTTTCATAAATACACATTATTGCAAAAATCTGCTTAACTACAACATTTAATATCTTCTTATGATCATGTAATGCCTGATATATATAGAATATATAGAATTGGCCACACACACAAAAACTGTATCGAGCCTTATTTATATTTTAAATATTTAAGTAGATATTATCTGATATTTTTAAGATTGTTATTAATAGCATGCATGTTATGGTATTTTTTCTGTACTCTCTTAGTGTATACAGAATGTATTAAATAATTTTATATATATATATATATATATATATATATATATATATATATATATAAAATAAAATAAAAAATATATTTTTAAAACAGAAAAGCAATTTAAAAAAAATACTATAATATTTAAACTTTTATGACTAAATAAAATATTTGGATGTAGAAGGCAAGGTCTTTACTGGAGATTACAAGAACTAAACTAGATTGAAAGCTTATTACAGACGATTACACCCACTAAAATAGACTGCAAGCTCTTTACAACAGATTACCTAGGAGCAATAAAATAAAGTGCATGATCTGTTTCCAGACAGAAAATCCTAAACAGGATAACAAGTCAACTGTCTAATTTACTACCTTTATTTTGACTGTTTGAAGATTTTGAAATCTTATAATTCCCGGTCTAAAAAACAAAACATTGTGAATACTTGCTATGTTTATTTTAACATTGGAATGTTTATTTTGTTGCCTAAATTTAAAAAGGAGTTATATAAAATCATATTATCATATACTGTCATTTATTATTAGTATAGAAATTTCTACTTGCATGGTAATGCCGATGCTTATATCACTCTATACACCCATTCTCCTCTTTCATTGTCCCTTAAGTTCCACAATACTCCTTAACCTCCAGTATGTCTCTATCAGGTACTTTAGCCCCATGTTACTTCACTACCCATCATATCAGCCTCCATGCCAACATCCTCATTCATTAGTCTTTATATGGTTATATATAATTGATTTAGTTGAAGACATGCATTAAAGAACAAACAGAACACTATAATTATATTAAAAATTAAATATTAACAAAGATACTTGGCATTCCAAAAACACAAACACATATTCCTTTTATATTCTGTCTGAGGTTTCTGAAGCTCATGTTATGATTTTCTTTTGACTATGTATGCATTTTCTGTAATCTCTCTCAATTGGGCTTTTAATTGAACCACTATACCAGTCTACATCCCTCTAATTAGCTGTAAACATAATACTGTACCACATTGCGAAGGAAATCTCCTGAGGTTGCGGCACTTGAAAAGATGAAGAGACCGGCTTAATATAGCCTGTATTTCAGCCATCCATAATTACAAATTAACATTACTCTTCTCTTCTATGTGGCCTTTGAAATCATTGTCCTTAGCTCCAAATTTTAATAATTTAGAAACAAATAATAAAATTAAGCATCTGGGTATTTAATAGACTAGAGCATGCTTCACATCTAGGCTTTAGTACTTGAATATTGCAACCAGCCATTCTAATCTCCCATGTATGTATGTATGTGCTGACGGAAGTAAGATTTTTAGTTGTGTTTGCTGTTAAGAAGTACTTAAAAGAAAGAGAAAAAAATGTGAAATCAAACAGATGGTTATGGTTTTTTTTAAAATAGGAGATTGTGCATTCTATGTTTCTTTCAAACAGAGCATATGATTGCCCAAGTAACCTCCTAATATTAGTTGGAGATCATTTTTAAAAGTCAGAGTGGAATTTACCCACTCAGTGGCCTTATCTGAAAGTGGGGACTCGCTGCAAATCCATACAGAGGGAGTCGCGCACAGATCAGCGCAGGGAAACACGATCTGTGTGATATGTACTATGCCGTCCTACAAGCCTTTAGGCACTAAAAAGTATGATGGCATAGAACGTCCTACAAGCGGGAAGGTTTAATGTGTCCTTTTGTTATCTGCTTTGTTTATTTATTTTAGCAATTCCATGTTATTAAAAATGGAGGAGATATGATGAGAGCCAGTGTGACATCACAGGAAGAAGAAGCCCTAGTGTCAGTTCTCCAATGACAGGCCTCAAACAGGACACAGATTGTGTCTCCTCTCAAGTTAAGAACTCTATATTAAAAACATGTTTAAACCAGCTCAAATTGTTATATGTATTTCACGAAAATGTGTCTTTTAACAGCATGGCTACCCAAGGTCGGTAGCACCCCTGCCCATTGTAGGAAATCCCCTCCTTAGCCCCCGATTAAAGCTCAACATTCACCCAGCAAGTCTTTCCTGGAACCTTGCTGTTTGTACCCAAAAAGCAGACAGGACCACTAGCAGTTATGTACAGCAAGAATGAACAACATTTGTGAAACAGCACATACTTATATACAGACATAATGACATCAGATACATTAGTATACAATGGGGGATGGAACTAAGCATAGTTCTCCACTAGGTCCTCCAATTAACTAGTTCCAGGAATACCTACCCTTACACTGTAATGACCATATCAGGCTATAAACCAACTAGGAATTCACATACAGTGAGTAAACCTAATTACACAGCACACATTAACATACAGACACATAATGGACACAACATAATCAGTTTAACAGAAGGACATACAAAGGGGAAATCCTGCCTCACACTTTTCAGGATACAAAGGTGTCAGGTTCACTCAATTAAAGTAACTTGTTAATTAAAGGACATCACTGTGCAACAGGACAATGAATGACTTACATAAAGACAGTGGGTAAGGTGACATAATGACAGGAGTTTGCAGGATAGGGTAACATTTTAACTTGTGGAAACACAGTGAATGTGACAAAGGCTTGGGTCCCCCCAGGGTACACATTCTGGCTGACATCCTAAGTGAGCCTGTGTTTTAAGTCAAGCTAAAAACAGGGTTCTGCTGGTGCCCTCAAAGATTTTATCCCCAAATTATACAAACAAATTCATATTCTCAAAACTAGTCATTCAATCTAGCCAACCACCATTTCTTTTGCACAGTGAGAAGGGGCTGCTTTAACCATAATAAAGAGCTGTTTGTAAGCTAATCGACTAGAATTTACCATATTTTGCAATCTATTTCACTGACCAGGGTCTTGGATAGTTCGTATCAAAAGTAAAATAAGTAGAGCAGAGAAAATCTATATAGCAATATGTAAAAAAAAGGGGTTGGATCATTGTATATTGAAACAAAAGCACAGGGACACTGGATGTCCCTGTGTTTCTCTATGTTGACTCACTGTGCATTTACATATATTGTGTGTACCATTCACATGTGTCTCACATGACTCTCGTGTGGCTTCACCTTTGTGGACGCCCAGCACTTCCCACATTATTATAAAATACTATGGTTAATTAGGTATTTAAAAAGAACATAAATTATTCCATTTTTAAGATTCATTTTGAAATATGTTATTAGTTGTTACTCTCTGGAAGGTGATTACTAGTCCTGTCCCTGAAACATATTGTGCACATTAAAAACAAACAATAATGACAGAACAGGAAAAAAAACAGTAAATGTACAGTACAGTAATCTTTTGTAACCTTGTTATCAAGCATGCCTCCTGTCTGAGCATAAGTAAGTAATCAGTGACTCAAACTTCTTGGCTAATTGACACAGGCCAGAATACCATTTAAATGGGGATTGCATGTGGTTTGTAAGAGGTACTTAAAAACAGGGCTCAGAAATCCTGGTTTACACCATTATCTTTGCATAAGATTAGCACTGAAATTTTATAAAATTGGTGAATCAACATACCATTCTGCCATAATCTCTCCAATATACCACACTGGCTCAGAGTTATACAAAATTTTTCTCTCTTTCAACCTCCACATGCACATGAGAACTAAAACTTACTTTTACCTGTGAAACTTCATCAAAATTCAGCTGTTCCAGACAAATAAGAACCATCTAAATCTCTTGCACACAATTGCCCTCTTCAGTCTTCCACAGACAAACTTCTCCTTTTTCATGTCACACATGCTATGTCAATTTCTTCCCTAGAATCCACAGTTGTAAACACTCTCTTGGGTCTGTTGACTACAATCAGTGGCGGAACTATAATTACAGCAGGGGTCGCAGCTGCGACTGGGCCCGTCACACCAGGGGCCCGGAAGCCCTGTCAACCCCTGCGATAATGATAGATAAAAACCTGTACTATGTGATCTGAACTGATCGCATAGTACAGGCCCTCGAGAGAGAGATAGAGATGCGGACCGTATGACATTGTCACCGGTAGCTGCACCTCAGCTGGTCTCGTTCGAGGAGGTGAAAGCTCCGCCCCCTCGCTCTCTGAGCATCCTAGAGCACCAGAGTCTGTGACATCCTGGTGCTTAGAAGATAACACAGGCTGCATCAACACCCCTCCCTGCAATGAAGGGTAACAGTGCAGGGAGGGGGGCACAAATATCTGTGGGTATGTATGTAGTGTAAGTCTGTGTGTATGTATGGATGTAAGTCTGACTGTATGTATGTAGTGTAAGTCTGTGTGTTTGTGTGTGTGTATGTATGTATGTAAGTCTGACTGTATGTATGTAAGTCTGACTGTGTGTGTATGTAAGTGTAGGTCTGACTGGGTGTGTATGTAAGTGTAAGTCTGACTGTGTGTGTATATGTAAGTGTAAGTCTGACTGTGTGTATGCATGTAACTGTAAGTCTGACTGTGTGGATGTATGTAACTGTAATATTATAACAAATATGAGACATATAGCTGGTTTTATAGAATATTTGTTATATAAATATTATAAAACCAGCCCTATATGTTATACACATATTAAATAAACCTGAGCCATATGTGATATGTGTCTATATATATATATATATATATATATATATATATATATATATATATATATATATATATATTTGTTTTATAAATATTATATATAATATATATATATAACACAGGCTATATATATATATATATATATATATATATATATATATATATATAATTTTATATATGTGTTATATAAACCAGACATATATATTACATTAACCAGCATTTATTTATATATATTACATTATATAAATATATAAACCATCCGTTTATAATAACATAGGAGTTGCATGGTGTGTTCGGGGGCCCTAGGGCAATTTTTTTAACTTCGGAGGTCGACTTTCATTTCGTGACTAAGCCAATTTCGGCACCCAAGTTTGAATTATTGAAAGTAATGGGAGGTGAAATGACCAAGCTATTTTTGAGACTAAGTCAAATCTGGCTCCTGAGTTTGACTTAGTCTCAAAAATAGCTTTGATCATTTTATTTACCATTACTTTCAGTGGGGAAGATTCAAACCTGGAGTTTTTTTTGTAAGTCAAACTAGGGTGACGAATTTGACTTAGTCTCAAAATGAAGCTCGACCTCCAATGTTGAATTTTATTGAATGGACTCAATTGTGTTTAAAGTGACCATCCTTCACTTTCAGATTTCTCTCTGTCTGTCTCTCTGTCTCTCTCACTCTCTGTGTCTCCTTACCTTCAGTCTCCAACATCTCAATATTTCAGCTGATTTCTAACTCGCCTATATCAGTATCTAATTATACCATGCATCCCAACTGTCTAACAGTGCCATTTGGAATAGCAATCCCACAATCCCATTTTTCATTATCCACTGCCCAGGACATAATAAAATGTATACTATGCATGTGCAATGGTCTGTGTGTTAACTCTGGTACTCAACCTCCCAACTCTGCAATTGCCATGGCAAGAAGTTGGGAGGCATTTTTATACATACATCATGTAATGTTTGATTACATGTCCACTTGACTGTATTCTTTTATTAAATGCAGAATTTGTTGATGTTTTATAAAAATAATAATAATGATAAATATAATTATAAATATGACTAGCCAGTTGTTTTCATTGACATTGTGTGTCCAATAATTTTACAATTATATTTTGATAGGCTTTGTGACAAGGCTTGCCTTAGCATAATGGTATATTATATAGTTGGGTACTTATAGTATGCAGCGTGGTGTTGTGGTGCCACCAGCAGACTGTAGGTCACCTTATTGAGTAATATATTCAAACGTATAACTAACTGACTATAATGCATTGTAAAATGATATGGAACATGATGATGATTTTAGATATCCCATTGAGGAGCGCTCCATTGTTCATTTCTTGCATACAGACCTTCTTTCTAGAAGTGTGCAGCAAGCTCTTGATTTTAATGTGTACTGGCAGGTGGTTACAAATTAGGCTTCTGATCTGTTCAGAAGGAAGAACATAAATTATTGTTTTAATCACATCTTGGCTCATAAAATTGTAATATATAGATAAAATGTGAGAAAGTGGGGGAAAAGGAGAGAGGGGAAATGTTTTTTCCAACAGATTCTTTTTAATGTGCTATGTTGTGAAAGAGCTTAGACACAAACATACAGAAGCAGACAGAGACCATTAATTCTAGTTATGGAAACTCCTGACCCCATACAACACCAAGCCAGGGTCCCTGACCTGCAGCTTTGTCTGTAGCATCGGCCGCCCGCTGGGGAACGGCACCATTGTGGGGTACGCCGCATCCCCAGCCTACAGTACTTTGCGTCCCATGTTGAGCGAGTGCCTCTGTGATCTAAGGGGTGGGGGGTGTCCTGATGCCTGAAGGTTTATACTCATTGGGGACAACCGCAGAGGCGGGGATGTAGGCTGACACTCAGCATTCACCCGTGATCACTGGGTGATCGTCAAGCCCAGGGGGCCACAGAAGGTGTTGCATGAAGCTTCAATCGAGGCATCACTGCAACACTTTACACCCAGGCAGTGAAGGCTGATCACTGGCTATGTGTGTTGAAGCGCATACGATCACATTCGCGGTGATCACATGTGCACGGGGGGCAAAAGCACTCTCAGAGGCTGCTTCGGATCCGAAGCAGCCTCTGAGAGTAACTGCAGGCATGTAGTATTGCGCTAAGGAGCGCAACGCTACAAGAAAACTGAGGACCATGAAAACTCAAGGACCATGCTTTGCAGGACGTATATATACATCCATATGCATTAAGGGGTTACCCAAGAAAAGGAATTTAGTTTGTAACACACAGCAGAGTTAATGTCCACCCCTTGGCTCATTTCTGATATGGACTTACCCACAGCACCAGCACCAGATTCAAACTACACCTCTCTGTTTAATACAAAATGACCTCACCTGCTATTACTTGGCTTCTAGCATTTAGTCAGCCATCACATCTTCCAATTCTATATGCATATCAGCAGTGGTGTCTCTAGCATTCATATTTAGGGGGGCACATGTGACAAAAGTGGGGGGAGGGCGAAATTATAAAATGTGTGTGTGTGTGTTTAAATATATATATATACACACACACACACCCATACATACATACACACACCATGGAGAACATGTATAAGTTAACAAAATTCAGATTTCCAGCAACATTGTGAAATATGCTAAAGTCTACCTGCTATGTGCTATGCTCTATATGCTCTGCTCACTATGCCTTTGCTTGCTCTTCTCGTCACTGCTCTTGCTCTGCTCTACTTATGCTCTTCAGTCTTATAAGGTATGGCCGCCCTGCACTGTGTGCTCCCGCTTTGCTCCCTCTCTATGGTCTGAGGTCTGCCTATTATGTAACACACGCCGCTCAGCAAGCAGTTGAAACAATTAAAATAATCAGGGAACTGACAGCCACGAAGCAAGGTGAGAGGGAGGAGGTCAAGCAGTGCTCCCTTGCGGCGCGGTGGCAAGAGCAGCCAGAGAAGCACTGGTTGTATGTTTTGTTATGTCAAGCAGGGCCACTTTAAGACCCTAGTGGTCCCTGGGCAAAGTCTATAGCAGTGGGCCCTCCTCAACCCAATTTTCAAGTCGCATTGTAAAAAATTGTATGTAAATGTAAACTTTTTAATATTGTATGCAACCATTTTAATATCTATATCTAATTTTCCTCATAGTACATGTTATTTTCCCCCACAGAACTTTTCACAGCATAACTTTGCCAATTAAAATAAGCCACTGTCAGGGATCAATTAATATGCCACAGTCTCTTTGTCATTAACATTTGCACAACGTTTGCCTCTTAAAATATGCCACTGTTTGTCCATTAAATATTCCACAGCTTGCCCATTCATTTGCCACTGTTATTTTGCCATTAATATGCCAGAGCCATTTTGCCATTAAAATGCCAGTATTACTTTTGGAAATTAATATACCAGTATTACTTTTGTCATTAATATGCCAGTGTCCTTTTTCCATTAATAAGCCCCAGTCAGTTTCCCAAGAATATGCCAGTATTATTTTGCCATTTAATATGCCCAGTCAATTTGCCCAAGAACATGCCAGTATTATTTTGCCATTTGATATGCCCCAGCCAATTTCCCCAATAATATGCCAGTATTATTTTGCCATTTGATATGCCCCAGCCAATTTCCCCAATAATATGCCCCAGACAATTTGCCCATGAATATGCCAGTATTATTTTGCCATTTAATATGCCCAACAATATGCCTGTATTATTTTGCCTTTAATAATCCACAGGAAACTTGCCCCAGAATATGCCAGTATTATTGTGCCATTTAATATGCCACATTCAATTTGCCCCAGAATATGCCAGTTTAATTTTGCCATTTAATATGCCCCAACCAATTTTCCCAATAATATGCCAGTATAATTTTGCCATTTAATATGCCCCAGCAAATTTGCCCAATAATATGCCAGTGTTATGCTGCCATCAATATGACACAGCCAATATGCCACCCTCCTCCCCCTTCCCCAGTACTCACCTGCTAGCTGCTCTGTGTCCCCTGTAGTCTCCCCCATGCAGTCTTCTCTCCTACACAGAAGAGGGAAGTACAGTCACTGGAAATTGTCATATCTGGTCGCAATTAATTTTTTAAAACTTTTTTTTCCCCGGCATCCACATCCAGAAAAATTAAGGGGGGGCAGTGACGCCACTACATATCATACTTCTTCAAAAACATCCCCTTATGTTCACCATGATCAGTAGTATCCAGTTAACACAAAACTTCCACTCTCTTATCCTTCTATTCCATACATCACTTCAGTTACATTTTCATACTACTCCCTGGCCTGAAATCATTTGCAGTCTCACCCAAGTTGTATCCAGTTATTTTTCATATCCTTTTTGTTTTCCTTGCTTTGCCTATTTCTCATGCACACTCCAGCCCTTGCTTTGTATGGCTGTTAATTGCCCTTACCTTACTTGGCCACAGAGTAGTATCCTCCACAGATGGCATCCTGTCAGACTCCCCGAAGAAGTAACTCGCCGGAATATCCTGGAATCCAGACGATCACAATTTCCTCCATTCTAGGCTCAATACAATACTCTCCTGCAAAAGTTACTATCCCCTTGACAACGAGCAGAACACGCTACGCACGGCGCGTGACGTCAGGCCCGCGAGGATTTAAAAGGAGACTATGCATTCAGTATGGCGCTGAGTGATTCTCGTGTATCCTGCCTTATTATCTTCCGTTTACTTCAGCCAATTTGGATTGTCTTCGTTTACCGCTACCTTGCCTGTGGCCCTGACCTCGGATTTCCTTTTGACTACTCTCCTGTTCTTGTGCCCCCGACCTTTGGACCGGCTGACGTTGCTTCTCTTCTGGCTCCCATTTACCTGGCGTTTCCCCGGATTATTCTCCTCACCTGTAGTGCCGCTTGTTCATTGCTGTATACTACTACTGATTGGACTACATCTTCCAGTGAGACTATCTACCTTCGGTGTCAGTACCTATATTTCATGCCAAGTGTGTTCCTCACCGTTATTACTGTATTGTGGCTTAGTTATCCTGCATATTGGTTTCCACCCCCTGTTTACCTCACATAATCACTCAGCCGTTATGGAAACCGCAGGACTTACAGAAGCAATTACGGCCCTTACCCAACAAGTATCATCCCTAACCCAAACTGTACAAGAACTACAGACCGGACAAAATCAGTTGCAACAACAATTACAACAACTACAAACCAGAATCCCAGAACCTACAGTATCTGCTCCTTTGTCAGTCTCGGCATCTAGCAATCTGGAGGGGGCCACAGCTTTAGAGCCTCAAGTCGTCATGCCAGACAAATTCTCAGGGGACAGAAAGAAATACCGTACCTTTGTTACTGCATGTCAAATCCTGTTTAATTTAAAACCACGTACTTATGCATCTGATTTTGTAAAAGTACACACAGTGATATCCCTTCTTACTGAGGAACATCAAATGTGGGCCCACCATTTGCTACACAGTAACAGTCCTCTACTGGAATCTTGGGGATCCTTCCGCCAAGAACTAGATTCACTGTATGAAGATCCTTTTAGAATTTCTTCAGCAACCAACACACTTCGTTCCCTCCAACAGGGAAAACGACCGGTAGAGGAATATATCACGGAGTTTCGCCGAGTCGCCCTAGAAACCACATGGAACGAAGCGGCTCTATTAGACCAGTTTCGCCTGGGGTTATCCGATGCTCTTAAAGACGAATTTGCACGAGTGGGAGTACCCTCTTCCCTGGATACACTGACACGCATGGTGACACAAATTGACCGTAGATTACGAGAGAGAAGAGCGGAGCGTGGGGTACCATCTTATTCTATGAACCCAACTTCACCTCAGATCTTTTTTGAGTCTACGCCAACGATCCCTAATACAGAGGAGCCCATGCAAATCGGTCTTATTAGGGGACCTCTACCTGCTGAAGAAAAGGCTAGAAGGAGAGCCCAAAATTTGTGCCTCTATTGTGGGAGAGCAGGCCATGCATATAGAGATTGCAGGATCAGACGACGCCCAACTCAGGGTAAGAATAATTCTGCAACATCTTCCACTGACACAGTTATTCCGCCCAACCTGATGCCTCACCTATCTCTTTCCCTTTCCTTACAGTGGACTAAAGACCCCATACGATTATCAGCCATGCTTGATTCCGGCGCCAGCGGTTGCTTTTTGGACATAGAATTGGCCAAGACTCTTTGCATTCCACTCCAAAAGAAAGCCACACCTCTACAAATACAATTAGTAGATGGAAGTCCATTAAAGACTGGTCCGGTTACTCACGAAACCATACCACTTATTGTTACCATTGGAGAAAGACATCAGGAGGTTTTACAATTTGATATCGTACCTGCTCCAGTATTCTCAGTGATTTTGGGGTTACCTTGGCTCCGAAACCATAATCTTATGATTAACTGGGAGACAGGCACCCTAGTATTTTCTTCTAAGATGTGTACCTCAAAATGTCTTATCCGGTCCTTGATATGTCTCACCAACAATCCCATACAGAGACTTCCATTGGCATATCAAACGTACCAGGATGTTTTTGAAAAGAAAAAAGCAGATACCCTGCCTCCACACCGAAGCTACGATTGCCCAATTGATTTACTGCCTGGGGCTCCCATACCCTTCGGACGGATATATCCCTTGGCGGAGCCTGAACTGTCCTCTCTGAAGGAATATATTGATGAAAATATTGCTAAAGGTTTCATCAGACCTTCCACTTCTCCAGCAGGAGCTGGCATTTTTTTTGTCAAAAAAAAGACGGAGACCTAAGACCTTGTGTGGATTACAGAGAATTGAACAAAATTACCACCAAGAACCGTTACCCTCTACCTTTAATCTCTGAACTAATGGATCATCTACGTACTGCACAGATATTTACCAAGATTGACCTTAGAGGAGCCTACAATTTAGTAAGAATAAAGGAGGGTGATGAATGGAAGACAGCCTTTAGGTCTCGTTATGGGCATTTCGAGTACCCCGTTATGCCATTTGGCCTTTGCAATGCGCCAGCCACATTTCAACACTTTGTCAATGACATATTTCACGACATACTAGACCAATTTGTCATCATTTATCTGGACGATATTCTAATTTTTTCCCCTTCTATAGAACAGCACCGACGTCACGTGCAGCTGGTTCTTTCCCGTCTAAGACAACATAACCTTTATGCAAAGTTGGAGAAATGCATCTTTGATACACAGACTGTGGACTTCCTTGGTTTTGTACTTTCCCCCAATAATGTCCAAATGGACCCTAAGAAAGTATCTGCAATACTACAGTGGCCTATCCCTACGGACAAAAAAGCCATACAGCGCTTCGTGGGATTTGCAAATTTCTACCGAAAATTCATTCGAAACTTTTCTAAGGTGATTCAACCTATCACTTCACTCACCTCTAAGAAAAAGTCCTTTCAATGGACCACGGCTGCCCAAGCTGCGTTTGAGTCTCTCAAACTCAAATTCACGCAAGCTCCCATTCTAATTTTGCCAAACCCCGCTAAAGCATATACGTTGGAGGTCGATGCCTCTGACACCGCAGTCGGTGCTATTCTGTCACAACGTCAAGAGAGTGATGACCTGCTGCACCCTGTGGCCTTCTTCTCACGATCATTAAATTCTGCTGAACGCAATTATGATGTGGGGGAACGTGAGCTCTTAGCCATAAAACTGGCATTAGAGGAGTGGAGACACTTACTGGAAGGGTCTGTTTTCCCCATTACCACGTATACTGATCATAAGAACCTGGAGTATTTACGTACTGCTAAGCGACTACAACCCCGACAAGCTAGATGGGCCTTATTTTTTACCCGCTTCCAACTACATATTACATATCGCCCAGGTTCTAGCAATGGCAAGGCCGACGCACTGTCCAGAATGGCTGAAGGGGAGGAGCTACCTTCTGCAGAGAACACTACCATCCTACAACCAGAGCACTTCTTGGCAGTCACCCAAACCCTCTAGGAATCTCTCAAATCCCACTTTCGTTCACTTCCACCCTCTGAACACACTAATCTCGATTACCATCAAGAATTATATTTTCACAGAGATAACGTTTTTGTGCCCCCCGAGACTCGTTTACAGGTCCTCCAAACCTTTCATGATACTCCGGCGGCCGGTCATGGGGGTATACAACAAACGTGTCATCTTGTGAGATCTGTGCTCGATCCAAAAACAAGAGAATGCTTCCATCTGGTCTACTTCAGCCGCTTCCTGTTCCCTCAAGACCATGGGGGGATATATCTATGGATTTTATTACAGACCTTCCTCGTTCCAAAGGATTCACCACCTTGATGGTGGTAGTGGATCGCTTCACCAAGACCGCACATTTCATTCCATACAAGACCCTTCCCTCAGCTCAAGAAACTTGCGATCTATTCATACAGAACATTTTTCGTCTCCATGGTCTTCCAGAAAATATCGTATCAGATCGTGGGTCCCAATTTACCTCTAAATTCTGGAGGGCATTTTGTGAAGGTCTGCACATCCACCGATCACTTTCCACTGCCTTTCACCCTCAAAGCAATGGCCAAACGGAACGTACAAACCAGACCCTGGAACAGTACTTACGTTGTTTTTCTTCACACCTTCAGGATAATTGGGCGGACTATTTGCCTCTCGCCGAGTTTGCTTACAACAACCATATACACCGATCCATCCGAATGTCTCCGTTCTTCGCTAGCTATGGTTATCATCCTTCAATGCTTCCAGGTTCCCTGTATCCAGCACTGTTCCCTCTGCATCACTTCATGTTAGCAATCTGGTCCAAAACTTCGCAGTGGTACGCAATACGTTACGACGAGCTCAAACCCATTATAAATTTTTTTCTGACCAACACAGATCTTCGGCCCCTGTCTACAAAGTGGGGGATAGGGTATGGCTTTCCACCAGACATCTCAAACTGTCATGTTCTTCAAGGAAATTGGGCCCTAAACATCTTGGCCCCTTTTGTATCCTGGAACGTATTTCGCCTTTGGCCATGAGACTGGAACTTCCTCCCTCTATGAAAGTACACCCGGTGTTTCATGTATCTCTTCTGAAACCGTGGATTTCTGATCCCTTTCCCAATAGATCCGTGGTACCTCCTGCCCCTGTTTTGGTGGATGGTGCGGAGGAGTACGAGGTGGAGGAGATTCTGGACTCTCGTTTGTTTAGAAGACAACTTCAGTATCTAGTCCATTGGAAGGGTTATGGCATTTCTGATAGGTCTTGGGAGCCTGCTATATTGGTTCATGCCGATGACTTGGTTCGTTCCTTCCATTCTCGCTTCCCAGATCGGCCTGGTCCTCAGCGTGCCCGGAGGTCCCGCCTTGGGGGGGGGGGTACTGTCAGACTCCCCGAAGAAGTAACTCGCCGGAATATCCTGGAATCCAGACGATCAGAATTTCCTCCATTCTAGGCTCAATACAATACTCTCCTGCAAAAGTTACTATCCCCTTGACAACGAGCAGAACACGCTACGCACGGTGCGTGACGTCAGGGGCGCGAGGATTTAAAAGGAGACTCTGCATTCAGTATGGCGCTGAGTGATTCTCGTGTATCCTGCCTTATTATCTTCCGTTTACTTCAGCCAATTTGGATTGTCTTCGTTTACCGCTACCTTGCCTGTGCCCCTGACCTCGGATTTCCTTTTGACTACTCTCCTGTGCTTGTGCCCCCGACCTTTGGACCGGCTGACGTTGCTACTCTTCTGGCTCCCATTTACCTGGCGTTTCCCCGGATTATTCTCCTCACCTGTAGTGCCGCTTGTTCATTGCTGTATACTACTACTGATTGGACTACATCTTCCAGTGAGACTATCTACCTTCGGTGTCAGTACCTATATATCCTGCCAAGTGTGTTCCTCACCGTTATTACTGTATTGTGGCTTAGTTATCCTGCATATTGGTTTCCACCCCCTGTTTACCTCACACATCCTTACCTTGCCTGACCACAGAGTGGTATCCCCCAGAGTGGCATCCTTCCCTTGTTCGGCCACAGAGCAGTATCCCCCCACAGAGTGGTGTCCTCCCCTTGCTAGACCACAGATTGGCATATATGGCATATATACAACAATTAACATCCATACTGACACACAAACTTGAGTAGTTTGTAAAAGACTAGAGTATAGTCAATTATCGGGATAATGTCCCCTTGATACCCCCCAATAAAGACAGATATTGTATTTGGAAAAATAATTATGGCCACATATTTATTAAATATAACAACTTATGTCATTGCCTAATATCACATGACCCCGCCCCTTAATAACATTTGACAATGACACCCCAAAAAGGATATATATATAATTTGTGGAATAACAAAAGCTTGCAATAACAATTATTACATCAAACACATAAAACACATAAATATATAAAGGAGGGGCATGCCGAGATCCCCCTCCCACTCGGTTTGAGCTACCAACCTGCTCAGAACCACCACACACACCAACAACCAAAATGATATCATATACAAACATACAAAACAACTCTCCCTAAACTGAACTCCCCTTGCAAGCTCCTCAGGACTCACACTAAACACTAACAAAAATAGGGAGGGTGGGCAGGAAAATCAAGTTAGGTGAATAGATTTAACTAAAATGACTGATCTCTAAAATGGCGGTTGCCACGTTTATGTGGCCATAACCCCACCCCCACACATCTTACTGCCATTAGACATTAACCCTATCCTAACCCAGTGTTAGCCCCCTCTGGATAATCTCTGCGGCCCCCCCAGGGGCTCCCTTAATGTATAAGGCAGTAATATATACATACATACTTTAACAAAGTGACAGTACAGCAGAAACTGAAAGATAAACAGCAATAATATCACAATGCTATGCACATTAACCATTATATAGGAATCAAACAATCTGTCCCCACCCAAGTGTTATTTAAAATGCATTTAGTTTAATTAAAGTATTACATAATAATACATTGATTACCCTATAAATATCTAAACATAATAGTAAAAGTGGTGCAATTTATACTTATCAGGGCATTGGTAAATACCCGTTGCACTGCTGGGCTGCAAAAGATGCTCCAGTGTGTGATGGATAAGGGTTTAATACACAAACCTGTGGCTTCACCTTATACAGAAACTGAGCATGTGACTCTCATTACCCAATCCCTGTTGTTTAAATCATGGGGAGGAGTCAGACATCCATTTTGGCAGATTTCATTGACCACATGGCAGGAAAACAGACAAATTAAAGTATCAAAAAAGGTGCTCACTGCTCCCATAGGGGTATTTTTTAAAATAACACTCAACATATTAAACTGCATTAAGTGATATTTAATGAATAAAACCAAAATTAAAATCCATGTCCACTACATCCCATTTACATCCAAGGTGTGGGAGCAGATTGTGCTCTCATGCCTAATCACCTTTCTGTCCACTAATGACCTCCTTGATCATTTGCAATCTGGTTTAGACCCTTACAAACTAGAACAGTGGTGTGGATGAGCAAACAAATGCAAGTGCTACAATCAAACAAATATTGTGATAACTGAAATACGTGATTGTGTCCACTTGGGACCGGCAGCTGAAACTAGAGTGACAACAACTAGGGCTGTTTAACAAGTGAGAAAACAAGTGGCAGTGACAGCGCACAGCTCCTGGACACTTATAGCTAATTAGTATAAAACAAGCTGTGTAAATATCATAGGTGGCAAATATGGCAAAGAGAATCAAATAGCTGACAATGCTTAATATATATATATTCCACCTTATGTGATCATACGTGATATGGTGAAAATAAAAATAAATAGAAGTGCATATATGCAAGTGCACAAAACAAATGTAATATACTTGCTGCAGGTATTCACGATTATAAACCTGTAACAAAAGGTAGAAACACAAAATAGTGCAAGTATGAACTATATAAAGGTTTTTGGTACAGCCCAAGGTAATAAATGGACTCACAAAATTAGCTCCCAACGACTCAGGAGCTAGGTATCAGCATGAAAAATCATATAATTGCCCCCTCCTGGGATAGCTGCTTTCCAATAAACGGGAAGATTCTTCTCCAGTACAATGTATCCTTTAATAGTTAAAAAACATTTAGGATGCGATAGAAAAACGATGATAGAAGTCTGTTGTATACAGGTCGAGTCCGTATATGTAAAACACAGTCCCAGTGGCAAAAAACGGCGGCTCCGTGCGCTTTGGTGACTCGTTATGATAGCCTGGTGTGTGATGATACGTCTCTACGGTGGCTCACAAAGAGCAAAAAAACTCAATCCAACGCGTTTCGTTCCAGAGGGAACTTCATCAGGGAATGATGTCCTTACCACTCCTTTTCCTTTTATAGCCACTCATCTGCCTTCTGTGATTGACTCCACATATCAGCTGGTAGTTAAGTGGATGAGGGCGTTTCTTTCAGCAGTATTTCCCATAGTGATCATTGTTATATTACAAACGGTTATCTCGCAGTGTTTTTATATATATGGAAAAACATTTGCGGTTGGACTAAATGTTTAAAAAGTCCTTAAAATAAGAAAACTTTTAATTATATAAAAATGTAAAACTAGTCACATATAAACAAAGTGCATAATATTCCTATTGGGACGCCAGCAATACCAATAGATAATAAATTTCAAAGTTACTGGCATGAAGGCTGACAACAGATATTCTAAAAAACACTTAAAATACATTATATAATTACATAGAAGGTTTCAAAAAGAATATATAGCACATGACACTAAATTCTGATTAAAAGATAATAAATAAATGGGGGACCAGCTTACAATAAAAAAATATATATACATATGTATATCATAAAGGAGTACAGTTTACTAATACATAAATGGAAAACTATATATATATGTTATGAAGATAAAAAATGATACCAAATTCATGTAGGAATAGGTAAAAGTAGTTAGAGACTTTTGTCACAACCCTATCCCAGCTGTTGGATTACCATAGACGGTGAAACCAGTAAATGCATTTAAAAAAACTGATTGTATAGAGAAAAGTGTCTCTAAGTGGTGATATGCATTTTATAAGGTATCCTATGTTTAAAAGACTTACAAGAACAGATGTTGGCTCTACTGTCATTCTAGAGAAAAGCTTTAAGCTCGAAATCTAAATTTATGCCATTTGGGTACAGTGTTTTAAGATTAAAAATCCAGAATGATTCTCTCTGGAGAAGTCTTTTGACTCTGTCTCCTCTTTTCCAAGTTGTGGGAACAGACTCTATGCCCATAAATTTTATATCTGATGGATTTCCTTTTGGGCAACTGTGACAGTGATTTGGGAGACTATACTGAAATCTGTCACATTAGACCCTTACACTCTGAAACAGTCCTCACTAAATTGTAAAATTATTTACTTTCTGCTTAATCTCACGGCCTTTCTCTGTACTGATCCTATTAGACATCTCTGCTGTTTTTGGCACTGATGTCCATCACCTCCTTCTTAACAGATTAGCCTTAATAGACATGGGAAGCATAGGATAGATTATCTATCTGAGCAATCCTTCACCATGTCACTTGCTTTTGCCACATCATTGCTTGTTCTGCTCTCTGTTGGTGTTTTAAATATGGGGTGGGTGCACAGATACATGGAAAGGAGAAAAACACAATATATAGTGTAATACAGTAGGAACAGTGGGTTATTCAGGTGTATCTGTGCTCCCATTTCTTTCTGCATTTTACATAACAAGTATAGGAGGCACAATCTTTTGGGAAGCCGCAGTTTTGTGTGGGGAGTATTAGCCTTTAAATTTGTATTCACTGTGATACCACTTTGTGCTTTTTTTTGGTGTTCTACAAGTTTGGCCATCTGCTGTTTTCCATGTACACAACATCTCTAGGAAAACAAATCAACTTTTTTGGCTTACAGTACCACCTGTATGCAGATGACAACCAGATGTACCTCTCCTCCCCTGACTTTACTTTCTCTGCTGTGTGACATATCAGGAACTGTCTGTTGGCCATCTCTATCTGGATGTCTGATCAATACTTAAAATTTAATCACTCTAAAATGGAGCTTATGCTCTTTCCTCCCTCGAGCTCAGTCCCTGTACATGACTTAACCATTGCCATTAAACATGGTGCAGTACTAATGTACCTACTGACCGAGTCCGATGTCTTGGGGTAGTCTTTGGCTCGGCTCTCTCCTTCGTCCCTCATGTTTGGTCCCTGGCAAAATCCTGCAGGTTGTGATTTCTAGTCTTGACTACAGTAATAATATCTTCACTGGCCTTCCTCTAGTTCATCTTTCTCCCCTTCAATTTGTTCAAAATGTGACTGCCTGGCTCATTTTTCTTACTTGGCTACTGCTCTTTGCAAAACCCTCCACTGTTTTCCTGTCTTCTCTATGATAACATTGTAAACTTTTTTATAATATTTAATCTACAAAGCCCTCTACTCATCAGCCCCTCCCTACATTTCCTCTCTTAATAACTATCCTGTGTGACTGCTATATTCCTGAAGTGGACCAAGGATCTCCTCTCTCCTTGTCACCTCTTTCCATTTGCACCTGCAAAACTTAACCCAAGCTGTCCCTCACTTCCACAGAGCATCCAGATCCCTTCCGCGTTCTTAATCTTCAAAAAATTCCTCAAAGCTCACCTGTTTAAGCAAGCTTACGAATCATCGCACTGGAACACCTATTAATTAAACTCTAGCCAAACCCACCTAGCTCTCACTGTCCCCAAACAATGTTAGGATTAATAAAGCTTACTATTCACACAACGAGAACACCTATTAATTAACCTCTGCTCAAACCCATCTAGCTCCAACTGTCGCCACATACTGTTACTACCACCACCATTGACCCTTTCATACCACTTGTGTGTCTCTTGTTCCCTACTTCCATCAGATTGTAAGCTCGCAAGCAGTGCTTTCTACCTCATGTATCAGTCTGTCTCCATTTGTCTAATGTAGTATGTAGTTCACTTCTATGCACTGTACCAAGTGCTATATAAATTGTTGATGTTATATTAATAAATGTTAATATAATATAATACACATTTGGTGGATTCCTATTAACCCCCTACAATGTGAACAAAAGATGAGTCAAATGTTAGTATTCCAGCAGTTGTAATGAATATCGATTAGTTCTTTCTTTTCAGCCCAGAGCACCACTCACTACTTTCATTAACATCATTAACAGAATCCTGGGATATCTGTAACAGCTCTAATTAAGAGTACTGTATGCATAGGCTTCGGTAAGAACAGATCTGTTCCTGTTTAGAAATATTGGCTCTTCTCTGCTTGGGCACTTACTATTCCTATGCAAATTGCAATCTGTGTTTTGGCACACCTTAAAAGAAACACTAATCAGTATTAGGAATATATTCAGTATGATGTCAAACTTCTATCTGGGGTCAAGTACAAGCAATAAAACAGTTAAGTCCAGAACAGAAAAAAAAGTAATTCCAGTAATGACTTTATTTCTTTAAAGTAATTTTTTTTTTTTTTTTACAGAAAAATGGTTTCTGTGTCCACTTCACATGTTGTTGTTTTTTTTTGAGTTTTTATTGCCTAGTGTCATTTTAATAAAAAATTAAAATTACTGGTTTTGCTGATGGAGCAATACGCTTGTCTAGAAATACTTGCTGAAATAATTTTGAATCCTTGAGTATTATGCCCATTATTTCTGTGTACCCTCTGGTCATTACCTTGCCAATGGGCCCAGAGACTTTAATATGAGTCCTTTTCAAAAGTCCTGACATTTAATGGATAAGTGTACAAAAGCTAAGAACTCAACATTTTCTGCATGAGTTTAATTTCTATGATTACAGTGCTTTAAACTGACAAGGTGTCTAGAAAAAATATATATACCATTATGAACAGAAAATACAGCAAGCAAAAAAGTGTTAGCCAACATGCCAGTTACAAGAAAACATGAGTACTGCTCGCCAGGGCCACCATCAGAAATGTCAGGGCCCCTTACTGAAAAAATGTTTGCCCCCCACCCCCAGATAGTTTAGCCATTAATATGCCACTGATAATTTCCTCATTAATAGCCACTGACAATCTGCTCATTAATATGCCACTAATAATTTGCTCATTAATAGCCACCGATAATTTGCTCATTAAATTGCCACTGATAATTTGTTAATTAATAGCCACTGATAATTTGCTCATTAATAGACACTGATAATTTGCTCATTAATACGCCACTAATAATTTGCTCCCCCCCACTCCTACCCTGTACTTACTTGGATTCTGCTTGTTGGCGGTCTCCTACACAGTTGCTGCAAATACAGCCACCAGATATGACTTGCCGTCAATTCCGGAGCCTGTGACTAAAAGCTGGATCCGCATCTGCTGGAAGCGGACTGCCTGCTGCTACCCGATCGTGACTGTCTCCGTGTGAAACAGTCACATGGGCAGCGGGGCCCCATGGGGCAGATGCTTTAGGCCCCCAGGAAAGAATTGCCTGCCCCTCCCAATTGCAGCCCTAATGCTCATCAAGCAAATAGCAGTAAAAAGGTATGCTTGTTTAAAAAATAGCAAAGCATTTGCTAATCAGAACCATTTACCACATGGAAGAGATCATGTAACTCTTCCATCGTTATTTTTCAAATTATACAAGCTTTCTCAACCAACGAAAGCATTTAGTCTAAGACATGGTGTCTGCCAGAGACATCATTCTCCATTGTAAATCTGAAATGTGTTAAGGTTGTAAAATTTACTGTGCATAAACAGAATATGCTAATATGCTAGCATTATATGGAATCACAACACAAGTGGATTATCTTCAGAATCTTTACATATCAAAGACAACAAGTTTGATGGCGGATTAGAACTTGATGTATTCTTATATCTAAAGCAATTTATACTTTATGCTAAATAAAATTAGAGATGCTTAATATGGTGTATTATATACTAAGCATAAGGTAAGGATGCATGCATTTTATTCTGTAAAAATGTGAGAGGCATAATATATTAAAGGGTACAGGTATTTTACACTGTAAGCCTGTGTGGGCATGTCTCAAGTCTATCCACTTTGTTAACTTATCTGTTTGTACTCTTTATTTACCCTTTATACAGTTTTGTAGAATATGATGGTGGGTCATAAATAACATAATTACACATCAACATTAATAGGTTTATTTTGAATTAAGGGTGTCTGTAAACAGCTGTAATGTAGCTATATAGTATTTCATTGCTAGTTAAGGAAGTGTTTTTGAAAATAAAAATTGCTCAAGCAGAAAGTATGAGTAAAGAATATGGCTATCCTGAACACAAGATACAGCTAAGGACAAGATATGGTTATTGAAGAATGTGTCAAGGTCAAGACTGGAGTAGTAGACCATGACACTTAGCTAAAGCAAGAACTTCTGGACACTTAGGAAGGGAAGCTTCAACCTTGGAAGAAAGAAGTGTCAACACCTCTTGGATAATGTTTCCTGTAATACGGCCTCATCTCTGCATGGTGGACATTAAGCCTCTGAGGTGAAAGCTGGATCTATTTACCATGTGGAAATAACATAGGTAGTCAATAACCTGTGATTTCACTATATAATATAAAGGCTATTGTGATGTACAGATGCAATAAAAGACTCTTGCTTCTGAGAACTTCACTACATCTGATCCATAATTACAATCTACACCTCACCACATTCTCTGAGATAAACACTACACCATATCCCTTTTAAAAGCAAAGGACAAACAAGGTTTTATAGGGTTAAAGCGACACTGCAGGAATTAAACCAAGTTTGATGCATCTTATGGCTTCTAATCTGAAAATTGTATAGTTTTGTGTTTGTATGGATGAAATCCTTATTAAAAATGTCTGCTCTCGCTCTGCCCCTGTCTGTTTTTACATTGTAAGGGGATCTTGTGGTTCATGGTTTTATATGAATTAATCTGCAAGGTTTCACAACAACCACTATATTAATGGCAATCCAGATGTGAGTGTGAAAAGCACTGTAAATACATCCAAAATGGAGTCTCTGTTAGGAGTTCCAAGATGGGGTCAGGCCATCTGGTTTTGAGAGTTCCAAGATGGTGTCAGAACATATGCTTATTCCAAACTGGAGTACTAAAGTACATGTGCTGAATCCAAAATGGAATCTGCAATAATACACTAACAAAGGACTCAGGCTGTGTACATACAGTAATGCCCACACTAACAACAAGGTAAAAGACGCAAGCAGAGTTACCAAAAACTTAAAATGAATTTGAAGAGACCCATACACGCTCCAGTTATTTGGTGCAACTCTCTAAGAGCTCTGTGCCCATACGGCATTTGAGCAGAAAATTACAGAAGGAAACAGTATTTTGGAGAAATTATATAGTAACTAATCAATGAACAAATTGACAATAGACAGCCAAAACTAGCAGAGATAATAATGTTTAATCAAACAATAACTTATAAGGACACATAAGTCATAATTAAATATCTGTTTTAAAGTTAGTTATTCTAATAAAAAGGCACACAAAGCTTAATTAAAACACACTTTAAAGTTAGTTCTTCCTAAGCTAAACAAATCAAACATGGTCTAACTAAAATATCAATAATTATTAATTAGACACTTATAACTGCAGTGTAGAAAGTAACACAGTGTGCAACAATAATAGTAGGGACATTATTTGTTGGTTATCCAGTTGGTTTTCTAAATTGAACAAATATTGGATATAAAAGAAAGGGATAAATATTTTCTCCTGGTAAAAGATTACAGCAAACATGAAGCAGGAAAAAATGCAGGCATAGAGAACTGGCTTCATGGAAAAACATGGCTGCAATTGCTTTGCTTAGAATCAGGCTCCCCAGATCAGTTAAAACGGCCTTCCCTAGAGTAGAAAGGCTCTGGCTACTGTGTTCAGGAACCTACATCTCATTGACTGAATGAAAATGACTCCTTCACTTTCCACTCTACCTGGCTTTGTCCTCTCTGCTCCGCCCATAGCCAGTCTACATTCCAGCCCATTTATAGCTTGGACTAGCCCTGCTACTATGCATGGGTGACAATGCTAGCTACTGGAAAAACTGGTTATTTCCTGCTGCTAGGTTCGAAAAATCTCCATTTTAATGTTATGGAAGTTTAGTGAGTTTTTTGGTTATAGGAACAGAAAAAAATAGATGTAAATGTTTCACATTTAATCCATATCCACAACAGAGAGCCTGTAAAGTTTAACAGCTCTTCTCGCACTGAACATGTGCAGAAATTAATTTCATTCAGAAGCTGGTCATCACTTTCCCGTTTTTGATTTTTTTTTAACTGCAATGGTGGGAGAGGCACAGTTGTGTGACATTATTGTTGATGTCATAGACATGCTGCATATGTGAAGTGAGTGTCCCTATGGATCATCATGGGCATGCACTGGCTCATGATGCTCCAGTTGAATAGTACTATGCTATAAAATCTGGAACACATGCATGCATTTATTTGTTCAATTGTTTTAAGGTTGCATTGATCTTTTCACTTACTTAACAGCGCAGACTGTTCTCTGTCAGATACTCCAGACGTTCAGGAAAGTGAATAATGCTGAGTGATGGTGAGTATTAATTAGTTATTTAATGTTAATTAGGTAAAACATTAGACTTTGTCAGGGTTACAGTTCCCAGGTACTGAGGTAGACAGTGGTATTTTAGGTAATACTTTTTTTTTTGTTGACTTTATCTTCCCTGGTAATAAGGATATTCATTTCTGTCAAAATATAACTGCATATACTGAGTCTCCTGAAAGCTTGGCTATTAAATTCTCATAGACAGCAACACTTTTGCTACACTGAGTTTTACTAATTGACAAAGCAACAATCATGTCACAGTCACCCAATGCTGTCTCTGAGTTTGTCCTCTGCTTTTCATAAATTTCAGGTTTTCTGGAAACCCATGAAGTAGTAACTTTTCTGCATTGATTGAAAGCATCAGCGCACATTATATTTCTTCTTTAAACAGTACAATCCCCAGGCTAAACAACTGTCATTGTCATCAGTGTGACACTGTTTACCCATGTAAATGTGTATGATTGTATGCAACCTTTTGTTTGTCTTTGTGTTGAGTGTACATGCATTTGAGTATATATTTGTTTGTCCATATGTGTATGCATCTTTGTAAAACTTGTGTTTGTGTGTATAGTTGTATTCATTTTATTGAATCCATAATGTATGTATTGTCCAGGCATACATGCACATGTACACATATTTTATACAAATGACTCCAATATATCTGCATACATGTGTTCACTTTGTAGATGTTTTGTCTAAATATTGTCATCTTCCTTCTCCTGTGCACCAAGAGTAATAAATAGTCATTAAGATCAATAATAACATTTAGTGTTCATATAGCACTTTTCTTCATACATCACTTTAAACACACACTGGGCTAGATTCAAAGCTGATTATTTTTAAATGTTAGCCCATTCTCTCTCTCCCCGCAAATTAACTAAAGGGATGTGCTAGGATTGAAACCAGTGACCTTGAGATTTGAACAGGCAGTGACAGCATTTACCACCAGAGCTATCTCACAATAATTTCACTGCTAAACTCAAAACTTCTTCATATTGTAGATTGCATGGATGTTATTTCAGAGAGACACAAAGATATTTAATTTCATAAAGTAGATGATTGTTACACAATAATACAATTATTTTCTACAGAACAAAAATAACATTATAATCAATGTTGTTGACAGAAAGCCAATAAACCATCGTTATTTGCTTTTGCCATATTAATACAATAGAAAAGTAAACAAATCAATAAACCATCAATCAGTTTAAAACAACTGCTGGTAAAACCTTTACTTGAAGTTATACATTTGACCTAACTGTTAAGTAGAAAACAAAAAAAATGCCTGTTTGTGAGTTTAAAAGATCACTTTATTCTAGAAAATAAAGCAGAAAAATAAATGTATTTTTAAATAATACAATTAATAATGTAATTGATAAAATAATTACGAACTTATGTGTTCCAGTTTTTTTAAGGGTCAACTCAATTTGTGCTTATTTTTGGCTACCACATGGTGCCTTTAAAGTCTGGATGTATTCGGATCACAGAGTGAAAATACCCAAAGCTAGCTCAAATGTGCCTCTGAATACATATGAAATTTGTACATAAAAGCTGATTTCACACTGTGGAATCTGGAAAAACCAAAAGCATCCAAAACATGCCAAAAAAACACAGAACAGAAGTGGTAGCCTCAACTGTCCCATTATATTCTTTGGGAGCCATATCAACTGAACCGCTGATATAGAATGTGTCCAGGTTAATTTAATCAATACAAATTATAGATGCAACTGAAACCCAATACCTGCCAAGGAATGTTGGCATAAATAATGAGCATTTCATGTATGCATGCAGAGGGGATAGATGCCTGATTCCTGAAATATAGAATAAAGAACCCCCCATACATACCCATAACCGACCCCCCAACTGAAACCCTCCAATAAACGGACACGAGACCTGTGATGGTAAAATAAGGCCACAGCAATTTTATTAAAAAACACATGACAGGCTGTATCAGCCGACCACCATCCTTTTAATATATATATTTATATAAAAGAACACAGCCTGACAAAATAACTAAGCCCTTGCCAGATAACAATTTAAACCTAAACATACATACATACATAGTGCAAATCTTAAATAAAGCAAAATCAGGTGCTCGCCTCCCCTCCTCGTCCTTTGAGATGCCGTACCTGAACCTGGTCCATCTCACCACAATGCTCACCACTAGCCGGCTCTCTTAGCTCAGTGGGCACGTCCACGAAAACAACTTCCATGTTGAAAGGTCAGGGGAGGACCGAGCACCATACTCCTACTAATATCCCCAACTTAGCTTCCAAAAACCGCATCCCCTACTGGCAAGGACTACCAACCCCCGCCTGCTGCGACAAAAGAGATTCAATACATTATATAACAAAATACAAATAAAAAAGGGAGGGAGGGTGGGAAAATCGCTACCAAGTGCGTGTACCGACTAAAATGGCTGCTGGGGAGAGGGGTTCCAGGTCTTTTATTAACTCCCCCCTAAAACCCCTCCCCCAGCAGCCATCAGTCATCCCAGTCCTCCCCCTCGCCCATACATGCCCTTTCCATCTATTGCATAATTACCAGGGTGCTTGTATGCATGCAGAGGGGATAGATGCCTGATTCCTGAAATATAGAATAAAGAACCCCCCATACATACCCATAACCGACCCCCCAACTGAAACCCTCCAATAAACGGACACGAGACCTGTGATGGTAAAATAAGGCCACAGCAATTTTATTAAAAAACACATGACAGGCTGTATCAGCCGACCACCATCCTTTTAATATATATATTTATATAAAAGAACACAGCCTGACAAAATAACTAAGCCCTTGCCAGATAACAATTTAAACCTAAACATACATACATACATAGTGCAAATCTTAAATAAAGCAAAACCAGGTGCTCGCCTCCCCTCCTCGTCCTTTGAGATGCCGTACCTGAACCTGGTCCATCTCACCACAATGCTCACCACTAGCGGGCTCTCTTAGCTCAGTGGGCACGTCCACGAAAACAACTTCCATGTTGAAAGGTCAGGGGAGGACCGAGCACCATACTCCTACTAATATCCCCAACTTAGCTTCCAAAAACCGCATCCCCTACTGGCAAGGACCGACAACCCCCGCCACAGATCCGCTCGTTTAACACCTTAAATCAGCGGGGACTACTCACCTCCACCGCCATGGCCTGTTCCAACCCCTCTTGTAATGCCAGGTTAAATAAATCGAGGCCCACCTCGGTGAAGTGAACACCATCACTTCTAAAATACCTGGCCGCATCCGATTCGAACACCCGATGTCGTATGGTAACACCCCCCACGCTCAGCACGAACCTAGACACCCGTTTGTTCAGTTTTATGCGGCTCCGCTCAATTGCCCTCTGATTATGCGCGCATCGCCAATAATTTCGGGGTACAACCTCTGACCATACAAGAGATACGTTCGGAAAAAGAACCAGTAACCTCGCCAAGTCCTGTTTGATGATCTCACAGAGATTCCAGACCGGGACCGAACCCAGGTCATTTCCCCCCAGGTGAATAAGCAAAACATCCGGAGACCCTAGCAGACGGGACAGTTGGACCACTTCGGGTAGTAAGCGCACCCAGCGCATCCCCCGGATCCCGAACCACCGAATATCGCTACGGTACGGGAAAAACCTAGGCACTCGCCCCCTGGTCGCACAGCTGCGCGACTTTGGGCCCAGAATACGTAGGAGTGGCCTATGAGCCACACCCTCCGAGCCGCAGCATCTGTGAATGCAAAGCAGAGGAAACCGAGATCAGACCAGACGGACAGATATATGACAAAAATCTACGGGATTCCCACCGCCCTATCTGCCTAATGGCCCTTTCAGCATATCCCAGCCTCGCAGCCTCAGATGCAGCGCCAATTCGGAAAGAGTGACCCCCAAAATCCCTGCTCGGAAGGCCAAGCGCCTCCACTGACATACGGAAAACCCTGATAAACTGGAATCTGGACAAAGGTGTTGCGTCCGCATGAATGAGCAATGGACGGGGGCCAGCAGGCCGTACCGAACTATACCGATCAAAACAAGAGACCGGGCAAACCACAGAACCCGGCACCTCTCGCAGGGCAACCCAAGTTCCTGTCCCGTACAAATCGGTTTTGGAACGCCTTATCAGGAAACGCAGCAAACCCGGCTCCCTAACCATGTCTGACCCCAGAACCCCCCCTGGTTTTGTTTTAGCCGGGCTAACCAATTCCCCGATACGCAAGGCCCCAAAAAATGCTATGGAAAAGGCCAAACGAAATAGATCAACCTCGAACGGCGACCGACAAACCGACGGCAACACATGCCATAAGCCTAGTAACAAAGCCCCAGAGACCGGTTTCCGGTAATCCACGGAACGGTGGCCCCTCCTCCAGCCTTTTAACGCCTGACGAACCAGGAACTCCTTAGTAATATCCCGTAACCCGGAGGCCCGGAACCAAAAACTAAGGCCCGATATTTGTGCAGTTACACAGCGACACACCTGCTGCATCCCAATGCCAGAGCAACCACAGCAAACCTTCCAAGCGAGACCCATCATCTGTGAAACCGCCACGGGCTGATTCCAAATCTAACCATTCTCCCCAGACCTTACCATAACGCTTCCAAGTGGATCCAGCGACGGACTGGCAAACCCACTGAGCTATTCGCCCAACCCAAGGTTCCACAGAGCTGACGGGCACGGGATACATTCCGGATCCGCCCACGGTGCCGCTGCCCGGAATGCCGCCCACTGTGAACGAGAAAGTGCATCCGCGATCACGTTATGCACCCCAGGAATATGAACAGCCCGAAAATTCACGTTATAGTCAAGGCAGTGAAGGACCAGCAGCCTCAGCAATCGTATCACCGGTGGGGAAGATGCCGTCTGGTTGTTCACTGCCATCACCACCCCCATGTTGTCGCAATGGTCCCGCAGAGAGGATCCCCATAATACCAGGAACACTAGGATGGGGAACAGCTCTAAGAAAGCTAGGTTTTTTGTCAAGCCCGCTGGCCCCCAGAGTGGAGGCCAGGTTTCGGCTGACCACTGGGATCCCAAAATCGCGCCATAACCCACTGACCCCGAAGCATCTGTATAAAGGTGAAGATCTGCATTGGACACCTCCGGCGCCTGCCACAGTGATCGTCCATTATAGCGACTTAGAAAATCATCCCATACTGCCAGGTCGTCCCGTAAGGGGCGCGTCAGCCGTATATAATGGTGCGGACGGTAGACACCTGCCGTAGCCGCTGCCAAACGCCTGCTAAACACCCGCCCCATCGGCATGATTTTACAAGCGAAGTTGAGCTTACCCAACAGGGACTGCAATGCCCGAAGCTGAATCTTTGTCAAGCCCAGAGCCCCCGAAACGTCCGCCCGAAGTCCCAACAGTTTGTCCCGGGGAAGCCGGCATTCGCCCGCTATGGAGTCAATTTCTATGCCCAGGAAACAAATACATGTGGTGGGACCTTCTGTTTTTTCCGCCGCCAATGGGACCCCAAACGAGGCCAAGACAACCTGGGCCGTACGCAACAAGTGTCCGCAAACCTGCGTCCCGGAGGGGCCTACCAGAAGGAAGTCGTCCAGGTAGTGCATAACTGAGCTGCACCCAGACTCCTCCTGAATAACCCATTCTAGGAACTTACTAAAACATTCAAAATAAAAACAGGAAATTGAACAACCCATGGGAAGACACAAGTCGACGTAGAAGCAACCCTCGAAATGGCACACCAGGAGGTGGTGGCATTCCGGATGGACCGGACGGAGACGGAACGCCGATTCCACATTGGCTTTTGCCATCGTTGCCCCCATCCCCGCCGCCCTTACCATTCTGATCGCTGAGTCAAAGGACGCATAAGACACCCGGCACAATTCAGCATCGATGTCGTCGTTCACCGACTCCCCATAAGGATATGACAGATGCTGAATTAGCCGGAATTTTCCTGGTTCCTTTTTAGGGACCACCCCCAAGGGCAAAACTTTCAGGTCAGCCAACGGGGGGGAGTCAAAAGGACCCACCATGCGGCCAAGGCCCACTTCTTTGCCTAGCTTCTCCCGAACCACATCTGGATGTTCATGAACCGACCGCAAATTCTTTAAACGCAAACAAACCTCCCTATCCTGGAAAGGGATTCTAAAACCGAACTCAAAACCCTGTAACAAAATATCCGCCGCCCTGCGATTCCTATACCGGTTTAGCCAAGGGCGCATTGCCTCGACGTCCACCGGAGTCATCCCCCTTTCCGCCCAAGTCCGTTCTATCACCCCCCTTTTGGCGTTTAAAACACCGGGAGGCGGGATGGCTACCCCCGCAGCCCGAGCATTCGTGCTTGAAGCGGCAGCCTGCCCCGAATTTACACTATCCGTCGTTGAACTTCCAGCATCCCCCTGGGCGCCGAGGCGTGGCCGAGGAAGCGGGCGAACCCATTCCCCCGGCCCCCCCGAGAAAAGACGTTAGGCCCCCCTGATGAGAAGCTGGCCAGGTCATAATGGCCAACCACAGCCCCACGTCCATTTGGTCCCAACCCAGTGTAGGCCGTAAAGCAATCCGCTGCCGGAATTGCTCGTCATAGCGGCACCAACTGAGGCCCCCGTATATCCTGCATGCATTCCAAATCTGGTCTTGGTAGCAAAACAGGGAGCAACATTTTTCGGGGGTTTTCTCGCCAATCACGCTGACAAGGATAGAAAAAGCCCGAATCCAATTCCCGTAATTTTTGGGAATTTTCCGATAACGGTATTTTTCTTTCTCTTTTTCAGAGTCTTTCAACTCCTTCTCCGGAGGAGGAACATCCTCCAGGGGAAGGAGCGAATAAATCTCCACATATTCCCCTTTCCAAATCCGTTCTCTAACTTCGGGCTTCAAGTGAAGGCCGAGGGAGCCCGACCAACACATATATGAAGCACCGTGTGCCATAGGGGCCACCGGGTGAGGTACCTCGGTCACCCCCAGTGGCGCTGCCGAGAGACTTGACGGGGCTAACGGGACCACCGGGGGTGCCACGTCTGTGGCCACCGGCCGAGAAGGTAGCGCCGATGAGGTAGGGGACTGTACGCCCCCCACAGGACCCGACATACCAGATAAGACTCCCGGGGAACCCCATACTCCCCCCAATAATCCATCAACATTCTGCAGCGCCATATTGCTGGGAGCCCCTGCTACGCGCCCTACCTGTTCTATCGCCCCGCGCAAGCTATTCAACAAATCCACCCACGGCTGACTAGCCAGATTAAGTGTACCCCCCTCCCCCACCAACCCTGAAGGCCCCGCAGCAGACTGACCCCTTGACTCACCAATGGCTCCTTGCACCGCACCCAGGGTCGGCGTTGACGACTGTGGTGCTGCCGAATCACCTCCAAACACCTGCCCAGGAGAGGGGACGTGGATTGGCACAGCGCCAGTAGCTGGAGTCTGCAAGGAAGAGAAAGGTGAGAACCAGGCCAGACCAGGAGGAGAGGGAAGCCCAGCCACAGGGACCTGGTGAGTAGTGACATGGGAAGGGGTAGGGGGTGGGGGGCAACAGGCAAGCCAGACCCAGATCCTCCTCCCCAGAAGACCCACTACAGCTGCCACCAGCCTCCCCACCACCCCCCACCCGACCCTGAAAAACAGTAGACCCCCGTTTTTGGCCCTGAGGCCTGCTCACAGCCCTGGCCTGCCGATTAGGTCTCCTCCTCCCGATAGGCCCAGGATCCTGCTGTGAGGGAGAAGGTTGCAGGGCTGCACCGGACCTGGTGACAGCCCTGTTTGAATCCGGCGCGCTATTCAGCGTGGCACGAGGGGAGGGGCGCGGCCTGCGCTCCCCGCTCCCACTAGCCACCGGGGCTGAAGGTCCGGCAGCATAAGCGGGCCCGCTGCCGGACGCAGCAGGCCGAGCAGCCACTCCGCGTGGCCTGCTGCGACGCCCGGCTCCACTCCTGCTCCGGTGAGACTGGAGGGAGCCGGCATCGGGGCTTAGTCTCGCGGGCGGGCGGGAGACCCACCGGGCACCGAGACGAGAACCCGCGGGAGGCGATGCCTCCACGGGAGTACCTGCCTGGAGCCTGGCGAACTGCTGCCTCAGGCGGATGCCACCGTCGGCGATGGCCTCAGCCCTCAGGGCAGCCAACATCCCATCGATGTCCATGCCTGGGCCGTCAGGTAAGCGCTGCATTAACACTTGGGTAGCAAAAATCGCTACCAAGTGCGTGTACCGACTAAAATGGCTGCTGGGGAGAGGGGTTCCAGGGCTTTTATTAACCCCCCCTAAAGCCCCTCGGCCAGCAGCCATCAGTCATCTCAGTCCTCCCCCTCGCCCATACATGCCCTGTCCATCTATTGCATAATTACCAGGGTGCTAGATCACCATTTGGAGTAGATTCTGCACACAGCAGAAACTAAAAATACAGATAGATATGTAAAAAAAAGAAATGGCAAGCCAGGGTTCAGGGGAAGGGGGGTATCAGGACAGTGGTCAAGGCCTAAAAGGTACCAGCAGAATTTCTCAGTGTGAGAACACGGCATTGGTTCAAAAGCTGTGCTTACATTACAACTGTCTGATGTGGCAGCAAAGAGGACAAGCTAGAGAAATAAGATTGAATTCTTGCAGCAGGTTGTGAATGCAGTGAATGCAGTTGGTGGTGAAAACAGGACTAAGGCGTGGTGAAGAATAGGTAAGTGTATTTAAAATACTCCTACACCATAGGCAGCATGTTATATTGCACTACACACACTGCACTCGCACACCTATAGTTCAAGTAAAACATGTATTAGCTCTGTCAAGGATACCTAGGGCTGTACCCTCACAAGGAATGTTGCATGTGGCTCAACATGTTAAAATTACTGCCACACATGGAAAAGTTGCAAGGGTGTGTAAAGAGAACTGTAGATGTGTAGAACATATGATCTGGAGAGGTGGTTGACAAGCAGCACCTTGCAGTAATTAACATGTACAAATGAATTCTGCAAGTAGCTGAGGGCCATGGGAGAAGTAGATCAAAGTTGCAGTGCATATCAATGTCTGTGCATCAATATAACTGTACATCTGTGTTAACACATGTATACAGGTGTGTATATAAGTGTATATATATTGATCTGTTCATACATACCGTATTTGCTCGATTATAAGACGAGGTTTTTTTCAGAGCAAATGCTCTGAAAAATCCCCCTCATCTTATAATCAAGGTCGTCTTATAATCTGACCTCAAATTGAGGTCAGACTATAAGACAGGGATCCGGGTCCCCAGCAGAGCTGCAGGGGACCTGGATCCTCCTCTCTAACTGCAGGGGATGTCTGCGTGATGAGCGCAGACTCCCCTGCTTCCGCCCGGCACAACCGCCGGGGCTTCTATGAAGAAGCCGGGTACTTCCGCTTTCGTCACAGAAGTCCAGGCGAGCGTGCCGGGCGGCAGCAGGGGAGGTCTGCGCTCGTCGAGCAGACATCCTCTGCTGCCCCATTAGCCACCATGGTAAATCGGGCAGCTGGGGGATGTCTGCACGATACGTGCAGACATCCTCCATGCTGCCCGACACGGCAGTCTATTATGACGACCAGCTGTCCGTCATAATAGACTGCCATGTCGGGCAGCATGGAGGATGTCTGCAAGTATCGTGCAGACATCCCCCGGCTGCCCCCACTAGCCACCTGGGATCGAGGTACAGGTAAGGGGGAGGGAGGGGGCAGAGAGACAGGGGGAGGGAGGGGGTAGAGAGACAGGGGGAGGGAGGGGGGCAGAGAGACAGGGGGAGGGAGGGGGGCAGAGAGACAGAGGGAGGGAGGGGGCAGAGAGACAGGGGGGGGACAGAGACAGAGCAACAAGGGGAGGGGGGGACAGAGCAGGAAGGGGGGAAGAGACAGAGGGAGGGGGGACAGAGCAACAAAAGGAAGGAGGGGGGCAGAGAGAAACATGTGGGGGGGAAGAGACAGGCGAGGGGGGAGTCAAAGGGAGGGGGAGTGAGACAAAGCTGGGGCCAAGGGAAAGGGAGAGGCAGCATTGGCACATAAAAAGAAATAAACACAAGAAATGCATTTTTTGATATAATATTTTATTAAAAAAGCAATTTACATGTGAATATATACAAGTTTAACTTTTTCCCTATAGGGTAGTCTTATAGTCAGGCTTTTAGTTTTTTTTTCCTAAAGGAATATCCAAAGTTTGGGGGGTCGTCTTATAATCAGGGTCGTCTTATAATCGAGCAAATACGGTAAATATGGAGATAGATGGATGTATATGTGAAAAAAGTGACACCCTGCATTGGGAGGCAGAAAAAAGTGACAACATACATTGGGAGGGACGGGGGTAAAAAAAAAAAAGTGACACCAGGCATTGTGTGTGCTGGCTGAGAGTGTCAGTGTGTGGGTGTGCTGGCTGAGAGTGTCAGTTAGTGCATGTGTGCTGGCTGATTGTGCCTGTCAGTGAGCATGTGCTGGCTGATTGTGCCTATCAGTGAGTAAGTGTTGGCTGATTGTGCCTGTCAGTGAGTGTGTGCTGGCTGATTGTGCCTGTCAGTGAGTGTGTGCTGGCTGATTGTGCCTGTCAGTGAGTGTGTGCTGGCTGATTGTGCCTGTCAGTGAGTGAGTGTTTGCTGATTGTGCCTTTTAGTAAGTGAGTGTGTGTTGGCTGATTGTGCCTGTCAGTGAGTGAGTGTGCACTTGCTGATTGTGCCTGTCAGTGAGGGAGTGTGTATTGGCTGATTGTGCCTGTCAGTGAGTGTATCTGTGAGTTGGTTCAGAATGTGAGTGATCCAGTGCAGCATCTCACCCTCCAGTGAAGCATATTTCTCCCTCTCCTACATGCTCCCATCCCCGCTCTCTCTCACCTTCCCTAACATGCTCCCTCAGCATCGGGCCAACCTTCCTCCACAGCAATAAAGCTCACAGTAATGCACAGTGACTCAGACTCCACTGCAAGAAAACTCATAGTTATTAGAGTTGAGCGGACACCTGGGTGTTCGGGTTCGAGAGGTTCGACCGAACTTCGGAAAAAAGTCCGGGTTTGGGGTCGAACTTGACCCCGAACTTGCCCCCGAACCCCATTGAAGTCAATGGGGACCCGACGTTTGGCTTATGGAATAATTATGAATGGTGACTCTAGTTCGGTTTATAGAAAGCCAATAGTATTACATGTATTCTATAAGCCGAAAGTCTATAAACCGAAAGACAATATATATATTATTATATGTAATTCTATGTATTCTATAAACCTAACGACATTCGGTTTATAGATTTTCGGCTTATAGAATACATGTAATACTATTGGCTTTCTATAAACCGAACTAGAGTCCCCATTCATAAGAAATTCTTATGAATGGGGCTCTCGTTCGGTTTATAGAAAGCCAATAGTATTACACATATTATATAAGCCGAAAGTCTATAAACCGAAGGTCGTTTGGTTTACAGAATTTCGGTTTATAGAATGCATGTAATACTATTGGCTTTCTATAAACCGAAAGTCTATAAACCGAACGACCTTCAGTTTATAGACTTTCGGCTTATAGAATACATGTAATTCTATGCTATTCTATAAGCCGAAAGTCTATAAACTGAACGACCTTCGGTTTACAGACTTTCGGCTTATAGAATACTTGTAATACTATTGGCTTTCTATAGACCGAACGAGAGCCCCATTCATAAGAATTTCTTATGAATGGGGCTCTCGTTCGGTTTATAGAAAGGCAATAGTATTACACGTATTCTATACATTCATCCTCCGCTAGCCACCAGGATAATCGGGCAGCCGGGGGATGTCTGCACGATAGTGCAGACATCCTCCATGCTGCCTGACACTGCCGTCTATTATGATGGACCGACTGTCCGTCATAATAGACGGCAGTGTCAGGCAGCATAGAGGATGTCTGCACTATCGTGCAGACATCCCCCGGCTGCCCAATTCTCCTGGTGGCTAGCGGAGGATGAATGTATAGTAATAGTAATGTATAGTGTGTGAGTGTATCACAGAGCTCTACAGCAATAAAACTCACAGTATTGTGTAAGTCTATAACCGAGCTCTTCAGCAATAAAACTCTCAGTACTGTGCAGCGTGTCAGTGTATCACAGAGCTCAACACCAATAAAGCTGGTGTGCAGTGCATGAGTGTCTCACAGAGCTCCACAGCAATAAAATTATGTACGTATAAATTGTGGAATAGCTCTGTAAATCCTGGTCAACTTTTCAGAATGTTGTTATCTCTGTGCTGGAAGGCAAGCAAAAAAAAAAAAAAGAGACTGTATAGACACACCTAGTCCAGCCCCACTGATAAGCAGGAGCCAGTGGGCTGCGGTGGGTGTATCTTATGACATTAGCACTGCTGCCTGCATGCACCCAAATGTATAAACACATATATATGTACTGTTTCTACTTACAGGGAGAGTACATAGCAGTAGGAGTTGAGCAGTTGGGCTGATGTTAACACAATGAAAAAAGAGCTCAGATATTCCTTCTAAGAGTCAGTAAAAGTGTAGATCTCACATGCCTTGTGTGTTGAATAAGAGGGAGGGGTTTACGATTCTGCAGCCTCCTGCTCTAAACTGGGCTTGTGGTGATGTGAGATTTGGAAATTCATACAGGATCTGTGAGAGGTTGATAGAGGAAATAAGCGATCCCGGGTGAAAATCCATCAAAATAATTATGAAGAGCAAAGGCAAGTTTACCACTCACTGGTACCACACACTGATTCACTGAGTCATTAAAAATTAGCAAAAAAAGTCTATGTGGAACAGCACTTTTAATCTTAGAAATGTGTACTGTGCAACAAATGGCCTATTTTAGGCACTCTGAGGTATTAAAACATCATGCAACAAAAAAGCTTAGGTGTATACACCTTTCCAATATGCAATAAATACAATTAAACATATTTAAGGGTCCTCGGAATAAACAAAATGAGACACAGAATAACAAAATAGTGAATCCAGTTGTTATGGAGCATCCCTTGTGTATCATCCTCTTGATAAAAAGTATTCACAGGCAGGGATGGTGGAAGGATTTTTTGCTACAAAGCCAAAAGTTCTTTTTGGTGTGTGTTCAAGTGTTGTACTGTGATAGAATTTCACCTTTGCAATAAGTCAGTTTGTGAAATCTCATCCTTGCTAGTCATTACACAGACAGTTGTAAGTGGTATTGTTGGAAAGTAGAAGTATTTAGGCCTTCAATCCCACCAAAGAACTGGAGCTGGAACAGATTTTGCGAGCCATAACTTCTCATTCAACATCAGTGCCTGACATCACAAATGCTTAACTGGACAAATGGGTAAAAATCCTCATAGAAACACTCCAAAATCTTGTGGAAAGTGGAAATTGTTATAGCTGCAAACAGGGCCGGCGCTACCGAAAGGCAGCACAGGCGGCTGCCTTAGGGCGCACCAATGGGGGGGCAGGAAAATCGCCCGCTCCCCCAGGCCCGTTTACTTACCTCCATGCTATTGTTCATGTCCGTGGCTGAGAGGGAAGCGCTGTGCGCTGCCCTCAGGCCGTGCGCATTCAATAAAGTGTGTTGAAAAAAAAAGTTTCAACACACTTTATTGAATGCGCACGGCCTGAGGGGAGCGCACAGCTCTTCCCTCTCAGCCACGGACATGAACAGCAGCATGGAGGTAAGTACTGGGGTCTGGGTAAGGGGGGAGGAGGGAGGTATAACGAGCATCTGACTGGCATAATATTCCTGGGCATCTGACTGGCATAATATTCCTGGGCATCTGACTGGCACAATATTACTGGGCTCTGACTGGCATAATATTACTGGGCTCTGACTGGCACAATATGCCTGGGCATCTGAATGGCATAATATTGCTGGGAATCTGACTGGCACACTATTCCTGGGCTCTGACTGGCATAATATTACTGGGCTCTGAATGGCATAATATTCCTGGGCATCTGAATGGCATAATATTACTGGCATCTGAATGGCATAATATTACAGGGCTCTGACTGGCATATTACTGGGCTCTGACTGGCATAATATTCCTGGGCATCTGAATGGCATAATATTCCTGGGCTCTGACTGGCATAATATTACTGGGCTCTGACTGGCATAATGTTCCTGGGCATCTGACTGGCACAATATTACTGGGCTCTGAATGGCATAATATTCCTGGGCATCTGAATGGCATAATATTACTGGGCATCTGACTGGCATAATATTCCTGGGCATCTGAATGGCATAATTTTCCTGGGCATCTGACTGGCACACTATTCCTGGGCTCTGACTGGCATAATATTACTGGGCTCTGACTGGCATAATGTTCCTGGGCATCTGAATGGCATAATATTCCTGGGCATCTGAATGGCATATTCCTGGGCATCTGAATGGCATAATATTCCTGGGCATCTGAATGGCATAATATTACTGGGCTCTGACTGGCATAATATTAATGGGCGCTGACTGGCATAATATTCCTGGGCATCTGAATGGCATAATATTCCTGGGCTCTGACTGGCATAATATTACTGGGCTCTGACTGGCATAATGTTCCTGGGCATCTGACTGGCACAATATTACTGGGCTCTGAATGGCATAATATTCCTGGGCATATGAATGGCATAATATTACTGGGCATCTGACTGGCATAATATTCCTGGGCATCTGAATGGCATAATTTTCCTGGGCATCTGACTGGTACACTATTCCTGGGCTCTGACTGGCATAATATTACTGGGCACTGACTGGCATAATGTTACTGGCCATCTGATTGGCACAATATTACTGGGCTCTGAATGGCATAATATTCCTGGGCATCTGAATGGCATAATATTACTGGGCATCTGACTGGCATAATATTCCTGGGCATCTGAATGGCATAATTTTCCTGGGCATCTGACTGGCACACTATTCCTGGGCTCTGACTGGCATAATATTACTGGGCTCTGACTGGCATAATGTTCCTGGGCATCTGAATGGCATAATATTCCTGGGCATCTGAATGGAATATTCCTGGGCATCTGACTGGCATAATATTCCTGGGAATCTGAATGGAATAATATTCCTGGCCATCTGAATGGCATAATATTCCTGGGCATCTGAATGGCATAAGATTACTGGCATCTGAATGGCATAATATTACTGGGCTCTGACTGGCATAATATTACTGGGCTCTGACTGGCATAATATTCCTGGGCATCTGAATGGCATAATATTCCTGGGCTCTGACTGGCATAATATTACTGGGCTCTGACTGGCATAATGTTCCTGGGCATCTGACTGGCACAATATTACTGGGCTCTGAATGGCATAATATTCCTGGGCATCTGAATGGCATAATATTACTGGGCATCTGACTGGCATAATATTCCTGGGCATCTGAATGGCATAATTTTCCTGGGCATCTGACTGGCACACTATTCCTGGGCTCTGACTGGCATAATATTACTGGGCTCTGACTGGCATAATGTTACTGGGCATCTGAATGGCATAATATTCCTTGGCATCTGAATGGCATATTCCTGGGCATCTGACTGGCATAATATTCCTGGGCATCTGAATGGCATAATATTCCTGGGCATCTGACTGGCATAATATTCCTGGGCTCTGACTGGCATAATATTACTGGGCTCTGACTGGCATAATGTTCCTGGGCATCTGACTGGCACAATATTACTGGGCTCTGAATGGCATAATATTCCTGGGCATCTGAATGGCATAATATTACTGGGCTCTGACTGGCATAATATTACTGGGCTCTGACTGGCATAATGTTACTGGGCATCTGAATGGCATAATATTCCTGGGCATCTGAATGGCATATTCCTGGGCATCTGACTGGCATAATATTCCTGGGCATCTGAATGGCATAATATTCCTGGGCATCTGACTGGCATAATATTCCTGGGCATCTGAATGGCATAATATTCCTGGGCTCTGACTGGCATAATATTACTGGGCATCTGACTGGCACACTATTCCTTGGCTCTGACTGGCATAATATTACTGGGCTCTGACGGTCATAATGTTCCTGGGCATCTGACAGGCACATTATTACTGGGCTCTGACTGGCATAATATTCCTGGGCATCTGACTGGCATAATATTACTGGGCTCTGACTGGCATAATATTCCTGGGCATCTGACTGGCACACTATTCCTGGGCTCTGACTGGCATAATATTACTGGGCTCTGACTGGCATAATGTTCCTGGGCATCTGAATGGCATAATATTACTGGGCTCTGACTGGCATATTATTGGGCTCTGACTGGCATAATATTCCTGGGCATCTGAATGGCATAATATTCCTGGGCTCTGACTGGCACAATATTACTGGGCTCTGAATGGCATAATATTCCTGGGCATCTGAATGGCATAATATTACTGGGCATCTGACTGGCATAATATTCCTGGGCATCTGAATGGCATAATTTTCCTGGGCATCTGACTGGCACACTATTCCTGGGCTCTGACTGGCATAATATTACTGGGCTCTGACTGGCATAAAGTTACTGGCCATCTGACTGGCACAATATTACTGCGCTCTGAATGGCATAATATTCCTGGGCATCTGAATGGCATAATTTTCCTGGGCATCTGACTGGCACACTATTCCTGGGCTCTGACTGGCATAATATTACTGGACTCTGACTGGCATAATGTTCCTGGGCATCTGAATGGCATAATATTCCTGGGCATCTGAATGGAATATTCCTGGGCACCTGACTGGCATAATATTCCTGTGAATCTGAATGGCATAATATTCCTGGCCATCTGAATGGCATAATATTCCTGGGCATCTGAATGGCATAATATTACTGGCATCTGAATGGCATAATATTACTGGGCTCTGACTGGCATAATATTACTGGGCTCTGACTGGCATAATATTCCTGGGCATCTGAATGGCATAATATTCCTGGGCTCTGACTGGCATAATATTACTGGGCATCTGAATGGCATATTATTCCTGGGCTCTGACTGGCATAATATTACTGGGCTCTGACTGGCATAATGTTCCTGGGCATCTGACTGGCACAATATTACTGGGCTCTGAATGGCATAATATTCCTGGGCATCTGACTGGCACACTATTCCTGGGCTCTGACTGGCATAATATTACTGGGCTCTGACTGGCATAATGTTTCTGGACATCTGAATGGCATAATATTCCTGGGCATCTGAATGGCATATTCCTGGGCATCTGACTGGCATACTATTCCTGGGCATCTGAATGGCATAATATTCCTGGGCATCTGACTGGCATAATATTCCTGGGCATCTGAATGGCATAATATTCCTGGGCTCTGACTGGCATAATATTCCTTGGCATCTGACTGGCACACTATTCCTTGGCTCTGACTGGCATAATATTACTGGGCTCTGACGGTCATAATGTTCCTGGGCATCTGACTGGCACAATATTACTGGGCTCTGACTGGCATAATATTCCTGGGCATCTGACTGGCATAATATTACTGGGCTCTGACTGGCATAATATTCCTGGGCATCTGACTGGCACACTATTCCTGGGCTCTGACTGGCATAATATTACTGGGCTCTGACTGGCATAACGTTCCTGGGCATCTGACTGGCATAATATTCCTGGGCATCTGACTGGCATATTATTACTGGGCTCTGACTGACATAATGTTCCTGGGCATCTGACTGGCATAATATTACTGGGCTCTGACTAGCATAATATTCCCATTGAAATACTGGTAAGTTTGTTGATTTAACTTTACTTCATTTTAAATATAGTATTTGTTCCCGTTTTGTTTCTTCACTGCAAAATAAGATATATGCAGTGTGCATAGGAATTTGTTCATAGTTTTTGTTTTTACTATAGTCCGGCCCTCCAACGGTCTGAGGGACAGTGAACTGGCCCGCTGTTTAAAAAGTTTGAGGACCCCTGGGCTAAATACTGGCATATTGAGTGGCAAAATAGTGTGTCTCAGGTTATGTGTGAATTGGTGTAACTGTGTGTGTGTAAGTGGTAAGGGTGTCTCTGTGTGTGACTGCAAGGGTGTCTTTGTGTTTAAGGGTTTCAATGTGTGACACATTTAGAGCATACAAGTTGAATATTTAGATGTATTTATTTTCTACACTATACATTATTCATATATATATATATATATAAAATGTAAGGAGGCTTAATGGTGTGGGAGGCGTAGCGGATCAGAACAGGGGGGCACCAAAATGCACCTTCGCCTGTGTAGACGAAAATCCTTGCACCGGCCCTGGCTGCAAAGGGGGCACAACAATATATTAATGTCTATGTTTGTAGAATGCGATGTCATAAAATTATCTGTTGGTGTAATGGTCAGGTGTTCCAATAAGTTTGTGCACATAGGGTATGTTTGTTTTACCCATTAACATATTACTATGTTTTTTTTATTTGAATTTCAAGTTCAGTAGATTTAACATTCACTGCAATTTTACATTTCCAGTATTGTCTGTGTATCAGCAATTGTAAAAAAAACAACACCTACACATCATTTTCAACATAAATAATTTATAGGTAACCCACATGCAGCCTTTGGAGAACAGCAGAAAATTGCAAAAAGCAATGATATTTTTTTGTGCTTTCTTGAGTTATATCTATTTTTACCGCAAGTTGTTCCATTTCGGAGGGCCAATAGTTGGTGAAAGCAAAGAGACTTCAGTTTTATTAGAAGGGAAGGATAATCAATTTCTGTAGATGCCGCCTGAATCTCTCGGTGACTTCACATATCTCTGACTGAAAGAAAATCCTTTGGGGTTTCTTCTTTTCTTTTACACTTTACTTATACTATCTGCCCAGACGATTTATTAATATTTTCATATAGATATGAAATAATGTATTTAATCACATCCTGATGGAAAGACATAATCCCTTCAAGAGTTAAGGAGCACCTATCCACTACAACAGTACTGCATTAATTTATGTAGCACAATAATTGTATATACATTATATAGTATGAAAAAATTGTAAACCGTTTTTCAGTTTTCAAGGTGTTTATAATAAAACCCAACATTTTCTGAATGTTTCATTTTCTAGCATGCACCTGGCATCCACTAGTTTGATGCTAATTTTTTTAGTTTTTTTTTTTACTAACTTTTATGTTTTTTTAACTAGAGCAAAAAAAAAAAAAACTGTTACTGGTCTATGTTCTAGACAGGGGCCATTGGTGAAACAAGGTGGCTGGTGCAAAATCAACTTCTAGACCCCAACTAGACTATTATTTTTCTCCCATCCTAGCTAGAATAGACAGGTCTAGGTGATTTATACCCCCTATTATTGTCAACAGGGTGTTGACTTTAATTCGACTTCCTGCTGAGCTCAGGACCCAGTTACCTTAAGTGAATTCCTAAGGTTTTTAGTATTTGGCTGTTATCTGATAATAATTCACCAACTTGACATATATAGTAATTGCATGCACAAGATATTATATTGATATTGGCAGGGACCGAAACGTTGCTGTGCATGTTGGATTAAACTTCACCTCACTCAAGTGCTGAGCATCCTATCTGTTTTTTTATGTTGTTGGTGGTTGTGGGGCCTTGGCTCGTGCATTTTGGAAGTGCTGCTTTCCAATTTTCGCTGAGTGTTTGATATCACATTTGACGTCAACACTCAATATTGTGCAGAGTACCTCAGAAGAGCAGGTCGACAGAGGTATCTGTCATTACCTAACAATGCATCAGATGGATTAGACATTGTACCTGCAGCATTCAATGGATTTAATCTAATATTAAATGTATGGTGTGAGGGGTAAAAATGTCCCAGTATTAAGCAGCCCACAGTGATTTTAAGAGAATATGCCAAAATGTATTGGACAAACTGAGGTTATGTGCCCTTCCTCTCTAGATTCTGCAGACCACCATGACTTTCTGGAATATAAGAAACCCCTGATTCAGTGGAATTGATCCTGAAAAATATTATTTATGTTTATATGCTGTTGAAGATGTCTCATTTAGAAGTACCAGCTAATACGTCTGTCAATTAAAGCGTCTGGAAAAGCAGCACTTTATTGCAAATTTGCACAAAGCACCAATCTCCTGAGGAAGCCGACAGCAGAGCCGGCGAAACGCGTTGAGAAGTGGATCCAGCTGTTTATTTCTTCAAAGAAAAGTGCCTGAGTGTCTTATCCTGGTGGCAGCAGGAAAGAAGTTTTACCTCTCGGGACTTTTTCACGCAAGTTGCACTTTAAGTGCTATATATTTTATGGAAATGATTAAAACCGACTGACTACAATATTCTGATGAGCCTGATTTCAATATCCGTTTGTGAGTGCACCCCTGTAGATATGTACTATACATCCAATTATATTTAAACTGTGTTGCACTATTGTTGCTTTTTTGTTTCTCTTCCCGGTACATGCGCCCCAACTCTGTCTTGTTTTTCTATTGCCAAGTGCCCGAGGAGCACTTTAACGGGTGCTGCAGTGCCAGAGGAGGAGTATAATTTAATTACCTTTTCACTTTATTCACTATTTTGTTCCCTGTTTATATTTGGGTTAGTGTCACACCTTCTTTCTTCAATACGTCTGTCAAGAAAGAGTTCTGACGTCTGTTAATCTGTAAATCACACATATTGTTTAAGCTGTGTGTAATACTACTGCTGAGCCTGTCACCTAAACAACCCACCACGAGCCACTACAAGTTTGCCGGATAGGAACTTTGTAACGCACGTGGCCCAGGATGGTATGGGACCCTGAACGCCGCGATCAGTAACTACGATCAGTAGCTATGAGACACAAGGCTCGTTGCTGGTTAACTGCTCTAATCCGAGAAGTTGGAGCTCCAGGTTTTGTGCAGTCAGATACTGAGGCTCTGTGGAGGCTGATGCTATATCCAGTAAACATGGCTAGGACTGAGAAACACTGAAGACATTCTGGAGCAGGCATGAATAATAACGCGATAGAAAAGCAGGATGATGCAGGCTAGAACAGGATAAACTAAGAGGCAGGCCAAGCAGAGTGATAGCAGTAAAGGAACTGAGGCAGAACAGAACTGAATACAAGTGCAAGGCTACAGGACAGAGGCAAAACATAAGCAAGATTAAACAGAATGCAAACTAAGGATAAACAATACAAAGCACAGCGATACTGATAATAACATAGGAATAATGCAGAGTACAAACAAAGGACATTGATGCAGAACTTAATTGGAAAGGCACAGAAATAACTAAGACTGGAGGGCAGGGTTAAAGTACACAAGAAAGCATTAAAAGGAACAAACATAAATAGAGGAACTAGCCTAACACTAAAGATGGTAAAATGGTGGGGGTTTAGTTCACCTTTTGGCCAATTAGATGTTAGCTTGCCAACCACGTCAAGGTACCCACATGTAGACAAGCCCCTAAGTAATATTAGCGATTGAATAACATGAGATTAAATACTAACATTCAACACAAACAGGGCACCTGTAGTAGCTCCTGTGTCAGGGTTGAGGTTTTTGGAGCATAGAGCAGGGAATGCTATCGCTTGCTGGTAACCCTTGCCAGGTGGTCCACAGGTGAATATGGGCAGAGCACCCTGGTAAGGATAGGAGCACGAGAGTGCCAAAAATAATAAAAGGATAATCCAAAAAGCAAAGTCAGGAACAGTCCAATAGATCAGGGCAGGCAACAGTCAAAGAGTAGTAGAATAATCCAAGCAGGGGTCAGGGTTCAGGCAAACAAAGTAATCCAGGAGACAAGCCAAAGGTCAGGTAACGGAAAATCCAATAGATGTACTGCAACACAGCAACAAAGGGGGAACTGGAGACTGAAGTCCAAGGACAAACAGAAACCAAAGCTCTGGAACACTGGAGCACTGTGGTAACAGGTTTAGTTTTTGTTTTATAGTGCTGTGGGTCTCTACTCTGTTGGACCAGCCCCTCACTTGATTGGTTGTCAGAGAGGTGTGTTTCTATAGCACATACCTCTCTGTCTATGTGCTTGAAGTCCATAGGAGCTTTGGTAATTGGGGAGACCAAGTTTACCTCCGTCCTACAGCTGCAAATAGTTCCCCCTTGATTGGGGTAAACTCTGGAGAATGCATCCTGGGCTTGCAGAAACTTTAGACCCTGGTTTCGTCCTACCACGCTACCGTGAGGAGTTATATCACTGGATGGAGACATGGAAACACTGGGATTGCAGGTAAGGGCAAGAGGGGCATGACAGGCTGGAAGGCAACAGGAACTGAAAGGAGCACATTTATACAAACCAGAAACACTAGGCAGAAATAAAAAATAAAAACCTGGAATGGAACATAATGACATGCAGAAAGGAAAACCAGAAACAGATCAGAACAGAAGAACAAAGGCACAGAAGCCTGAAACAAGGCAGGGCTGGAATACAAGGCATGGTTGGAATACATGGCAGAGCTGGAACAAAAGGCAGGGCTGTAATGCAAGGCAGGGCTGGAATACAAGAGAGGGCAGGAACTGGATTGTAGCCAGAGTGCCTCCCAGAGCCCAACTGGGTAGGTGCCATACTAGGACGAACTGGGCAGGTACCATTCTAGGTATGTGCTGCACTGGGGTCAACTGGGCAGATGTCATATTAGGGCCAACTGGGCTGCTGCCACTGTAGGCAGGTGCCACTTTGGGGCCCAACAAGGGAAGGCTGCCTCATTGGCCAGACAAGAATACAGTGAGCAGGGCAAGAATACTAGACAGGGCAGGGAAACAGTCAGTCAGGAATGACCATAAATATTAAACAAGAAATAAAATCAAAAAGCATGCAGAAATGTCTTGATACAGCTTGGATGAGCCTGGACATGGGTGAAGGGTTGCAAACCTGGCTGGTTATAAAACAGCAGTGGATACCAAAACCCTGTTGGATTGGGACCTAGTTAGAAGAGCACCAAGGTTATTCAGATCGGTGCAAAACCCCATAACACAACACAAACACTAAATTATATTCACCTGAAGTGAGATTGTAACTGAAATTATGATTACAAAATAATTTATTTGAATCAAATCCATTGACGTTGTGGGTTGATCTCTTGAATGCAATGCAGTTTTATGCCCATAAGTTACACTAAGTGGCATTTGTGTGGTATTTTTACCCTTGGATAAATGATGAACAATGCGGAGTGATAGTTTCTGTCCGAAACCTTTTTTTCAATATGACTAATTCCTATAACGTTCATACTACCGAGCCTCATTTGATATTCTTATCACTTGTTGTCCTGTCAACTGGATGAAAACATGACATATAATAATTGACCAGAATGCTAAAAGTCTGTGCAATAAGTAAGTAAGCAATGTGGTGCAAATGCATGTTAGATTTTGTTCAAGGGAAATTATTAACAAATACTTAAGAAAGGCCTAATTATCTTTAAAGGGGCACTACCACTTACATGTGTAACTAGATTACCTGTGAATTTAAAACAAACACATATGTTAGACATATGCCAGATTTTATTCTGCGTTTTAATTTTTTGCATATAAAACTAAAAATAAAATTAGGGGTCTATCTGAATTTTACCCATAATGCAACATTCTCCAAAACCTTGCAGCAAGTCTAATTTTACAACTATACACAGAGCCTGCATGATGATGTTCTAAGATACACCCCTACTCTCTTATTGGCTCCTGTGTATCACTAGTTTGGCAGGACTAGGTGGCTAATTACACCTTTTTTTTTTTGTATCTTCCTTCCAACACAAAAGTAATTTTTATCTGGAAGAGAGAGACGATTCACTTGATCAAACAGGATCATAACTCTTCCCCCTTGTGATGTACTTGTTACATTACCCTACAATCAGTGCAAGTCTATGGTCAGAATTCTGACTTACAGATTGCATTGTGTGTACCCAGCTCAAAAGTGAGATACTAGTTCTGTCAAGTCACGGTGGGGTGGCACCCAAAAACACTATATTTCACAAAATGGTGGCGACCCCAGTCACACCTGTTTACTAAATAATTTCATTAAATATACTGTGGTCAGTGCTCCTGTACAACATCTGTCTTTTGATATGTTAATGAGGGCACACTTCCAATGACCTCACAAGACATTCAATATACCTGTTGAATGAACAATCTTATTTCAGTCTCTTCCTGGCTTGCCTGCCTCCTGCATGCATGGGGCATTCTGTGATGGATTATAATGGATCTTATGGTTGAAAACTATGATTAAGGTTAGTCCTGGGAGAATGTGGTATTGTGTGTTGGACTGTCACTAATTATTGTATGTTACTGTGTTTTTGCCTCTTATTAAATATATGTTAAAGTAGACAGACTAATTTATATATTTTATATTAATCTGGTGTTACACCACATATACCAACATAACAAAAACAAAATACATATTTGAATTCAACAATGCATAAAAAAAATAAAAATTTGGGAGTGTCCCTTTAATATAAGTATATTATTTTATTCTTTTCATTAGCTATAACAACTAAAGAGTTATGGCATTTATGTTTGACTTCAGCAACCATCACACTAGCTTTTATATTAACCCTTTAGGAGCCAGTGTAAACTTCTTTTAATTTACTCTGAGTTTATGGGACATTACTAAAAAAACACATAGAGAGGCCTAATTACCTTTATTAGCAGTCGAGTTTCATGATTTAACGAGTTGATTGCGATGCCATCAACAAGACATCACTATTAACCTTGTCTAACAAATATACCTTTTGGCCAGAAGGGATAAGAGGAATTTCTCTGATGAATTAGATATGAGGGAACAACTGCTAGACATGGAACATCAATATTTGGAAAAAAGGTACAGTTTAAATTTATTGAAACACTTCCTGGCTAGGATTGATACAAGAAAATCCCAGACGGGATAATACTTGGTTTGAGCATAATATCTTATTTATCACCCACAGGGCGAATCCTCAGGTCACAGACGCCTGGGTGCAAGATTTTTGTGGCGCCTTCTTGTTGGCTCTGCTAATATCTCCTCCCATTTAAAAATGTTTTCAAAATATATACATTAAAATACCAAATCCTTATAAAAAATATTTAACAAAAAAACAAAAGAAGTTAAATACAGTGGAGTCCAGTGTGATTACTAATAGAGAAAATGTGTTTAGTCACTAATATTCGTATAAAATGTCCTATCAAGTGTGAAAATAAAAACAGTGCTAATATATTTATTCTTATTTTCAAACTTGATCAGCACATTCAGTATTAAAGTGATTAAAAACATTTTCTCTTCATATATGCAACAATATTAGTGCATAGCACATGACAAGTTAAAGGGACTGTATCAACATTGTTTTAACTAAGCACATAGAATATAAAAAAAGATTGAAAATGTTCTATACATTGTGTTTGCAAAATGGCAAGCAAATGCCTAAATTAGAATAAAATGTGTTTTAAAATGTCTGTGGAGTATACTGCTTATCACATCACCTTTAGCCTGATATGTAGCCTGATATGCACAATAACACATTTCCCATTGAAAACCAGTTTGTTTGCATATCAGGCCACAGTAGATGTCATAAACAGGTGTCTCCACAGACACAGGCTCGCTAACTCCAGAAATGTTTCAAGCACACAGAGAACTTACCCCAGCACCCAGATGACACCCAGGACTTGCACCAGCACCCAGGACTTACCCTAGCACATATATAAAATGCACAGTAATGTGCAGTTTGGGAGTGTGTCACAGACACCATGGAAAAAACTCACACTCACACTGTATCACAATACACAATAGGTCTCACAGCAAAAAAAAAACCACACACATTAATTACACACAAAGTCAAACTTATGCACATATATACACAGCTACACATACATTCACACGTATACACTAGAAAAATGCAAGAAAAAAAAAACAGCGCTAGAAAAAATATAGTGCTTCAAACCCCAAGCAGGGATATTACTGTGCATCAAATAATTCAAACAACCACTGTTGGTGCAGGGGTTGCAGCTGAGACCAAGCCAGTCACTCCAGGGGGCCCGGCTGCCCTGTCAACCACTGCAAAAAAAAAAAAAGTTTAAAAAAAAAAGTGTGGGCAAACAGGGCAGCTGCCCAGGGCCCATTCATTCTTGGGGTCCAAAGCAGTATAATAATGAACAAATTGTCTGTGGCATTATCATAGGCAGGCTAATAGAGGCATATTAATGGCAAATTGGCTGTGGCATTTTTATAGGCAGGTTAATGGTGGCATATTAATGGGAAAATTGGCTGTAGCATATTGGCAATCTGGCTGTGGCATATTACTGGGCGGGCTAATAGTGGCTCTGCTGAACATCCCCACTGACTGGTCAGATCAATAATAACCCTATATTGATCTGACCAGTTATGATCTGTCTCCCTCTCCTCACATTTTTTTTTAGTGAGGGAGAGAGACAGATCAAAATAAGTAAAAGTAAAAAAAATCAATAAACACACAACACACAAATAATAAAACAATAAAACATTTTTTATTAAAGCAATTCCCTGCGTTTAACCCCTTCCCTGCCACTGATCTTGCGTAAGCAGCGATCGTGCACATCAGCGCATTTATTTTTGCTGTTTGTGCATTTTTTAGGGGTTAATTTCTTTTGTACTGTGTTATAGTACTACAAAGGCTCTTCTAAGAGTTATTAACCCCTTCTTTGCTGTCGATCACTGCTTACGCAATGATATTGACGCCAAAACAATTTTTATCTGTCTGCATATTTTTTTTATTTTTATTTTTTACACATACACGCTAGCGGATTACATGTAAAGTAAAAGTATTTGAGATTTGTCTGAGCGCATAGCGATCAGTAACAGCGAATTAGTGGCAAAGGCGGTTTGGTGATTTCTAAATTAACTTCACCATTCGCCCTGGTCAGATCAAAATTGGTCGGATCAATATTCACAAATATTGATCTGTCTCCCTCTCCTCACTTACATTTTTGTGACGGAAAGAGACAGATCAGTATTAGTGATATAAAATAACATTTTATAAAATTGGCAGGTTTTATGAAAGTCTTTCACTGTGTATTAACCCCTTCCCTGCCATTCATCACTGTATAAGCAGTAATCTTGCACAGCAACAGTATGTTTTGCTGTCTGCACTGTTTTATGGATTAATTACTTTGTACTGTAATGTATTACAGTACTAGATAGGCTCTTTTAAGAGCTATTAACCCCTTCTTTGCTCCAGATCACTGCTTACGCACTGATTCTGAGGCTGCGGACTCAGGGTTCGATTTTGACCCTGGTCAGCTTTCTGATACATCATCTAGTGCTGAGCCTTTGCCACAGGGAGTGATGGGTGTCTACCGTTAAAAATTATATGGTTTGGTGGGGGTAAATTACATTGGCTGTCTTCAAAGATATATCCCATATAGGACACGGACGCAGGTTGACTACATCTCACAAATGTTGCGCATCTCACAAATGTTGCCTTCTATCCAAAAAACAAACCAACAAACCTATGCATGGGTGCCATCCCTGTACTCGGGAGATGTTGCTGAACACATTTTGGCAGTGACATATACCAGAATCTGTGAATTCATGCCTGAAGTACAATGCATGTGGAAATAAAACTCCCAAAAAAGTACTACCACAAACTTTTACAAAGGCTGGTGGTAGAATTAGTACATATACAGTATTAAAATACCACCATTTGAAATACCTTAGGATGTCTATTTTCCAAAAATATATTGTTTGATGGGGTCAAATTCATTGGACTGCTTCAAAAATGTTCTAAATGGAACATGGGCGCAGGCTGACTACATGTCAAAATTCCAGGTTGGAATTGCGCCCCCCCTAAATGTGGGCTTTTAATCCCAAAACAAACCAACAAACCTATGCATGGGGGGTATCCCTGTACTCAAGAGATGTTGTTGAACACATATTGAGGTGTTGGTTGGCAGTGGCAAATACCAGAATCTGAAAATTCCTGCCTGAACTACAATGTGTGTGGGGAAAAAATGACATCCCAACCCTTTGACATAGGTTGGTGGTAGAATTAGTACTTAGAAAGTGTTAAAATACCACAATTTTAAATACCCTAGGATGTCTAGTTTTCCAAAATATATGGTTTGATGGTGTAAAATACTTTGACAGGCTTCAAAAGTGTCCCAAATGGAACATGGGCGCAGGATGACTATATGTCAAAATTCCAAGTTGGAAATGCAACCCCCTTAAACGTGGCCTTTTAGCCCCAAAACAACCCAACAAACCTATGCATGGGTGGTATCCCTGTACTCAGGAGATGTTACTGAACACATATTGGGGTGTTGTTTTGCACTGACACATAACAGGATCTGTGAATTCATGCTCAAAGTACAATGTATGTGGAAACAAAACATTAAAAAATTACTAAACTAAAATTTGACAAAGGCTGGTAATAGAATTAGTGCATGGAAAGTGTTAAAATACTATCATTTGAAATACCCTAGGGTGTCTAGTTTTCAAAAATATATGGCTTTGTGGGGTAGAATACACTTGTTGGCATTAAAAATGTCCCAAATGGGACATGGGCGCAGGTTTTCTGCTCATCAGAATTCCAAGTTGGAAAACCAAAAAGCGCACCTCTCAAATGTGGCCTTTTAACCCCCAAATAACCTAACCAACCTATACATGGGTGGTATCCCTGTACTCAGGAGATGTTGCTGAACACATATTGAGGTGTTGTTTGGCACTGACCTATAACAGGATCTGTGAATTCATGCCCAAAGTACAATGTATGTGAAAAAAAATTACTACCCAAAACATTGACATAGGCTGGTAGTATAATTAGTGCATGGAAAGTGTTAAATTACTACCATTTGAAATACCCTAGGGTGTCTAGTTTTAAAAAATATATGGCTTTGTGGGGTAGAATACACTTTCTGGCTTCAAAAATGTCCCAAATGGGACATGGGCGCAAGTTTTCTGCATGTCAGAATTCCAAGTTGGAAAACCAAAATGCGCACCCCCTAAATGTGGCCTTTTAGCCCCAAAACAAACCAACAAACCTATGCATGGGTGGTATACCTATACTCAGGAGATGTTGCTGAACACATATTGAGGTGTTATTTGGAAATACCCCTTCACATTTTAAGGTAATGTTTGCAATCTATGTGAAAAATTAAAAAAAAAAGATTTTATGCTGCAAACTTTGGCAAATATTGGTGGTAAAATGGCTACATGAAATGTGCCAAAATACCCCAAGTTAAATGCCCTGAGTGGTCTAGTTTTCAAAAATATGTCATTCATGGATTTAGTACAGAAATCAGTGTTACAATGTCACTATCGCTAATTTTGAAAAAAAGGATTTTGAAATAGCTTTGCACTACTTATAGTTCTGGCCCTGTAACATGAATAAAAAAGCACAAAAACATAAAACATGGGCTATTTCTGAACTCAGGACATATATAAGAAACTATTTAGCAGTGTTTTTTTGTTGTCTCTTGTACATGAGTATACGATTTTTCAAATAAAAGTCATACAAAATTTTTTTTTTCATTTTTTTGCCATATTTTTTTTTTTTTTACATCGAATGATATGCTATTATCAAAATAATGGTATCAAAAGAAAGCCCTTCTTATAACGATAAAAACGATATATAGTTTGTGCGGGTACACTAAATGAGACAGAAATAAATTACAGCAAAACACAAACACCTCAGAAATGTTAAAACAGCCCATGTCACCAAGCGTCGGACAAGCCAAAAAAGTCATGTCACTAAGGGGTTAATATAAATATGTTCATTGTACTAGAGATATTGATGTTAGTACTTATAATATTGAGCAGAACTTCAAGCTAACTGGAATTATATTTAATATCTTATCCTTATATGTATGTGTTATTATGTGTGGCAGCATTTACAACTGTTATTTTGTAGATTTATAATAACATTTGACAAAAATGTTAAAAATAATGACATTATTTTTTTAGCATACATGTTGATTTTATTGACTTAGTTTTACTAAAGCTGAATTTGCACCTTAGTGTCAACACCTACCTTGCCATTTTACCTGTCTTGTTGAAAATGACAAATAAAGAATTTAAAAAAAGTTAGAAGGTAATACATCATCTTTTAACAGCAAGCGTTTTTTATTTAGTGAAACTACTTCTTCATTATGTACCATTGTAATATCTCTGTAACATCCCTTCTACTGTTCCATAAATATATGGTCGCCCATCTTCACCCAGAAATATATTAGCAAGAAAGACCATGGAACAACTATTATTTTTTACAACCGTATCTACTGCTCGGAAGGCAGCCTTTTTTGTTTTTGACTAATTGCTGCTTCTACTTTACTTTTTCAAATGGACTGGGCACACTAGGAGCTAAAACCATAAAATCAAGCTTCACTGCTGCCACACCCTGTACATTCCTTTGAGCCGACAGAATGCCATTGTCTTTCCCTTTAATCAAGTTTACATTTTTCCCCATAATATAGGACAATTTTTTTTCTTTACATATCTTTCTTGAGTACCAGTGCAGCATGTTTTAGGATTACTCTGATTAACCCTATAATATCTGTCTTTGGTGGGGCCAATTAGGGTAAATCACTCTTGATTAAATCCACCCTGTATAGTCACTATTGTTTCATCTGATACTTTCCCTCTTTAACTTTCAGATTTTTCTTATGATTATATTTTTTATTCTCACCAAACCCTTCCACTAGATACATATTTGATAGGAGTCAGGCCTGTAGAAATCATTTCTTTGTTGGTTTCAAGAAAAGAGTTTGTCAATAATACAACTTTTTGACTTTCCTTTTTAACCCCTCGTGATGCATGGTGCTTGCTTCCCAGACTACACAAGCACCAAAACGTCACAATTTGTTCCTAGCCAGGCACTACATTTCCCCTGTCAGACTGAGGCCACTCAAAGTGGCCATATCTGACAAGTGGGATCCCTCTGCAAGTCCTTTCAGTGGGATCCGAGCACAGCTCATCACGGGAAGTCGCGATGAGCTGTTTAACGGTGGATGTACTATGCCGCCCTAGCATCTTTTAGGCACTGAAAATCAGGATTGCATAGTACGTACTAGTGTCAGGAATGGGTTAAACATATTGCTTTGCTCAATATTTCTTTTACTGTATAACAAGTTAGACAAAAAATAATCCCAAATGTTTTCAGGATTAACTCTTTTTACAAACAGATCTGTGTTACATTTGGCGCCAGTCTTTTGCAGGCACTCCAATAATGAATAAACAGTTTAATGGGTTTATTTATTTCTAAAGGTATGCAAAACAATGTATGTCCCTTTAAGTTCTATAGCAATGCCCTTTGTCTGTGCCCTGTTTGTTTCTATGTTGTGTCTGTAGCCCTGTGCCATTTGTTGTTTATTCTTATTTTGGTTTCTGTTTTGCCCTGCTCATGTATGTTTCAGTTATGCCTTTTCTCCCTATCTGTCCTATAGTCCTACACTCTGTATTCAGTTCTGTTCTGCTTCAGTATGCATCCCTGCTTATCAATTTTCCTGTTTTAGCCTGCATCATCCTGCTATCCTGTCATATTTGTGTTACAAACATGCTCCAGGATGTTTGCAGGGTTTCTCCAGTTTCTATTTTGGTATATTCAATGCAGCAACTGCTTCCACAGTGCCCTTTAATGTGGCTACACATACCTGGAGCCTCAAGTTTCAGGACCGTGACATATGGGTATTGGGAGGCTTTAATATTGCTGTTGGTGAAAATTATCCATTATCCAAAATGACCCATTATTCAATTATCTAAAAAACGTCTGGACCCAAATATTTAGCCTGTATTGAAATTGCGGAATCAGATACACTTACAAAAAACAGAGAACTGTTATGATACGTCACGTATACATTGGTTAATATATACGGCCCAAATACATCCCCTGTAAAATTCTATCGCAAATTGTATAACAGAGTAGAAAAAATATTTAACTGTTTGGGGGAGACATGAATTGTGTAGTAGACGTAAGTCTTGATATAAGTATGCCGACCTGTTCTAAAATTGACTTAACAACCAAATAAACCTCGAAAGCATTCCAAAATGTTTTGCTCGAAAACCAGCTCTATCAGGCAGCCCCCTGTCTCTCTGCCCCCTCCCTCAACCTGTCTCTCTGCCCTTCCCTCACCTGTAACTCGATCCCTGGTGGCTAGTGGGTACTTCCGGCTTCGTCATAGAAGTCCCAGCGGTCGTGACGGGCGGCAGCAGGGGAGGTCTGCGCTCATCGTGCAGACATCCCCTGCTGTTAGAGAGGGGGATCTAGGTCCCCTGCAGCTCTGCTAGCCACCAGGGAGAATCGGGCAGCCCCCTGTCTCTCTGCCCCCTCCCTCAACCTGTCTCTCTGCCCTTCCCTCACCTGCAACTCGATCCCTGGTGGCTAGTGGGGGCAGCCGGGGGATGTCTGCACGATACGTGCAGACATCCTCCATGCTGCCAGACACGGCAGTCTATTATGATGGACAGCTGGTCCGTCATAATAGACTGCCGTGTCTGGCAGCGTGGAGGATGTCTGCACGTATCGTGCAGACATCCCCCGGCTGACCCCACTAGCCACCAGGGATCGAGTTACAGGTGAGGGGGAGGGGGCAGAGAGACAGGTTGAGGGAGGGGGGCAGAGAGACAGGGGGAGGGTGGGGACAGAGCAACAAGGGAAGGGAGGGGGGAAGAGACAGAGACAAGGGGAGGGAGAGGGGAAGAGACAGGGCGAGGGAGGGACAGAGCAACAAGGGAAGGGAGGGGGGAAGAGACAGAGCAACAGGGGGAGGGAGGGGGGCAGAGAGACAAGGGGAGGGAGGGGGCACAGAGTAACAAGGGGAGGGGGGGCAGAGAGAAACAAGGGGGGAGAGACAACACTAAGGGGGGAGAGAGACAAAGTTGGGGGCAAGGGAAAGAGAGATGCAGCATTGGCACATAAAAGGAAATAAAAACAAGAAATGCATTTTTTGATATCATTTTTTATTAAAAAAGCAATTTACATGTAAATATATACAAGTTAAACTTTTTTCCTATAGGGTAGTCTTATATTCAGGCTTTTAGTTTTTTTCCTAAAGGAATATCCAAAGTTTGGGGGGGTCGTCTTATAATCAGGGTCGTCTTATAATCGAGCAAATACGGTAAGTTACATCTAAACTTAAAAATGATGATTACGGAAAACTATCAATCCATGCTATCACAATTTAAAGAAAATTTATTAAAATGGAAAAATCTGGAAATTTCATGGCTAGGATGAATAAAAGTGATAAACTCATAACTTCTTCCTAAATTAATATATTTAATCAGATCAATCCCAATGATAATCCCATATAAAACATTAATGGAGTACAGGAGACTGATCCTAGACTACACATGGAATGGAAAAAACTCATGGAAACGTTACATAAAAGACCACAAAAAGGAGGCCTATCAGTTCCAAATATTGAATTATTGCAGAGCTATGTATGCTCTCACATTTCTTAAAATGGAAAAGGAAAACCTCACAAGAAACAAAATGGTATAATATAGAAATAAACTTTTTCATAATAGACCCATATCATATCTTTTGGATTGACTCTGTATTCATGAATAGATTACATACTAATAACCCAATAATAAACAATATGATAGTTCATATCATAAAAAGTAAAAAATTAATGAAAATCCCCAAAGGTATCTTACGAACTTCCCCTTTGGATACAATCCCTTGCTATACTGAAAATCTAAATATTAAAAACAGAGAACTAATAGTATAATTTTGCTGAAATTTAGGTAGGTTTGGGCTGCAGCAACAAGGTAAGCTAGGTTGACAAGTTAAGGTCAGTCGGAGAAGGCAGCAGATGTCAGTTGGTACAATTTTTTGTCAATATACAGCGTAGAAGAAGAATTAGGCCTGGATATAGGTCTAGTCACAGTAAACTGGCAATGAGAGTTCTGCAGGAACTGAGTTTACATGGACTAAGAATCAAGCTGTGATGAGTTAACTTACTTATCATGGATGCATGTTCTTGCTACCAAATCTAAGAAGTCACAGTTCAAATGCAGGGGAGGTCAGTTCCTGACACACCCACTCAAATTTTACAGTGTAACTCCTATGTCTTACCTATATAAAGTATTAAAAGTAAGAGTGGCTGGAAGACAGAATACTTAAATATTTTGCATTTGAAATTAATTGTTTTCCTTTTTTATCATGCACAGAAAAGAACCATTATTCTTGTTATTTTCTATGTATGCAAAATTATGAAAATTTTTATTTGCTGTGGAAATATTACTTTGCCAGTCATGTATACCAATGGGTTACAGTCACTTCATTTACCATTTTGGTATTTTTAGAAATGTAATTAGTGAAAGAAGACAATCTATGTCAAAACACGCCTATCATGGTTCCTTTTTCTCAATAACTGATTTTTAAGGGGGGGGGGGGATGGGGGGGTTCTGAATTATTATTGCCACGTTAAGCCAGTTGTTTTTGGTTCTCAACTTTACACTCTGAGCTTGAATTTAACAAAATTAGCTGGTAAACAATTTCTATGCACAGAAGAAGAATTACACAGTTGTAACACTGTTACATATGCTTTATTTGCATTGGAGCTGCTGTACATTTGACTTGCCCGTAATTTAAAAAAAAATGACATTGGTTTCACAATTTATTACACAGTTTTTTTTACTTTATCACTCTTATTTTCCTTTGCATGTCCATTTGTGGAAGACTCCATCTCTTCTTCAATTCAACTTTGTGTTGCTGAATAGAGTGTTTTCAAGAGGTTAAATATTATTTGTATTTGTTATACGGAACATATTTTATAATTTACTTACTGACAGAGCCTAAGACAATCAAGGTCTACACTATGAGGGGCATGTACTAAAAAAAATGCAAATTCTTTTAAGTGTAAAACTGTTTTTGTGCTTTGCTCCTATTGCAATGTCCTAAACATTTAACACTCAAATAGTACATAAAAGCAAATTGCGAATAAAAACTGTCATGATTGCGAATAAAAATATGCAATTTTGCGAATATTTTTTCTACCTCTTTTGATAGCACTAAAATATGGTAATTTTCACACGCAAATAAGAATTTTTTTTCACAACATATTCGCAAAACTCTTTAGCATGCGCAAATCCAATCGCAATTTATTAGCGCAACCATAAAAATGCACGGTAAATAAAAATAAACGGAACAGGTGCAAATCAGGGAAAACAAGCGCAAAATGTTACAAATAGTCGCAAATTGCTCCTTACTCATGTTTTACCTACTTTTTTCCCCACTGCACTTGTTTAGTACATGACACCCTATGTGAACAACAATCCATCGTATTAATTTTGGTCAACTAGCTGATTCCTCCTGACAGTGCCCCTTATAAACACAAAAGCAGGTTCCTTGACATTCAGCATTGCTACTCCCTCATTTTCTGCCTTATATAATCAGCAATTTACCATCATTACATACCTTTACAAATATAGCTCTTTTATCAGGCATTCAATATTTAGTTAGCTTGTGTAATTACATGAGCTCCCAATTAGAAATGTCTGCATTTGTAAAGAACTTTTCAGAGTCTTACAGGAAGGGAATCACAATTTAATATTATATCTAAGCTTGAGAGAAAGTGCTTATCATTTAGTTCTTTGATCTAACCTGTAACAAAAATGCATATAAACATTCAATCTAGTATAAATTGGTTCACCTGATTCATTGATGGCTGTTAATTGACTGAATGATCATAAAACTGTATAATTCTCTTGAAAAGAATTAAGGAAAAAGTTAATCAAAAACTTTAATTAGCTAATGAATTGTTTATCCAACTTCTTTTTCTAAACTTTTTAGGATGTTATTAACCCTTTAAGGACCATGGATTTTCCTGGGCCAAGGACCAGAGCGTTTTTAAATTTTTAATACGCGGTTTTTGAAACATAATTTTCCTCTCATTTAACGTACCCATACAAGTTATATGTTGTTTTTTATAGGACAGTTAGAGCTTTCGTTTGATACCCTATACATAAAAATGATTTACATTTTAGTATTAAAAAATACATATAAAAGAGGAAATGTTTGAGGAAAAAAACGTTTTTCCCCATTATTTTCCCAATAATAAGCTACACAACTAGTGTAACACTAACCCACTTATCCCCCCTAATTAACTAACTAATAAAAAAGAAAAATATTGTTTCCCAAACCCCCCTAAACAAAAAAGACAGAAAAAAACTCTGAAGAGTGCGATGTCAGATCCGTAAAAATCATGCAACAGGCATGCAGGGGTTACATTTTATTAAATAAATATATTAAAATTACCTTTATTTATTAAAAAAAACTTTATAAATTGTAAAAATAAAAAAATCTGTTAAAAAAAAACGAAATTAGTGCCATAAAGTGGAAGGAAACTGATCAGAGTTAAAAACTGTGATCAGCAATGAAGGGTTAATTTTTTTTTTTTTTACCTCTGTGTATGTTATTAATTTATTTTTACTTACAGGTCACTCTCTGTGCTTCACTATAAGAATGTGAAGCACAGAGAGTGAATTAGAGGCAAAGTCAGTGTGTGAACACATTGACTTTGCATCTAATTTGCATGTTATCGCGGTGATCACTCAATCACAGCGATCACATGCCCGGAAATGCACCAATCGGGTCCAGGTGCGAGGCTTAGTCCTGGACCCGTTGCAGACTAGCTGGCGGTGCCCACGGAGCACACCGCCGGCTAGACTGCATGGCGAGTTAACTCTACAATGGCATATTAATGAAGAAATTATCAGTGGCATAATAATGGTCAAATTACCACTGGCATATTAATTGATAAACTAACACTGGCATATTAATGAGCAATTTATCAGTGGCATATCAATGGAAACATTATCAGTGGCATATTAATGATAAAATTATCAGTGGCATAATAATGGTCAAATTACCAGTGGCATATTAATTGATAAACTAACACTGGCATATTAATGAGCAATTTATCAGTGGCATATCAATGGACACATTATCAGTGGCATATTAATGATACAATTATCAGTGGCATATTGATGGTTAAATTGTCAGTGTCATATTAATGGTCAAATTATCAGTGTGATATTAATGGACACATTTTCAATGACATATTAATGGATAAACTAACACTGGCATATTAATGAGCAAACTATCAGTGGCATATTAATAAAACAATTATCAGTAGCAAATTAATGGTCAAATTATCAATTGCATAATAATGGTCAAATTACCAGTGGCATATTAATTGATAAACTAACACTGGCATATTAATGAGCAATTTATCAGTGGCATAGTAATGGACACATTATCAGTGGCATGTCAATGGACACATTATCAGTGGCATATTAATGGTCAAGTTATCAGTGGCATATTAATGGTCAAATTGTCAGTGGCATTTTAATGGTCAAATTATCAGTGGCTTATTAATGGACACATTATCAGTGGACATTAATGACTTTGATTGTGCCAGCGGACAGCCCATGGGGAAGTATTTTTTATTGATGGAGCCAGCAGACAGCCTCTGACCCTAGGAGGTTCATAACTTGTATTGATGTGGCCAGTAAGCATCCTCTAGCCCCATGGGCAAATTGTATTTACATTTATTGGGCCAAAAGCAGTCCGCTGGTCCCAGGAGGTCACTATTGTTTCTTCCTATGGATTCACTAGGCTATTTCCCAAAATCGGGGGAAACTGGCAATTTTGGACCAAAAATGGCAATATTCTGTAGCCGCATTGTGGCTTTCTCTGCAACTTGGCTGCAAACCCCAATCTGGGTCAGGTCAGGGTATATTGGGTAAACCCTTTAGTCTTTTGAAAATCTTAACATCCGGCAATGAATCCAGGCAAATGCTTGTAAAAATTTAGTTGTTTTTTTCTTTCACAAAGCAGGATTTACAAAACTTTATTAATTAAACAGTCTAGAAAAAAAAACATTTTAATTCAGATAACATAGATTTTCCCTTTTTTGAAGCATAATTCAAAACTGCTCCATTGTGGATGTTTTGCTATCTTTTGAAGCAACAGTAATGTGTCACAGTTTCATCCTGACTTCAAAGATTTTAGTCTTTTTTCATGTTAAATTATTGTATTGCTATAGCCCAGTGTTAACATGTCATGAAATATAAAAGACTCCAATATACTAATTCTGAAAAACTGTTTTGTTGATATTGCAAGTTCAATTGAGAGGCAGATGACCATGTCACCAACTTTTTTTGGATTTATATAGAGAATTGTTCATTCATGTATTATATTATTTGTTCATTCATGTATTTTATTATTTCTGCCTCGGGGTTTAAACTTGGCTTGTAGCTTTCCAACCATACCTTTTTACCAAAAACCTACAGTCTAAAGAAAACAACAGTTGTCCATAAGCTCACAGGTCTTGCTGTGTCTTAAACCAGCAGCAAGCTACTGCTAGACAGTGGTGGAACAGTTTGTAATTTCTTTGAACAGAGTTGAGGACAAAGGACAGAGAAATTGGAAAAGCTGTGCTCTGGAGTGTTCATGAACAGAATGCAGTAAGCTCTACTTGCCCAAATGTATTCAAAATAGTATAATTGTGGTAAATTAAAATACATAAAAATACTAAATATCCCTATATAATAGCATAGTTCAACAGAATATCATTGGGGAATAGTTAAGATCATTCTTTATAGGTTTAATGTGTTTTTTTAACAAATCAAATATTATATGTACATTGCCCAAATCTTTTAACTTTTTATACAAACACAGGAAATTTTATTTGTATTTGTGTTATTTGAGTTTCATGCCAATTCCTTTGCCATCATTTGACATCTAATTACAGTAACAGTGTACAAGTACATCTAATTACAGTAACACATATGAAAGTACATTCAAGTTACATATACGTGCTTTTTAGATGCATATAATTGTATATGCTTAAAATATAACCATATTCATCTGTGCTACTGTATTCAATAAAAATAAAGGTAGCATTTTAAATAATGGTGTAACAATTTCTTATTTGCGATATGAATTTCTAAAAACATATGTTGTTCATTCTGTGTTTTAAAAAATGACTCAACAGGATACAACAGCAGATGTGTATAAATCTTTAAAAGCACATTGTGTTTTTCCCAACCACAAAGTTTTTGTATAAATCTCTTAGTCATCAATTCATATTTCTATTTTACCATATTGTCCCAATTATAGGCTGCCCTTTTCACTCTAATTTGAATTCCTAAATAAAGGGGTCAACCTATAATTGGGATTTACGGGTCAGCCCTAATGCTCGTGACATGTGGCACAAGGCATCTCTGACTGCGGCCTGAGTTTGTGAAGCACAAACACCTGTATCTGTGAAGGGAACCCCAAGGTATGAACATAAGGAAGGGGAGAAAAGGAGGAGAGAGACAGACAAAGTAGGTGGGGTGACTGACAAAGAGGGCATGCATGGGAAAATGAGACAGACAAAGGAGGGTAAAGGGACAAAAGAGAAAGAGGGTGGGGTGTAAGAGAGAGAAAAGGGGAATTGAAGGAGGGAGGGAGACAAAGAGGGATGGAGGAAGAAGATAAAGTGGGATACAGGTGGTAGAGAGAAAGACAAATGGGGATAGAAGGGGAAGAGAGACAGACAATGAGAGAATAGGGAGAGACAGACAAGGGGCGGAGTGATACTGTGTCTGCTTGTATGTGAGTGGCATTGGTCTGGGGTAAGTGGAATGTTTAAAATATTGCTGATTATATGGTGAATGTCATGTCCCAGACTACTCTGATAGAGAGATAAGTCCACCACCTATGAAAGTATGTGTTGACCCAATTATATCAATTGTAGCACTGATCTGAGATGTTCAGAAATATATGGGAAAATCTAATTTTAGTAATTTGAAATCTCTTCCCATTGTGAGGGGTTTGGGTTATGGCTTAGGTCATATTAACCATGTGCTTTGATGGGAGGGGAGTCTGGGTGTAGAGTAGCCAATAAATGATTGTACAGGTAGGGGATTGCTCCAGGTGGTTTATGGGAGTTTGCGCATAAAAAGTCAACAGTGGTAGAGGTTGTTGGTTTTCAGGTGAATGCCAAATATGCTGTATTTATCAAAACAAAAAAGGTGGTATTTCAGGAAAAAAATACTAAAATAGTGGTAGTAACCATGGAAACCAACTCAAATTATGTCAGTTTGCTCCAACTAGCACCTGTTTTGCATTAATACATTTGGCCCTTAGAGGGGCAGGTACTAAAAATACACAAATATATTTTATGTGCAAAACTATTTTTGCATTTTGCTCCTATTGCAATGTATTAAAAATGTAACACTCAAATAGTACATACGAGCAAATTGCGAATAAAAACAGGCATAATTAAGGATAAGAACAGGCAATTTTGCGAATATTTTTTCTACCTCTTTTGATAGCACTTGCTAAAAGCTGGTGTAATTTTCACAAGTAAATAAGAATTATTTTTCACAAAATATGCAAATATAATCACAATTTATTAGCGCAACCAGACAAATCCATGCTAAATAAACAGAAGAGGCACAAATCAGGATTTTTTTTTACAAATAGTCGCAAATTGCTCCTTACTCTTCTACATGTGCTTTTTGTGTTGCTAAATTAAATCATATATGTATATGTTTGGAGGGAGTCAATGTCGGTATTGTGTATGGAAGGGAGATTGTCTGGAATATATAGAGATTTTTTGGAAGTAGTGTCATTTTAACACTGACGATTGGGCCAAACAGTGATATGTTATATGAGTGCTAGTCAATCAGGTCATTTTTAAGTTGTTATTTGAGTGGTATATAGTTTGTGAGGTACATATAGAATAGCATGGGAGTTAGCTAGACACCAAGGTAACAGAGTCTAAGTTTAGCAGCTTAACTGTACACTGCAGCAGCGCAAAATTCAATGTTTTGCATTTAGAGCTATTGATTTGTAAATTAACCCCTTAGTGACATGACTTGATTTTTTGGCTTGTCCGACGCTTGGTGACATGGGCTGTTTTAACATTTCTGAGGTGTTTGTGTTTTGTTGTAATTTATTTCTGTCTCATTTAGTGTACCCGCACAAACTATATATCGTTTTTATCGTTATAAGAAGGGCTTTCTTTTGATACTATTATTTTGATAATAGCATATAATTTGATGTAAAAAAAATAAAATATGGCAAAAAAATTAAAAAAAATTTTTTTATTACTTTTATTTGAAAAATCGGATACTCATGTACAAGAGACAACAAAAAAACACTGCTAAATAGTTTCTAATATATGTCCTGAGTTCAGAAATAGCCCATGTTTTATGTTTTTGTGCTTTTTTATTCATGTTACAGGGCCAGAACTATAAGTAGTGCAAAGCTATTTTAAAATCCTTTTTTTCAAAATTAGCGATAGTGACATTGTAACACTGATTTCTGTACAGTGACCAAGATCGTGCATTTTTTTTGTGTTTTCCTGATTGCCTCGAGTTGCGAGGCAATCAGAAACACTTGCTGAGCATAGGAAGCGAAAAATTCTGTGGCACTGTGGCTTTAAAACCGGCATTTCAATCGCTCTCCGGAGCGATCGAAATGCCGACGAGCATTTTTTTTAGTATTGTACGATGCTTCCACACGGAAGCATTGTTACAATAACGCTTGAGCACTGAAAGCGGAAAAACTCCGCTTTCAGTGCTCGTTTTGACACAGGACGGACTAGGTCCGTCCTGTGTCACTAACGCCTCGGCACACAGGACGGACCTAGTCCGTCCTGTGTCGCCAAGGGGTTAAAATACCGGTGAACCTGTCCAGGAGTGACTATTGGTTTTACAATTATTTTAGCAGTTACATGTCGTCCACAAATAGGTTATGCTTTGAACTCAGAAGTATCAACCAAAATACCCTGTGTATCGAAATTGATGCAGATTGTGTCTGGCAGACGTTCTGCACATAAGGAAAAATTGGGCACCCCTGTTGAGTGCATTTTCATATGGGCAATGAGACAGACAAGTTGGGATCTGCATACTGGCCCCTAATTATGCAAATTTATGTGTGGGAATGTTTGAAAGTGCAATGATTTATGACAAAATAAATAATTTTTTTCATTGGATTTCTGGGTGGCATTGATTCATTGATGATAATATTTATTTTGGAGTGGCCCTCAGGGGCCACTTTTGCAGTTTCACCAATATGTAATTAATAGTTTTGGAGGTTTAAAATTCACCCTTTATTACCCTCCAAGTGATATTGAGTTCTTAGATATGGTTGTTTACAAATCCAATGTGAGTTTGGCAACACAACTGTAATCACAAACCCATGGCAATTAATTATTTGTTATATTGTCAAGCTCCAGCTAAGCTATCAAACATACCAAAAAGTCAGATTTTAAGAGTACAAAGTTTATGTAGACTTCCACTTATAGTGGGTCTGAAACGCACCAGCTCCTTGGGAGATTTTGGAGTTGGGGTTACCAGAAACGTGTATTACATACAGCCCATCAAATGCCATGTGCTCGAAGAATTCAGCTGCTGAACTAAACAAGCTGGTATATTCAATCTTTCCTCCCATAGAATCACACTTAACCAAGTAGACCTACTATTAAAGGGGCTTAAATAGGCACTGTCCAAACCATTTAACACCTTCAAAATCTTCATTGATATTTATACATTTACTAGCAACTTCACTTTTCAGAAGTTATCGCAATACTTCTGAAAAGACTGATGGTCTCTTACAATTCTTTGATTAATATTTTTGAATGCTGAAAAGGCAATTAGTTGGCTTTAGGGTAAAAATAGCTTCTCACTATACTATAATTACTCTAATAGGTGAAAATATCTGATCTTGAAGGTTTAAAAGTATGCCTTATTTAAGGTAGATGAAGAATTTTTAAAGCAATACATATTCCTTATTTAAATAATAATTACTATAGATTATTCCTGGGCATTAAATATATATATAAATAATTGTTTTAGGGGGATTTATTCAAAGTTACAAATAAAGATATATTATAGATTGATTAATAAAATGTTATGCAAAAAGTTGAAGTAAGGTGTTGGTAAAATCATGTTAATATAGATTTAATTAAGACTTCCAAGTAAATAGTCACTGACACAACTGACTATGGGATGCCACAATTAGTACTGCTTTCACTCATGAGTGAAAAAAATAATAATTCTGTTTAATGTTTGTGGATGCTGCCTTTTTCTATCTTACATTTTTTGTAATATGTTGGTAACGTCATTTTAACAGAGATCCCTTTAAGGTTTACATCTAAATAAGTCACTGATAATATTGTCAGTGGATGTTAAAATTAAGCATATATCTCATAAGAGAAAATAGTTATTTTTAGCCCTTACAACAATAATAGGCCTGCCTCCTTCCTCTCATATTAGAGTGCTACAAACATGTACAAGTATTGAGGGAAGGACGCGATAATGAAGTTTATGTTTACTCTCAGCAAGGGATGGGTATTGATATTATATAGACAATGTAGATCTTTTATGTTTTTTTGCTGTCTGTATATATTTTATTATTTAAAGTGTTGTTTGCAAAGGTGCTTTGCATAGTGCTACATGACCATAGCATAGAGAAGGCGGGAGGTGGGGGATATAAATTTGGCAAATTCAAGCTATACATCTTATGGATAATTACATTGACATCAGATTTATGCAGGAAACACACTGGAAAGACCATAAAATCAGATATTCTTATTTCCCCATAGTGATATATTCAACTTACCGTATTTGCTCGATTACAAGACCACCCTGATTATAAGACGACCCCCCAAACTTTGGATATTCCTTTAGGAAAAAAACGAAATGCCTGAATATAAGACTACCCTATGGGAAAAAGTTAAACTTGTATATATTCACATGCAAATTGCTTTTTTAATAAAAAAAATTATATAAAAAAATGCATTTCTTGGTTTTATTTCCTTTTATGTGACAATGCTGCCTCTCTCTTTCCCTTGCCCCCAGCTTTGTCTCTCTCTCCCCCTCCCTTTGACTCCCCCCTCGCCTCTGTCTCTTCCTCCCCCTTGTTTCTCTCTGCCCCCTCCCTCCCCTTGTTGCTCTGTCCCCCCTCCCTCTGTCTCTTCCCCCCTTGTTGCTCTGTCTCTTCCCCCCTTCCTCCCCTTGTTGCTCTGTCCCCCCTCCCCCTGTCTCTTCCCCCCTCCCTCCCCTTGTCTCTTCCCCCCTCCCTCCCTTTGTCTCTTCCCCCCTCCCTCCCCTTGTTGCTCTGTCCCCCCTCCCCCTGTCTCTTCCCCCCTCCCTCCCCCTGTCTCTTCCCCCCTCCCTCCCCTTGTCTCTTCCCCCCTCCCTACCCTTGTCGCTCTGTCCCCCTCCCCCTCCCCCTGTATCTCTGCCCCCCTCCCTCCCCCTGTCTCTCTGCCACCTCCCTCCCCCTTAACTGTAACTAGATCCCTGGTGGCTAGTGGGGGATTTCTGCACGATACGTGCAGACATCCTCCATGCTGCCCGACACTGCAGTCTATTATGATGGACAACTGGTCCGTCATAATAGACTGCCGAGTCTATGCCGAGTCTATGCATATAATTCAATTTACAATCGTGCAGACATCCCCCAGCTGCCCGATTCTCCCTGGTGGCTAGCGGGGCAGCGGAAGATGTCTGCGCGATGAGCGCAGACCTCCCCTGCTGCCGCCCGGCACGACCGACGGGACTTCTGTGACGAAGCCGGAAGTACCCGGCTTCATCACAGAAGTCCCGGCGGTCGTGCCGGGTGGCAGCAGGGGAGTCTGCGCTCATCGCGCAGACATCCCCTTCTGTTAGAGAGGGGGATCCAGGTCCCCTGCAGCTCTGCTGGGGACCTGGATCACTGTCTTATAATCTGACCTCAATTTGAGGTCAGATTATAAAACGACCTCAATTATAAGACGAGGGGGATTTTTCAGAAAAAAATTTCTGAAAAAAACCTTGTCTTATAATCGAGCAAATACGTTATTAAAGTAACAAGAGAGTGATAGCAATCTTGGTTTCTAAGAATGTAGCAAATAAGGAAATTAATTTGAAAATTTAGACAATTTGGACAATGAGAGCAAATATTATTTTAATCTGATAAATCAATGGTCAAAAATACACCCTAGTAAATGTATACACTCCCAATGAAAACTAAACCTTGTTATTGCATATTTTTTTCCAGTAAAGGTAAAGTTAGCATGGAATCATCAGGCTAAGAATGTCCTAAGGATTTTGTCAAATGTTAATTTAAATGACATATGGCGAACCATGCACCCTATAGAAAGAGAATATACTTTTTTTTCTAAATCTAGTTTATCATACTCCCATTTGGACCATCAATTAGTAAATCCATATGCTCTTAGATAATGTAAAAAGGTTGAAATAGGAAAAGTTACATGGTCAGCGTAGTTTCGAATTTAATGTTAATAACAAATCAAAGGGTAGAAATGCTTGGACGCTAAACAAAAGGCTATTGAGAAATTAGCAAAATATCTAGAGGAATTAATGAAAGTATATTTTAAGGAAAATATAAAATAAAAATGATATTATACTTTTTGGTGCGCTTTTAAGAGCATGCTTTGGGGTTATCTTATAAAAATAGGCACACAGACTAAGAAAAAGCAAAGAACGCAGGGTCTCCTTAAACCAACTTAATATTGAACTTTATAAAATATCAAGCACTGAATAAAGAATCTAACTCATTTAATCAAACAAAAAGTTTCATACAAAACAAAAAAGATAAACTCACATCTAATGGAGAGGGCCACGTATGTTTTAACTAAATTAAATGAACTGTAGTATTAAAAAGGGCAACAGGACAAAAAAAAATTTCTGTCTAATAAAGAAAAGAAAAATATAGCCGAATAGATGAAATGAAAGTCAAGGATCAAATATGTTTGTCACCTAAATATCTAGGATTAAATACCTACTATTACGGTCTACAAAAACATGTTGTGGGGGTATCTCTTCCACAGATATCTAGAGAACAATTGATACATTTAAATAAACCATTTTTTAGTGGGACATCTTAGAGCTTTGCTGATTCTCTGGCTGAACATCTGACATGTTTTTCAGTTAAATTAGTGATACTGGCTCTCTATCCCCGGAACTTCTAAAAGCCACAATACTGCCTATTCTAAAGCAAGCAAAGATGAATCTGAAATACCCAATGATAGGCCCATATCTTTGAGTATTGCTGATCTGTTATTCCTAACTGAATGAAATTAGTGGTCCCCAGTCTGATACATAGAGATCAGGTTGGATTAATTCATGATCGTCACACTGAAAATAATGTCCATAGACTAATTGATCTGCTGGATTATGTAAGAAGCATGAATACTCCCCAGGTGACCCTGTCATTAGATGCAGGAAAAACCTTTGACAGTTGGGAATTTGTGGGTTTTGATGAAGATGGGTTTTGAAGCATCAATTTATATTGAAATTATGGCACTGTGCTCTGCTCCATCTGTGGGCCCTGGTATTGTGGCTGACTGGTTTAGAATAGGTAACAGGAACACGGCAGGGCTGCCCTTTGGTGCCAATACTGTATGTTTTGACCATTGAGCTGTTGGGAGCTAGGATTATGGGCAATACACTGATAAAGGAGATATAAATAAATCGACTTAGTTTATGCACAAATCATATGGTTGTTACCATCACCGATTATGTCAAGTTTCTACAATATCTTATAAATGAAATAAACAAAAACATGTTGAAACAAGAGCAAAAATGTCTGTTGCATATTCATTTTATTGGTCTCAGCAATGAATTCTTATCTGTAAGTTTATATATTTCCTTTGCGGTAAAATCTACATGACAAAGAAACCCAGGTGGTTGTACTTATTTTTGATGTCGCATTTGTCAACCCCAAATTAATTAGTGTTCAAAAACAATTTATGACATACATATGAGGAAAGAAAATTAGAATTGGCAAAACGCCTATTAATGTCGTATTCACGGGTGTTGATCCGGATTGTTTATTGTTGCTTCTTGTCAGAGTGGAACTATTTCTGAACTATATTTACAATCGAGCTCATATTTATATTGCCTTTTTTTGAGCATTAATTAAAGGCACCTGTCCATGAGGCACCCCAGTGGAGATGTCAGTACCTTTACTAGGCCAGGTATTCCGTATAGGGATGGATGAAGAGTCTGTTTGCATGCTACAATACATAGGGCAGGGTGGAGAACCGTTATAAGAACAGAAAGAACAGAAATAAATTAGGACTTTTTTAGGGTTGAAGAAGGGACAAAAGACAAAAGCATAGTCTAAAGACTGAGGTAGGGCTTAGGTAGGCACAGAGAGAGAGAGAGAGAGAGAGAGAGAGATACAAGGGATAATGCCTGAGATGGACAGAGCAAGCTGGAGTACCACAGAATTAGAATTTATATGCATAAGTCATGAAGTCAGGGTAGAACTCTGACAGGAGTCAAGCAAGTGTCGAAATCTGTGGTAGTCTCAATGGAGAAGTAAATATAAGCTGATACTCTGTACATATAAAGTTGGGTCCACCAATGATTTAGGTCATTAGGAGAAATAGTTTGTTTGAGTGAGCTGCTTGCATTCCTTTCAGACGAGGATCCGAGAAGCTAGGGGTCAAGTTAACTGCGTTCGAATGTAGGTGCAAAGCCTTATGAAAACCACAAATTTGTCAATCTGCATCAGCAGTTCAGTATCCAGGAAGAAAGAAGTCCTACTGTTTAAAGTATTAGGAGGTAGAAGGTCTTGAGTAGCTGTAACCTCTGGAATGATGTTGTGTGAAACAACAAGGCAGAAAGGAATATCCCATTTATATCATATTCTGTTGGTGCTGAGGAGGTCTGATAGAGCTGTCAGGGCCTTCCTTTTCTGCAGTGTGGAGGGGGCTACATCCATGTAAAACTGCCATGAGATTCTCTTTAGGGCGGGGCAGTGCTTCTTGAAGGCCTAGTCCAAAGTCACAGCTTTATGACACCAGTGTAGAATCAGTCATGGCACCTACTGGGCCTGATGTCTAGGTAGTAGGATGAAGTGCTGTTGTGTGCTTTTTTTAAAAGTATGAAGCCACTCTTGTTAGCAGTGCATGTCTCGGATGGTTCTTGAGCATATGGGTGTCAGTTCAGCTGAAAAATTTGTTACTGAAGCCGTTTGGAAAGTTTAATTCAGCAAGACCTGCCCTAGCTCCTTCACCACACTGCAATCTCGCTCAAGCATCAGGACAAGCCTCCTGCAAGTATTATTAATGGTACTTTGTCACTAATGAAATAACTTTTAGCAAATAAGTATACTTTTGTTCCTGTTTGGATATTTTATTGGTGGGTATCTATTTTTATGTTCCTCACACTCTGCAAGAGGTAAATAGCATTGTTATCGCTACCTTCCCATTACTGAAGTAGGCCTAAAAAGGGTCATAAACATGAGAGAAGCATTTTTAAGTTAAACAATGAAATGCATATATGCATTTAAACCTACAATCTTCAACTGAATTTAAATTTGTTTATAACAAGAAATCTCCAGTGAATGCTCTTTACTTGAGTTGTACAAGTTTATGCAAATGACAAATCTAATATAAAATATTCTTCAGCAAAACCATCAGAGGAATATTTCATTCATTTTTAATGTTTTGCTTTTCTATTTCTGTGATAATCCGCAATCTGCATTTACTTAAAAAAAATATAAAACTATTTTCATGTGTATAATATCTGACTACACAAACAAATTGTTCTGAATGAGGAACAATGAAGCAGTAGATACTGCAACCATCTCACTAATCAGTTATAAAATCATAATTAATATTTATAACGCAGATCATTATTATCACTGTACAATTGTGCAAAGCTGGAGTGAAGACCATCATATTTGTATCTTACCCATTTCAGTCTCTCGAACAGACTAGTTGATTGCTTAAACACCATGATAAAATGCATCATTGGAACCACGGTCATCCGGAAAGGGGTTCATTTGTCCCTCCCCCTGAAAATTCAAACATGCCCACTGGAGCAGCAGTATGGAGCAGGGTATGGTAACTAAACATTGAAAGCAAAAAAAAAATGGGCTGTCAGAGTGGTTTGGTCTGCACTCTTCATGTCTAGCTGCTGCTACTTCCCATGCATAGTGTCCCTGCCTGGGCAAAGACATAAGCTAGTTTATTCAAACAGGTATTACAGCTATAAAAAATAGACAAAACGTGAATCAGTGTGCTTCTCCCATACACATCACACTTAAATTACCCTTAAAATGAGACAATCCTCTCCGCGTTATGCGAAGGGGAAAAAAATATAAAATATTATATTTTATTATATGTTATAGTAACAGCAGTATGACTTTTTATAATAATATAAGAAGGTCCACTAACATATTACTGAGCAGTAATCTGCTCAGTATAAAAGGCATCCAGGAGCCCTTGTGGGGTCTTGATTCAAAGCTTTGCCAATTGGAGGTTCTTCCCTGGAACAAAGCTTTGAATCAAGACCCCACAAGGGGCTCCTGGATGCCTGATATAGGACCAACAGACAGGGGAAGAAGGAATATACCTTAAGTATGAGACATTTTATTGTGCAAAAAAAATAATTAGAATCTTACATTAAAAAAGGCAATATCCAGAAAAAGTGCATGACGTTCAAGTCTTGTAGAAAGTGCACAGTGTCTTCATAAGGTGCTCTCCTTCAGACTAAGGCTTTCTCAAGTGTCCCCCTGTCAGCTGGGATCTTTAATATTTCAGGCCTAGAGCTGAGTAATATCCAGAAGAGGGTTCTCAGCAAGGGCCTGAAATATGCTCCCACTAGAGGTCTAGATAGGTTTAACACCTATATAGACATTAACAGATTTGTCAGGAAGGCCACTTTGAAAAGATTTTTTGTGGGGAAACAACAGAAACTTGGGAACAGATAAATATCCCACTATGATTAACTCAAATCCAAATAAAACACTTTAAAAATAAACCCTCTACTTTCTGCCCTACGGCCTATAGATCAGGAACGCTGGACGCTTTAGAAAATGGTCATGTCTGATATAGAGAAAATGTAAAAATCAAAATATGACCAATCAAATTTATCTCTAATGGAAAGGAAAACATTGGAGGAACTTAATAAGAATGAACATATAATAATTAATCCAGCAGATAAGGGGGGGGGGGTAGTCATAATGTCTAGGGAATATTATCTGGAGGAGGCATATCGCCAATTAAATGACCCTCAGATATAATAGACTTAAGGGAGACCCCATCCCTGAACAAAATACATTTTTGATGGATAAAGGAAAAAAGAATAGTCTCTTGGGGAAAGAGGAATTTGACTACATCAATAACATAAATCCTATTGTTCCTGTATTTTACTTTCTCCCTAAAATTCAAAAAAATATAGAACACCCCCCAGGAAGACCTATTGTATCTTGGGTGGGGTAATTATACTAAAATTTGTCTGAATATCTGGATCTTATCTTTCAGCCATTTGTAAAAATAGAAGCATCATATCTTTAAGATATGGTAAGTGTACTTAATATCCTGAAAGGTATAACATGGAATAAAGAAAAAATGTGGCTAGTCAAGAGTGACGCTAGGTCTCTTTACACTATAATAGAACATGGAAGGGGATGTAAAGCAGTAAGAAGTATCCTGTTGGAGAATGGTTCTCTAGAAGAAAACTATGTTGATTTTGTAGTAGAGGGGATCAATTTAGTCCTCCAAAACTATTTTTTTCTGGTTTAACGATGGCTTTTTCCTACAAACACAAGGAACGGCTATGGGGACCAAATTTGACCCCAGTTATGCCAGTTTGTTTATGATGGAAAGAGAAAGACAATTTGTGTGGTCGGGAAATGGATCGGGGGAAAGCCTGGTCTCATTTCACCATTATATAGATGATCTGCTCTTTATATGGAGGGGCGATGAATCAAAGCTGAAAAAAATCCTTGAGTATCTTAACAACATTGATTGGGTGATAAAGCTAAGTGTCCACTTTCTAGACCTAGAAATATATATAGAGAATGATGAAATCAAAACAAAAACATTTTTTAAAAAGGTAGATGTTAATAGTTTTATTGGTCATGATAGTGGACACTACCCTCTATGGCCGGACAATATTAAGAAAAATTAAGCTTTAATATTTAAGAGGAATTGTACAGAGGATACGGTATGCAGAGAACAGCTACAAATCTTTAAGGAAAGAATGATGATCAGGGATTACCCTGAAGCTGGCATTAACAAAGCCATTGAAGAAGTTGAATCAATGGATAGAGAATCCCTCCTGAAAAATAAGGAGAATGAAAAAGGGGGAAATAAATAAATGGTTCTTCCAATAGTTTTAGACTATAATTACATAAATCACCACCTAAAAACAAGACACTGGCCAATTCTAAAAAAAAGACTATCTCCTGAGGGAGATTTTGCCAGAAAAACCTAAAATTATTTTTTAGAGGGGCCCCAATAATCCGCAGATGTATAACAAAAAGCTAGATGAGGAAACCTACAAAAGAAATAAACAAGTTTTTCACCCAAAATCCAGGTTTCTATAGGTGTAATAATTGCAACACTTGTAGGCAAACCAAATAAACAGCTGAAAAAGATGGATACCTTTATTTCCAGGGTGACAGGGAAAGAACATACGGTCAAGGAATTTATTAACTGTGAGACATGCAATGTGATATATTTGTTGGAATGTCCATGTGGGCTGCAGTATGTTGGTCGCACTACAAGAAAAATTACCAAAAGAGTAGGGCAAAATTAGAGGCATTGGTTTTTGGCTTCCCAATATGCCCCAGTCACCCCTGAACACATTCCAAATTTGGCTAAGACAGCTAAATTTCAAGCATTTCAATTCTCCTGGTGCTCTACAACCTCATGTTTCCAGCAAATACCCATGAATCTCAAGAGGCCATTGATTCCAATACACCAACAGGTACGTACACTACATGAATAGATATGTTTAAAAGTTCATTACAAAATCTGCAATTCCAAAGTACATGTTCAGATACTTCAATAATGTTTTAATATCTATGATACAAGATAAAGAACTACATCAGGATGTGACCATGGTCAGGGGGAAAGTAGAGAATCCATGCAAACACAGAAGTAGTGCATTCAAATCATTATTCAAAACCCATATCAGACCCAAATCTTGCAAGAGATACATACAATTCATAGGGATTTAGCTGTGTTCGTTTCAACTCTGACCAGTCCAGTAGACCCATGCCAGTTGGCAATACCCCCAACAGTAAAACCTAAATTTGAGCAAAGGGTTGAAAGATCGCGAAGTGATGAATGGGATACAGACACAAATAGAAAGTCGCCTAATTTGTCACACACATCTGATATTCAAACATAACTGATCTCCCAATAAGAAATTATTTGATTCACATCATCCAAATCTGCGAGTTCTTATCAGTGAACAATTTATCTCATACTCACATACACAGGTGCCATGAGCAGTTCTCATACCTCATATCAGTGATCATACCTGTTGACATATGTGTTCTGGGGCCTTGATGATGCAGTACTTTTAACAATCTAATCAGCCCAGGTATTGAATGGTTCCTTCCAGTCAGAGGCTCCAGAGACATCTGCTGGTATAAATGTGGTGGTCCGAGTACCTTTTCCAGATGTCCCTGTCAAGCATGTGGTTAGGCATTCTAAGCCCAGCAGGATCATCCAGCAATACTACCTGGCTGGCATCTGTCCAAGTGATAGATGGCATACATTTTATATATATAAGCCTATGAATAAGCGTGGAGACACGTGAAACGCGTAAGGCATCTGTTTTATCTGTTTGTTATCCCTGATGTTCGTGATGTTTCCTTGATTTAATACAATCCTTTATCATTCAACCTACTCCGGAGTGCGTGTCCTTTTGTTGCTCATTTTCATTGAATATGAGACTACCCTATAGGAAAAAAGTTTAACTTGTATATATTCACATGTAAATTGCTTTTTTAATACGCGCAGACATCCTCCATTGCTGCCCGGCACCTTCGCCAGGACTTCTATGATGGACGTGCCGGACAGCAGCAGAGGATGTGCAGAGGCATCCACCAGTTGTTAGCGAGGGGGATCCAGGTTCCCTGCAGCTCTGCAGGGGACCTAAATCCCAGTCTAATAGTCTGACCTTGATTTGAGGTCAGAGTATAAGACGACCTCGAATATAAGATGAGGGGACTTTTTCAGAGCATTTCCTCTGAAAAAAACCTTGTCTTATATTCAAGCAAATACGGGATATATAATGTCCATGTAACTTGGGGAAACAATAGGTGTGGTTGTGAGTGTCCCTCTTTTTTATCCTGATCCTGATTGGTCTCTGTGAATCCTGTGTCTTTAGATCTGATTGGTTTCTTCCTTTTTTACTGCCTGATTATTTGCCATACTTTTTTACTTCCTTTAGCGGGTTTACAGGCATTTATGTGCTACTTTACTTAAGGATCCATTAACATTTAGTAATCGTTAGTTTGTCAGTTGGTTTTTCTGTTGAATTGCACGGTATTCAAAAATTAATTGAGTGTGGCAGATTAAATATCCCAGGTACGCTAATTAGCAGGGGCCATAGAATCTGCCTCATTGACTCTCAGCAACTTGCATTCATTTGTTCACTAAGGGTATTATATATAATGTATATATATATATATATATATATATATATATATATATATATATATATATATAAATATATATATATATGTATATATAAATATATTAGATGGAGCTCTACAGATAAAGCACATATGGGTTAGTTTAATTAAGTGCAAGAAAAATAGAAGAGTGACAGGAGATCGTCTTGTTCCTCTATTCACTGCAAAATATTTGGCTGCACATTCACATAATTTAGACAAGTCTGAAATAATATTTGTCTATCTTTTGGTTTACTTTAGCAAGCATGTTTAATCTAAGCACATTCACCCATATACAATAATTGTGCACTGCTCAACCACTGTATGAAGAGTTAAACGTCACTGAATCTAGCACAGAGTTGAGCACTTTTGGTTTATTAGCTAAGCAACAGATAAATTGGCATTTCAATTTGTATGGGATATCAATTAATTGTAATTAACTTAGTTGCCGAAACCCACCAAAGCACAAAGCACTAGTTCAAGAAAAAGGGTCTCGGATGATACCAGGAGCCTTTAACAGCCCCTGCATGTTAAAAGTAAAATAATTTTTTGTCATTCACTTAATTTTATGTACTATAATCAAATGTCACATAGAAATAGACATTGTACAACTTAGTAACAATATGAGAGAATAATCATTGTTCGGTAAAAAAAAAAAACAGTTGGCACGTCCCTATGAGGGTAGCCTTTATACTCTCTGGGGCAATAACATCACAGAAAATGTTCTGTCCTAATGTAATGTCCTATTGGTCTAATCAGTGACATATTACTAAACTGAAACATCTCATTTTTTTTATCAACCATCAGACAGTATGAATTATCCTCTCTTTTTTTTTCTGAGGATTAATGTATCTACTTTTTTGTGACTTTTAATGTGTAGGGACCTGTGTTATCAGAATGAGACATCAATGTATTATATGATTAGAGGGAATATTTTTACAAGTTTAACCATTTGAGTGCTGATAGGCTTGTCAATGTATTCAATTTCATTGACCATCCATGGAGGATCCAAAGAGCCATTTTTAGTTTACAGGGTAAAATTGTGGAAAGATACCCACACCCTGAAAAGAATAGTGCAGGAAATCCTCACTAATGACTTTTATGATGAAAATTGGATCATAAAAAATATACACATATATATATATATATGTATGTATATTTCCTGGCCATAGCCATGGCAGCACAACAATGGGTAGCTCCTCCCCATCCCTAATTAGACAGGAACCAATTAAAACAAGTGCATACGTACCCCCCTCTACCCCTCATACCCTCAGTCTTTTTGTTCCTGTCCTATCCCTAGGACAGACTAGTCTTTTCAGACTGGGAACCATCTTTTTTTTTTTTTTTGGGCTTACCTAAAGAGTTTTTACTCTTGGCCTCAAGGGAGTTAAGCCTCTCTTCCTTGGGAAGCTCCAGTACACGGCCCTGCGCAAAGGTGTCCCCCTGGAGAAACCCCTAGTGACCAGGGGAAAAGTCTTGCAGTGACCCTAGGGATAGCAAGCACAAGGACCCTCTACCCTTCTGACTGCAGTGACCCTAGGGGTAGCAGGTATGGGCAAGACACTATGTGGATGCAAGGTACCCTCTTCGGCTTTATTTTTAGGTTACCTGTTCTTCCTGCTCATTTGGCAGTTTTTCTTGGCCATTTCATTTTTTATTTTCTCTTACACAGGGCTTCCCTGGTGATCTAGGGTATCCCCTGTCCTTGTTTGTGTCCATTTTCGCCGCTTGGGTGGCTTTCCGTGTCCTGGTTAGTCTCTGTGGCTTCATTTGAGGTTATTTCCGGGTTTCGCGTCATGTCGTTTTCGCCCATGCGCAATGTGTCTGTTTTCCCGATGATGTCATCGCTTCTATTTAGGAGCCAAATTCAAAAGGGTTTTCGGGCCTAGTGAATTTCTGACTTTCTTGCAGCAGTTCAGGACAGTTTTCACCCTGTTTTACAGTGCAGATTATAGTTTTTTTCTTCTGATATCATGGATTCAGATTCATCAGTCCGGAGTAATCGGTCACTATCAGAATTTAAAGGGTAAGCCCTTCATGTATTTTATTTTTCCTCTTTTCCTTTTTTCTTCTTTAAAACAAAAGAGTGCTGGCTCACGGTTTTTTCCTTATGATGTAGTTCTAAAGGGAAAAAGGCTGGCGGATCATCCAAAGGGAAGTCTCCTGCTAGAACTCGATGTGAAGCATGTGACAAGAGGGCCCTGGAAGGGAAGCGCCTCTGCTCTGATTGTCTCCAAGCAGCAGGAGGCCCTCCTGCAGCCGCCCCGGATCTTATGCAAATTATTCAACAGGCAGTAACCCAGGGCATCAGAGAAGCAGGCGGTGCCCACAAAAGGCCCAGGTACCCGGATCCCCCTGACTACTTCCAATATGATTCCTCGGATGAGTCTATGGAGGAGGCATACGGGGAAAGGTCTTCCACCTTGGATCCAGCCCAAGTGGATCATTTAATATCCAGGGTTCGCAGGTCCCTGAACATGAGGGAACCGTCAAGAGAGGAGCCTTCTACCTCTAGTCGCTATTTTTCTGACCTCAGAAGGAAAAGGGTTACCTTTCCAGTTCATGAGGCGATCCAGGGCGTTATTATGGAGGAATGGTCCAGGACGGAGAGAAAACTCCCGAATCAGGGTAGAATTTTCCGCCTTTATCCTTTTGAGAAGGAGGACGCAGGCCACTGGGCGTCAGCCCCTAAAGTGGATGCAGCTGTGGTGAGGTTGGCCAAACGCACCACGTTGCCAGTGGATAATGCAGGATCCCTACGGGACTCCATGGACAGGAAGATGGACTCTAGCCTGTCCAGGGCTTATGTGGCGGCTGGTACAGGCCTTCACCCCGCGGTCGCCCTTACCTCTGTCTCCAGAGCCTTGAAAAGTTTGCTAGAGAAATTGGAGGAGGATATCAGAGAAGGCAGGAGCAGATCCAGCCTCATGAGCAGTCTGCAGGACATTAAGCTGGCCGTGGATTTCACTACTGAAGCCTCAGTGGACATGGTTAAGGCGGTGGCCAGGTGCATGGCATTTTCGGTCTCAGCGAAAAGAGCTTTGTGGCTGAGGTCCTGGTCGGCAGATGCTTCATCCAAGAATAGCCTCTGTTCTCTACCCTTCCATGGCGATATGCTCTTTGGGAAGAACTTGGATGAATGCATTAAGAGGGCAGCGGATGGCAAAAATGCCTTTCTGCCTCAAGACCGCAGACCTAGAAGATCTTTCCGGTACAAAAGACCCTCTGACCACTCTTCCTTTCGGGACTTCAAATCCTACAGACCAGGTAGAGAGTATGGAAGATCTCAGCCTTGGAGAGGGGGGCAGTCTTCAACCAGAGGAGGAAGATCCAGAGGATCTGCCTTCAACAAGAGCCCAAGAACATTATGACGGGTTGATCTCCCAGCCTGGAGGGGTAGGAGCACGCCTGCTTCTATTCCGAAAGAAATGGGAGTCATCTACCAAGGACAAGTGGGTACTGAACATCATCCACAGGGGTTATCTGCTAGAGTTCAAGGATGCCCCACCTCGTCACAGTTTTCTGATGACAAAATGGCCAGGAGACAAAGACAAAAGACTGGCTCTCCTGGAGTTTATGTCTTCCCTCCAGCAACAAGGCGTCATCGTGGAAGTCCCGCAGGTGGAAAGGAAACAGGGGTTTTATTCCCACCTGTTTCTCACAAGAAAATCTTCGGGAGCATGGAGACCCATCCTGGATCTTCACACCCTCAACAAGCGGTTAGACGTAAGAAGGTTCAAGATGGAGTCGATCCAGTCCATCATCAAGGCGGTTTTCCCAGGGCAATGGCTGATGTCTATAGACCTACAAGACGCCTATTTCCATGTCCCTATTGCGTCGCTGCACCAAAAATACCTAAGATTTGCAGTAGAAGGTGGACACTTCCAGTTTCGGGCACTCCCTTTTGGACTCAGTACGGCTCCACGCACTTTCTCCAAGATCCTGGTGGTACTCATTGCAGACATAAGAAAGAGGGGCATTGCCGTCTTTCATTATCTAGACGACATCTTGGTCCTTGCAGAGGACAGAGGCACTCTCAGTCAGCAGGGACGTATCTGCATTCAGTTCCTGCAGGAGCACGGCTGGAAGATAAATGCAGAAAAAAGTCACTTCTTCCTTCACAGTCCATGCTGTATCTGGGTGCTCTGTTCAACACAGCACTAGGGACGGTTCAGCTCTCCAGAGAAAGAGGACTAAAGATCATCAGGAAGGTAAAAGAGATGCGTCGGAACAAGATTACTGCAGCAGGAAAGGTCATGAGCCTCCTGGGCTCCATGTCGTCAACGATAGGCTTGACAAGATGGGCTCAATGGAGAATGAGATCACTCCAGAGGAATTTTCTCTCCCAATACAGAGGAAGAAGTCTTCTCCAGCCCATCAAGATTCCCGCTTCGGTCCATCTAAGCCTGGTATGGTGGATGAACAAGAGAACCCTGTTCTCCGGGTTTCCCCTGGGGGTCATCCCCTGGGTTACAATTACGACAGATGCCAGTCTCTGGGGTTGGGGAGCCCACATGCGAGACGATCTGGTTCAGGGGAAGTGGGAATTCCCGCACAGGAGACTCACTCCAATGTTCTGGAGCTACTGGCGGTCTTCAAAGCACTGAAACACTTTCAGCAGTCCTTGCAGCACAAGTGGGTATAGGTGAGAACAGACAACGCCACGGTGGTAGCCCATATCAATCACCAAGGGGGCACCCGAAGCCGCGAGATGATCAGTTTAATGATTCCCCTAATGTCCTGGGCACAGAAGAACCTTGCGGGGCTGGTGGCAGTTCACCTACCAGGAGTACAGAACACGGTGGCGGACTTCCTCAGCAGAGTGGAGATGGACCCAGGAGAATGGAGCCTCTCAGACAAAGTCTTGAGGGTATCGTGAGGAGATGGGGTCTCCCTCAGGTGGATGTGATGGCCTCCAGCAGCAACAACAAGCTACAGGTATTCTTCTCGAGAGGTCACGATCCACAGGCCCGGGAGAGGGATGCCCTTTCATGCAGGTGGGAGTTCACGACAGGATATGCATTCCCTCCCACGCCCCTCATATTCCCTCTACTGAGGAGGATTCGGCAGGAGCCGGTGTTCATGATTCTGATCGCCCCATACTGGCCTCGCCGGCCTTGGTTTCCTCTTCTGTTGAGCCTCTGTCAGGAACCTCCTTGGGACCTACCAGCAGTTCCATCTCTCCTGCACCAGGGGCCCATTTTACATCCGGACCCGGAAGCTCTCAACCTGAAGGCTTGGAGGTTGAAAGGGAAAGGCTTCTAGAGAAGGGTTTCTCTGCTACGGTCACAGATACCCTATTACAGGCCAGGAAGCGTTCCACTTCTTCTACTTACTATAGGGTTTGGGATGCCTTTTCTTCCTGGGCTTCTCCTAAGCAGGTCGACATATGACATCCTGCGGTTAAGGACATCCTGGAATTTCTTCAAGCAGGGCTGGATAAGGGGTTAAGCTACAACACCTTAAAGGTACATGTCTCCGCTCTGTCAGCTCTCACCGACCACAGATGGGCCTTTAACTCGGATGTAGTCAGGTTTCTTTCAGCTGTACTGAAGATCAGACCCCCGATCAGGCCGTTTGTTCCCCCATGGGATCTACCTCTGGTACTACAAGCCATGGGGTCAACACCCTTCGAACCCCTGGATTCCATCTCTCCACATCTTCTTACTATCAAGACCGTTTTGCTGGTGGCATTAGCATCAGGGAGAAGAGTGTCGGAACTCAGGGCCTTATCAGTGAAAGAACCTTTTACGGTGTTCCAGAGGGACAGGGTGATTCTGCGTACAATCCCTGAATTTCGCCCCAAGGTAACCACGGCCTTTCACGTAAATGAGGACATAGTGCTCCCTGCCCTAACACAAGCGGATCAACCCCCAGAAGGCGATCCTGCGCCTCTGGACTTGGTAAGGTGCTTAAGAATCTACATTGACAGATCTCTTGGCTGGCGTTCTTCGGATCAGCTCTTCATCATCCCAAGTGGAGCTAGGAGAGGTTGCCAAGCATCTAAAGAGGCCTTGAGCAGATGGATTGTTTCCGCTATCATCCAAGCTTACCGTTCCAGAGGGGTTCCAGTTCCAGACGGCCTTAGAGCTCACTCGACCAGGTCCCTTTCTTCCTCTTGGGCTGCTGCAGCAAAAGTTTCTTCACCTTCATCCGCCATTACAAACTGGATGTCAGAGCAGGCCGGCAGGACGCCTTTGGCCTAAGTGTCCTCTCCGCTTCCAAATAGTGTCTGTCTTTTTTTTTTTTGTTTGCACCTTGGTTTTGCTAATACACGTGCCTTACTAAAATTTCTGAGTCTTCTTTTTATTCCCTCCCTTGGTTTTGCTTGGGTGTTACCCATTGTTGTGCTGCCATGGCTATGGCCAGGAAAGGGGAAAATTTATTCATACTTACCGTAATTTTCCTTTCCTGGTCATAGGCCATGGCAGCACAGGAATCCCGCCCTTGGATATTTCTGGAATACAAGACTGAGGGTATGAGGGGTAGAGGGGGGTACTTATGCACTTGTTTTAATTGGTTCCTGTGTAATTAGGGATGGGGAGGAGCTACCCATTGTTGTGCTGCCATGGCCTATGACCAGGAAAGGAAAATTACGGTAAGTATGAATACATTTTCCCCTATATATATATATATATATATATATATATATATATATATGTATATATATATATATATATATATATATATATGTATATATATATATATGTTTTATTATGCTTCTGATTTACCATAATTTGTTATACGATGAATTCCATTATATTCAATGCATATTTATCATAGATATATACATCAAAAAGGAGAGAGAAAACAAAAATGTAGTTTAAAGTGTAAAATTATTTATTACAGTTAAAAAAGTGTCACCACCATTTTATACTGACCAAAATTCCAATACAGTAGTTATAATTACTAGATTAATTCTAAATGATCCACACAAGGTAGGAATATTAAATAAAAATGCATGCTTCCCACTTTTTTCTCCCAGTGAATGGGGACAATGAGCAGTGCTTGGGATGTTAAGTGTCAGCACTACTGCTGGCATGCAGAGCAGGCATTCTCCGGCTTCCCAGATACTTGAGGTCAAACTTTAGGGTTATTTATTTATTCATTTCAGAGTGTGGCATTAGTGAAAAGAGCATGTCTGGATATGTTGAAGTACCCCCATTCACGTCTATGTTTTAGGGAGTTTGAGGGTTGCAGAAAAGTAAAAGAGTCACACCTCATGGCACCCACTGTGTTAACAGGATCCAGAGGACTTTCATCCCTATTATTAACTCCTTACCAACAAAGGATGTACATGTATACGTATCCCATATGGTTAAGTTGATCAACGGGGGTTGGGGTCAAACATTCATTGTAGGGGAAATTGTTAGGGAAAAAAAATGCTACTTTATGTTATTGCCCTATAGCTTGAAAAATAAATAAACAGAAAAACATGTAAAAGTAGGCTATTTCTAAACTCAGGATAAATATTTAAAAACTATTTAGCTGGGGTCTCTTTTTGACTCATTTTGGAAGGAATTTGGCTATCATGAAAATATCCAGAGTCCACCCCCTCCCCCAAAAAAGAAATAGCCCTGGTGGGGGCCCTAAAATAATTATGCAGTGCCAGGGTAAGTAGTATTGAGGGTCTGGGACAACCTAAATGGCTATCAGCTTCGATTAAATAGATTACAGTCCATGACTACTTACCCTGGCCCAAAGGTAGCAATCCAAATGGTAGATATAAAGAAATACAAAACAAAAACATGTATCATATAGTCTGTAGAACAAAGACTAAAAAAAACCCAGAGAAGAGAGGAGTGTATGCAATATCGGTATAAAACGAATATTTATTAGACTCACATCACAGCACTGCTAGAGAGGCCAGCCGAAGAAAAGGTTCATGCACGGTTCCCTACAGAATGGCAGTGTGCTGAGTGATGAAGAAAAAACAATCAGTCTGCTCCAAAACAATTGAAATCAGCAGCCGGTTGTAAAAAGCACGCTTTTCGGGAACCTCCTCTCATGCAATGGAAGTGAAACCAAAAGTGCTTACGTGCCACAGTACTTGCGTTCCAACAGGAGGAAGTTCATATATTCCAGGAGAAAATCAACTTTACTCCCTAGAATATGGTTTAATGTGGCTAACTTTACAGAGGTTTCCTTTTTCCTTCATTAGTTGCAGGATGTTCTGTGATGGGAGAGAGAAGGATAAAAAAGGCCACAGAATCTGCAATACTCAAGTGCAATTTATTTCCAATATACATATGAATAACTTTCTATAAAAGGTGTAACAATATAGATTGAATTGCGATTATTTGTAATGCATCCATATAGATATATACATATATATATATATATATATATATATATATATATATATATATATATATGAACGACCTCCAGATTCACACCCCCAACAAATAGTTCACACACAACTTTTTTTTGTGATATTTATAAAAATATATGATAGTTATAACAATTATGTAAATAATACTCTCAACATATGTATAGAGTATATAGGTATAAACATGTATGAGAAATAGATAAAAGAATAAAAAATGTATGGCAAATTTTGTATGTATAGAGAAGTTGGAAATACCCACAGTATTTAGAAAGAAAATGATATCATATGTAAATAATAATGTTTTGCAAATGATTCTGAGGAATAAATCTGGATCTCAGTCACAGAGGGTCTCGTCTTCATATATCACCTTAACAGCCTGCACAAAAATTATTTTCGGAGCGATGGATATTAATAAATTGTCAAAATGACTCATAATCTACGATTGATGAATCTTCTGATAGTTTGGATAATCAGATTATAACCCAAGGTAATTTACAATATACTGCGCCTTAATCAGTTAATCAGTGCACTATCCCAACACTACACACACTTAGTTACCCTTTAAATAGAGGCATTTTTTACTATCTCCCCAAAATCCCCAAACATGTAGATAAACACCTGGAAGATCTATTATCATTGGAATTGATTCTTGACTTCTAATTTCTCTGAATTTGTGGATTTTCATCTCCAACCCTTTGTAAAAACTAACCTATCATATTTAAAGGATACTAAAACTATAATACAATAACTAACTAATATTAAATGGAAAAGCACATACCAATGGGCTACTTTAGATGTCTCAGCCATCTATACTGTAATAGTCCATGAATTGGGTATTAGGTCTATCTAACATACTATGAACACAGACCACTCTATAAACCCTTTACTGTCAGATTTTATTCTTAAATGTATTTGTTTTATCCTATATCACAATTACTTTATATTTCACAGTGATTTTTATTTACAGCTGAGAGGGACCGCCATGGGCACCAGGTTTGGGCCAAGTTATGCAAACCTTTATATGAACAATTGTGAAATAAATAATGTCTAGGCTAATAACCCCTTTGGAGTAAATGTGGTGCTCTGGCAAAGATACATAGATGATATTTTAATTATTTGGTATGGGGATTTTTCCACTTGCAAGTCCTTTGTCACTTATACCAATTCTAATGAATACAATTTGATTTTTTGACCTGAATTTCACTCACACACTATTCAGAAAGAAAGAGGTTTATAGATAAAAGATTAGATTGAACTTAATAAAATTATACAGGATGTGGGGAAAACCGGTTGAGACAGACTGTTGTAGGATGGCCAGAAAACAGAAAGATGCAGTGGAGATGTGGGGGTGTCACTTATAACACAATATAGTTCTCAAGCTTTTCAAATTAGAAACATCCTATCCACATATTGGCACATACTTTTAAAGAATGACATTTTGGGTAACGTACTTCCCTCCAGAACCCAAGTTATCTTTCAGAAAGCAAGAAATCTTAAGAGTGTTTTGGCTCCTTGTATGTTAAAGATGAAAAAGAAGGACACTCACAACCCCTTTCTGTATTTCTTTAAGTGTTTTAATATTAGTAATTGTCTTAATATAAATATTCCCAGAGTGATAGTTCACTTCTCTAGTTCCAGCACAGGAGAAACCTTCTCTATTAAGAGTAAAATAACCTGCACAAATTCATTTGTGGTTTTCATCCCACAATGTGGCTGTGGTAAACAGTACATGAGTCGAATCACAAGGAAGCTATCAAAAAGGATTGAAGAACATTGCAATAATATCAGATTAAAATCTCAGAAATCCTGTACATTGTAATTTGGTGCCCTCCATTATCTTGGGACAGCTTTTGTTTTTGGGTAGTCGAGCATGTCCAGAGGGACATAAGGGGAGGTAATAGAATCCAAAGGATCTCCCAAAGAGAAGGCTTCTCTTCTATATGAAGACGAGACCCTCAGATAAGTATGACTCGATCCAAGAGAGTGCCGTACCACCTATGCCAAATGAGGATAATCTGTTAATAAGGAGGCGGTGATCAACGATGTCAAAGGCAGCAGAGAGATCTAAGAGTATCCTCATTGAGAAGTGGCCTTTAGATTTGGCAGATACGAGGTCATTTGATACTCTAGTGAGGGTTGTTTCAGTAGAGTGTAAGGGTCTAAAGCCAGATTGAAAAGGGTCAAGCAGGTCATTGGCATTCAGGAAGTTTGTTAGTCGTGAGTGCACCCTTCTCTCCATCAGCTTGGACATGAAGGGGAGAAGGGATATAGGGCAGTAGTTAGATGGAAGAGTGGGGTTGAGGGAAGATTTTTTTCAGTACAGGTAGGATTTGGTCTTGCTTGAAGGTTGAGTAAAGTTGCTTCTCTCCTGGAATATATGAACTTCTACCCGGTGGAAGGCAAGCACTTCAGGTACACGAACTGTGGAACGCAAGCACTTCCAGTTTCACCTACATTGAATGAGATCTTCATGGAGGCAGCGAAATTAACCCATTGTACAAATTGCAGGGATTGGTCTGTTACTATTTTAGAGAGAATATATGTACATCAAAGGTGGATGTGGAGTCTCTTACTGGTTGCTCAGACATTTGATAGGAATCGCCTCATATCTACTATGTGTTTTTATTGTCTACCAGTGGATATTAGGCAATCCCTATCATATTTCTGAGTACCTGGTAAGAGACTCCACAGCTGCCTTTGATGTATTCCTATGCATTGAACAGGATGAGCTGGCGTTTCTGCATCAAAGAATATACTTATGGCTCTTGCAGTACTGAAATAATTAATTTGATAAACAGCTCTGCATAGTTGATTTTATACACTTATATACACTTGCTTTTTGTAAGCCTAAATTTAAAAACTACAATGTATCCACAGAGTATTCAAACTATATATATATATATATATATATATATATATATATATATATATATATATATATATATATATATATATATCAGAGGGAGACTGCCACTAATTCATTTTTACTAATAATTTCGGGTCAGTGATCATGTCTAGAATTCACAATATAGGAAAAATGTCTAACCCTATAATTGTCACATACTGCATCCAACATTTTATCAGAAGGCTTCATTATCGGCTACCCAAATTTATGGTTTGAACACACAACCAATCACTGCAGTGAACAACTAGAATGTATACTATGCAGTTGACTGTGTAGCTGTAATAATTTTGGTAATATGTGTTACAACTATGGAAACTGAGAGCCAAGTAAACATAATAGACAGTAGTATATATTTATTGATTATGGTAGTAAATAAATGTGTTTAGCTAGCATAATTCAAGATACTAGATTTAAATGAAAAAAATCAGAAAATTGGCATACAAGAAAGAGAATAAATTAAATGGTGCAAACTTTTAAAAACTATTCCTTGTTTTGACACTATGCATCGGATTCTTATATTCTAGAGGTCAAGGTTAAAAATACTGACTTGAAAATAAGTATCCATTCTAAAGCACTAGTATGATGAAAATACAACACAATACAATGTAATTTCAGGCGTACAGACAAGAAATGCTTTATTCCTATTCCCTTGCTCGAGTAATAATCACACTAGGACCTCACTTTGAAATCAGTCTTAAAATGTAAACCATACATGCAATAGAGAAATTGGCAGAGAGCCAAATAATTTGAAATCCTGTGCAAGGCATGAATGACTCCATCCGGAGTGAGGTTATGCATTGCAAGGAAGAAAAAGGATTATTAAAACAATAATACAGTCTTTCCCTCCTTTCACATAAACTTTAAGAGGGTTGTAAAAATAAAACAATACAGCCTATTCTTTTGTTCAGCGTTATTAAAACCTTTCAACAGGGATTTCCTCCTGTGAAAGAACAAGGCAAAGACTTATACATCCATTCCGCAACACCTCTGACTTTAAAACTCATACTGTAACTGAAAATGGGACCAGTTATTGCCTAGGTCCCAGATTCATTTTAAGGGAGCACTAATGGAACAAAAACTATTGCTTTCCAATCACATATACCCTGAAGCCACTAAAATGTACACAGATAACGATCCTTTACTTTCTTCAAAGGAAGTAGGCCATTGTGTTAACATATTCTAAATTCTGTCATCTCGTGGTTTGATTTGGTGAAGACTAAAAAGAAAAATATATTAATATTTTCAGGCCTCTAAAAATAGGTTTATCAATCATATGTTAAAAATAGTGCATATTCATGTGGATGAAAAGATTTTTGGACACAACGTACAATAACAACTGTACAGACAAATCTGTAATAATAAACATATTATTTATCAGCTACTTCAAACTTTAGAGGTTTAGTTTGGACTGTATATAGAAGACACTAAGTTTTCTGGTACATTGCAACATAACAATGTGTGATGAATATAGTAAATACTTTAGAGGAGAGAAACCAGAAAATATCTGCAGGGATATATTTGATTCAGGTTCAACTGGGAAGTGTTTGTTGTTTTAGGTTTTTGGACTTGAACTGGGAGAACCTTGTTTTTTGTTTTAAAAGATGGGATAACTTGTTTGCAGTCAGTAAGTTACTAGGTTGATCTGCGTATTTAGTTCTGACAACTATGGTACAAGTCCAGGAATTTTCATGTCATGTCAAAATCAGGTAACTTCAACCAAAAATATGCATCAAAATGACTGCAGAGATAAACAAGGCCAAACTCATGAGCTTATCTCGAGTTGGTATAGTGGTCGGTATAAAATGCATTTTGTCCATCATTCGGGCCAAAAATATGTAATGAAAGGAACAGGGGAGCTTATTATGTAAGCACTGGGGGATCCTGGAGCACTTTTAATCCCCATGATATTGTTATAAAATGTATATCCATTATGTTTCTATGACTATGATTGTATTGCTAAGTGCAGAGTCATATGCATAGTAAACATAAATTCCCATGACTTCAGCAGGTAAAATAGTTTGCTATTTTATGTAAACATTAATTTATATACATCAGGCAGTCCAGAAGACTTGCTTTTTTAAAATAAATCCTAAGCTTGCAATCCTACCACCACTGCAAGGGATCCTGGGTAATTATACACAAATAAGGTAACAATGATTACCTGTTTGCCTCTATATCCACTTTATACATGCTTTCTCGCTAATCTGTTGTGTGTAGATAAAGCCTCTGCTACACCCTTAATTTTAAGTAGAGAAGTTTTTCCATCATCCAAACCATAACTTATGTTGTGTGTGCATATGTTATGTCTTATTTAGACTTGAACTAACAGAACATTGCTGTGTTTGATATTAAACGATGGAAGCGCATTTATGGTTTCCACATAATGCTGAACCCAGATGATGTTTGTTTGGTAGAACTGAAAGGAAAAACATGGTAGATGATTGAAATTAATGTCATATTCAAATCACATGCACACAGAAAATATATATCCCAAATGAACCAATCTTGCACTATCCTAGTATGAACCACTCCCCCACAAATCTAGTTGTAATATTAAATAAAAAAAATATACTGTAGAGCCTCACTGATATGACCACTGATTTCAGGAAGCAATCTTAGAATGGTACACAAAAATAATGAAGCAGCACAATTTGAAAATGTAAAAATGCATGGATTTGTTTTGGGTTATTATTTGCTTCCTGTGAAAAAAAATATATTTTGGAAATAATCTAAAGCAAATAACTTAATGTGAACTTAAATATTTTTTTAGAATGCACATATTTTGTTTTCTTTATTTTAAAACTCAACTAAATTGACTTTAACATTTTCATCCCGTGCTCCTCTCTGCTGACATTAAAATACTGGAAGCAGACATTTATGGAACTATTCACTAAAAGGTGAGTTGCAGGTGAGATGAGCTGAGTTGAAGTGAGATGAACATTTCATCTCACCAAGTGTTGTCAACCCCCTGGATTGCCTTAGTAATGCCAGTCAGATGACCCATAAAATATGCCATACATTAGCCCCATAAATTATGCCACACACAAGAGCTCCACAAAATATGCCACATACAGGAGCCCCATTAATTATGCCACATAGAGGAACCCCTCACATTATGCCACATACATGAGTCCATTAACTATGCATCACACAGGAGCCCCATTAATGATGCCACACACAGGAGACCCATAAATATGCCACACACAAGAGCCGCATTAATTATGCCTCACACTAGAGCCAAATTAATTATGTAACACACAAGAGCCCCATAATTATGCCACACATGGGGGCCCAATAAATATGCCACACACGGGACCCCCAAATGTTCATCTAACCTAAACTCCCGTCTCAGTGAGGGAAGAACAACTGGTACCTATGTTTGCGTTTATAGTTTATATTCTGGCAGAAAGAAACATATCCAACATGAATAGTTTGTAAAAGCCAAACAGACAAATAAGGAAATCTTTCCAATACCATGAAAAGCAGGTCAACAGAGTACTCAAGTAAAGTCAGAAGAAGTTCTGAAATTGAAACAAAGTCAGTTCTCCCCAGGATATTGAATGTATGAAGTGTGTTTCTGAATCCTAGGTGGATTGTATTAGCAGGATGAAGTGTTATTGACTTTGGAGTCAATAACCTATGTTAATTGCCCATTCCCAAAGTATGCACCCTAAGTGACAAGCGAGAGTGCATTATGAGGGATTATGTCAGTTAACAGAGCTTTATTGACATGTTCCACAGTCAATAAAACTATTAACACATGAACACTATTAGCACGTGTTTTTTCATATGCCCAAAAATCACTATTTTGTATTACATGACAACTACTTAGATATTGAGCACTAGTCCTAAAATGCAAAAATAACTTGTTTTACATTAATAAGCACTTTTAGTGCTTAAAATAGTATGTTTGATTAGAATAAAAAATACTCAGACGGACAAGTGTGTAAGTTTATCTAACCACAGCTAAGAAAAGGCTGCGTGGTAAACAAACCCTTGCAAATAACTATGTGATATTTCGGTTTTATACAAAGAAAATTACTGTAGCATAGATCTAAAAGCAGGGACATTTCCCCAGGTGTGTCCACCAAGGAAAATACAAATATAATCAATTGAGGTAGCAGATGAGGTATGAGCTATCCTCACACAGGGGAAAGGCCTAACCGGTAACCATGGCTAAATAAAATGTACAACCTCTGCAATAAAGTAAGAAGGGTCAGGTTGTTTAACTTTACCTACAAGTACACAATAGTATAAACAAAGCACCAGGATGGAGCACGTTAAATAAACAAGGGTCAAGGAACAAGGAGAAGCAAGGCATAGTCCAGGAGTAAGCTGCAATATTCATTTTTGAACACATGCGTGTATATAACTGGCTGGACTGAGACCTGACAGTTCTAGGTTTTCCTACTTATCACAGGCAATTGAAATAGCAGGAAAATCCATCCCAGAAAAGAATATACCGTATATTCATTTTTATTTCAATTGCTGTTATGCAATAACACTCTTTAAAAATCACAATAAACAGTATATATCACAAGTAAAGCATAGTAAAAAAAACAAGTGTAAAGTGTTTTTCGTAAAAAATACTCATTCTAAATATATTTATTGATTGACTAATACATAGGGATATCTCTATGTTAGAGGAATGGACACATTATGCACTTATACTTAAATGTCTATATTTTCCACATAAACATAATTTCATTCTAATAAAAATCTGAGCCAGGTCCTCCCTTTGTTGAACGCACTTAATAAGACACTTGAGGTTTTCTTAGCAAATGCCAAAATGCAGAAAATCAAGTAAATGTAGGCATCATTGTTTTCTTATATAATAACCATTGAACACAACACATATGAAAAACCAGATGGCAAGGTATTCATGCACAGAGGTGTTTTTTTTTTACTTTCCTACATTCATGAATTTATGGTTTAATTGTTTGTTGTGTAAAGCATACAGAATCATTTTGTATATGTTATGCTAGTGTAAATATCCCACATTTCTCTCCTTGCAAATGTAAATTTTCATGATTATTTTATTGCTTTGGTATCTATTTTTTGTATGAAACATTAGTCTTCTTTTTATTCTGAAGAAACATACCAAGCCTTTGCCATATTCATGGACTTAAATGCATAGGTTTACATGCATGGGTACATTTCAATGATATAAAACTGAACAGGCTGTGCACTAATGGTTTGGAACTGTAGGTAATAAAACACACTTTTTTTTAAATAACATACCATAGTACTGTTTATTAAATTATATTTTACGCTTCATTTCAAATTAGAACTGCATAAAAGTAGACTTTAAATTATATTGTAGGGAATTACGTAATGTTTACATAATGCATTAGCATTGTCAAAAAGAGACTGAGTTCTATAATATTTATCAGTTGAAAATCATTGCAGAGAAATGTCAAAACACAGTTCAAGGTAATGATGAGAATACCTTGTTCATTACCCAGCAGTGATTGACTAGACTGTATTAAATGCAGAGTATACATTTTAAACTTTCTGTTCTGTGCTGTGGTAACACTGTTAGCATATTTACTAAATAAACCACTCACGTACAGTTATTTTAGATATTTATTTTGGATAGTTGTTGAACTACACAACAGTAAGGAATTACAATATATTTTTATACTGGCACTGCTGTACTAACACAATTTGATATTTTTGAATTGCTTAAGCTCCATGTTGACTTTCCACCGGAGACCAGGTGGAAATTCTAGCAGAATGCTTGGTTTTATAGGAATAATTCTTCAGTGTCAAAAGAGGAAAGTGTTTATCCCATTGTACATAGCACTGGTGATACCTCACTTGGAGTACAGTACACAGTGAGACCAGACCTCCAGAAGGATATACTTTTGAGAGAGTTCAGAGAAGGGCTACTGAACTGGTTCTTAGAATGCATGATAAAACTTACTAGGAAAGGTTAAATGATCTTAAATGATCTTAACATGTATGGCGTGGAAGAATGATTAGACAGAGGCATCTATTCACTAAAATCCAAGATTGGAGGTTGGTATTAGCACTAATCTCAAACTCCAACCTCGGGCAGACTTGACCACCCCTTGGATGCCTCATCTTGACCTTGCAAAATAGTATTCACTAACTATTTTGCAAAGATTGAGATGAGGTGAATCATATCTAAATGAATGGGAGCAAAATTAAGTTGGAGTTAGCCTAAAAATCTTTGCCTGATGTAAAATAAATTTAAAAAAATACCCATCGACTTTCTTGGTCTGGGGGGAACTCAAAATAACCCCCAGAACTACTAATATATTTGTGCGCAAATAGACCTGCCCCCCTATACTTAAACTGTGACGGGAGCTGCCGATGCTGCAGAGGGGTTATGATAGAATCATTTACACACATAAAGAAAATCAACAAAGTAAAGGGGACATAGTCTAACACTAGAGGGGGGAGTTTAAATGTGATATCAGGAAGTATTACTTTACTAAGAGGGTAGTGGATGCATGGAACAGATTACCAGCAAAAGTGGTAGTGGAGTAGTGCACGAGTTTAAGCATGCATTGGATAGGCATAAGGCTATTGTTGATATAAGATAAGTCCAGGGACTAATGAAAGTATTCCGCCTTTTTTTTTGTTTAAGCCGAGATAGGGCAGACTAGATGGCCTGAAGCGTTCCTCTCTGCCAACACATTCTATCTTTCTATGTTTCATATTATACAGAAAGATGGTTGTTTTGTTTCTTAATTGCTACTCTTGCTTCCAAAACATGCTGTTACTAAGTTTTTTAAATTCGTTTTGCCATAGACTGTCAACTTTTTATTTTTGTGACAAAAGATCTGTCATTCTGCACCCTTCTCATTGTAGATATTCATTTAGGCTGGATGTCCAGCAAAAGTAAATGCTATTACTGTATTTTTCCGAATCTAGTGAAGATACCTAATGAAGTTAGCCGTTGTTGGTGGACTTTTGTATTTTGATCTAATTATAGCACTAAATGCTGCATAGTTATCTAAAATATCTGTAATATATTTCTTGTGCTGGAAACATTTTCTTTGTTTTATCTTGCAATCAAACACTGTTACAAATAAATGATATCATTTTACCTCTATTTGTTTCCTGTTATTATCCTGTAAACAATTTATTTGCGTTAGAAATTGAATTGTGCTCCAAAATCTATCTAATGACTAAAAGTTTGATGCAAGTTAAGAATTCCAACAACTAAAAATCCTAGATATAAGATATGGCCAGGGACTCATAAACATATTTACAAAATTGGGCAGACTGTATGGGCTGAATTGTTGTATCTGCTGACACATTCTATGTGTGTAATTGTACCCCTAAATGTAACTTAGAACCAAAATCCCCACATCCTCATAAATGTTCATTTCGGCCTTTATTGGCCTCAGTAGTTATACATCTAAGTATATAAATTTAGGCACAATGAGCAATCACCAATGATTGTTGGACTGTGCTAAAATAGCCTGCCACATGAGTAGGAAAAGTATTTAGCTATTTTCTGCCATTCCACAAATATATTTGCCAGCACATTCTAGCAAATAATCAAGCAAAGAAAAATGATCACATGATACAATTAACAGTCATTAGAATTCAACATGGATACCTTTGCTTCCTTTGATCTTTCCCTAGCCCTTCTGAAGAAAAAGAAAAAATATTAAACCAAAGTCTTGATATCTTACTGTGCCTGTACCACTTTTTCAGCTGTTTATATCAAATTTACGCTGTAACCCCTTTTCTTATTTTTATTTTGTATCACTAGGTTTTTTTTTAACATTGGAAATTGCGACTAGGGGATTTTGCTTATATAGTTATTTTGTGCCATAGATTCATTTTCACTGTGCTCAGCCACTTTAAACTGTATCATTTTTATGCTCCATTTGTGCTGTGTGTTTATATTCTTTTGATTGTGATAATAAAAGTTAGGCTTAATATTCTTGAACAGCAGCATCGTTCCCTACTAAGGGATATTTGTATAGAATTTACTGTTCTCTTTAGAACGTTCTCCTTCCTATATAAAAAGAAAAACTAGTCCATGCAGGAAATTCATTTAACTTTTCTAAAATGTTTGTTTGGAGACATTGGGAAGTTGCAGTAAATGATCCAAAATTGTATGGAAATGGGGAACAAAATAAATATATACTGTATGTGCATAATAATTTAACGCTATTTAGGAAAACTAGATTCTATGAACAGTAGCAGCCAAAATGTGAGTACACTTGCTGGACACTAGAATTATTTCAACATTTGTTTCATAAATGACGAATGTTTTAGATAATGAAATGCTAATAAATAAAAAATATTGGATTAAGTACCCTTTGACTCAATCACAGTCCTATGGTATGCATTTGTTTTTGTATTTAAAGGGACTGTCTAGAGCCCAACATGCATCTTCCAAAATTAATGCATATTAATGTGCTTTCAAAGTACTTTCAAATCTTGTTTTACATTGTGCAATCTTTAACATTTAAAATACTTACAGCTAGATGAAATTGTGAAATTACAGCAGTTTGCAAGAAACCAGAACTGCCCACACTAGCTGAGTAAAAGTAATTTCCTTTTTATTTGCAAAACCAACCAATCAGAGTGCTAGCCATTTTAAACAGAGTGGGAAAATTCTAAAGAACTTTCCCACGCTGTGTAAAATGACACAGAGAACTTTGATTGGTTGGATTTCAAACCAACCAATCAGAGTGCTAGCCATTTTAAAAAGAGTGGGAAAATTCTAAAGAACTTTCCCACGATGTGTAAAATGACACAGAGCACTCTGATTGGTTGGATTTCAAACCAACCAATCAGAGTGCTAGCCATTTTAAAAAGAATGGGAAAATTCTAAAGAACTTTCCCACTCTGTGTAAAATGATACAGAGCACTCTGATTGGTTGGATTTCAAACCAACCAATCAGAGTGCTGTGACAGGTAAATGGAGAGACTTACTTGTCAGTCTCTTCATTTACCTGTCAGAGCACTTTGATTGGTTGGCTTAAACCAACCAATCAGAATGCTCTGAGCTTAATTGCAGGGCGGGGCAAGGATTTATAAGTCTTCCCCCGCCGTGCAGAGCTCAGTCTGCATGGGGCCCTCCATGGGCCAAGATGGATTATTTTTTCACCCACCAGTGGATTATATTTATTGTTTGTTTTGTTTTTAACAGTTGCGGCGCATATTATGGTCTTTTATTTGGCCTTTTTTGGGGCTGAAGAAAAGAAGAAAGAAAAAAGAAGACATCAAATGGTAAGTATGAAATTGTTATTTTTATTACAGGTTAGTTTATTGCCCACCCCTCACTATTATTAGGGTGAGGGGGGGGTAGGTAGCCATTTTTTTATTGGGGGGAAGTGACTAGGGGCTGGGCACCCCTAGTCACTTTATTTGTGGTCCCCACCCACTGCTCATGGGTGGGGACCAGGGGGACACACTAGGTCCCCCCCTAATAATTATTTTAGGGTCCACACCCACCACTCATGGGTGGGGACCGGGGGGGGCACTAGGTCCCCCCCCTCATTATTATTTTAGGGTCCCCACCCGCCGGCAATGGATGGGGACCGGGGGGGGATATTAGGTCCCCTCTAACATTATTAGGGTCCCCACCCGTGGGCAATGGGTGGGGAGCAGGGGGGAGGGGCTTATTTTACTGGCCAATAGCAATAGCTGGCCAGTCACTAGTAATTTTAAATTTGTTAAGTTGAAATGAATCAGCGAACCCCGAACTCCAACCCAGACATACAGTGGAATGTCCGTGTTTGGGTCCGGGGTCCAAAAATCTTAATGTTCGGTACGAACTCGAACTTTGCTGTTCGGGTTCGCTCAACTCTAATTACTAAGCATTTTAATAATTATGGATGTGGAATTTTTACACTATTTTAAACGTGTAATACATATTAAAAGAAGTTAAAATTTCATATCCTTAACTATCAAAATACTTAGCAATACAATCTATGTTATATGTACAACATGAATACAACAAGAGCAATAATAACAAAGCAACATATACGTTAAATGGTATTTCCCTGGGAAAAACTACTAACGAAAAGGATTTAGGAATCATTGTAGATAACAAACTTGGCAACAGTGCCCAATGCCAGTCAGCAGCTGCAAGGGCCAATAAGATATTGGCATGTATAAAACGAGGTATAGATTCACGGAGGAGGACATCATCTTGCCTCTTTACAAATCAATGGTAAGACCTCACCTTGAATATGCAGTACAATTCTGGGCACCAGTCCTTAAAAAGGATATTAAGGAACTAGAAAAAGTGCAAAGGAGAGCTACAAAAGTAATAAGGGGATTGGAGGATCTTAGTTATGAAGAGAGACTTAAAAAATTGCATTTATTTACTTTAGAAAAAAGGCGTCTTAGAGGGGATATGATAACATTATATAAATATGTGCAGGGCCAATATAAGGAGCTCTCCAGGGACCTGTTCATTAATAGAAATGTACAAAGAACAAGAGGTCACCCCCTGAGACTGGAAGAGCAAAGATTTCATAGGCAGCAAAGAAAGGGATTCTTTACGGTAAGGACAATAAAATTATGGAACTCGCTGCCAAGAGAGGTAGTGCTATCAACCACAATAGATGCATTTAAAAATGGTCTGGATGTTTTTTTTAGAAAAGCAGAACATACAGGGGTATTAATAATAGAATGAGCATTAATAATAGAGCTTTTTGATCCAAGGAGAAATCTGATTGCCCTTTTGGAGTCAAGAAGGATTTTTTTTTCCCCCTAGGAGGCAACATTCGAAAAAGCTTCCTTATGGGTTTTTTTTTTGCCTTCTTTTGGATCAAAACGCTGAAATGATAGGTAGAAGGGTTGAACTTGATGAACTTGTGTCTTTTTTCAACCTAAATTACTATGTTACTATGTTACTATGTTACTATGTACACTGATTTAGCCTCTAATTCACTCACTGTACTTCACATACATACAGACATGAGCAGTTTCAGATAATTACACCTGTATCACAATGCATATACACATACATACACACACACACACAGACACACACACACACACACACACACACAGCAGTGTTTTTACCTAGTGCATGCTGCTTCAGCTTGTGGGCATCATACTTGGCAGGGATATACTAGCAGGTACCAAGTGTGGGAATTGCATTGTGAAGATTTTCCTCTGTAAATTTGTGAAATGCCTGACTCTGAAACTGGAGAAATCCATGCAGCTTGTTTTGCATATGGTGCTAAAATTAAGTTAACTTTAGAAACCTGGTGCTGTGCAAAGGGATGTGGGAGAAAATAGTGCAGTGGACAGTGATGTGGAGCCAATCTGGCACTGTGCACAATGATGTGGAGGCAATCTGGTGTAGGGAAAATTTTATGTTAGAAAGAGGTGCAACAAATGAGGGTTCGGGGTTCATGAGTTTAGACAGTCCAGGGCAGCACAAAGACTAAATACACTATTGTCAGCAGTGATTGCTGGGAGGATGGGGTTAATATAGCACAGAAACGAGTTACCAGAATACAACAAGAGCAGGTACCTATAACCTGAAATGTCAAGGATTGAAACCTGGTAGATATTGTCAAAATTACCATGCACTCAAACTTTTTAAGTAATCCTGGTTCTACATGTGACAATAATATGTGACACAATACCTACTTTTCTCTATTTTCTTCCTCATTAGGAATGTAATTCATTATTCTATCTGCTCTGCTTCTTTTTTTTTTTTAATTGGTAAGCTATTGCTCAGTGCTAATTGTTTTTCTATGCTGGTGACTAATAATGGCATTCTGAGATCAAATATTTTGTTCTCCTTATTGTTTAGGTTCTTTCTTGATAGGGTATTGATTTATTAGGTGCAATGATTTGAAATAGTTTAAGAAAATTCATATAAATTATTAATGATATAGTTAGTAGAATCTAAAGTAAGGTAAATTGATCCGCTATCAGCCATATCAACTGAGCAAACTACGGCAGTCTCTGAAGCTGATAAACGAATAAATCATCGGTTTACTTAGCAAAAATATGTTCACTCCAGTAAATTAACCTTCTAATAAGCAGTACCTGCTTACTGTTTAGTGCTTACTGGTGTCACAGAACACAAAGTTTTTTTTTTGATAGGAAGAAAATTACAAGTATTACAAATGAATAGCTGTTTTGTAAAAGATTGGTATTTTTATTACTTCTGAGGAGCCCAAGATTTGTTTTGCAAATTAATGGGACTCAGTCACCTTGTTTATACTGTAATAGAATACAAACTTGTACAAAAATAGTTATACAATGTGTTCCAAGTGTATGCATTCATTAAGAGAAAAATGTGTTTGAATATATACATACAGGAAGGGCCCAAGACAATGTGCACGCAGAGTGGAAGCAGTAAGCCCTGATGGCATTGCCTCTTTAAGAATATTTTGGTAATGTCTGCAGGTTTGCCTTTATTTTTAATATAAAATACATTGGCTTTAATATTCTATTTTGAACGGACCCTATTCCATTGGGAAGGTAGTAATTGAATAGTTATGTAGAATAGTTATATCATATTCTACCTGTAGTCTGAATGAGATAAATATACCTTAATATCTCTTTCTTTAACTCAAGTGGTTATCCATAAGGTTAGTTCTATATGCTGGACTCTTCTGGGAAGTATACATTACAGTACAATTGTGCTACGCTGATAAGATTGTATGTGCAAAAGGAGTAACTGTGGTCCTTATGCTTATAATTTAAATTAATTGACTTTGTAATTTGAAATATTATATGGTGTAGCAAATTGATTATAGTTGTGCTGTTTTGTTTTTATAGTGTGTATCATCAAACATATATATACCACTTATGGTCATCTGTTTAAAACAAAGAACTTCTGGGTCCCTGTGGGCTATATGTGTTCTAATATCACTCAATGTTATTATATGTATATTCCATAGATACAAAAATAACTTAAATTACTCGACAGTATAGATATCTCATGTCTGATATTTTTTTTTATTCTCTAAATTCACAGTATCAACAATATATAGTTAATGGAGTTCCTTTAAATGGAAAGGTCGTCCACAGCAGTTTTAATTAAGGTTAGGAGCTATATTTTACCTTTGTATATACCTGACTATTAGCATTTTGGGAGAAATGTGGGTATTTTGTATTCTGATTTACCTTTTAGGGAATTAAGTACTTTTCTTGTGATATCTTCAAGAGTTTGTATATATTGTTTTTTGTGGTCAACTCTAGCATTCTTATAGGAATTATATTGCACCACTCTATATACTGAAAGGAAGTATACTATATCACCCAGAGCCGGCGCTACCAAGAGGCGAATTAGGCATTCAATGTAGTCAGAGGGAACTGTTGCAGGCCACAGCAACCAAGATGGTGCCTCCTCGGTTACAGGAGCTTGGGAGATCAAAAAATCTCCCCTCGCCAGCCCTCTCTGTGCACAAAAGGCAGGGAGCCTCTCATGCACCCTAGGTTGAGTGTAAGTCAGAACATGGGGGGTCACATGACTTCCAGGCGCTCAGACAAGTGACAGACAGGGAGCTTGCTTGCATGAGAGCCAGGCTGAGTGGAGGCTGCTGGGCCCTTCAGTCTGTGTGGCAGTGTGTGTACATGTGCCTGCATGTGTTTGTGACACTGAATGCATTGCTGAGGGCAGGATCAGCAAGGGATGGCCAAATGTATGTTTGCCTAGGGCGGAAAAATGTCTTGCACCAGCCCTGATATTACCTTTTGTGGGTGGTTCTTTGAATGCGGATCCAATTATGTGATTGTGACAGAGTGGTCTTGTATGTTGGAATGTCCTTACCATAGAGCAGGCCAATGCATATTACACATACCAACAGGACCATTATCTATGATTAGGACATATTAACCCCTTTATTAACAACCTTTATCAAGACACCATATAAATAGATATTTCTTACAACCATTTCCATTGAAACCTTCAGAATCCTACAGAATTGCTTACGAAGAACTCTCAGTGCATCTTACTTATAATGTATAGTAATGTATTTGTAGTATGTGCTTGTTCATAGGACAAAGAATAAAAAAAAAAACTTACAAAGGCAAGCAGTTTTCTATGACTTTTCTTAAGAGGCGTAAATATGTGTGCTTATCCCTAATAGGGATATTATACAAAGACAAGAAAAATATGTCCAAGTCTTAGGTTACACACACAAAATATCTCATTTATTTGGCAACAATGATTTGTTTTGCACACTCTGTTCCTCAACAGTATTTCATATGTGAAGTTAGTTTAACATCCAGGAACTAAATTCAAGGGCATAAAGTCACTTGATATTTCATTTGAACAAACACTATACTGTAGCTTAATAAGAATAACCATAGAGCAGATGGATGACTTCAATTATCTAAACTCTATGGTAAGCACCTCAATGCTATGAACACTTAGGAGACCCATACAATTTGACAATAGCACAAACAACCTTCATGTGCTTGGTGAAGTTTTGGCAAAACCGCAATATTTACCCAACATCTTTAAGTTTTAGCAGGGCTATTATTCAGGAAGAAGTTTCAGTTGATTTAGCAAAGCCATCCAGCTTTGACTTTAAGCACATTTATTTTTATGAAATTTTGCATTATGTCTGTCAAGGCTGAGAGACTGCCAGTAACACAGCTAAATCTAGTGAGAATCCAAATAAAAACACATTTCTATGTGTTTTCTAAATTGAATAACAATTTATGGTACAAGCGAATTGCATAACGTAGTGTGCATGCAGATTGCTCCGTAGAGAGACGTTCAGTTACAAATTCTATCCATTATAAACTATCAGTAGCAAAAATGAAATTGTAACTTCCTCAGGAAAAATTAAGATGACACAAGTCAAATTCTTCATGGCAATTAAGAAATATTGATTTTGTTGATTCCTGGAATGTCTTGCCTAATTAAATATTCTGAGTTCAAAAGTGTGTCAGCTATGCAGAGCATGTTTTGTTTATGTTATCCTTAATTTATGTTTCACAAATTTATTATGCAAGACAGGGAACAATGCCAACAACTAATAACTATTTAGTTTTTTTTTTAAAATAATATACACCAATCAGTTTATTTTATTGCTACAATATTTATATTTAAAACTTACCTTTGCATATTATCGTGCAGGTCTAAATCCCCAGCCTCTGTTTTTGCAAGACAGTAAACAATGCCAACAACTATTTAGAATAAAAGTCTTAGGGGGACACTACAGGTTAAAAAAAAATCATAAAAACATAGATTGGGTCAGCAGATAAAAAAACGATTGTCAGGATTCTACACTGACCTTCTGACTCATGTATTTTAAAGTCCTAAATGTTGTGCTGATGTACCACCTGCCTCCTCTAGAGTCCTCCCTACCTGTGTTTGCTTGTATTTCTTCCCTGCTGTTTGGTGTCAAGTGGTTGTTACCTTTTGCAACACACCCCTGTTGAAAAGATGCAGTTTATTTCAAACAGTGCTTTTTGCATTGAAGTTGGATGCCTGCCTTCTGAGAGCTGCTGCTTCTGTTCTGATCCTCTGCTTAAAGCACATTTGAATTGTGACCCCGTCCAGAAACTGGGAAACTGAACCTGGGTGACTCAACCAGCCTGGGGGATGTTTTTCAGCATCTCCTGAGACCAACAGGCTACAGCACGATTTCTTCAGCTAAGTTGCTCCCTTAAAGTTACTCCTGCTCATTCCTCACCCTCTCTAGGGTGTTCCTGTTTAGCTACCCTTCTCAGACCTCACCCTCTCTTGGGTGTTCCTGTTTAGCTCCCCTTCTCAAATCTCACCCTCTCTTGGATGTTCCTGTTTGGCTACCATTCTCAGAACTCACCCTCTCTTGTGTGTCTCTTCTGTTTAGTTACCCTTCTCAGACCTCACCCTCTTGCTTAGTAACCTTTACCCAAGGTCTCATCCCTTATTTAACGCTCTCTTCCCCCACCCCTGGTTTGTCTACAGTCCCCGTTAAAGCTCTTTGTTTATGCTGCAGTTCCTACTCAAAGACTTTTCCTATTCGGCAGTTCTTTGCTAAAGTTCCTTTTTGTATCTCCTTCAGCCCTTATTCTAATCACTATCTCTTTGTTTCTATATCTGTTCTCACCCTGCACAATAAATAACATGCAACCAGACACCTCCATTATCCCTGCACTGAAACTCCTACCTGATCTGGTAAAGGCCATGACAAAGATTCAGCCCAACTAGTTTGCCCAATTTTCTAAATACTTTCATTAGTCTCTATCTTTATCATATATCTAGAATTGCCTTATGCATGCTTAAATCCTCAATGTATTTTCCTCTACCATGGAAGGCCATTCCATGTATCAACTATTCTTGTGTATTTTCTCTAGAATTGTGGAAAATAATATGCACACATAATTCTTTTTTTTTTTAATGCTACGATACTTACATTTAAAACATATCTTTTGAAGCTTCTATTGCAGGTCTGTACCTCCCCCCTACTTACAAGAGTCCCAGAGAAGCGCATTAAGTCACCTAAAGTCCACGTGTATTGGAAGTTTCCATAATATCTATGGAGAGACATGAAGATTTACTGCTCATCCAATCAGAAAAGTACCATATGTGTTGAATTTTCAAATAGCTAGTGGAAGGAGTTGTTATTCTCAAAACATAAAAAACGATTCATGTTTCGCATGAAAAATATTATGCAATGTATATGTAGATATATGTTCTGTTTTATATCTAACATGTATATGTTTATATAAAAAGAGAGAAAGAGATAGAAAGTGATAGATATTCTCTAAAACAATAATCAAACATAGGTGACAATCATTAAGGCCCCTTTCTAGCAAAAATATGGTAATTTTAATTTCTATGTGTTATCGTCATTTGATGGATATGATGCACAAAGACTTACACTGACATTAAGAACCTCTCAATCATTTACACAGAAGGTTAAGCCCATTGTAAATCTTATACCGAAGTACAGTTCTGATCTTTTAATATATAAAACAATTATTATTTATTAGTCAAAAATGTTACAAAAATGATGTAAATTAAATTGTAAGATATAGTTATCTATTAAATACATTGTTAATATTACAACGATGGAAAGGGCACTGATTTATTTCTTGACATCAGATAATAAGATATGCTGGACAAGATACAAGTTCACTTTCGTTTGCAATATTTGCTTGCAATAATGAGCTACATTCTGCCAATTTGTATTGAAATCCATGATGTTCATTTTTGCTTAAACCCTGAAATTAATATAGGGGATGTTAATAACATATATTACGGATATTATGAAAATTATACCTTCAAATGTCAGCAAGGTAATTACCATGTAATATGAAGTTAGAAACATAGAAACATAGAATGTGTCAGCAGATAAGAACCATTCGGTCCATCTAGTCTGCCCAATTTTTTTGAGTACTTTTATTAGTCCCCCGTTCCCGGTCTTATAGCTAGGATAGCCTTGTGTCTATCCCACGCATGCTTAAAATCCTTGACTGTGTTTATCTCCACTTCTCCTGGAAGGCTATTCCATACATCCACTACCCTCTCAGTAAAGTAATACTTCCTGATATTACTTTTAAATCGTTGCCTCTCTAATTTAAGACTATGTCCTCTAGTTGTGGTAGTTTTTCTTCTTTTAAATATACTCTCTTCCTTTACTGTGTTGATTCCCTTTATGTATTTAAATGTTTCTATCATATCCCCCCTGTTACGTCTTTCCTCCAAGTTTAGAGAATATAACAGAAGGACGGATGGTTAGATAGTGAAAACTGGGAAATGTCTAAACATAGTATTTACAGAAAGGTATTAGATACACTGCTTAGACTTCCATTGCAAGTAATAAATACTAACTAAGAAAAGGAGTCTAGGCATATGTGGGATGGGCCAACACACTGGTATGTATAATGAGCAATTACTGGTCAAAATGCTAAATTTGAAGTTCTCAGTTTTGTCAATTTCTATGGTCATTACCCCACATTAGAAATTGGACATAAATATACCTTTGTACATAGACCTTAATGTTTCTTAAGACACAATAAGAGATCAGAGCCTTTCAAAATATACTTGTGGGTTAGAAAGCTTATTTTATGATTCATTACCATAAGGTCATTACCATACGGTGCATGGAGTGACCGTAGCTGTCATATAAAAATGGGTGTGCGGGCTGCAAATGTGTGCTTAGGAAGCAAATTAAAGTTTGCTTCCTGAGTACTGATGGTGTTGCTAAAGTGCCTCACTATCAAGGCACTTAGCAACACCAAAAGACTCAGAATGTGTGCAGGCAGGGCCTCTTTAACCGATGTGCAAAGTGGGCACTTCCCAGGGCAAAAAAAAATCTGAAATAATAAAAGTCAGAAAATATGTTTTGTTTTTATTCAGATTATTTTTATTTTTATAGTATATTACAGGATATGATCAAAATGATGGTATCTAAAAAAAAGTCCTTCTTGTCCCGATAAAAACAATATATAATTTGTGTGGGTACAGCAAATGAAAAAGAAGAAAATTAGAGCTAAACACAAACAGCACAGAAATGTTAAAATAGCCATTGTTCAGAATCACCAAAAATGTTTCAAAGGGTCTGTCCATAAGGGGTTAAAGGGACACTCCCACAAAAATGAAAATGGTTTATTGTTTTTATGTTATATTGTTGATTTCAGATGTGTTTTGTTTTTGTTATGTGACTGAATTTAATAAAATACCGTATTTGCTCGAATATAAGACAAGGATTTTTTCAGAGCAAATGCTCTGAAAAATACCCCTCATCTTATATTCGAGGTCCTCGAATGTCTGCGCTCATCGCGCAGACATCCCCTAAAGCCGCCTGGCGGTTGTGCCGGTTTATAGAAAGCCAATAGCATTACATGTATTCCATAAACCGAAAGTCTATGAACCGAATGTCTTTCTGTTTATAGACTTTAGGTTTATGGAATACATGTAATGCTATTGGCTTTCTATAAACCGAAATAGAGTCCCCATTCATAAGAATTTCTTATGAATGGGGACTCTATTTCGGTTTATAGAAAGCCAATAGCATTACATGTATTCCATAAACCGAAAGTCTATAAACCGAAAGACATTCGGTTCATAGACTTTCGGTTTATGGAATACATGTAATGCTATTGGCTTTCTATAAACCGTAATAGAGTCCCCATTCATAAGAATAGAAACTCTATTTCGGTTTATAGAAAGCCAATAGCATTACATGTATTCCATAAACCGAAAGTCTATAAACCGAATGTCTTTCGGTTTATAGACTTTCGGTTTCTGGAATACATGTAATGCTATTGCTATTCTATAAACTGAAATAGAGTCCCCATTCATAAGAATAGGTCAATTGACCTATTTGTATGAATGGGGACTCAATTTCGGTTTATAGAAAGCCAATAGCATTACATGGCTATTGGCTTTCCATAAACCGAAATAGAGTCCCCATTCATACGAATAGGTCAATTGACCTATTCGTATGAATGGGGACACTCTTACCCACATTTTACTTCATTTTTCAGCCCTCTAGCCCTTTCCAGGACTTTTTTAGAGGCATTTTAGTGGCCAAAAGTTTGTGTCCCCATTGACTTCAATGGGGTTCGGAGTCAAGTTCGAGCACGGACCCGGACATTTTTTCGAAGTTCGGCCGAACCTGCCAAACCCGAACATCCATGTGTCCGTTCAACTCTATATATAACCCCTAGTGACTTTACAGCACACATTTCTCACTTTGTCGCTGGGTACACAGAATGCAGTCTATAAGTCTGAATTTTGACCATAGACTTGCATTCAATGGGAGAGTACTGTAATTATTACATCACATGGGGCAGAGATATGATCCTGTTTTATCAGGTTCATCTCTTTTGTGTTGGAAGACAGGTAAAAAATTGTATATACAGCCACCTAGTCCTGCCCATTATGATACACAGAAGTCAGTAAGAGAGGGCAGTATCTTATGACATCATCATGCAGGATTTGGCCACAGTTGTAAAGTGAGACTGGCTAGAATACTTTGGACCATGTTGCATCATGGGAAATATTCCCAAAATGGAGCCAGGAGATAAACACCTTTTTATTTTTCCTTTGATATGTAATTAAGTCAACCATATAAAAAAACAGTGTATGATTTATATATGTGTTTGTTTTAATTGACCAGGTTAGGTGCAGTTTTCCTAGACTTTGCAAAGGCCTTTGATGTGGTTGATCATGATCTTCTGCTAAACAAGCTAAATTGTTCTGGTATAAATAAAAAAAGGTCGATCTGCTGGTTTCATTCATACTTGTCTGATAGAACACAATATGTGTCCATTGCCAATACTACCTCCCTCCCGTTGCCTATCAAGTGTGAAGTGCCTCAAGGATCCGTCCTTGGGCCACTGCTTTTAATCGACTATTTATACATGATCTACCCTCAGTGTGTCACCTGGCTCATGTGCAACTTTATGCTGATGACACATTTATACGAGTGGTACTAAACTATCACAAGTAGAATCTGTGCTAAAGGGTCAGTATTCTAAAGTTGAAAAATGGATAGCTAGCAACAAATTATTACTCAACACTGAAATATCTGTGTCCATGTTGTTTGGGACTAATGCAAAGCTACTAAAATTAAACAATCTTCAAATAAACATGGAGACCAAATCTAGTTATAACCTGAGAAAGGTAAATTCATTTAAATATCTTGGTATGTGAATGTGGCTAGATCCAAACTTATCTTTTGGTCACAATATTGACAAGCTTGTGTCAAAGCTGTATCCTAGGATTGGGTCTCAATATAGGAACAAGTCAAACCTAGATTCCACAGTAAGGAAATGTATTGTGCAGCAAATGTTAATGCCAATCTTATGACTATATAGACTATGGAGATGTTGTATACGATTCTGCACCGCAGACTCAAATTGGTAAACTCGACACTCTGTACAATACATTGTGCCGATTTCCCCTACAGAGCAATTATAACACTCATCATTGTAAAATGTTAAAAGAGTTAAACTGTTTGATGCGTGCTCTGGAAAGCTCCTTCCATAACTCAGCAGCATGCTCACTCCTACCCCCTGCACATCCTACAATTTCAGATCCTGCACCAGCCGCTCACTAGCAATCCCTCACTTCAAAAAGTAAGCAGGTCAACGTGCATTCTCTTTCAGAGCTCCTCATATGTGGAATAGGCTCCTTTATTTTTCATCCTCTAGTCTAAAAACCCTGAATGAGTGTCTCCCAAATCCTCAAAACAGATTGTAACTGTTATTAGTTTACAAAATCCTTTGTATACTGTACATGTTGTTATTTTTTTGTATTCATAATGATTTACCCAGCATGTTCTCTTTTCCAACTTGTTTAAATGTATGTATGTATGTATGTATGTATGTATGTATGTATGTATTTTAATCTACTGTTAAATGTGTAACTCTGAAATTACATTATGGACTGGGTCCCCAGGACATACTTGAAAACAAGAAAATCTCAATGTATTCTTCCTGGTAAAACACTTTCTGAATAAATAAAAAACAAATAAATCTAGTTACATCTTATGTAGTGGTAATGGATGTTTCTATGCATAGTAAATCTCTTTCATTGCTTGCCTAACAAAGGGACTATACTTATATCATGGGGCACCATGATTCATTTGTTTGATCATGGTGAAATGGTGCATTTTGGTTTGTTTTTTAATCCAAAATGATTACAGCCCTTTCAGAACAGTTCATAATCTGATTTGCTAAAACCTACATTTTTTGGCTGTTTTAACTAAATGACTCATGAACCAAAATAACAATTACCCTCATCCCTAGTGGCAACAAACTAACATAAAAGAAATGTAATATCAATTTCTGCTGTTTGGAGTGGCCTACAGCAAAGAAAATAAACTATGTTATTTGTTTGGCTCTTGTGTATAACATTAAGAATGTTTATACTTATGTATTAAAATAACCAGTTATAACAACTATTGACTACACTATGATTTTCTTATCTAAACTCTATTTGGGCCAGAACACAAAATGTCACTTCAATGAGCATAATTCCTGTCAACTGAGAACAGCAGATTATAGACAAGAGAATCAAGAGAAATCAAAGACATAATTAGAAGATCAATTTAATCAGTTATTTGTCATTTACAAAACACTATCAATAATTTCACCAAAACACTTTTTAGAAGGACTAAAGGAGTATCCACCCAAAGGAAGTGGGTGATAACAAGCAACATTTTATGTTTGAGTGTGCCGTACCATTATTTTGTATATATCTCTCAGAATCAATCACCTCTGCAACTCCTCTATTTTGAGAGAGATAGAAGAGCGATGAAGGTAGTGAACATGCAATTTGCTATTATAAACAGTCTGGTATACAAACGTGTTTTCTTGTTATCTTCTTTTTCAGTCAAGTAGTTTTTGGAGCCCAATACATTAACAAACAATCAAATTTAAAGAAGAATTGGTTTACAGGTCTATGCAAAAAAAAATGGGAAGCTACATGACATACTGTATCTCTTCAAGGCACATGCAACCAATAATTTGAAATTAAAGAGATGAGGGATATTGTTAATTATAAAGCACCAGTTCATAGAATAAGATGTAATGTTGCTTTGTATCATGCACAACAATCCATGGATAGATGGGTTATTCAATTGAATCTCCCAGCTTCTGATGAACTATACATTTCTCGTTTTTCCACCAAGCTTGGAATGGCAGAGGATTTTGGAAGCTGGAATAGTTCATAGAACTCAACAGAGTTTGTGTGAATTCAGTTTTATTATTTGGCTAATGTTACAGTTATGTTTTATTTATACACTAAATCAGCTATCAATAGTTTAAGCACACATGTTTGTGTCATATCCATGATTTGTAACAGAGCACATGCAAGAGGTGATATGTCAAGAGAGCATGACATAAAATGTATCCTGGAGAGGTCCCTATGTGCATAGTGTATGCGTAGACTCTAAAGTAGGTTTTTTTAAATAGGTATAGAGCAGAGATAAATGAATCAAAATTGCACAATGAACAAAAAAATTCTATTATATACATGTATATAAAAACTACATTTAAATTTAGCACTGCAGGTTACAAAGAGGATTCTGCAGGCAATGCATTGCTTGAGAGAAAGCTTGCTTAGGAATTTTATTAGTGTACTGATCATATACAATTTGTCACCATGAATCCATTTGTATTATATAATTAAAAATGTCAGCTCCAATCTTGCTTGTGTTACTGTTTAGAAAAACCCTTATTTGTTAATAAATTACCTCACAGCCAACATGACAGAAAAAAACAACAGTCTGTAGAATTCCACATTTAATGGCATATCCAATCTAAACGGTTTGAACTGTTAAATGGTTTGGGGGAAATGTAAAATACTCTGTAACCTAAACTATTTTGACAAGTTTAGTTTATCAAGGAAACACTATGCTGGAAATTGTATCAAATTTCTTAGGAAATAATATCCATTAAGGACAAATTATATTATTGGTGCCAGTGAAAACCAAGCTGAATGTGATATAGTTGCAAGTGACCAATAGAGGTTTAATTCCCCAGGAGGAAAGACATTTTATTTTCTGCTTAAGGTTATACTAAACCTGTAAATGGGCTTGGAGAACAGCAATATACTTGTGATGATGGCTATACATTTTACTGCTCAACTGTAAGCACTACAATTTGTTATAGAATTTAACATTATAGTAACTTAGAATTATTCCTCATCTATTTATAAAGTATGTTTTTACATAGGAAATCCTTGGAGTTTTTTTAAATTTCAAAATTTGACAAAAAAACATATTTGAGACACAAACATAGGAATCTGAAGTCATTCTGTATAAAATGACTTTGATATATCAATGCAAGAACAGCAACTCTGTGAGGAAAGCTTTTTATTCTAAAATGGGTTTACATTAGCAGAGGGGCTACAATCAGTTATTTTTGATATATTATTCTGGAGGGTGATAGCTTTTAGTGTGAATGGTAGAATTAAATACAGATAATGCATTACAAAATATTAAACATAAGCTATAGACTGTGCAGTGCATATAGCCTTTTCAATGTGTATGGTTGAATCTTCCATAGAAAAATCAGTAAAAAAAAAACAGCCATCTTTATTTATTCAGCAGACTACAAATGTTTTTTTTTTTGTGGACACTAAACATCTTGAGTTTTTGATAATAAAGATATACCTGAGCTGGCTTTACTTAACAAGGGATAACATTAAATTATTCTATGAATCCTTATAGTGTAGGGATGATGATGGTTAGTACATCAGTAGCAGTTATTCAATATATTTCAATAAGGACACAATAATTATGAATTCTACAGTCTTATTTACAGAAGACTTCCTTTCCAGTACTTTTAGGATTTTTGGCAGTTCTTAAATACATTCTGCATACAAATACACTTAAAGATTTATTTAAATACACTTAAAACATAGAAGGCTATGGGGACAATAGAGGTGAATTTCAGTTTGGTGCGTTTCCAGCTGCTTTTGCCTTCAGAAGCTATCAATGTGTAATCAGCCATAATGATCTAACTGCGACTCTATTTGCGGTCACATTGGGGCATGTTGGGTAGCTTTAAATTCGGCTTCTGAAATGTCTCTGATGTCCCTTGAATCATTCCGGATTTTGGTGGCACCGTTTTGTCCTGTCTATGATGAGTAGACTCTTGAGGTTAAGTTGGACATCTGGATATGCTGGTTAGTGCAGCTAAAGGCTGCTGGCCCAACTAGATCACCATATTCAAAAAAATGCATAACGCAATAACATAATAAGCAAGATTGCTACATGGCAAACCCTTAAATACCTGTTGGGTTTTGTGCACAAAAAATACTCAATCATTTTAATTTATAATAAAAAGAAACCCTCCTTAAACCAACATGATAAATGAAAAATATAATTTTAAAACATGCAAACCAAACTGAAAAAGTGTCAAATAAAGCCACTCTTTTTCTTCACCCATCTGAACTTTGATTCCATTAATAGAAAATATGTTTGTAATTCGCTACTTTCTGTAAATGTCTACTGATTAAATCTGCTTCTTCATAATCCCTCAAGATCAATTATAGCGTTTCTTTTTAGTATTGTCTTGTTCTGTATGGTGCTTAAAACTGCTTTTAATGCAAAAATTGCAACACATCAATGGTCAGTAATCTTAAAGGAATGGTAACACATAATTTAAAAAAGTCCTTTCATTGCTTTCCATGGTGTTTTTTTTCCAGTTTTGAAACTTTACACCACAACTTCTCTTTATCATTGTCCATCCTATTATTTGAGGGTAAACCTGGAAGGATTCAAAAGTCAAATATTTTGTTTTACATTTTTTTTTATTGAATAAAAAAAAGAAATCCCAGTCAATCCCCAGGAAAAGGTTATAGTTTATATAACATTTTGTACATAGACAGATAATTAAAAAAAAATCTGTAATTATACTATAACAGTTTGATTGATTTTAATCTACTTTTTTTCCAAGACATGTGGGAGACAAACATTCCTAATGATATTCAATCTGCATTATTTATATTTCAGTTTACGAAATAATATTTGTGTTGATGCTTTATGCATAGTAAATTACCTTAATTAATAAGGTATTTTTACTTGTACAAAACAACTAATTGCTTGTATAATTGTCTATGTACTACTAAATGACTGGAGGTCAATGAGTTATTTACATGCAGATCTGCAAGAGCAGTATAGTTAGATTAAATAAAAAATCTAAATCCAATAATTAGGAAAGTGTGTATAATTATTTTTCTAAAATGTGTAATTTCTCATAACAGCCTTTTGTGTTGTAGTCTTTCTGCTGATACATAAGAATTCCACTTGAGGCAGCTATATATTTTTTGTCTTCTTTATGAAAGGTAACTTGCATATTATTAAACATAGGTGCTGTTCCACATGGCTGGTGCAGTGCTGTAAGTAGCTTTTTTGTACCTGAGACAATAATATTGTGTACCCCACAATACAGTGTGTCTCAGCACACTTATTTGTTGCGCAACCACACTAACTGTCCCAGAATCCTCTATGTTGCCTGTATATATTTATTAACACTTTCTGTTTGCCCATACCTTACTAGGCAACAATTTGCCCATAACATATATATTTTTTTTTATTAGAAAAGTACAAAAGTTACATTTTATTAATTCGCTCTGATCATCTCAACAAACAGTACAAAATACAATCTTTATCATCAGATTCCTATTTACATAGACATGTACTGTACACAAACAAAACAAAATACGATGGACAAGACACACATAAAGACAAGTACTGGTCAAGGTTCTATATTCTACTTTTAATTTTATGTTTATTTATTTATGTGAGATGAGGTATGTTCTATGTTGGGTAGGGCCCTTTTCTCCTCCTAATGTTCTTATACTTTAGCTATTGGGTGTTTTCTATTATCTTAATCCGATTCTCCAAGCCTCTTATTCTTTGTTTCACTTTCCCTATTTCTCTGATTCTCCCTAGTTCCATTCTTAGCTGGTTAATTGTTTGGGGTTTTATATCTTGCCAGGTTGGGGTATCTCTTGTTTTCCAATTCCTAGCGATTATCAGAATTGTACTCAGGAGGATGTGAATTATTATTTGGGTTTGGTCTCGATCCATATTAGGCCACTCTAGATGAATTAAGATACTTTCGGGTGAGTTTTTTAATTGTACTCCGTGCTCAGTCTTATTTTCTTTATCACTTCTTCCCACATTAGTTTAATCTGCCTGCATCCCATCCATATATGTAAATAATCCCCTTTTTCTACCTCACATCTCCAGCATACTGCTGGTGTCAAAGGGAACATTTTATTGAGTCTGCTTGGGACAAGGTACCAGTAGTTCAACATTCTGTAATACGTCTCCCATATATTCAAGCAGCTAATATTGCGTTTTACTCTATTAATGGATAGGATCCAGTCTGAAATTGTGATCTTTTTCCCTATTCTCCTGCTCCATTTTATTCTTGCCGGGAAATCCACTTTATTATATTCAACTAAGATCTGTAAACATTCTTTAAATAGTTTCTTTTGTGTAATGTGTAATTTCTCATAACAGCCTTTTGTGTTGTAGTCTTTCTGCTGATACATAAGAATTCCACTTGAGGCAGCTATATATTTTTTGTCTTCTTTATGAAAGGTAACTTGCATACTATTAAACATGGGTGCTGTTCCACATGGCTGGTGCAGTGCTGTAAGTAGCTTTTTTGTACCTGAGACAATAATATTGTGTACCCCACAATACAGTGTGTCTCAGCACACTTATTTGTTGCGCAACCACACTAACTGTCCCAGAATCCTCTATGTTGCCTGTATATATTTATTAACACTTTCTGTTTGCCCATACCTTACTAGGCAACAATTTTCCCATAACGTATTTTAAAAAAAATGTGTGCTGCATTATTTTATGGCTATTAAGCAGATCTGTCTAAATCAATGAACACATTAAAAAAACATGGATATTGCCAAGAAACCTTTTCAGTTGCTATGGCAACATAGCAACCTATAAGTGCTAACTCCTTGTGTCTCCTGACTATAAACTTCAATTAGACCAAGAGAAAATATGAATGAGTAAGAAACTCAATATTTTAAATTCTAAGTGCCTTAGAATATGAATTTTGAACATTCATGTTATTTACACACTTTTGATAAAAAGGTGAAAAGTCTGTTTTTGGAAACTGCCCATTGTAGATCTCTCACTGTGTGTTCATCTCCATGATGCACACTACAAAAAAAAGTATGGTGGACCCATTCCATGTGTACCGTAAACATTCCTATCCATTGACATGCACAGTACACACAATATGTTTTTCATGTCCGTATGATGATCATTTCATGCAAGGTTTCTTGATATATTGTATTGAATTAATACACTTTGTATTTAAGTGATGATTTTCCCTTTTACAAATATAACTTTTTTTTTAGAGCTTCAAACATAACAAAGTGCTAACATCTTAGATCTCTTTGCTCTAGATTTATCATACATGAAACAGATCACCTCTAGTCCACTTCCACTTTATCTTTCATCCACTGAAATTGGAGTTAGCAAGCGCTGATCTCTATCACCTTCATATAAATCTGGAACAATATATTTTACATTGGTGGATGTTTTATTCAGATACCCTTAAAAGCAGCCCCACTTGAAATAAATGTCATATTTTGACAGTCTCCTTAAACTACATCAATACTGCATTCAGCATCTCAATTGATTTATGCACTACGTATAACAGCTGACATTTTCACACAAATTATGGTGTGGATAATGTCATCTGATGTTTGCCAAATGAGGTATACTAATAGATCTGGCACTAATATAGATTTATTTTCTTTGTATCTTTATGAAAAGACTCTCGCAGAGAAATCTGAGAATACTAAATAATATATTAAACTGAATTATGATTATTTAATATTATTTTTACATTTACTTTTTAAAATAGTAATGTAATTTACTGTATTGTTAATATTTATTGTGTATGTGAGCACTGGCCACGTTGTAATTGTATTGTTGGACAGTTCAGGTCTCATGTATGAGAATTACAAAAATGACTATTGTTGGACAGTATAAAAACCTTGTGTATGAAAGCATCATTTTTTTCTTTCATCACCCACATGGGAGCCTGTTGGATTTCTTTTTTTAAAATCCATGCTAGAATCCTTTTTAATTCTTAAGGTAAGAGGCATAGAAGAGTGTTATAGCCTTTTTTGTATTATATATTTATTTGGCAGTGACTATATACAGTATATATAGTTCAGAAATATAATGGAATAATGCCTAATTTTAGATTAACAACAATATCAAACAGTATAAATCAAGTGTATAGGGGTTGGTAAAATATAAACAAATCAGAAGGACACCGCACAAGCCAATGATGAGTGTAGACTGCAACATGGTTTGCCCGCTTGTCTGTTTTAGCGCCTCCGCTGAGCATGTAAATAAAACTTCAGAAAAGGGAAAATGGATCCAATGAGCTTCCAATAAAAAAAAATCAACAATTAGGGATAACTGTTCTGGGGTAGTTTATTCCATACGGTGTTCAGAAACCAACATATAGTGCGTTACCTCCAGCCGCCATACAGACTCCACCTAACACATTTTGCTCCACTTCTTGAGCGCTTAATCATAGCAAAATATAACCTCATAACATATTAGGATTTGTGGATTCATGGGAAGTAGATCCCACACCAAAGCATTTTTTAGCTGGACTCAGGAAACTCATTTAGGATAGGACAAAAAATAACTGATCTAGTGGCATAAATCAGGGTACATAAAAATAAGTAAAATGGCCAATAGGTACAAAAGTAAGCATCTGATTACAAAAATTAAAACAGTTAAATATTTTAAAATAAACAGCCCAGTAAATAGTGGAAGATAAAAGATGATTATCAATCAGTCTGAATGAAAACGGTCTATAGCAAAGCATTCTAACGTTTAACATATGGTTCAAAACTGCAGAACAAATAAAAGCCATTTGGAGCCTTTTGCACCTTCTGGACTCTGAAAGTATTGCCTATGGTCTGTTTAGGTGCCATATGATAGGGAATAGCTTGATTAAGTAGGAATGAAGAGGAGTGGGTCAGGTATACCTTGGATACATATATTCGACTGGTGGATTCTTGAGTCCATTGTTTCCACTTATGGGTGGAGGCCTTGTATCTGCTGGGATAGGAAACCTCTCTTGCCTCTTGTCTGATAATAGCAGGTAAGAGACTGTGTGAGACTGTTTCTCTGGGGTGTTGCTTTTACTTCTTTTGAATAAACGTCTTATATTTTATTAACACTCCATCGAATCTTAGATTTTCTTGAAGGGTGAAGAGGTGCTCTTTTCTGGCTTGCTGAAATCTGTGTATAATTCCCTTGTCTCATAATGTTGCAGTTCCATGGTGCCACTGGCAGTTTTCTAAAGAGGTTAAGTTATTTTTTTAAGGTTGCTATGTTCAAATGGACAACTGCGAGATCGTTGTTCAGCACTGACTGGAGTAAGACTTGATTACCCCTTATGTCAGCGGGAGTCATCTGGGCTTGGAGCCTGTTCCAAACAAGGTGACTATTTTGCTGAGAACCAGCCGGCTCTTTAGCAGAGTCAACGGAGTTACTGAAGTTGTCATAAGACAATATTTTAAGGTGGCTGAGGTCTAAACAATATCATGTATGGCAAAATGTGCAGTTTTTTAATGTGTGGCCCACGATGTCAGGAGGTCTCACGAAGTGATATCCCATATATTTTGTCCTGTCAAATATATTTGAATGTGCTTGTCTATTTACAAAACACATAGAAGATGCAACTGCTCACATCCACTGCTTGCTCTACTACCAGCTATAACTATTTTTTTAATAGTAGGCTATTCACTTAAAATGCAAGTGTAAAAGTGAGAGGTCAGGCAGAAGGAACATACATACGAATTTGCTCAAAAGTAGCTAAACTGGAAAAAATCTGGAGTAGTAGTGTGGGCATGAGGGCCTGACACAGATTAATAATTAAATGTGTCTTCACTGCAAGAGGATTTAGAAAAATTGGGTAACTAGGAGCATACATGGCAAATGAGTTTCAGTGTAGACAAATGTAAAATTATGCATTTTGGGTATAATAATAAAAATGCAACATATAGTTTAAATGGTGTTTCCTTGGGGAAATCTACTAATGAAAAAGATTTGGGAGTAATTGTACACAATAGACTTATCCACAGTGCACAGTGCTTGCTGGCAGCTACAAAGGCCAATAAATATTGGCATGTATTGTACAAAGGCTATTGACTCACAAGAGGAAGATATTATTCTGCATCTTTACTAGTCCATGGTAAGCGCTCACATTGAATATGCAGTTCATTTCTGGGTGTTATGGAACTACAGAAAGTGCAAAGGAGAAAAAAAAAACAAATCTGGCACCAACTCATGCTTAGTGTAATCTTTGCAACTTCTCCTCCAGCCAGGTTCTGCAGCGCAGCAGATACAACATAAATCTGTCTCCAAGGGAAATTATGCCAAACTGTGCCAGCTCACTCCAGACAGGAAAATAATTGATCAGTTTAAGTAACGTAGAAAAATATTTATTTTTATTAGAATCCAAAGTGATAAAATCAAAAAAGTTAGAAGATCATTTTTGCATCAAGTGCAGAGGAGGGCTAAAAAAAATAACAAAGGAGAATGGAAGGTTTTCGTTATGAAGAAAGGCTAGAAAATTTAAATTGTACAAACTAGAGAAACAGCATCTTAGAGTTATATAAATATGTACGGAGCCAATAGAAATGGCTCTCTAAAGACAAAGACATTAACATAACAGTACAAAAGAGGAGGAGAGGTCACCCGCAATAAAAGGTATGGAATTCACTACCTGAAGAGGGGGTGCTATCGAATGCATTAGATACCTTTAAAAGGGGCCTTTTACTTTTTTAATATAGCAGAACATATAGGGCTATGTTTGTTAGTGTAGGCATTAATATTTATTTAGTGTTAGTCCAAGGAGAAATTTCATTGCCATTTGTAGTCAACAAGAATTTGCTTCTCCATTGAAAGCAGAATTTGAAATTGCTGAAATAAGATTGTTTTGCCTTCTTTTAGATTAACAGCAGTAATTAAGGAATAAGAAAAGGATTGAAATTTATGGACGCAACTCTTTTCCAACCTAAGCTACCATGTAATTATGTAATATTAGTCTTAACACCTTCGCGACAAAGGACGTGCCAGGCACGTCCTGGGAGAAACTCCCTTAACGATAAAGGACGTGCCTGGCACATCCTATGGTGAATCAAGCGGTTTTCGCGATCAACTAAATTTCTGTTTTGGAGCACCCACGATCGCCCCACGGAGCGATCGTGGGGAGCCATATTGACGGAGCATGCTGCTCCGTCAATATGGCTAAGCCCTCTGCCGGTCTGAGCTTCGGAAGTGAAAGTAACTTCACTTCCGTCGCTCTGAATATGCTACTTGTCTGCCCCTAGTTGTAGTTACGTAGCATTGCAATGGAAAATATTTAAAATACATATTTAATTAATTCAAAACTGGTTATATAGATAGATTAGCCTATAGGGTTAAAATTAAATAATTTTTAGCATAAGGGTAGAAAAAGTGGGTTTTTTTTAAATTTTCATCATATTTTATGATTTTTTTTGTAGTAAAAATGGTATCTAATGAAAGCCCTTCTTATGACGATAAAAACAACATATAATTTGTGTGGGTACTGTATGTGAGAAAGAAAAAAATTACAGCTAAACACAAACACCCTAGAAATGTCAAAACAGCCATTGTCACCAAGGGAAAGTCAAGGTGAAAATGTCTTGTCACTAAGGGGTTAAGGTCAGCAGCCAGGAGATAAGCATAAACAAGCAGGGTACCAAAACAGGAGACCAGTAACAAGGTCAAAGGTAGGCCATGTGCAGGTAGCAGGAGCAAACATAAGTCAAGGAGCAGACAGGACCCAAGATCTAGGACAAGCCAGCCTTCAGCAACGAAAAGGTCAAAAAATTGCAGCATAAAAGAGAACCATCAACAAGGGTAGCCCCCCAAAAATACTGGAGCAATTTTCAGTCAGCTCAGAAGTTATGTATGCAGTTGTCTAATGGAGGCTGTTCCATATTGATATCAAATTCTTTGGAACAATAAAGGGTCTACCACAGCTGTAGACTTCAACTTTAAAGGCCCACACTACAAACTATTTTAAAGTGGGTTTTTTTTCCACATGGAAATGGCTATGTTTATCCTTTAATATTTGTTACACAAATATCCATCATTACAAACTTTTGTGAAAATATAATGATTGGACATATAAGGAAACAGCTCAAAAGGTGTAATGCAGAAAAACACAGACAATGAAAGAGAATAGTACCCAAGATGTATCCACATATTTGTTTGACTATACCATGAATTTTTTTCAGAGCAGAAACTCTGAAAAAGTTCCCTCATCTTATATTTGTGGTAATCTTATAATCAGACCTCCAGCAGAGAGAAGAGCTTTAGATAACCTGGACCCTCTTTGCAAGCAAGCCAGTGGATGTCTGTTCGCTGTGCACAGACATCCTCTGACGCCACCCACTGCACATCAAGTGACCTCCTGCTGTTCATTCTCAGAAGTCCTGTGGAAGTAACAGGAAACAATGGAGGATGTTTTTGCACACCAGGTAGTGCACAAACATTCTCCTGCTACCCCACTAGACACTAGGGAGTTTTGTATTGGCAAGTCTGATGGCAGTTGTCAAGCCTGAGGGATAAATTTGCAAGTCTGTGGGTGCATTGGCAAAGAAAAGGAAATAAAAACAAGAAATTCATTTTTTCAATCAGATATTTCTATTGATTTCTATTGATATGTGTCCTGATATGGATGACCGGTGTCTTAAGATCATAACACTGCTGACTGCCAAGCACAATGAAAGAAGAAAGCCCCATAACTATACATGATGTGAACATATTAGACAGCTACCTAAAAAATACAATGTACCTGTCATACACAGGACTTACCGTGTACCGAGTTGAGCTCGAACTTGACCCCGAACTTGACCCCGAACACGAACCCCATTGAAGTCAAGGGGGACACGAACTTTTGGGCACTAAAATGCCTCTAAAAAGTCCTGGAAAGGGCTAGAGGGCTGCAAAAGGAAGTAAAATGTGGGTAAGAGTGGGACAAGTGCCCTGCAAACAAATATGGATAGGGAAATAACTTCAAATAACATAAAATACATACAAATTAAAAATACAGCTGAGCCATAAAAACAGCACTAGATGGAATCTTTGATTTTAGCTTTGGAAGAACATAAATCTAAAGCATGGCTGCCAGGAGGATCAACAGAATTATCCATTTGAGAGAGGGTTGGAGTGCAGGGTATTCTCTTTCAGTTTATACTAAGCAACCCATAGGTTGAGGAGGCGGTGCTGGAGAAGGAGGAGGAGGAGGTAGCCAGAATTTTTCAAAGTGCGCTGTAAGCACAGTATTTGACGGTTCCATTTGACTCTCAGATATGAAGTGCACCGCAAGATGCAAATGTACTATTTACCACCCAAAACTATTAGAATTTTTCAAAGTGCGCTGTAAGCACAGTATTTGACAGTTCTATTTGACTCTCAGATATGATGTGCACCGTAAGACGCAAATGTACTATTTACCACCCAAAACTATTAGAATTTTTCAAAGTGCGCTGTAAGCACAGTATTTGACAGTTCTATTTGACTCTCAGATATGAAGTGCACCGTAAGACGCAAATGTACTATTTACCACCCAAAACTATAAGAATTTTTCAAAGTGCCCTGTAAGCACAGTATTTGACGGTTCTATTTGACTCTCAGATGTAAAACATGTAATGCTATTGCTATTCTATAAACCAAAATAGAGTGCCCGTTCATAAGAATAGGTCAATTAACCTATTCGTATGAATGGGGACTCTATTTCGGTTTATAGAAAGCTAATAGCATTACATGTATTCCATAAACCTAAAGTCTATAAACCGAAAGACATTCTGTTTTTAGACTTCCGGTTTATGGAATACATGTAATGCTATTGCTATTCTATAAACCGAAAGTCTATAAGCCGAAAGACTTTCGAAAGAGTTTCGCCTTATGGAATACATGTAATACTATTGGCTTTCTATAAACCGAAATAGAGTCCCCATTCATAAGAATTTCTTATGAATGGGGACTCTATTTCTGTTTATGGAAAGCCAATAGCATTACATACAATGTAATCGCCGAACTACAACCCGGACATACAGTGAAATGTCCGTGTTCGGATCCGGGGTCCAAAAAGTGTAAAGTTCGGTACAAACCCGAACAGTGTGGTTCGGGTTCGCTCAACACTATTGTTGACAAAGAACAATACCATTCATGTCATGTCAGCTCAATGCTGACATCACATCACTGGACATTAACAACTGTTATGATATGTCTACCCTCCTCATGTAATGTGTAGTAAAGAACCATTTAACTTCCAAAGTGTAGATGCCAACATTGATGCACAATGCAACATATCCACTGTAAATAAAATGGTACCATTAACATTGTAAGTGTGAGGTGTGAATCTACTTGATAAATGAGATATGTTTCAGTTAGTTATTTTTAGCACAGGTCCGGCAGGGGCAGTGAGAGGTTATAAGGAGTTTTTTAGTGGAGGAGTACATCTTGGTAATCGAAATGGTAAGTAACCAAGGGTTACCATTACTACTACTATCTGAGGAGGAGGTTGTGCTAGGCAACTGTCTAGCAACGTCACTATCATTGTTTTCCTCACCAGACTGACTTCCAATCACCTGTGCTAATGAAGGGAGGTTATGTTGCCTCTGGAGCAGTGGTATGCTCTAACATTTGGGTACCTCAAGCTCTGGTTGTGGTGTTAAACTTGAAACTGACAGTCCATCTGCTACATCAATCTCATCTGCTCCAGTTTCACGATCCTCACATCTAAGTGGATAAAGAACTGATCTGGGCATTGAACTGGTCCTGATTAATCACTTTCATGGTCAGTTGCTGGTTTATCCTTGAGATGTACTGCTGGATCTCTCCAGTTAACATGATCTGAACAACTACAGTTCTGTAAATAAAATGTTAGTGCTTCTCCATGTGTGGCACCCATTCAACATGTGCAGACTCATACAACATTCACTATCTGTACTTTCCTAGCCCTCTCCTGTTTCCATTGTCCTGGTTCCCACCTGCCTTGCTCATTGATATACACTAAAGGGCTGCTAACACAAGCAATACAGCTCCTAACAGTTACAATGCATGCCAACTTCTATGACCATGACAGCAAGTGAACTACACAAATCATGCATAATATATATGATTTGGAAAATGTCTTTATCTTGCCTCTCTTTTCAGGTTAGCTATCAATGCCTGATTATTTACAGTTCACTTGTAAGTTAACTTTTCATCCCCACTATTTTAATAAAATACTACAACCATTTTTTTAATTATTATTTATCCTTAGCGTTAAATAGTGCCTGGAGTTAGTGTTCCACAATAGGAGAGGATTGAAGTATTTTGAATCCCTGGCATATACCAGAACCTTGTTTTATTCTTAGTGCATGAGAGAACTGTAACATTTATATTTTATTATAATTCCTAGGATTGAAGAGTACCAGAACAATGTTTTAATCATAGTGTAGCACAGTGTATTATTTTTTTATTACAGGTGTAGGAAATCACTGAAACCTTTTTATGCTTGATTAGATTTTACTGTTTTAAATTAGAACTTTAAATCCTTTGTCTAAAAACTCTTATGCTATAGCTAAAAGTGATAAAAGACTCGATTCAATGGCACTCGTTATGTTTAGTGACATTAGCAGTAAATTAATGGGCACTGATGAGTCAATGGCCATCACTAATATCATTACCGCGCAAATTAAAAAAATAATCATACCCACTACAATCCTCCATTTTTTCTATGGAGAATTAAGACACCCTTTAAAAAATGGCCTTGGAACACAGTTCTGTGTGGCAATTACAAATTAAATTAAAAAAAGTGGCATCTAGTGACCACAGGCCAGCATGAAAATAAATAAATAATTATTGTTCCTAACTAAAAAAAAATAATTATTGCCCCTTCACAGCATTGGCTGTTTCAGCATTTGCAGTGAAGATTTTGATTAGTCTAGGGGTCATTCACAGCCAGTTGCCTTCCTCCCACAAATTTGAGGGATATATTGGGTAAACTGATTCTGGTTCTCTTAATAGTTTAGCAGACCAGGATCAACCATTATATTTTGCTTTTAATTATGTGATCACTGTGAAAATCATATTTATCACGTGCTATAAATGCAAAAAAATAATGAGTTGGACGAACACTGATTGTCAAAAGCCTCCCTCTCTCTTACTGACACACTTGAACTTGTGAGAAAGAGAGATGAGAGACATTTTTACAATCTTTATTACATTTTATACAGTACACATAATATTAAGTCTTAATAAATGTTCTCAAAAGAAAGCCATATCTGTCCTTAAATATATATATAATATGTGGGGATTCAGTTAAGAAGCAAGCGTGCAAGTTTATTTAAACACATCATCATTAAAGATGTAAAATTGCTTTTGTCCCAAATAAACATCAAGATTAAAACAAAAAACATTGTACTGCGTGGTTAAAAAAAGAAGTAATGAAGAATGCAAGAACATCCCACTCCTGGTCAATTCGAAGGACAACATGAATCACCATGTCAAGATGCATCACAGATCACTCTGGGAACACGACGATCACTTAGATCATTAACAACTCTACTGCAAGAATGACAACTTCTATAGCAGTGGGTCTTTCATTTCAGTCTTGTAGATAGAACCGATCTGGAAACTTTTGTGGCGAAAACACAGTGGGATGTCCCTCCCCTCCTCACATAAAAAGTACAATGACTTGCACTGAAAATGAAAAAAGTGCTATTTATTCTGTCAAATAAGGGAATGTTTCAACTCCTGGTGGAGTTTTTTTTTTTTTTTCAAGTCTCAGTTCCTCACAAGCTGTGGAACTGTCTGTACATGACCATTCAGACTGGATCTTCAGGGATTTTAATCACTGCACTGTTAAATCCCCTGAGACGACAATGCCATTGAAGACCCACAGCTTCATCCAAGAACACACCAAGAAATGATCCGCACCCAATGGACCCAGCGGAACAGTTGTTTCATTGTGGGTTGGTCACTTTCTTTCCTACAGACTTTACAGTTTACCCGTCTCACATTTTACCTCAAACAGGGATGGGACGGTTCATCGTGGCTGCTTAAACGCAGCCGCTTCACCACAATCTCACGCACAGTGGCCAGTTCATCGTGTGAGTGTTCATCGTAGAAAGTTCATCATGGGACTGTTCATCGCAGGATCATGTATAAGGTGAGAATTATGATCAGGGCGTTGGTATGGAGTTCTGTTCAGGGTAACCTTTAGGAGGGTTTAATTAATTTATTAGGGAGGTCTGATTGTAAGCCCTGACAGTTCAGCGCTGAACTGTCAGCACTTACATTGCCACAGAAAAATGTGCAATGGGTAGTCATATTAGAGATCGGAGGGTGTCCCGTCACACACCAGTGATTATTCACCCATGGTGACATTGGACAGAGCCAAATTAATGATGTAGCCGAGTTTGGGAACCTTGGCATCTTGTGATTGTGTACCCTTGATGACCTGGTTTATAACATGTAGGCCAGAACATCTAACCTTAACACAGACCTTCACCTATCCCAACCTGGGGTCTTACCTGAGTGCAAAGTTCCTGCATTACTCAGTTTTCACCATCTGGTAACCCTAACAATATCACCCACCATGTCCTAATGCTATGATGGCATCCTAACATATCTAGGTCCTTACTCTCTGAGACCATAGTTGACTGCACTGAGACCAGAGCTGACTGCAATGCATTTAACCAATCTAACCAGTTCCCCTTGCAGTCCAATCATCATTCATATGATTTTACTTGTCAGAACTGCACACCATACCTCTATTCTTAATAGACTATATTGCTTTGATTTTTGACTGTAGACTAGAGAAACTTTTTCTCTCCATCGTTACACTCTCCTAGGTGGCTGCTGTACCTTTGGGCCTTTAAAATGTAACATAATCCTAAACATTAGATTTCAAATGAGATTTAATTATTTAACAACACAAGATTAGTCATTGAATCAATAACCCTCCTTGACATACTGTAAACCTGAGGCACCACAACTGAAAAAAACACAAGGAAAAACACACAAGCACTGCAGGGTACAGACACTAAAATACAGTGATTAAAAGCGCATTAAAATACACCTCAAAATATGTGCTTACAATAAGAAAAAATACTAACTAAAGGTGCAAACAACCACAATATTTAAAAAAGTAGAAAAATAAGTAGTAAAAAATATCAACGAATATATATATATATATATATATATATATATATATATGTCATCAAAACACATACTGCACATACATACATACATATATTAACACTAAATATCCAACTTATACATATGGCTTAAAAATATACATGCAGATAGTTCACTAATATATAATAAAACACCAAAAAAGGTGACAAAAACTGGGTAAAAATATTTATTTCAAATGTAAAGTGCACAAAACACAATATTAATTAGGCACATATACCAATATTCAATAAAATCACACAAAGGTTACCAGCAGGGTTCCTAAATAATGTGGACCTGTAATTCAAATGCAAAAAATATATGGTAGGAAAATTTATGTGGGAATATGTGTGGATGTTGCAAACATTTCTGACGCAAGGACATGATCTGTTGATTCATTTTGTTGATGCAGAATGAGGTTTTCTGTCCTCAAGATCGAGAAAAGAATATTATATTATTGGACATAGCTCCATAAAGTTTTAAAGGTCTCTCCACTAGCTGTTATTGTATGATATATCTGTCAAGATACAATTTAATTAGTATTGCTCAATGGACACCAAAAAACTCGAACTTGTTAAGAAACAAAGGTTAAATATTGAAATTCTCTAAAACATTTAAAGTGTGCATCTCCTAGCTTTGGATGCTAGAATACACAGCTTTTGTTTCACGCTCTTTACCCCTCTTTTATTTTTACAGATTTTTGTATCAATTTTTCATATTATCAGAAGCAATATAATTTGAGTTAGAAAAAAACCAAAAAAAAAAAAAAGGTTCATATGTTGTTTTTTTTATTTTTTTTTGTCTTTTTTATTTACATACGTTTTTGTACACAATTATAGAGACAAACAATCAGAAATAAGACAGAAATAAGACAGGAATCTCCAAATTGTTACATTACCATTAAATATTTATGCATCTTCCCCCCGCCCTCCTAATCATACAGCATATTCCCAATTTTGGAAGCCTAATGGTCGGGGTTCCTATAAAATAAGGAAAAGAAGAAAGAAACTAAGAAAAGAGAAAGGGGTACTCTACCATAGGGCCTTGAAGGGGAGACATAGTAAAGGGCGTACTGGGATGATACATGGAAGCAGGAGGTTCATGGAAAAATTATATAGGAAAAATGGAAAAAAAAAGAAAGAGAGCGAGCACTTCCGAGGAGAAACGGCGGGCGCCTGGCCGCGGGCGGAGTCCGGACCGGGAGACGGCAGGGTCCATAGGGTCGGAGGATATTGGAGGCGAGGCACTAAGCCATGGGCAGGAAGACAAAATCTTGTAGTAATCTTGTATCATATGTTGTTTTTATTTAATTGCTTTGTTTTTTTTAACCTCATAAAATATTTCATGAGAATATTTCTGTAGCGGAACCCCTTTTTGGCTGTCTCATTCCCTTTATTGGTTGTTGGCCCTGCAGAGATTTTCCTATGCCTGGAGTACACAAAACTCTAAGTAACAGTGTATGGCCCTTTAAAAATGCCCAAAAAGCTAACTTTTGAACTTCTGGGTGGAATTGTTTGATTTTTAGTTATGTTCATATTTAAAGTATGCTGATTCTGAAAATGTATGTTTTATGTGAATGTGATGCATATTTTAAAAGTTATTAATATTGTATAAAACCTGTATATTTTAGCTTGGAGATAATTGAGCTGATACAAAGGTTAACTCAATGATCTCCCAAGCAGAGGAATGTACTGTAATTACTAGGATCCAAGTCTTTGTCCTATTCCCTGTGCTTTCCCCAAGTTAAGATTGGATCCTATCTTTTAATCCCTGTCCTTGTCACCTTTCCCCTTGTCTTATGTAAGTCATTTAGTTTCCTGTGTGTATCTGAGCTCGACACCTTTGTATCCTGAAAGGTGTGAGGCAGGATTTCCCTTTGTATGTCCTTAGGTTAAACTTTAATCCTGTTATAGTTCCTTTGTCTAATCTGGTTTGTCAAGATGTTCAACTGTATATATTCTGTGTTTCTAAATCAATAAACAGTTCTGGTCAGTTCTACTCCTGATACTGTGTGTCGTCCAGTGATTGGGGAAAGTGATGGGATACTATTGGACTGTAATACTGATTGTGCTGGATATTCTCTTGGATTTATTACTTGTTCCTGCATCCTCTTAAAGTACTTGGTGGAGTTTAGCTGTGAGAAATCAGCTCTCCGCTACATTGGTTGGCAGCGTTGGGATCCAGACCCACAGACAAGCAAGTACCAGGAAAGACATAAGCATTGATGGATCACGGATGGAGATCAATTGCACCACTTTAAAGCGATCCACTGTAAACGACCTCCTGGAAGCCAGGGGTATTCCCGCCACTAACAAGACCAAGGCAGTCCTGGTTGCAGAAGTCATGGCGGAGTACAGAGCAGAAGAGGGTCCGGCTTTGGTGCAGATTAAACAGGGGCGGTTGGAATTTAAAAAAGAATTGCAATTTCCGGCTGTCATTTTATGGGGAAAACCCACCAACAGAGATTATCGCCAGAACCATGACGGAGGTACAGGAGTTTGTACTACGACAGAGGGTCCAACAAACTCCAGAGAGGAGCCAGATTGTGCCCATGGTACAGGAGAACAAACCAAAGGTACCGTACCAGGCTTTTAAGACTTATGTGGAGAACCAAGCGGCAAGGTGCCTCGAGCTTGAGTTGTACAGATCGGGACTGTGGATACCCAAGCCCCCTTCCCAGTGGCAGGGTGAGTCCCAGGGAGAGGAGACAACCGGTCTCTCTCCCCAGCAGCAGTGTAAACTGCAGGGAGAAGAGGCAGCCAGCCTCTCTCCCCAGCGGCAGTGTACCCTACAGGGAGTGGAGGTAAACGGCCTCACTTCCCAGCGGCAGGGTGAGTTTCAGGGAGAGGAGACAACCGGTCTCTCTCCCCAGCGGAAGTTGAGCTGAAGGGAGAAGAGGCAGCCGGCCTCTCTCCCCAGCAGCAGTGTACCCTACAGGGAGTGGAGGTAAACGGCCTCACTCCCCAGCGCCAGGGTGAGTTTCAGGGAGAGGAGACAACCGGTCTCTCTCCCCAGCGGCAGTGTAAGCTGAAGGGAGAGGAGGAAGCCGGCCTCTTTCCCCAGCAGCAGTGTACCCTACAGGGAGTGGAGGCAATCGGCCTCACTCCCCAGTGGCAGGGTGAGTTTCAGGGAGAGGAGACAACCGGTCTCTCTCCCCAGCGGCAGAGTATTATATTGGGAGTGGAGACAGGCGACCGCCTTCCCCAGCAGCAAGATGCATCCCAGGGGGAAGAAAGTGTCATCCTTCCCCCCCAGCAGCAGTGTGTCCTACAGGGAGCAGAGACAGTCGGTCTCTCTCCCTAGCAACAGAACAATATTATGGGAGTGGAGACAGTCAGTCTCCCTCTCCAGGGGCAGCCTGTGTTCCAGGGAGAGGAGCACGGCACCCTCTCTCCCCAGCGGCAGCTTAACTTACTAAGGGGAGACACCAATCTCCCAGATGGCGCAGATGGGACCGTGGTCTCTGTGCCTGACCCACAGGGATGCTGGACAGCCGGTCCAAATCCCCAGCTACAATCAGAGGAGTACAAGGGGGAGGGGGAAAGTGATGTCTCCCCTCCACAGCCAAGTCCCCACCAGGCTACCCTAGTAGAACTTCTGGCATCGGGGTAGAGCGCAGCTGGCCTCTGCCCCCCAAGCCCCCACAATGTGTTGCCCAGTTATCCCAGAGGAATACCTATGTGCAGTAATTGTTTGTTGTGGGTGGGCTACTCTGGCACTTGTTTATTGTGGGTGGGTGAATCGATTAACTTAGGTACTGACCGACAGAAGGTCAGGTGTCTGGTTAGTCTCCCCCCCAAAGGGGAGATGTGTTACGAAATGGCCTTCACCACTTGGTCCTGGAGAGGCCTGTTTGCCAGCCTCCTCCCCTGTGACTATGGCCCTGGGGTGTATGGCCCTTTAAAAATGCCATGCTGCTGCGCTGGATTTTGGCGCTGCAGCCCTTTGACTTTAATATACAATACCGCAACGCTGACAGGTTGTCAAGACAGACTGAATTGTAAAAATGATTCGTGAGCATCCCCGGACATCCCCAAGTCGATCCGTGATAGATCTGACTGTGTATGCCGGCTTGTGGGCAAGGGGGAGCAGTGTAGCGGAACCCCTTTTTGGCTGTCTCATTCCCTTTATTGGTTGTTGGCCCTGCAGAGATTTTCCTATGCCTGGAGTACACAAAACTCTAAGTAACAGTGTATGGCCCTTTAAAAATGCCCAAAAAGCTAACTTTTGAACTTCTGGGTGGAATTGTTTGATTTTTAGTTATGTTCATATTTAAAGTATGCTGATTCTGAAAATGTATGTTTTATGTGAATGTAATGCATATTTTAAAAGTTATTAATATTGTATAAAACCTGTATATTTTAGCTTGGAGATAATTGAGCTCATACAAAGCTTAACTCAATTATCTCCCAAGCAGAGGAATATACTGTAATTACTAGGATCCAAGTCTTTGTCCTATTCCCTGTGCTTTCCCCAAGTTAAGATTGGATCCTATCTTTTAATCCCTGTCCTTGTCACCTTTCCCCTTGTTTTATGTAAGTCATTTAGTTTCCTGTGTGTATCTGAGCTCGACACCTTTGTATCCTGAAAGGTGTGAGGCAGGATTTCCCTTTGTATGTCCTTAGGTTAAACTTTAATCCTGTTATAGTTCCTTTGTCTAATCTGGTTTGTCAAGATGTTCAACTGTATATATTCTGTGTTTCTAAATCAATAAACAGTTCTGGTCAGTTCAACTCCTGATACTGTGTGTCGTCCAGTTATTGGGGAAAGTGATGGGATACTATTGGACTGTAATGCTGATTGTGCTGGATATTCTCTTGGATTTATTACTTGTTCCTGCATCCTCTTAAAGTACTTGGTGGAGTTTCGCTGTGAGAAAGCCGCTCTCCGCTACAATTTCATTTTTAGTAGATTGGAAATAGTAAGAGTTAAATTGTGTGCAGGAAATATTTTTTAGCTAATTAGTTCCTGCTAAATTTCTAAACATAAAAAGAGTATTTGCAAACTCAATAATAAATAGCGTGATGGAGGATATGTTTATTACAGCTATTACCATGTCCTGCATACCGTGGCAGAATTTAAAACAAGTCTTATGAACGATGATGCACTTCTCCAATAAAGGACTATTATCTTAAAAACCATCCATCACACTTGCATTCAAAATTTCATTTTTCCACTGTTTTAAATTAAGAGGCCATATGCAATTGCCAAACACTGCTAGTGTGACCTTAAAGTTATGGCCATAAGCAGACATTTAGAAATATCAACTACCTATACCACAGATAAGCAAACTCTGGAATGTGAACTGGTCCACATATGTAAATTATATCATCCACAGCATTTACACAGCTTAATGTGGATAACTGAGGTCCTACACTGAAAGAATTACAGTGAAAATAATTGTGTGCCAATTACTGGCATACTTATATATGAGTAGAAGCATCTTACTTTTTTTTTAAACAGTGCCAACAAAATTAAAGGCAGAGCATTAGTATTTAGCACATGAAGTTATTTGATTTCTTCCATTACTGTAAAAACAGTACTCACACAGAAAGTTTTTGTTATGGAAACAGTTAGTTAGTATTAACTAGAAACTAAAACTGCCGCAAAAAAGTTTACAGACTAAAACATTTTTTTTTTATACTAAATTTACTCATACCATTCTTCTCTTTCTTTTGCGATATATCCTTACGACCCACTTTGCTTTAGCCCTAACCGTGGTTTTGTTGTAGCTATTTACCAGGATTTGGTTATAACTGGGAAACAGCCAAAAAGGGAGTGGAGTCACATTACGTCATGGAAGATATAGTGACTAGAGTTGAGCTGACACCTGGATGTTCGGGTTCTGCGGGTTAGGCCGAACTCCGAAAAAAAGGGCGTGTTCGGGGTCGAACTTGACCCCGAACCTAATAATGTAAGGGGGGACCTAATGTCCCCCCCGGTCCCAACCCATTGCCGGCGGGTGGGGACCCTATAACAATAATGACGGGGGACCTGGTGTCCCCCCCGTCCCCACCCATGAGCGGAGGGTGGGGACCCTATAATAATAATGAGGGAGGGACCTAATGTCCCCCCCGGTCCCCATCCATTGCCAGCAGGTGGGGACTCTAAAATAATAATGAGGGGGGACCTAGTGTCCCCCCCCCCCGGTCCCCACCCATGAGCGGCGTGTGGGGACCACAAATAAAGTGACTAGTGGTGCCCAGGGGTTCCAAATTATCTGGAATATGGTATTTGATTGTATGAGGGAATTGGGGTTTATAGAGCTACTGCAAAAACCATTGGAAACTATTATTCCTCGACTGGCCGAAATTAAAGGCAGAAGCAGAGTTTGTGGGAATACACATCCTAATGGCCGCCAAATATATACTGGTTAGAAACTGAAAGTCAATTGTGATCCTGACCTGGCCAATGTTGGCAAATGAAATGGAATTCAAATTAAAAATGGAATATCATATTTGGAAGGAGTGGAGAGAGTCAGGTTGATTTGACTAGCTTTAGGGGGTCTAGATTATTCGGGTGTCTGGGCTCTAATGGAAGGGGAACTTGTTTTTAAGTATCCATTCCTGGGCCTTAAAAGGGGTATAAATAACTATCTTTGTATTTGTACTTGTTCTGGATAAGTGGGGCATTTTCTGGGTTAATTGTTTTAAATGTATTGTCCAAGGGGGAAGAATGGAATTCTCTGGGTATTTAATGTAGCAATATGTAAGGGTCTAGGACACTTCTTTGCCGCATTTTCATCGCTGACAGTTCAGCGCGGCAGTTAGAACTGTCAGCAATGAAGTATAACGCGGCCGTTTCACCGCGGCTGCAGCTATGTAAGAGCTGACAGTTCAGCACTGAACTGTCAGCTCTTACAAATGTAAAAGTAAAACGAAAATAACCCCCGCTAATAAATGATTCCCCCCCCAATAGTAACACTAAACCCCAATACTAACGCTAAAATTAACCCCAATACTAAAATTAACCCCCTAAACCCTAATACTAACCCCCGACCCCTAATACTAACCCTAATACTAACCCCCGACCCCTAATACTAAAGTTAACCCCCTAAACCCAATACTAACCCTAATACTAAACCTAATACTAACCCCTAATACTAAAGTTAACCCCCTAAACCCCAATACTAACCCTAATACTAACCCGAATACTAATGCCCGACACCTAATACTAAAGTTAACCCCCTAAACCCCAATACTAACCCTAATACTAACCCTAATACTAACCCCCGACCCCTAATACTAAAGTTAACCCCCTAAACCCTAATACTTACCCTAATACTAACTGTAATACTAACCCCGACTCCTAATACTAAAATTAACCCCCTAAACCCTAATACTAACCCTAATACTAACCCCCGACCCCTAATAGTAAAATTAACCCCTAACACTAAACACTAAACCTAATTCTAACCCCCTAAACCCTAATTCTAAACCAACTAAAATTGGTAAAATACTTACCTTTAGAGATGAACTGTCCCGCGATGAAATCTCCAGTGATGATCTGTCTTGTGCTGTAGAGTCGGCGGTGAAGCGTCCCATCCCCATATGTAAACCCTCATTTGTTGTTCTGCATGTCACATTTGATAAAATTCAATAATAAAAATGTATATATTAAAAAAAAAACGTGATGGTTGGATTTCTCAAGTTTTATTTAACCTGGGTATACTTAATACATATTTATATTATCATTACATTTGCATGCCTCAATAACTAAAGGACATCTAATTGTATGCAATGCCAGCACAATTATTTATATACTCAAATGCTAAACATTGTCAGCTGAATCTCAAGATTGTACTAAGAGCGATCACAGAATTAAGAAAACCTGTATCAAGACATCTTCATGAGATACAGGGTTTCCCTCAGTTGCTCTGCATCATGCCCTGCTCTGTAAACTAATTTCCTGAATTATCACCGGACTCTTAGTATATGTTAACTATTATTTTATGCATTTCTTATCCTATAATCAAAATCTGTTTTGTCCTTGTGACCTCTCCTAATCTAGAACTTAAGATGTTATTTCATAAAAGCCTTAAATATGTACGCTTTGCTTTGTGCATTGAAATTTGTTTTCATTTCCAAGTATTTTAAAAATATTAGACATAACAAAATACAATATTTTGCAATATGAAATGCACCTACTTTCCAGCAAGTGTTTTCAGAATATTGACTTACTGTATATTATGTTATGCATTTTTATTTCTAGGATTTGAAAATATTTTTCTTTCTACCAAGAAAAAAAGAAAAAAGGTGTCTGTATAAATATTAACTATTGACTATTTTGTAGGATATGATTTCATTCTGTTTCATGTATGAAAGATGCCCAGTGTTTTACACTGAGCTATGGATGTGCCTAGTATTGTAAAATCGCATAAATAGAGAACTTTTGATAAATCCAAGCATAGTCTGACTGTTTGATAGCACAGATCCATGGTATTCTAAAGTAACTACTCTATAAAAATAGTGTAAGTAACTGATATTTGATATTGTGTTATAGAAGAATCCAGATCTTGTTGCAAAATAAAATGGCAAATGTAATTCATTCATCCTCCAAAAGTAACATTTTCTGTTCACTCTATATATTCAGGTATATAAGAAATATATCCAGGACTTTGGCAGTTGTGCAGTTCCTCTTGATTGGCTTTCATGTAGAGTCATACAATTAATTTCTTGAATTCAAACCAATCCTTAGAAAAAGATAACGTAAAAATATGTGTGGGGCTCCCATAAATCTATGCAATTTCTGTTTTAATGGCTCTAGAAATTTACAATTTTTAGCATGATACTATAGCTAATACCTATACCTTGAGAAAGTGTTTTTTATTTTTTTTAAGAAGTATAGTTTGCTTAAACCAAATGGGTCAAATAAATTAATGGGTAATGGGTAATCATGCAAATTGAAAATTAAGCTAAGATATGAGACTATATACATATATATATATATATATATATATATATATATATATATATATATATATATTTGTGGTCAGGGCATAAAGCCGTAGCATTAGTAACATAAGACAAACAAGGAATGGAAAGGTCAGTTGTGGTGTGCCGTAACTGACTAGGTAGTAGGCCTGAAATAAAAGAGGGCAAAAAGATATAAACCAGTTTATTCAGTCTACAAATACATCATAGTATATCACATAATCATATTCTTAAATGCCAGGCGCACCTCTTGTACTGGCTGAGGAATGTATCTGGTGTAAGCCGTGGATTTCCATCGGCCTAATATTTTAATGATGTGCGCAGGGATATTCCTTATGTATGAGTAAGTGACCAGAATAGTTGGCTGGGTTCAAGCCTAACCGAACCAACAACATTCTTACGTAGAGCATGAACTTACTCGTAGTGAGCCTATTACTGTGTAAGGCTAGCAGTGGTTGTGTTGGAGCCATTGTAACGATGGCATTTGTCGAAAACCTCCACCGGACACCATTTATTACTAGTGGTGTAATATGTAATAGTGACCCTCTGTCCTTTGGCGCTAGTTTTTGTATGGTGTAGGGACAGTAAATAGTGATTGTGTGATTTCACCAGGTTTGACCTTGTGATGAAATTGGGGGAGTTGTAGTTAGCAGTGGTAAATTCTTTGGGCTGAAGAAAACCGTAAAAAGCCAAATAGATGGCTGTTTTAATGACATGGTTAGTATGAGTTTTGAATGGTGAGGTGTCTAACAGGTTTGACAGTTACTGAAACAATAAATCGTGGATGGGTTATTTGGGCCGAAGAAAACCGTAAAAAGCCAAATAGATGGCTGTTTTAATGACATGGTTAGTATGAGTTTCGAATGGTGAGGTGTCTAACAGGTTTGACAGTGACTGAAACAATAAATCGTGGATGGGTAATCTGAATGGTGTGGGTATAGGGGTGGAGTCCTTGATACCCTTAATTATGGCTTTCATTTGGTAAGAGGACATAAATAGTTGTCTATTAGGCCAAGTGGTGAGGATGTGGTGTTGAATACCGGTGATATATACCTTAATGGTATTGAATGACAGTGTTAGGTGAAGGTGGCAAAAGGAAATTAATGCAATCATTGTCTCCATGGAAAAATGGTCTGTGATATTAAAGTCCAGCAAGAATCTATTAAAAACATGAAAAGCCCTGCCATATGCCTTCCTGGTGTTATCGGAGAGACCAAGTTGAGAGAGTTGATGCCCGTGATTGAGTAGTTCTTTTAGTCCCAAACCATCTCCTGCCGCCGCGGTACCGGAGTTGGTATCAGGGTAGCTGTTGGTAGGGCTGCCCGGAACTCCCGGTAGGGGGTCTGGGCGAACCGTAGCGATCGGATTACCCAGTGCTGAAGGTGACCGTTGCTGGCTATCTACATCCATCTTATCCAGTCTGGCCGTAATATGACCCAAAGAGGTCAGGACTGAAGATAAAACAGTATGTAGATCAGCCGACTGGCTGCTACCCGCCCCCGAGTTATCAGTCTGAGTATTCAGCAGTCTATATAATTCGGCTTTCCTAGCCGTAGCTGGGAAAGGAATGTTCCTCTTTCTCAGTTCGGCAGTGATCCTAGGAATGGTCCATGCCCTGAGTGATGCAGGGCTCGCGTTGTCGTCACCCCAGGATGGAGTGACCGATCTAGACGGTGTACTGGGGATAGACAATTCTTCCCCGCCTTCAGGTATTTGTGACATGCTACAACACAAAAAATAACATGTAACCTGGGGCACTACCCATCTGGCTGATGTAACTAATGCCAAGTGGCGAAAGTATTAATTAGTAACGTGACAGGTGAGGCCCTGCTAGTTGCCAAGCGGCTTTGAGAGGCACTATCTATGATTTGGCTCATGTGGGGTACGTGGCCATTGGCATTATGGCGGGGTGATGGCCTCTCCATGACTTGTAATAGCATAAGACAGAATGGGGGTGACAAGTGAGGCCCTCTCTATGCAACCAAGCGAGGCGGCTACCTATGAATTGGCCCGAGGGAATGCCGTACCTCCGAAATGAGGATGGGTGTTGCCCTCGCGGGACCACTAACGTAAGGCGTAGAAGGCCAGGAAAAACATACTTAGAGGCTCATATTTTGTATGCCAGTATATCTGGATTATTACCCGAAAAGGGTAGGTAGGGTGGGAGAATTTATCGAGAGAAACATGACGTACCTGATGAGCAAATTGCAAGGTAGTAGGATAAGGTGATACAGGCAATCTGTAGTACCCTACGAGAGTAATTGTGAGTTTCCAGGGTTATATCAATATGTACCCATCATTCCCCCTGCTAACAAGATACCCACCAGTAAATATACCAACAACAGAAGACTGGAACCAAATACTCCAAATGAGCAAGGATGCCTATACCTAGTAATACAGAAAAATACATATAAGGACCCAGGTCTTGCGAGACCATCAGAGGATAATTAATCGTGATTACTGACCTATGACAGGTGAAAAGTTGGTAGAGTAGCAGCACACTGTGGATGCTGTTGATACTGAAACATAAGAGGATCATAATCTCTAAATTGCTAACCTTGCCCGACCGTGAATATCTGCCTTGTACATAATTACAAAACATTTAATACTCCTAAATGGGTAGCTATGATGTACGTGCTTAGATATAAATGAACTAGAAACAGAAAGTAGACCCAGTAAGCCAAGGTATCACACTTCTTGTAACCCTCTTGCTGACCACCGGATTTATTCAAGACATATATCCTAATAAGCATATACGTGCCACAAACTACTGCTGCCAATACCATCCGGACAATTAGCACCAGTAGCGTTTGTTATGACGTATGTCTTCATATCCTGTGACCATGCCCAAACATTAAATGCAATTAATGCCACATGCCATAACCCTTAAGACCACCAGGGGTCAGTCAGACATTTTTAACCCAATACAGACAATATGGTGATTAAGTGTAACCAGTAGAAAGGGGAAATCAGAAATAATGATCCAGCCACCAGAGGTCGCCCTAATACATATAACAATCTTATAATCTAATATTGAACAGCGTTTCGGCAACCGAACGGCCATAAGACAGCCAGGATATGCAAAGACTGCCCCAACCGAATAAACCCCGTTTAATCATTCTCATATTGCATATATGCCGTACCCGAACGCCAGCATTCGTCTAAATATGTACCGAACATGTGATACAATGCGTGCGCCCGTTGACCATTGATGATGTAAACGGCCATGCCGAAACTTGCGACAGCCTTTGGACTTACGATTTTGCGACCGGGTGCCGCCACGAGAATCCTCGCGAAAAACCCCTTGTCTGATTTCCAAGTCAGACAGCCGGAACCGGAGGAACAGGACTCGTTGGGACCCTGGAAGCTGCCCACGAGATGCAGGTAAGCAGAATGGAGTTAGGACCGACCGGAAGTGACGATCACTCTCCACAACTCACCAGACTTAAGACGGTAGTGAGGGAAGGGCTGGTGCTCCTTAAGAAGGGGAACCAAGCTCCTCCCACAACTTCACACCCCGCCTTCCATATATATATATATATATATATATATATATATATATATATATTTATAACTATGTTCTAAAATTTTGAAACTCATAGGGTTCCAAGACAAATATATTAAAAAGAAATTTAGCGATCAACTGTAGCTGAACTTAGCAGATGGAGGTCCTCTGCTGCAGCCTTTCCTTTACTGCAAGCATTTGATCCACTGGACCACAATCCATGGTTACCCAGTATGAAGGAACTCCTACCTCTACAATGTTGCTTCATAAATCACCTTCCCAGCACCCATAACCAGCACCTTCATTTACTATACACTGTAGACACCAAAGCTCAGAGGGACATAACATGTTTATAATGCTTCCTCATGACAATCACCGACTCAAGCACAAGTATTAGATCCAATGTGTCTAGTCATGGTCTAACTGCACCCATTTACACCTTTAATGATATGGAAATTGAGATACAGTATATATATATATATATATATATATATATATATATATATGTACGTCAACATGTCCAGCGTCAAATGCAAACAAAGCGTAATGGCAAACCAATGAGTCTAGAAGCCAGATTAGAAAATATATGGACTAGAACGGAATTTGGCAATCAGGGCAAATTAGCAAGAAGTTAACATTAATCTGTACAATGGAGAGATGATATATAACTTTACAATCAAAAGTAATTGTGTATCAAACTGCATGTAAACCAAGAATTCAAAAAAAACAGAACACACAAACTACCGTACCTAATTATTACCTTATCTAATTGCGATGTTCAAGGGGTTTAAAAAAGGCATAGCTTGCGCTCATGCCATTCTGAAAATAGAAATCATGACCTTTAAAAATAGCTAATTAATCCTCAAGAAACAGTTTGTGATTATATGTTAATTAACCTTTATTTACTTACACAGAACATTTTTTCGGTAGTGTTACCCATGCGATATTTATTCCTTTGGTCAAGAACTTTGGAAAGCAATTCATCAGACTTAATTTAAAGACCAGCATATTGGAAGACCACCAGTATGATATGTCACATTTTTAGACCTTTGGAGCAAGCCATTAGGAAGTTCTGTCCATGTTAGCTTATCTAACACACATCATAATAAATGTGGTTAATCATAATAAAGCAGATACAAAAATTAAGTCAGTCTTAATCAGTTAATTTTGGACCTCATTTGGCTATTTATAGTGACCAATCACACGGCAAATACAGTGTGATTTGCTGTACAATATATACAAAAAACAAAAATTGTCTGCGCTTCTCACTCTAATAAATTTGGCAACAAATATATAAATATAATAGAGATGAGAGGTTTTGGTTAAATGAATTGGCCAAAGCATAATTAAGCTCACCCGCCACATCAAGGCACACTTTTTTATACATTGTACAGAAAATCACACTGTATTTGCAGCATGCTCACACCTGTTTGGTAAACATAATTTTATACATTTATATAATTTGAGCCTGTAACTAGCTTAGCACACCAACATTTTTCTTTTCCCTGCTTGCACATATTTAAGGTTGTAGGCTCCTCATTTTATGGTTGCAGCTTGCTGTTAAAGGGTTAATTGGGAGGAGGATTAATTGCACCTTTCCCAACACATTAAAAAGGTTTTGGTACCAGTATAAACTGCGTTGTGTGCCCACCAGGTAGTAGGTTCTCACCCTATTGAGAGTGTGCCTTGACGTGGCGGGTGAGTATTAGGGTTTAGGGGGTTAGTATTAGGGTTCAGGGGTTAGTATTAAGGTTTAGGGGGTTAGTATTAGGGTTTGGGGGTTAGTATTAGGGTTCGGGGGTTAATTTTAGTATTGGGGTTTTGGGGTTAATTTTAGTATTTGGTTTGGGGGGGCACTTTGGGGGGAATCATTTATTAGGGGGGTTATTTTCTTTTTACTTGTACATTTATAAGAGCTGACAGTTCAGCGCTGAACTGTCAGCTCTTACATAGCTGCATCCGCGATGAAACGGCCGCGTTATTCTTCATTGCTGACAGTTCAGCGTTCTAACTGCTGCGCTGAACTGTCAGCGATGAAGCAGCGGCGATGAAGTGTCCTAGATTAATACAAACTACTCTACATTCACATTCTACTTTCAGTAGTAATCAACTGTTGTTACTTTTGCTATTTTAAAATTAACAAGGTACAGTTATGCAAATTACAGAGCAAAATGGGATCAACAACATTTTTTGAATGAATGTGACAAAATGTTAATGGCTACTGAACAAGAACAAGCTCAAAAATAGGTTGGAACAGTGGGGAACACTTTAGGATAGGAACTCTTGCACTTACATTATATTTTTAAAATAAATATCATCCATGGCTGAAATTTAATTTTCATTACAATCATTTTCTAACACATTAACACTTTCGCGACAATGGACGCGACAACTCTGTTCCCGACAATGGAAGTGCCTGGCACATCCTGCAGTGAATCATGCGGTTTTTCGCCATCAATGATCGCGAAAACAGCTTTAACGGTGCTGGTCTATTGCCTCGACATCGAGGCAATAGCCAGCACCGAAATTTCTTTTCTGGGGCACCCACGATTGCCCCACGGAGCGATCGTGGGAGCCATATTGACGGAGCAGCATGCTCTATCAATATGGCTATGCCCTCTGGAGGTCTGAACTTCGGAAGTGAAAGTAACTTCACTTCCGTCATTCTGAATATGCTACTTGACTGCACCTAGTGGTAGTTAAGTAGCATAGTAATGTAAAAAAATAAAAATAAATAACATAAGGGATAACGGGGTTAACTTTAGTGTTAAGGTAATTTTGGGTTGGGGTTGGGGTCAAAAGTTCAATAAAGGAAAAAACAAAAAACACTATTTAGGTTTTTGCCCCATCACAAAAAATACCGAAAAATATGGAAACATGCATATTTCTGAACTTGGGACAACATTTAGAAACGATTAAGATGGGGTCTATTTTAATGATTGTATTTGCGTAAATTATATTTTAGATGAAAGTTATAAAAAGTGTTTTTTCTTTTAATTTTTCATCATATTTTATGATTTTTTTGTAGTAAATTATAAGATATGATGAACATAATGGTATCTAATGAAAGCCTTTCTTATGACGATAAAAGCAACATATAATTTGTGTGGGTGCAGTATGTGAGAAAGAAGAAAATTGCAGCTAAACACAAACTCCCCAGTAATGTCAAAACAGCCATTGTCACCAAGGGAAAGTCAAGGTAAAAATGTCTTGTCACTAAGGGGTTAAAGAGAAACTGTAATAAACAAACCAATACATTTACAACAAAAAAGTTGACATGCAAAGAAAATGTTAAACCATCTCTGATTCCTGCGATTTTTGCCACAGTATTAGGGTTCGGGGGTTAGTATTAATGTTTAGGGGGTTAGTATTAGGGTTCGGGGGTTAGTATTAAGGTTTAGGGGGTTAGTATTAGGGTTCAGGGGCTAGTATTAGGGTTCGGGGGTTAATTTTGGTATTGGGGTTTTGGCGTTAATTTTAGTATTGGGTTTGGGGGGGCACTTTTGGCGGGAATCATTTATTAGGGGGGGTTATTTTTACTTGTACATTTGTAAGAGGTGACAGTTCAAAGTACTTTCCTCAAAAATATTTTAATTGCTTAAATTACATTTTTTTTAGATGTTAAAAAAATAAAAGGATTTTTTCAATATGGAAATGTTCCTTTAAGAATGTGAGATGTGCGTGTAAATCAGTTCTCATTATATTCCTTTATAACAATTTCAACATATACTGCTGCAACTGGTATGTTGAACAGAGATCCATATAATCTGGAGTTCATAAAACTTTGGGAATTCGGCCAATTTGAAAGACTGCAGAAACTCCACAGTACATTTTCTATTTGCAAAACGTCACCTTACGCATTAAATCAATTATATTTATAGAGGGCCTGAAAAGCCAATAATCGCTAAAGCCACATAGTTTTGAATCACAAGCTTTAATTTGCAATAATTTAACAACATTTAATCATACCTAATTTTCATACAGGGAGTTTCAATATACTAAGTAAAGGTATTTCCTCACATAAATGTAATTTATAATGTGAATCTAGATGGTAAAAAACTGTCAAGTATAATCTATACATCATTTTTACACAATTCCAAGCAAATTAATTTAGAGGCAATGTTCTCTATTTAACTCTGTGTGTTGAATACCAGAGACTGTATGAGAACATTTTAAGTTAAAACCCAATTTGTTTTTAATGTGTATCTGGTTGTTTATGACATCAATTTGTGTACTGATATGCAAATTACACATTTCCCAAATAAATTGATTGATATGCATATAAGGACACCGGTTGTAACGGATCACCTGGCACCCCGACTGGGTACCTCCGTTGAAGGATGCTCCTAGCGCTTCCTGAGGACTCCAAGCACTCTGGCAGACACCACAATCACTGAAACGGAGAAACAAATAAATTCTCCCAAGCATATGAATGCTGTAGACAGTTGAATAGGAACCATACGAATAGGTTTACTCTCCTAGCAGTCAAACTGGAACAGCATACAATAAATCCTTCCCCCAATAATGAGACGACACTTCACTTTGAGGGTTAAAACAGGAACTCTTACAGCAAGATTGAACTACTTTATTTGACAAACAACACAGACTTATATACACCAAACTGCAATCAGATAACACTTGATTAAACAATAGAAAACTTAAACACATCACCAGTAAAGCAGTATCTAGCCACTTTAATCTGGAGCCAGAAGCAAGGTAGTCAGACTGGGTGGCTGACATAACTAAACAATGGAAGGCTTAAACACATTACAGACAGGGTCCATAATCTATAGGGAGGTGTTTGGCCCTCAGGCCCCTCCAAGAACCCCAGTCAGTCAGACTGTCAGAATTCACTTCGTGACAGCGGCCACCCCCGAGAACCAAGGACGGCTACTTACTGTTCAATTACCCGTTCGCAACAATGTTGCAACGGGTAATTGAGGACACACTTTAAAATACATAAAGTCACATTTTACACATAACACACAGACATTTCACATATCCCCAGATAGCTCAGGTCTGAGAGCACATTATTAAGTGAATGGCGCTCGGACCACACAAATACAGTTTAATCGCCATGGAGCCAAAGTCTTTACAGTCAGTTTCATACGAATGGGCTCCATGGGATTCCTATCTGGGGTATAACACATTCACATAAAGTCTGGTCCATAGTCCAAAGGCAAGAGGCGGGCAAGCAGCCCCCTCCAAGGACACGTGGCGAGGCCGGTTTCGCCACACCGGTGATGTCATTTCAATTGTGGGCCCTAAGGTATATACGTTGACAAATGTATTTTAATTATTTGTAACCTATGTGACATATATATCACATATGTGTTTATTTTTATCACCGGACTTGTTTTATTCACATGATTGTGTTTTATATATGATACATTTTTGTGCAGGTACACTAAGCTTTATTTATTTTAAGACAACTGTACATGTTTCTTTTCAATAAAGTAACTAAAAAGAAAAAAATTATTTAGACATTTGGAGCACATGCAAAAAAAGTTGTTAGAGATACTAATCTGGAATATAACATTGTTTCACATAGGTTTAATATTTATGATAATGTCCCATATTTTCCCTAGACATTTGAAATTCCATCTTATGGGCACAAACATACTGTATATAAAAAAAGTGGATGGTGCAGTTTGCTATCTATTTCTTACAACATTATGGCAGACACTTTATAACTACAAGGCAGAATAATGCAGGCCGTGACATTTAAGTGATTGAAGGAAAACACGTAAATTGCTTCCTGGCATAATTCGGGGGTCTAGAACCCTGCTAGTTAGGCATAGCTATAACGGACAGGGCATGCATGTGTGTAGGGGAGTGTTTTCTGTGACTGACAGTGATAGGGGGAGGGGTTTAAGGATGTCTGTATATATAATCCCTGTTTCCCTCCCCCAGCAGCCATTTCCCCACAAAAAATTAATCACTCAGAAAAGTTTGTGTGCTACTTACTTTTCTGGAGTTCACTGTGGCCTAGTGCATGGATGTGGAACCTCGTGGCTCTCAGGGCTGAGGCATTGGTGGATGGTGGCAGGCAATTCCTGACACAGCTCTCACGGCTGCAAGCTGCCCCTGCAGTGAGTGTTGTGCAGACAGGAGGCCGCGGTGATGCCAGGCGGTGGTCCCACCCGCCAGACTCTGCTCAGACCTTTGCCTGGAGCTGGAGTGCTGAGATCAGAGCTCTGATGGCCAGTGTAAGTGGGACGCCAGCTGCCACTTCAAGCATGAGTGCTTTGGATGCGGGGGGTCACACCCTGCTTCCAAGTGTTCCAAGCGGGGAAAATCCAGAGACAAAACTGATCTGGGAGAAAAGAGGGAGGGCTCCAGTGGACGTCGTCGCATTGCGTGATTGGCTAAGTAGATACCATAATAGGAATGCGGCAGACATCCTTCTCCACGGGTTTGAGGAGGGGTTTTGGATCCCCTTTCAGGAGAGGGAGGTCAGCCTCTCTCTGCAGAACCTACGTTCAGTTAGGGATCGTCAGGGAAAAATTAGGCAAGGAGGTTACTTTGGGTCGCCAGGCCGGTCCTTTTGACCACCCTCCACTTCCTCGTTTACGGCATGATCCCCAAGAAGGAACCTTGATGGCCAAGAAGGATGTGGAGTCGGCATTTTGCCTGCTTCTCGTTACATCCTGCCTGTCACCATCTACTGGGGTGTTATTTTGAGAGCCGGTTTTATGTGGATATGAGCCTTCCTATGGGTTGCTCTATATCCTGTTTTTATTTCAAGTGCTTCAGCACCTTTTTGGAGTAGGTGGTACGGGTGGAGTTGAGGTGTGCTTCCTTCATGCACTACCTTGGTTATTTTCTTTTGGTTGGCTCTCCTAATTCCCATATCTGTTGCCATTTGCTTGGGGCTGTGCATATGGTTGCCCAGGGCTTTGGCGTGCCTTTGACACCAGACAAAACGTTAGGCCCAGTGACCTAGCTGTGTTTCTTGGGCATCAAACTCGATTCGGTGCCAGAGGAATGCAGATTGCCTCTTGACAAATAGGTGGGTTTTCGGGTGGACATTTCTGCAGTGTGGGGCTTGCAGAAGATCCGGCTCCAGCAGCTTCAGCCACTCCTGGGTAAGCTGAGCTGAGCTTGCAAGATCATGCCAATGGGTCGGGTGTTTAATAGGTGCTTGGAGGCCACCAAGGCTGGGGTGGTCCACCCCCTGCTTTTTATTCGACTGACTCCCCTCCTGCAGGGGGACTTGTTGGTCTGGAGTAAGTTCTTGATGGCTTACAATGGTAGGTCACTGTGGCAGGCACCTGAGGTCTCCAACAGCGATCTTTATCTGTATACTGATGCTGCTGGTTTGGTGGGTTTTGGGGCTGTCCTGATGGCATACTGGTGCTCTGCTCGGTGGCCGGTGGCATGGTACAAGGCAGAGATGACCAGAAATCTCGAGTTCCTGGAGCTGTTCCCCATTTTGGTGACAAAAAAGTAGTCTTTCCTTGTGACAACTTGGGTGTCGTCATGGCCATTAACAACCTAACTATCTCTTCCCCCCCAGTGATCTGCCTTCTGCGCAAGCCCGTGCTGCACTGCCTTAGCTTTAACATTACTTGCAGGGCAGAACACTGGGGGTTGTTAATGTAATGGCAGACGTGCTCTCTCATTTACATTGGGACATGTTTCTGGGGCCTTGTTGCTGGATATTTTCCATACTCTGCCTGTAATTTGCACCTCTGAGTTTGAAACAACCCTTTTCAGTTTTGTGTTTTCTTTAGAATTTTTTGGGACTCTGAGAATAGGTGAGCTGGTCAGTCCTTCCAGGAACAGGGAAGGGGGCCTCCTGTTTGGGGATGTGCTACGGGAACCAGGAGTCATTCATTTTAGGATCAAGTGCTCAAAGGCAGATATCATGTCAAAAGGGTCCTGGGTCACTGTACCGGAGGTTTGGGGTTCTTTGGTCTGCCCGGTGGCATGTTTTGACTCATACTGCCCAGCCGCCCTTGGCCCATTACTTGTTCATCAGAGTGGGGCCCCTTTGTCACGTTATCAGTTCATTAAGGTGTTTCATTTAACTTTGGAGTCTATGGGTTTAAACAGCAGTGATTTTGGGGGGACATTCTTTCCACATTGGGGCTGCCTCAGAGGCCACAAGGTTAGGGTTCACTGAAAGGGCTATCCAGCGCATTAGCCAATGGGAATCCTGGCGTTTTGTGTCATATGTTTTCCCGGCTGGTCTAACTGCGGTCTCCTCTGCTTTGTCTTCCCAGGTTCAGCATGCCGGAAGGTCTGGCTCATAAGCCATTTGTATATATTCTGGGCAAGGAAATGTGCCGCTGTCTGTCCGGGGGTGACAGCCTGGAATTCTCACTCTCTGCTGCTGGATAGGTATTCGGGGTATGTGGTGGGTTCGTTTGTTGCCTGAAATTGTTCAGTTGTCCAGGCTTTTGGGCTCTCCAGATGTACTTTTAATTTATTTGTGTGGGAATGACCTGACTTCTATACCAGTTTTTGGTCTCTGTCACTTAGTCAAGCAAGACCTGGCCAAGTTATTGGTCCTTTTCTAACTAGGTTTCTGTGTAATAAATGTGCTGTGGCCTATTTACACCAAAGTTAAGTCTCGTGTCTATATTTCAATGGTTGGGAGGGGGGGGGGGGGGGGAGTTCTAAGTGAAGAGGTAAACAATATCCCCTCTGCAACATACAAGTCTAGCATGGAGACCTGATCAAAGCAACCAGGAAATCTGAAATAGTAGCACTGCTGCACATGGTGCCATCACATCACCCTGCCCGTTAGGGTATCTCCATGTGGAAGCACTTCTACTCTTTCTTAAGTGTAAGAGATACTATTTATGTTTTTTATTGCAATACTCTTCTACAACTCTGTCTACCTTCCTGTATTTTTTATTCTTGTTGATTTTCATTGCTGCCACTGTTGAGTAATCCTTCGAGGGAAAATCACTGGTATTGTCAAGACATCACAGGGTTGTCCTGAGCACCACATTTGAACATAAATTGCTCCAACTACTGTAAGAGTCTCTTCTATTGAACATGCATAAGCATCTATTATTGCTCCATGGCATATTGCATTATATTTTGTATTTTCATGAAAATTTTATCTGGGGAGTATTTATTTATGTTATCCCTTTAGATGTGCACTTCTTTCTCTTCGCTTTCTATATTCATCTATGCATTCATTGATTTATTAGTATATGCCATGGCACATTGTAAATGAAAAGCGATATGACTTTGATGATGCCTGCAAACGATTAGTTGTACTATTTTAAATCGATCTAGGTTCTTTTGTTTTAGTCTGCCTTCTTTAGTGTTTATGTTTACACTATAGCCCTTGAATATATGCAATTCACTTGTACACACATTCGTTTATTGGTACATGCCTGGGTACATTACAAATGAAAAGTGATATAACTTTTCACTGATACCTGCAAATGAATGTGTTGAACATTGATCTGAGCTATGTTGCTTTAGTCTGCCATGTATGGATAAGCAATCCCTTTTCCTTTAATTTAAGAGATCGTTACAATAAATTAAGCTCATGAGGAAGAAGAACTATGTATAGGATGAACTATACTGATTTTAACTGATACTGGGATTCTGCATATATTTATATATTGGAGACTGATATCAGGATGCAATCAAGATACTTTCATTCCTCACCCGGTATTGTTCATTATACATGAGTTCAGTGCACCTTATGAAAATGATTCAGACAGTAGCTCCCTGTATTTTATGTACTTATTTAAGACAATCCATTTCGTTGATAATATAGATTTGAGCAGCTTTCTGACTGTGCCGATTCATATATTTACATCTTATACATGAAAGGATTAGCAGGATTGGCTGCACCTCAAATAACCAACAGAGTTTTTATTAACAATTGGCCATGCACTGCTTATCAGTGATTATTAAACTGGAATGTCGAAGGATATTATTGAAGGATATTATTGTAATTGTTCTAGGATGGCTTGCTGTTCAGCACTGATAGCACGTTAATTAAGAAATTCAATAATGAATTTATTTAAGTGCCATTTAATGTAGTGTAGTAACAGAGATGGTTTGAAGACTCCCCATTTGTAGAATATAGTACATTACACTTTTCAGGGACTTAGCTTGTTGCATTGTATACTATATACTAATCTTTAAATATGTGTGTATACTATTGCATGTGTGGAGTCTCGTATTGGTTTTAAAATACATAGCCAATGCTTCTCCCCACAAACCCATCTGCCCTTCAGACTTAGCCAATGCTGCTCCCCACACAGCCATCTGCCTTGCAAGCAGGATCCAGGTCCCCTGCATCTCTGGGGGGGGGGGGTGGGGCTCTGATTGCCCCCATATTTAGGCCATTCATGCACCCACACAGCCATCTGCTCCCTCAGACTTACTCAATGCATATTCCCACACAGCCATCTTCCCCCAAACTTAGCCAATGCTGCACCCACACAGCCATCTGCCCCCCAGACTTATCCATTGCTGCTCCCCACACAGCCATCTGCCTTGCAGCTCTGGGGGGGCTCTGATTATAATATGAAGCTCGAATGTAAGATGAGGGGTAGAGTTGAGCGAACCCGAACCGCACTGTTCGGTTTCGTACCGTACATTACGGTTTTTGGACCCCGGACCCGAACACGGACATTTCACTGTATGTTCGGGTTGGAGTTCGGGGTTCGGCGATTTAATGGCGCATTTTGAAAGGCTGCAGGGCAGCCAATCAGAAAGCCTATAGCATTACATACATATACATTATATGTAATGCTATGGGCTTTCTATAAACCGAAAGTCTATAAACCGAATCTCTTTCGGTTTATAGACTTTCGGATTATAGAAAGCCCATAGCATTACATGCATTCAATAAAACGAAAGTATGTTCAATGGCAGTTAATGTTACGTTTGGCCAGTAGATGGCACTATTGTAATACGAATGGTTACATTCGTGTAACCTGAAGGTTTAAATGTGTCTTTCAAAGTTACTTAATTATAGACGAAAGTCTATAAACCGAATCTCTTTCGGTTTAAAGACTTTCGGATTATAGAAAGCCCATAGCATTACATGCATTCTATAAAACTAAAGTCTATAAACGAAAAGAAATTTGGTTTATAGACTTTCGGTTTATAGAAAGCCCCTAGCATTACATACATATACATTGTATGTAATGCTATGGGCTTTCTATAAACCGAAAGTCTATAAACCAAATCTCTTTCGGTTTATAGACTTTCTGTTTATGGAATACATGTAATGCTATTGGTATTCTATAAACCGAAAGTCTATAAACCAAAAGATATTTGGTTTATAGAAAGCCAATAGCCTTACATGTATTCCATATACCGAAAGTCTATAAACCGAATGTCTTTCGGTTTCTATATGGGCTTTCTATAATCCGAAAGTCTTTAAACCGAAAGAGATTCGGTTTATAGACTTTCGTCTATAATTAAGTAACTTTGAAAGATACATTTAAAGAGATTTGGTTTATAGAAAGCCAATAGCCTTACATGTATTCCATATACCGAAAGTCTATAAACCGAATGTCTTTCGGTTTATAGACTTTCGGTTTATGGAATACATGTAAGGCTATTGGTATTCTATAAACCGAAATAGAGTCCCCATTCATACGAATAGGTCAACTGACCTATTCGTATGAATGGGTACTCTATTTCGGTTTATAGAATAGCAATAGCATTACATGTATTACATCTGAGAGTCAAATAGAACCGTCAAATACTGTGCTTACAGCACACTTTGAAAAATTCTAATAGTTTTGGGTGCTAAATAGTACATTTGCGTCTTGCGGTGCACTTCATATCTGAGAGTCAAATAGAACCGTCAAATACTGTGCTTACAGCGCACTTTGAAAAATTCTAATAGTTTTGGGTGGTAAATAGTACATTTGCGTCTTGCGGTGCACTTCATATCTGAGAGTCAAATAGAACAATCCAATACTGTGCTTACAGCGCACTTTGAAAAATTCTGGCTAAGTCCTTCTCCTCCTCCTCCTCCAGCGCCGCTTCCACCTACACCACCACGGTCACCGCCTTGGTCACCGCCTCCTCAACCTATGGGTAGCTTAGTATAAACTGAAAGAGAATACCCTGCACTCCAACCCTCTCTCAAATGGATAATTTTGTTGATCCTCCTGGCAGCCATGCTTTAGATTTATGTTCTTCCAAAGCTAAAATCAAAGATTGCATCTAGTGCTATTTTATGGCTCAGCTGTATTTGTAATTTGTATGTATTTTATGTTATTTTAAGTTGTTTCCCTATCCACATTTGCTTGCAGGGCACTTTTTGCAGCCCTCTAGCCCTTTCCAGGACTTTTTAGAGGCATTTTAGTGGCCAAAAGTTTGTGTCCCCATTGACTTCAATGGGGTTCGGGTTCAGGGTCAAGTTCGGGGTCAAGTTCGAGCATGGACCCGGACATTTTTTCGAAGTTCGGCCGAACCTGCCGAACCCGAACATCCAGGTGTCTGCTCAACTCTAATGAGGGGACCTTTTCAGAGCATTTGCTCTGAAAAAAATCCTTGTCTTATATTTGCGCAATTATGCTATTTAGCTATGTGTCTGCTGTAATCAACAGCTTTGAAACACAACTCAGGAAGAGGAGCAAAGCCAGTGAGCCATTCATGGACAGCCATTTTGGTGTGTAGAGGATCAAGTCTTCTACCCATTCCATGAGCCCACCTATATTCTGAGACAAGGCCAGACATTTTCAAAGCTCAGTCTGTTTTATGTGCATGTACTACACTTTGGTGACACTGTCTTTTCTTAATCAGGACTAGAAGAAGAAAACATGAATAGTATAGGCCATCAGGCCACTGTCAAAGCAACATCCCCAAGAATGCACTATAAGACACAGCAGAAGGTTGCAACCTAAAATTGGGGGGAGATGGGTGCGTCTAAATGCCATCTTCTGCATTTATCAACCATAATTCACCTTACACCTCTCCTACTTTGACCAATGTCCGATTCTCATTATAGTTAACTGTAGTTAAGGCTTTAACCTCCTTGAAAATTTTCTGAACTATATTAATTAAGGCTCTAGATGTTTATCAATATTAAATGTTCAGTACTGGTGTTTCCTTTCCTTTTACATTGTTATTCTTCACCAAATTGATGGGAACAATCAGATCATAAAGTGTAAAAGGTCAAATGTTTAAAAAGAGGATATTATGCATAAATAAACTGACATTAACAGTTTCAAAAATACATCTAATAAAATCATCCATGCATTCCTAATTTTAATTAGCATTTAATCTGCTTTATGGTACATTAATGAACAGAAAATGTTAACCAAAAAAGTTAATTCATATTAGCACTCAAATTTGACAGATAACAATTTTATTTTATTTTGCTATTTAGGCAATAGGTTTTATTTTGTCTTCAGAAAAGGATTCCAAGCTTAGGAAAAATTGTTTGCTACAGTAAGAAAAATGTTCATTTTAAAAGGTTTTCTTTTTTAAAGATATCACACAATAATTAATGGGCGTACTACCTTGTTTTATGAACTAATAATCCAGATGCCTTGCCAGGATAAATGATTCTGTCCTTGGATTTTTTTATGCACCTTGAAATGTGTAATTGCTAATAAAACCACACTGTTATTGCTTTAATAAAATATTGTTAGTGTCCACAGAGCCAAAGTAAGAATGTTGTATTTTGTCCACATCCCACTACGTTCTAGACTAAGCCAAGATTTTATGCTTGACAGAAATAGTAAGCAAACATAAATAAGGCAACAAATAATTTTTTTATTATGAACCTTTTTTTTGCATAAAAAATACATTCTCTTAATTGTCTACCTATAATTCTGGGCCATATAAATACCACATAGAAGATATTTTAAACTCTTCATTACTATTTTAGAATCATAAACACGGTGTAATTAAACTTTTCAGCATGTAGAATGAAGAACAGTTAGAAAAACAGCCTTGTTTTACCCTAAATTATACAATTAGATTACTGAATCCATGCTCCCCAAACAAAAAGTAATTATATTTTATAGGGTATAATTACACTGGTCAGACAAGAATACAGAAGGTTTTGTGCTGTTACAAGATTTAGATTCATCAAGTGGCTTAAGAATTTAGGGGCAACATTTTGAATTAATTAGATGCCAATGTGAAATCAAAGATACAGACATAACAAAAATGTTCATTCTTTCATTTGTCCTCTTGGGGACAAGTGTCTCCCATGCTAAAATTATAATAATCTCAAGATAATAGACAACACTCATGAGTATGCTTTATATTCTAAGCAATATTCTTACATCATAAATATGCCTATTTGTAATTTGTATTAGCAAGTCTAAGCTAGGATCAGGGGAGTACCTAGAGTATTTGGCACCAGTGGCAGATCTTAAATTTTGGAAACCCCAGCCAAACCTTCCCTGATTTTGAAATGAAAAAACACCCCAGAAATTTGTTTGCAAAAAGTATTTATTGCACCAATTTGTACACTTAAAAATAAATTAAAAACATTTAAATAAAAAGCATTGCCATTACACCCACTGACTGACTTTCCATTTCACCCACACATGTACAATTGCACCCAGAAGAATAATCACTGCAGCCCCAAGACTTGCCAGTTGCCATTGTACCCACATACTTGCCATTACACCCAGGAGGACTTGGCATTGCAGCCCCTGAACTTTCCATTGTGTCCCCTGGACTTGCCATTTTATCCCTTGGTCTTGCCAGTTGCGATTGCACTCACAGAACTTGACATTGCAGCCAGGTGACTTGCCATTGCACCCACATAATTGCCATTTCAACCAAGGGATCTGCACCTTCCAAGTATGCTGCTGACTCCAAGTGTTACCCACCCAATCACCCCAGGTTGTCATCTCATTCTCATCCTCACTGCTTACCTCATCACTGCTCCCTTTCATCCCGCCCCCATCAATCCCTTCAGCTCTGCATGACCAGCCCCCTTAACACAGGATTAACCTCTCTCCCCGTCATACTTTCTTATAGCCCCTGTTCATGTTAATTTACAGTTTACTGACTCATAGCACATTAGGGATCTCATCATTGTTCCCACACAGAGCTTTATGTCAGATCAGTGCTGATTGACCTGCCGCAAGAGAAAGGTGGCTGTTACCAACAGCAAAGTGGGAGTTCCAGCCAGAAAATTCTAAGGACATAAGAGGAACAAACTTTAATCACTGCTCTCTTCATTGATTATACCCTGGAAGCCACTCATCAGGTCAGTGCCAAATTGGCACTGGACTTCACTTGGGCAGACGTGTAACATAGTTAGTGTAACCCCCCATGATGAATGGCACCTCACTCCTCCTGGCCCCCATCCAAGTTTGCCACTGCCTAGGATGCTTGTGATGTGTAGCTCATCGCTTCAAATGGGCAACATAAACATTCAAACAATCTGTGTTGTGCCAGAAATAACACAAATGTTACTCACTCTTTGTGCTTTAGTAAATCAAGAATTAAGAATGTAAAACTCTGCATATAAAACAAAAGTTATGTTATGTGGCATCATAGGGACAAGAGTAATGCATGACTATGCTCCAATATGCTGGTTCATGTACTGCTACTCCAATTTGCCCTTCTTTCTCGATGTCCCTCCTTTCCCAGTCTGCACTACACATTTCAGCAATGTACCGACTTCTTCACAGTGCTCAGTTATATATACAATAGAACTCATCTCATTGGCTATGAGGTCTAAATTTGTTGAGATTTATGTAATACAATGTGAATTACAGTCTGTATATCTTATTTACAAAAAAAGTAGAGACAACTAATTGGCCAACTAGTATTCGATTGCAAGTTTTCAAGTTGCTGGGTCCATTCCTCGTGCATTAATGAGAGACTATGACAAAGCGTCCTAATTATCAAGTACAATTTACAGCTTTGTAATTAGGAGATTTTCTCATTACTGACTGAAAAAAGGACCCAGTAGCTTAGAATTGAAAACTTGCAGTCAAACTCTCAGCTAGCCCAATAATGGCATCATTTTAGCTCTCAGTGTAACTAAACAGTTTTGTCAAGCTAATATGAATGCTAGCAGCTTCAAATACAATAGTGACCAATTGCTTTTAGGGAAACAAACATAAACTGCTTTATTTATTTCTGTGTTAAAGAAATCTAACAAAGTTTAGATGTTTTAGGCATCATGAAAATCTGTGACCTGGACTGATGTTACTCTGGGTGAACACCTTAAATTTGCATATATGGACAACAAGTCTCCAAAGATACTATTTTTAACACAGGTAAAAAAGATATTAAAATTGTGTTTTTGGAAAGTGTAAGCCAACAGATATATTAGTCAAATTAGATGTTGCTAGTAAGCAAAAATATTCCTATGGTACACTAAACAAATCTACATTTATGTCTAGAAAATCAGCAACACTAGGAAGGTTTACATTTTATGTTAGCCTCCAATATGTTACAGGTATAAGTCATTGAAGACCTTTTTGATTTTACATACATAGACTTTTTACCAACATTAGTTTTCTTTGTTTCTTCTTAAGTGAAGACAGTGTCATGCTATTTTAGTCACATTTCTGTTATATTGAAATACGTTTATACAATATGTTACATTTTGCAGACAGCTGAAAATGCTGTATGTCTAAATCACTGCTCAAATGGTCTGTAGCAACAACATGGTGGAAATAACTTTCCACTGGCACTATTTTGCAGATGTGTCACAGAAAGGATATCACACACTAGCAGTTAGCACTTTCATGCATCAAGAGAATATAACTGCAAAAAAAATAACATGTAACATGTCGTATTTGCTCGAATATAAGATGACCATGTTTATAAGATGACCCCCCAAACTTTTAATATTCAGTGAGGAAAAAAAGAAAAAGTCTGAATATAAGACTACACTATAGGAAAAAAGCTTTACTTGAAAATATTAATTGACAAGTTTTTCATCAAATTTTGATGAAACAAATGCATTTCTTATTTTAATTTGAAAATCTAGCCCCCACACATGTAACCATCTTCCCACAGACTTAGCCAATGCACCCACACACAGCCATCTGCCCCCAGACATAGCCAACTTATCCCCCCAGCCACTTGCCCTCAGCCAATGCATTCCCTCCTCCCCCCAGGCAGACACCTGCCCCCAGACAGCCACCTACCACCAGCCAATGAATCCCCTACTCCCCAGACAGCCACCTGCACCAGCCAATGCATCCTCTCCTCCCCTCTGCCCCCAGACAAGGCATCCCCTACTCCACCCAGACATTCGTTTAGGACATACCTTTGGTGTCGCTTATAATCTATTTAGTATTCTTAACATTTTGAGCTACCTAAAAATGACAAGTTATGTCCCAAAGTCGTAAGAAAATTATATTAAATAAACTCCAACAAAACCTCACACTCTGAGAAACTGCATGACTCACCAGAAAAAATGATTGTGTTGGAATATAATCAATCAGGACCAAACAAATTTTTCTATCATGAAAGAGAAAAGTATATGCAACCCAAAATTGGAACATTTACACAAAGCACAACCAAAATTGCAATACCATCTGTTAGAAAGAAACTGTATTTCCATTGCTTTTCTGGTTTTGACTTGTTAAACTCATGGTAGATTGCTTTCTTGAAGTCCAAGCACAACCAATTTGTATTAAATTTGCTGAAATTACATAATTTGATCCACATAAATCTATAATAAAGGTAAAGCTACTGGACATACTCCGTAGGTCAACTATATTGATTAGTTATATAAAACTGTGCTATGCTATGCAATACCTGAACTGGCAAAAATCTATTTCATGCATTAATACACTGTATGTAAGTAAGGAAATTATCATTGTGCTAGGCATACACCAAGACGTAATTGACAGTCATAATTTTGAATTTTGTCTATTGTAATTATTATTGTTAATTTTAATAAATATATTGTTTATTAATATTACAGATAGTATTTATTATACAAGTTTTAGGTAACATTTCATAAGCAATAAACAGGATGACATAATGCTTTATATTTCAGGAGTCTAAACTTATTTTGTGCTGACAAAACAAGGTGAGAGAATGACCAGTCAGCAGGAATCGTTGCAGGTAGAAACTAATCAGTAAAATACAGTTCTTGCATTATAATCATATTAGTGACTGGGTCTGATATTGCTGCTGTATTTTTAATTATAAGGTGATAATGGCGCAGTTAGGACATCACTACTGTACACCTATTGAGAACAATTATAAAGTGATTACAGTCTTGTTGCTACATAACTGTTTTGAATTGATATTACAGTCTAATTTAGATATCACATCTGCACATTGATAAAGATATTGCAGGCTGAATGACATTGCTTCTGCACAAATATACATTTCTCACATTACTACTGTATGTTCATAAGTGTATTAAGTCTAGTTCTGCCATCCCTAATACTAAATATAAATAGGTTTATTTTAAGTTCTGACATTCTTACTTTCGATTTAAAATGTACTATGGCGTACTTTTGTGATAGCATGAACCTACAATTATGCTTTTATTACTTTTGTATCTATTTACTAAAAGTCAAGAATAGTGTGAGGAGGTCAACTTTGACTTTCATTTCATACATAGACCTCCCAAGCCTGCCTCCTCATGCTACTCACTAAAAAAAATCCTTGCCACCTTCCCAAAGTCCATCTCGATCTTCCACCTTGAACTCTCTTCAGTGTAAAGCAATAAAAATTGTTATTCACTAAAATATGCATGGAGTTCAAATTGGAAGTTGGACACCCAACTCCCCTCGTGCAACTCGTCTCCTTTTAGTGGCGAATTGTCTACAAAATTTAACAGGGAGGGAGGATTGTATTTTCTCTATTTGTAAAACTGTGTCCCGGAAGCATCCCAAATGGCCCCCAGGAATCCTAACACATATAGGTAACTCTGCCCCTATTATTAAAATGGTGTCAGAAACTGCTGCTGATGCTCCAGGCACCGATAGTCCATATGGAATAAGTGGTCCTGGCCCTCCAGCGACAATGATTCCCCCTTCATAATTAAGCAGGCTCCCCGTCCTAGTAATACTAACTAGACTCCCAGCCTTATTAATATTGATGGGGGAGCTTTTGTCAGGCTCCTAGTCCAATTAATAATAATAGGGCCAGGGCCACTTGATCTGGACCGCCATATGTTTTAGGGGCCCCAGAGGTCATTTGGGAAGTCCCTGGGACTCGGTTTTGTTAGGGTAAAACTTTTCTTTTTTTCTATTTAATTTTGACCTCCAATTATGAGATCAAATATGACTTTCATAGCCTATAATGGGAGACTAATGGAAACTAGCATTTTTTTTTTACTTCTACATCACACTTGACCTGATCTCTCTCAAGGTAACTTAGTCTCGACCTCCTCAGTGTACCCCATGTTGTCTCATTTCGACCTCGCAAAAATTGTTAGTGAATACCATTTTGCAATGTTGAGAGGACGCATCTAAATGGGTGGGGTGGGGAGCGAATCTGTTCGAATTTGTATCTAAAGGTTTAATCTCGGATTTAAGTAAATATACATAATTGTGGTTCTGCCATCACTATTCTACAATTACAGGGAGACAGTCTTATTCTGACATCAGTCTCAACTTGCTCGGCATACCCCATGTCGTCTCATTTTGACCTCACAAAAATTGTTAGTGAACACCATTTTGCAATGTCGAGATGAGGTATCTAGAGGGGTGGGGTGGGGAGCTAGTCTGTTCAAGGTTGGATCTCAAGGTTGAATCTCGGATTTTAGTAAATAGACATATTTGTGGTTCTGACATCACTATTTTACAATCACAGGGATACAGTCTTATTCTGACATCATTCATTTACAGTTATGAGACTATAACAGGCAGGTACTGATGTTGCTGTTGTAGAAATATTCTGTTAGTGCAATTCTAGTTTTTTTTTTATGTCACTACTGTGCAATTATAAGAACATTTTCTAAATTCTACATCACTATTGTAAAATTATAAGTTGACTGCAGTGTATTTCTGGCATCCGTGCAGTAATTTCTATTTTTGTACATTGGTGTAAAATGCTAATATATTTATATCACTTTAATAATTGTTGGTTAGAATAGACATGAGAATAGTACATGAGAAATTAAATAGGGTTTTATATATTTCTTCCTCTTACATTTTATTATTTGCAGTGAAATTGTTCTTATATGAATGCACTGCATTAGTAATACATTACTTTGAATTAAGCACATCCATTCTAAGATCCCCAGGTATTTTCCTAGTAGTGGAATTAGCTTTCATTTCAGGTACAGCAGACATTTCATGCGTTCACTCAGGATATAATGGATGACTTAGCCGAGCTGGTTAATACAGCTCGTGGGTTTTTACTGCCAAACAGAAAGTATCTGAAATGAAACCTTGTGCATTTGTTAGTGCCTAAATAGAAAGCGTGTTTCTTGTTACACATAATTTACTATAAAGTTGTTGTGCATTCAGGTAAATAGATATTGCTATCTCCCTCAAATGGCATACCCACCTCCCTCCCCCAATACAGTCACAGTAACTGTAAGCTGAAAAAATATATTTCATGGGAGATGTCATAATGTGATGAAAGAAACTAAAGATTAAATATGCCATCATAGTTATAAAAAAAGGTGCATTGAGGGATATTGATAAAAACCCCTGCACTGCAAAGTGTCGGGAGTTTTATAAAAATAAAAAAAAGGTGCAATTGCTGTTTGATATGTATAACGTAGATTATGCTTTTTTATAACTCACGACACTTTGAAGTGAGGGAAAACGGGACCTCCATTAAACTGTGTTTGGTGGAAGTTCCCCGACAAAAATCAGACTCTTTCCCAGTACCTTGTATGTGAGTAGAGGGGATTTTCCTCATCCTGAAATATCCCACCCACCTCCTAAATAAAGACAAGAGACAGAGGTGGAGTTAAAATAGGCCACAGCTTTATTAAACAGATTCCCACTGTATTAGCCACCAAATACTCCTTTATTTGTAAAATATAAACTTTATAATAAACTTTATTAATACAGTGAAACCTGACTCTAATCTATCCTTTCCAGCCACATAAATCCACTCTTAAATAACATTATTAACTCAACAAATTACACTCAAACAATAAATTAACATTAATCCCCCTGGGGCGTAGCCTTCCCCCCTGGTCCAATTGCATACCACCATTACTCTTCAAATGCTAACCACCAGCCGGCTAGCTTGGTGGGCACGTCCACTGTAAAGGATAAGGGAAGGGCACCCCAAACGTCTTATTCTGTTCCTTAACACCCAACTGGAAAGGATACACCCCTGCTAGATGTGACAAAGAAAGAACAATTAGTACATGTAAATACACAGCATAAAATTAGGGAGGGCGGGCGGGAAAACTGTCACTGACCTGGTTAATTCTAAAATGGCTGACAGGAAAAAAGGAAGGAGACCTCCTATATAACCTCTGCTACTCTAGCCCCCACCTTTTCCTGCCACTCAAACGTTAACACACCCACCAGCCAATCCCTGCACTCATACATGGCCCCTGTACATCTAGCCTTCAGCTTGTCTCCCAGGGATCTGATTTTTTTACACATAAGCTGAGCTGGTGCAATGAGCACCAACACAACCTAAATCTACATATTCGGCATAGATAACGCAGACTCTTGTGAATCTGTTTTATACATTGGCGCACACGCTGATCGCTGTAGTATTTGGCGTAATCTGCATGTGCGCTGTGTTTATACATGCCCCATTGTGCTTAACAGTGACCAGACAGTTTCAGTCTTAAGCGGGCTTAATCGGCTCTGTGTAACAATGTGGTACAGTGAACAAAGGGATATGAGCAAAACTCTAGAAGGAAGGAATAGCCAAAAGGGATTATTCTCTAAAACTTAACTAACAAGTGGACGGCAAAAATCAGCCATTAAAAGCTGAGTTAGAAAATGTCTCCAACATGCCTTTTATTAATATCAACGAGTAAGGCCTGTTTTCTGCAGTTCATTTGTCAGTTCAGATTTAGTGACTAGCCTCCATTGTAGTAATGGTGCATGAATTTAGTTAAATATTAACATGGTCTGTATCGGGGGTGGGGGCAGAAAAATCTTGAATGGAGCTAAAAGAGCCATTCTAGACTAGCCGACAATTTTCTGGTAGTTGTTGCTGGTATGACAGCCGAGTAGGGTATTTGCTACGTCCATTGGTAGCATGCAGGTATCATATATCTGTGCTGGATTTCATGTCTTGTGGCACAGATCTCAGACATTGATCCTTTGCAAAGAATAAATTTCCTTATTCTTAAACACTTCATGCCATGATGTAGAGGTCTGTGCTGAAAGAGGCATAGGCGACCCGTGCTTATAGAATACAGAGGAAAATAAGACAGGAGCAAATCATAACTGATGTACTAGAGTTAACATGGCTGATTTGGCCACAGACACCAGATCTTGTTAACACCAACATGTTAGCCATGAAGTAACGTAACACACAGCTGCAAATCATGTCTCTTAGCTTGTGGTGAGTTGTGAATACTGATATACTCGTATCCCATTTTCTCTTCACATTTTTATTTCTTTGATATGGTCTGTCATAATGTAACTCACTTACATCATACATAATTCCACACTCTTGGTTGCACACATAACACAAAGATTTATCCCTTTCAGCATAACACAAGGCTTCATCCAGAACTTGGTTGAATATACTAAATTTAGTATGAGTTATGTGTGCATAAATTATCCAGAGCTGTGGTTTACTTCTGTATGGAAGAAGGACATGGAGGTATGTTGGGACAAATGTATTTGGGTGGATTGTCTTCCATCAGTTGATACCTGATTTCAAAGCAAAATCCAATCAAATTCTCCCAAGAATTTCAGAGGAACATTTTTAAATCCCTTATTTATTTTTAGAAATCTACTCTCTCCAGTGCATTCATCTGAAACATTTGCTCCTCATCATTAAAAACCTTGGACACCATTATTCCAATAATTGTTACATAAGTTAATTCTATGCCACCATTATATTATCTATAGCTGAGAAATTATTGAACGTCATTTTACACAAAAAACAACCTTGAAACATATCTCTGCACTTTGGATGAATGTAACATTCCGATAAATTGTTTAAAGCATTAACATTCTGACCTTGTTACCTGCCAAAGCATGCAAACTAAAAAAAGAACTTTAGATAAAATAAATACATTGGAGATATTTAAATTTTGGCACTGCAAAATGAAAGAAACCTGTTAGCAAATCACACCAGAACAGACAGACCTTAAAGCCACGGGTAGAAAAGGAACACAAATCTAGTGAAAATCCTTGAAAAAACTTTGATTTCTCTGTATTTATGCATATTTAACATAGGGAGATCACATTTACCAATCCTTCAGAATACATTTCCAACATTAAATCTTACTGGTTACATCCTGAACCAATAATATTCCCCTACATGCCTAGAGGGTATTTAAGGATGCTCTAAACCAGAACTTTCCAAATGGTGTGGTGCGACACAATAGTGTGCAGGTATGTCGCACGACAGATGGACTATTAACATTTTACTATTTTTTACCATATATTTATCTAAATCCAGCAAGTAAGCAGTGCAGGCAGTGCTTCATGTGTCAGTGAAGCTGTTTCACCAGTTTGTGGACTGGTTAGTTGTAATACATCCTGGCGGTAGTGACAAAAATTTGCATAGTATCCCGCCCATTCACATTAGTGACTGCAGATATGCAAATGTATTATCTTGTTACACTAACAGTGGCATATTTTGTAGGCACCTGACTGAAGAATATTTTAAAGGGGAACTGTGGCATACATAATGGGGGCAAACAAACAGTGGAATTTTTAATAGGCACCTGCCTGGGTGTTAATAAGGGGTCAGTTTAACCCCTTCCCGCTTGTAGGACATTCAAAATCATCCTACTTTTTAGTGCGAAAAGGCTTGTAGGACGGTAAAGAACATCCTGCGTTTAACAGTTAATCGTAGCTCCCCGTGATGTGCTGTGTGTGGATCCCACTGCAGGGATTTGTATTGGGGTCCCCAGTATCAGATGGTCCCACATTTTCAGCAACACTGCATGCCCGAGGTCCGAGTTTGGGCATGCCTCAGTGATTTCACATGTGAAGCATCGCGCATGTTGACAGGGAGCCTCAGGGCCTGTACAGAATGTGATCGGGTCTCTGCTTGTATGTTCCTGGCCCTTGATCACGAAGGACAAAAGCACCATCCGTCGTGCTGGGCTAACATCCGGCTTGCTAGTAAAACTGAATTACTGTGTCACAAAGTGATGCATGTGAAAAAAGTGTGTCACCAACATGAAAAGTTTGAAAGAGTTTGGGAAACTCTGTTCTAAACATTTCCTATTCCACTAGGAATGATCCATAATGTTGGATCATCATCATCATGCATCGCAGATCATTTTTACCTGCTACCTCTTATGAGTTTTGTGCTATTGCTAAGGACAAATGTATATTGCATGACATTTTAGATCTCTCAGCTTGTAATGCATTACACAGTCGAGGAAGGGATACATACACTCTATAATTCAGAGCATCAAGGCCTGTTTTGGGCAATGAATCGCAAATAACAAATATTGTTAAACCACTAGAACAGTGATGACAAGGTTATGCATTTGATTAAATAATCCAAAATGCTAATCCAACACATGTAAAATGCAGCTAGAGAGATACATCACCATCATTACCAAATATGTCCCATAAAAATTGGAGACGAGAGGACACACTTCTCATTAAACCTGTGCAATGTGTCACTCATTTTTGTAGACCTTTTTCTTTTTGTTCAGTGTAATACAAAGATTTCATAAGCAACTCATAATGTGACAGTTCAAAGATTTGTCTTGTTACTACAGACATTGATGGACTATGTATGTGAAAAATTATATTTCCCTGTGTTGAGTGATATGCATCATCACTGAGTTATAAAAGTATGAAGTATTTACACTGGTATTTTTCTTCTTGTAATAACTAAAGATGATCAAAAGGTTGAGATTATTATTATTTTGTTAATTTTCAGACACCAAACTTGATTGATGATCTAGGTCACTCATTTTGGGACTCCTTTCAGATGGAAACAAATAAACTATGAACTGAAGATCTGTCTTGACTGTCACTCACTCTTGACTTAAAGATCTGTCACTCCCTCTTGACTGTTCTCTAAATTAAGTTATATACAAAAATCCATTTTCCTTGCTTCCACAGTGGGTGCATATATAATATGAGCTCCAAAAGGGTGTCTACGAAGTCTGGATGTATTCGGACCACATCGTTCGCATGAAAAAAAAAGATTTTGGAGATATTTAAGTAGCTCCCATGTAACTCTTAATAAGTCAGATTTCGCACACAGAAAAAATAGCCCAGAAATATAAAAAAAACATTTAAAATCACCCATAGGATATAAGCCCATGTTACTGAAATCAATAAAAATAAAAGAACGAATCAACTGAAACACAATCACTGTCGAGGAATTTGTGCATAAATAATGAGCACATGTCAAGACCACAATTTGAGAGTAGGATCTGCACACTGCAGCTACAAATAAAATATTCAAACAATGACAAGTCATGGATCATGGCGTGGGGAGAAGCTGGACAGTGGTAGCTGGAGAATGGAGAAGTCAAGGCTCATAAGATACCAGAAGAGTTTCTCAGTTGAGGAGAACATGGCATTGTTATACAAGCTGTGCCAAAATTACAACTGGATGAGATTAAATTGGTGTACTATCAGGAGTGTGAGACTAGAGCTAAACACCGCGATGAAGTTTTGAGATAAAAGCATGCTAAACTGGACCTGCAGCATGCTTTCTTAAAGTGTCCTCAAGAGGCAATTCCTGTCTAACATTCCATCAGCATAGGTGGTTGGAAGTCAGTCTGGTGATGGGGGATAATGATAATGGCATGACTGGGTGCCTAGTATATCAACTTCATCTCATCAGAGTAAATCACACTGTAGTATCTTGTTAGTAGCCATAGAACCCTTGGTTACTTACCATTCCTATCACTTCTTCTCACTGCTCTGTCCCTGCCCTGGGCCTGTAATTAATAATTAAAATGGAATGCTATGATTTGATAATGAATGAAATTCTATATTCAAAACAAAATTATACATAAACATAATTATGTATTACAGTTCCCATTTATTTCCACAGTGTTGGACCACACTACATATGTACTCCTCCCTTTCATTCTGGTTATATGTGTGTGCTGCACATGTATTTTGTTGCATAACACTTTTTTTATGTGTGTTTTTTACATAGTTCTATATATGTCCAAATACCATGTTTTGAACAAATATTGTAATGATGGATATTTGTATCAGGAATGATATTGCGGCATATATTTAGGCATGTCCACATGTAGTGTACCTTAGAGGGCTTTAAAATTGAACTCTCCAACTAAAATCTGGAGAATTGAAATGGGTGAATTACACCTATTTTTCCCAAATTCAGAGTGTGTTCAGGGGTGATAAGTATACATTAAGTACCTGAAAATCCATGGTTTTTATCATGAAATTGTCCTGACCCGAATGCTTCCGATGCTTTGGTTTTCATGGAGAAATTGTCCGTATCCAAGTGCTTCCAATGTTTCAGTGTCTGAATGGCTTGAACAGCTTATTTAGACCTGAATGCAGGACTATTGAGCAGCCGGATTTCAGAAATTCAGCTAACTTGACGGATCCGAGTCTATTTTGTGCTATACTGGGTAGACCATTAGATGTTTCACAGGTCATTTAGTTAAAAGTCATTCAATCATTCTAATAAAATGTTCCATGAACTAATCCACAAAGGTTTCATTAATGTTCCCTTTTGAATTTTATCCATATGGACATATCACCTCGATGAGACTTTTCCATACTGATATACAGTATACATGAGTAATTTTACTTGCAAGTTCATGATAAGCCTGACAACCTGTAGGAAGCATGTCTGTATTAAACATAACCTGTTGTTCCTCTCCTGACTGAATTACATAGACAGCACTGTCCTTGAAAACCTGAATTGGCCTGGTCTATAGAAAAAAAAATGATTCATTGCAAGGGCACTTCTAACAGTCCCGGGTCATGACTAACTGACATAAAACACCAAGACTTCTCAAAGAATCACATTAAACGCTAATATGAGATCACCAGTAGAATAAAGCACTATTTGAGTAGACATCAACGTTATGCCTTACCTCATCTTTGGAAAAAATGATGGGGTCAAGACCAAGGCATTGCCTCTATTTGAAAGAACGGAAGATAGAGGGAGTTTGATTGGGAAAGCTATGAAACGCTGCAAAAAGGAAAGGAGAGGCATGCTGGAGAGAGACAAACAAGAGCAAGGAACTAGTTCTCTGACAGTATAACTGCTGTTTTTACAGACAATGAGGAGTTGTATAAACAGCAATCCTCTGGAACTAGTTTAATGCACACCACAACCCTAACCTTGACCTTGAAGTCACAATTTTCTCCATAATTTCATGTAGTATATACTGATATTTCTCTCTCACACAACAACACGTTTTTTATATTTGGGCTGTAATATATGAAAATAATTATGCTATTTCAACTTCTGCTAGCAAGCAGAAAATAATGAGATCTGAGCAGATTCTGCCTTTGCATTTCATTTTCTTTCTGTAATCACATTTAAAGTTGTTTTCTGCAGTTACTGTGTGTAAGGGCAGATTCACACATACCCAGATGTCTCCAGTAAATGTACTTGTTTTCCTGTACTAATAGGTGGAAGCAATCAAATGATTGGCTACACTGACTAGAAAGCTTTAGTTCTCAATATTTAGGCTGATGATGTATTATTTTCTAAGCACAAACCTTACAGACACCCTTTCCTCCTTTTTCAAAAGCTTGACAAGATATTATGGGAAGGACATAAATAATACTGTTCAAATACAGGATGGCTTAAATAAGAGAAAGAAGCTAGGAAATTGAACAACCCCTTCCATTTATTGTGGCTCTCCCCAGTCATTGCTAATCAGTTTAGATTTAGCAATGACATCATTGATGACATCCTGGTTACTCTGCGGAAAGTAAAAAAGAACTACCATATCATCCCTCATCTCACTCTTGGTACCCAAATTAGGGTTCTAAAGTTGAGTATGATGGATCTTGATATATCTTGTTGGGAAAACAGAGGCATCACCACATTAGCGGACTTTAATACACTCAATGGCATTATGCCACTATCGGAAATACAAACTAAATTCGGTGCACATCAGGTCGATTTTTTGCTGTATCAAAGATTGAAACATTTCCTAAACACTAATTTAATTAGACCTAACACCCCACTAGATGACCTCATTGAAAAGAAAAAATCTGCTAATATAATTAGGAGAATCATGACCCTTTCAGATATAGAACCCCGTCTCGACAAATCCCTTTCCATTCTTAAATGGGAATGAGACCTCGGAAAGGAGTACCCTAATGAAGAATGGTTTGGTGCCTGGGGCCTTACAAGGAAATCTGTTCACTCAGTGAGTCTCCATGAACTGTATTTTAAGGTCCTCCATTGGTGGTACATGGTACCAATAAGATTGAATAAAATTAATACCTCAGCGGTAACACAGTGCTGGAGATGCCAGAAGCATCCGGGTATCATGTTCCACATCTGGTGGATCTGTGAAAATCTGAAAGAATTAAAAGACAGCATGGAACACTTGTTGTTTAGGCTGTTTGGCACCATTATATCCGTTTCACCGCAAATGTTTTTATTCCATTTAAATTTTCTAAACTCAAATGGATATGATAAATCCTTAATCATAAATGTCGTTCTAGCTTGTAAAATCCTGTTAGCCAGATACTGGCTCAGATCCGATCTACTAACTTGGAGAGAGTTGATTACTCAGATACCTTATCAGTATACTATGGAAAGACGCTTTTATGTAATCAATGCCATTCCACAGAAACATGATAAAATCGGGGATACATTAATAAATATATATTCTGATTTTAAAGACTTCTAAGACAGAACACTCTTCCTACAATTTCTGACACAACTTTACTCAGGTATCCCCAGCAGGCGACAATACCAGTTAATCTTAGCCCCTCCCCTATGAACGGTACGAATAGGATATGTGTGTATGCAGGTATATATGCGAGTATGTAAGGATGTAGGCAAGTTAGGTATTAATATTTGGATCAGTGAAGAGAGGAAATATGGAGAGATATTAAATTGCACCTTATCTATATATACTTATTGTCCGTAGGAAATCTTGTAAATCTCCTTTATTATTGAAACTTTTAATATTAATTGTCTGTGCTATGAACATCTCTGTATTTTTCTCCTATTTGACACTTATTTGTTTTTTATTATGCTTAAAATATATCTGTCATCTTTTTTTTTTGTACAACTTAAATGAAATGAAAAATTAAAATATTTACAAAGATAAAAATAAATAATACTCTTTTTAAAGCTGCCTGAAACTGAAGTAGGGACAAAAACAAAATGGATGCCAGCAACCATTTTTATTAATTGTGTTCAAACTCAGTTACATGTTTTCCCTATTCTGAGGAAAATGGTTGTCTCAAATTCTGACAAGATTTATGGTGACCTGATGCCATCAGCTTAGAAAATTCTGGGAAGATCTAAAATCTTGTCTCTACATATAACCAATAAGTGTGGACAATTAGAAAGTATATTCATATAGTGTCAGACTCCATCCCACATGCAGGATCATCTTGCATCCAGTATCCAGCTTCTCTGGTTTTCCTCTCTGTCTTTGCTATTCTGTTCTGTTTATCAGTTATGCTTGTTTCTGGGGTTTTCTTTTTATTTCTTGTGTGTTTTGTCCTTCCCTTCCTAGTCCAGCTATACACCGGTTCTTGCCCTGCTCCCTATATACTTGAACCCTGATGCCCTGTTAGGGGCTTACCTGAAGCCCTGTTAATGAACTATTCTGAACTGTGTCCTAAGCCCTGTTAAAGGGGCTATCCTTAAACCCTATCTAGAGGCTGCTTATCCTGAACTATGTTATGAAACTGTCTATTCATAACCCTGTTACGGGGTCCCCTCTCCGAACCCCGTTAGGGGGTCCCACTCTCCAAACCCCATTATGGGGTCCCCCCTCTGATCCCTGTTACAGATCTGCCCTGTTTCTGTACCCTGTTCTGTGTTTCCATGTTTCCTTTGTTCCTTGCTCTGATCTATGTCTGGTTTTCCATTCTGTTATTATGTTCCATTCTGGGCTTTCTCTGCTTCCCTCAACCTTGTTAGTTTGCTTCTATATAAATGAGTACCAGACGTTTCCTCTGTTTGCTTTTTCCATTTCCCATATCCCGGGTGCAGGTATTATGTGGTTTGCAAGCTTAATCTTATGGCCATAAGCAACTAAATCCTCACTGTTACCATCTCTAGTGTTAGGCTAGTTCCTGGATTTATATTTGTATGTTTATGTTCCCTGGAGCATCTAAGGATTCCAGCTCCTCTACCATCTCCCCATATCTCAGATCTGGTTCCCTTATGAAGTGTTTGAGGATTCCATCTATTCACTTGTGCTCCTTATTTCCTTAGTCCTGTTATCTGTCGGTTTTATGTTATGTTTTGTGTTTCTATGTGTCCCCTTTAGTTCTGTAGTTGTCTTATGCTTTTCCCTCTTCATGTATGTTTCAGTTCTGCCTTTGCTCCTTAGTCTATCCTGTAGCTCTAGGCTCTGTATTTTATTTGAGAATATATGGTTGATGTGGGCCAAACAAACAGTAAAAGAAGGAAAAAAAGGAAGCAAGAAGAAGATATGAGAAAATGCTAAAGTCACCGTGTAGAGCTGTTCCCAGTAGCTCTGGAGAGAAAATTAGACAAAGTGAGGAGACGGTGATAGCGCTTAAGGAAACGATAGTAGTAGTGGTACAAATCTACAATGTTAGATAGGTAGCGTAAAAGATAAACAATTTAATGAGGTAAACAGAAAGTACAATAAAATACAAACTATAAAATCAAATACATATAAAATGTATTGAAAAATATGGTGTTAAAAATGTGGGATGGGAGCCCTGACGCATTTCACCGACAGGCTTCATCAGAGGGTCTCCACCCGCTTGTAGGTTGGCTACCTATGAAGAAAGGATAGCGAAATAAGAGAAAAAGGAAAAAAATGGAGTAGTGAAAGGATTTAGGACTAGCATAGATTTTTTGCCCAGTTTTTGCCCCTTAGCTTCTACGGGATACAATGGCTGGTCCCATAGGGCCTTGGAAAGTGGCCGCAGGAACCTGGAGTCTCAAACCACTGGGGGAATGCAGTTACCTGACACCAAGCATCAATTAAGAAATTGATGCACATCCCATTTCTGAAACTGCAGTCAGAAATATTGTTTCTATTCAATTATATTGATTCTATATATATGTTTCTAATTGCTTGACTGTCATTAGCCTAACTATTTTGAATAATATATTTGCCATTACGTTAATGGGGTCTAGACCAATTTCTGCTTAACAGTGTTCTTCATGTGGCATACCAGAAATTAACTTATTTGGAAAATATCTGATATTTTTGCCAGAGATTTGTATGACCTCATTTATTCTTTTACAGAGTAATGTTGGTGATTATTGCTATTCATCACTGACAAGAATTATTTTCTTAAAAGCTTTCAATACACTTGGGGACATGTACTAAATATATTTTATATGTAAAACTATTTTGGTTCTTTGCTCCTTTTATGCAGTAAACATTTAACACTCAAATAGTAAATATGAGCAAATTTTGAATACAAATGGGCATATTTGCGAATAAAAACAGGCATGTTTGAGGGGGTTTTCTGCTGGTTTATTAGCACTTACTAAAAGCTGATGTCATTGCAGAATAAAAATTATTTTTCACCAAATATTAAAAAAAAAAAACTTTAGCATGTACTAATCTAAACATATTACCCCACCTGGAAAAATGCACACTAAATAAAAATAAACTAGAAGCACAGAGAAAAAAAAGACACAATATACAAATGCCCACAAATTGCTCCTTACTTGTGTTTTTCCCAAAAAAATGTTCCACTGTGCTTGTTTAGTGCATGACTCCCATTGTATTTTAAATACACATTATGTGGTGATTATTTCTGCTGAATGTTGCCAAAGAGTAGTAGTATTGATTGCCATGGCAACCTCACTATTCTGGTGGTAATATATTCTGCATTGTCTTGCCTGCAATTGCTATCTCAAATATTTGTTGTTATGGCTAAATTGCTGCCTATTCTTTGCTATGATGTTGAATTTTTATTCAGTTCTGATTACCAATCTATTTTTATACTTACAATAAACCCTATTATATTTGGCACAATTATTTCATTTTTATTAGCTCTGTAAAACATACATTCCAGAAATATATATGTAAATCATAACCTGGTTACATTTTTTTTTGTGATTTATATATTTAATGCCTTTTTCATTAGATAACCCTGACATTATAGACTAGACATGTGCATTCGTTTTCGTCCGAAAAACGAATAACGAAAATTTTAACTAACAAAATCCGAATGAACGAATGGTTAATAAACGAAAATCATTCGTTCATTCGTCCATTCGTCCATTCGTGCTATTGGCATTCTAAACCGAAATAGAGTCGGTTTATACAATACCAATAGCATTGTACTACATTCCATAAACCGACATGAATGACTTTCGGTTTATGGGATGCATGTAATGCTATTGGCTTCCTCTAAACCGAAATTGAGTTCCCATTCATACGAATAGGTCAATTGACCTATTCGTATGCATGGGGACTCTTTCGGTTTATAGAAAGCCAATAGCATTGCATGTATTCTATAAGCCGAAAGTCTTTAAAACAAACGACGTTCGGTTTATAGAATAAATGTAATGCTATTGCTGTTCTATAAGCCGAAAGACTTTCGGCTTATAGAACAGCAATAGCATTACATGTATTCTATAAACCGAACGTCGTTCGTTTTAAAGACTTTCGGCTTATAGAATACTATTGGCATTCTATAAACCTAACTAGAGTCCCTCCTCATTCATAAGAATTTTTAATGAATGGGGACTCGACTCTAGTTCGGTTTATAGAAAGCCAATAGTATTCTATAAGCCGAAAGTCTTTAAAACGAACGACGTTCGGTTTATAGAATACATGTAATGCTATTGCTATTCTATAAACCGAACGACTTTCGGTTTATAGAATAGCCATAGGATTACATGTATTACATAAGCCGAAAGTCTATAAACCGAAAGTCGTTCGGTTTATAGGCTGTCGGCATTTAACTATACAGAGACAGAGTCTCCATTCATAAAATTATGAATGGAGACTTTGTCTCCGTGTAGTAAAATGCCGAAAGCCTATAAACCGAACGATCGGTTTATAGACTTTCGGCTTATGTAATACATGTAATCCTATGGCTATTCTATAAACCGAAAGTTCGGTTTATAGAATAGCAATAGGAATACATGTATTCCATAAGCCGACAGCCTATAAACCGAACGTTCGGTTTATAGGCTGTGGGCATTTTACTACACGGAGACAAAGTCTCCATTCATAATTTTATGAATGGAGACTCTGTCTCCGTATAGTTAAATGCCGGCTTTTAACTATACGGAGACAAAGTCTCCATTTATAATTTTATGAATGGAGACTCCGTCTCCGTATAGTTAAATGCCCACAGCCTATAAACCGAATGTTCGGTTTATAGGCTGTCGGCTTTTAACTATACGGAGACAAAGTCTCCATTCATAATTTTATGAATGGAGACTCTGTCTCCGTATAGTTAAATGCTATTGTATTCTATAAACCGACTCTATTTCGGCTTATAGAATGCAATAGTACTACGAATGGACGAATGAACGAATGATTTTCATTTATTAACCATTCGTTCATTCGGCTTTCGTTAGCTTAGCATTTTCGTTCTTCGTTTTTAGGGCGAATGGACGAAAACGAATGCACATGTCTAGTATATATTCACATGTAAATTGCTTTTTTAATAAAAAATTATGATATAAAAAAAAACTTTAGCCTTTTATGTGACAATGCTGCCTCTCTCTTTCCCTTGCACCCAGATTTATCGCTCTCCCCCCCCCTTAGTGTTGTCTCTCTCTCACCCTCCTTTTGGCTCCCCCCTCGCTCCCCTTGTGTCTGTCTCTTCCCCCCTTCCCTCACCTTGTTTCTCTCTGCCCCCCCCTTGTTATTCTGTCCCCCCCTCACCTGTTTCTTGCTCCCTGGTGGCTAGTGGGGGCAGCCGGGGGATGTATGCACTATACATAATAGACAGAAGTGTCGGGCAGCATGGAGGTTGTCTGCACGAGTCTTGCAGACATCCCCCAGCTGCCCGATTCTCCCTGGTGGCTAGCGAGGCAGCGGAGGATGTCTGCGCGATGAGCGAGACCTCCCCTGCTGCCGCCCGGAACGACCGCCAGGACTTTTATGAGGAAGCCGGAAGTACCCAGCTTCATCATAGAAGTCCCGGCAGTCATGCCGGGCGGCAGCAGGGGAGATCTGCGCTCATCGCGCAGACATCCCCTGCTGTTAGAGAGGGGGATCCAGGTCTTTACTTAGGTTCCCAGAAGCAGACGCAGGCTTAGTTACTAGCCCTGATGCATTTCTTATCTTCTCTGGATTGGAAGGTTGAATAGGACAATAGCTGATGTAATGGCCAAATCTCCCACAATAAAAATAATAGGTGTTGTTCCTACGCCAGGACCATTCTGAGGCTGTGAGGGGACCCCTTGCGGTATTCTTCACTGGTGAAGGCTTTGTCACACTCAGTGAAGTGAGACCTGGCATAGGCTTTAGATGCAGACCAGAGTCACTGGCAGGCTTCTGGGTTTTTGTTACAGTCACTGGTTTCTACAAGCACAGCTCTGGTGCAGACTTTACCCTGGTTATCTTCCCTGGAGTGGGACAACAGACCTTAGTAGACCAAGCCCCTCCTGAAGCAAGATGAAACTTTTTTGTTGAGTCCGAACATAACTGGACTTTTGCAGATAAAAGTTCCAAGGCATACACTGTCCTTGCGGACTTCATAGTATGGCTGGTATGTTGTGTAATGGACAACTGTGCCGAGATGGGCTGGAGTCACGGTACCTGGGGTGGAGCCCCTGGCTTTGAGCACCCACAGGCAGAGGCCTTGTTAATTTTCCCATGAGTCATAGCCAGGCAGGTTGTAAGCAGGGTCTAGGTTGAACAATAGTCACAAAACAAGCCGAGGTCAAAGGACTGGAGAGTAGCAGGATCATCAGGAAATAGCCAAGGTCAAATTACTGGAGAAAGCAGGATGGTAAGGAACAATACCTGTACAAACAGGAATCCAAGATGCAAGCCAGCAGACAAAATGCAGGACAAATGCAGAGATGACCACTACTGCTACATGAGATAATGAAATCAGCATATTTTTTAGTTATAGGGCAATACCTTAACCCCTTAGTGACAAGACATTTTCACCTTGACTTTCCCTTTTTGACAATGGCTGTTTTGACATTTCGGGGTGTTTGTGTTTAGCTGCAATTTTCTTCTTTCTCACATACTGTACCCACACAAATTATATGTTGTTTTTATAGTCATAAGAAGGGCTTTCATTAGATACCATTATGTTCATCATATCTTATAATTCACTACAAATGAAACATAAAATATGATGAAAAATTTAAAAAAAAAAACTTTTTCTAACTTTGACCTAAAATATAATTTACTCAAATAAAATCATTCAAAAAGACCCCATCTAAATAGTTTCTAAATGTTGTCCCGAGTTCAGAAATATGCATGTTTCTGTATTTTTCGGTATTTTTTTTGCGAGTTATGGGGCAAAAAACGAAAAATTGTGGTTTTTTTTTCTATATTGACCTTTTGACCCCAACCCGAACCCTTATGCTATCCCTTAATATGTTTAAATTTTAATTTAATTTTAACTCTATCCCTTATGCTAAAAATTATTTAATGTTAACCCTATAGACTAATCTAACTATATAACAAGTTTTTAGTTAATTCAATATTTATTTTTATTTTTTTACATTGCTATGCTGCTTAACTACCACTAGGGGCAGTCAAGTAGCGTATTCATAGCGACGGAAGTAAAGTTACTTTCATTTCTGAAGCTCAGACCTGCAGAGGGCATAGCCATATTGACGGAGCATAAATTGAATCGCAGCGTAGCTCTAACCCTAGCCTAAAACTAACTCTAGCCTAATGGCTTAATAAGGCGATCATTGATTACTTCCAAAACTCTTGCCCACAACAGGGCAGCACTGTACCTTTCATTATGGCGAAATATGATTGTTTCAGAGAGCACTTACCTGGATGCACATCCCTGTGCCTTGATAAGGAAGCCATTACAGCAACACTGAATGAGCAGAGGAATCGATCATTGATCCCTTCTGAAGCTCACTTAGATGCAGGAGGTACGCATGTGTCCTATATAATTAAGGGGCATAAAAGGAAGTGCGTGAAGGTACCTTCAATTACAGTGAGAACTAACTGGCCAAAGGAGAGGATCAAGCAAGGATGCAGAGATGTGTGAGCACATTTATAAAATAAGGACACTGAGGTGCAAGTGCTTGCTTGAACATTTTTTCTCACTTTCTTCAATATACACTGTACAGGGACACATCTGTGGAGTTTCTCCTGCAAAAAGATTTGGCCCTGCTTGATGCATTATTATAATTTCAAAACTTGTGATCTTGTAGTAGGTGAAAGTCAGTTGGTTTGTCTATGTGCAATGAATATTTGTCTCACCTTAATTCATTAGGAAGTCCCCTGCATCTCACTTTTAGATTATTGTTCCTACTAACTAGTGAGCTGGAGTGAGGACATTCCTTGGTCTCTGAGCACATAAGCTGTATCCAAGGTGAAGTGCAAAATTATAATCTAAAACTTAAAACAAGGGAGGCAAGTAGTCAGTAGTCAGGCAACAGGGTTCAAAGTCTAGTTAACACGTAAGTGTCAGGAATCTGGGAAGGCAGTATAAAAGAATGTAGGCACAGGATGCACAACATCAACGAGTGTCAAGCAAACCTATTTATCAGTTATTATAGGTGAAGTGGGTGAATTGTTGTACAGTGCATCCAGAGTGACACAATGTGCTACTGAAGCGATGTAGGCATCAGTTGTAAAATTCATGCTTCTTCCTTTAGGCTGAGGCATTCTGGCTGGAAACAAGGCAGAATATATGACCCAATCTGTGATGCTCTCCACTATCTATTACCCTTTACCCTCTGACTGCATGAGGTAGGAGTTTTTCATATATATGGAATAGCCTTCCAGGCACCATAACCACCAGTCTAAAATTCCTAAAAAATGAGTGTTTAAACTTTTATATACTTATGTAAATGTATGCCTTATAAACAACTCACTTTTACAGGTATGAATGGATTTGTTGTACTTTACTTATGGTTAAGGTTCCGCTACAAGTTCCGTTGTTGCTCCATTCACCTTTGTTTTGCTTTTCAGCCTTCAGATTTATACTTGTACTAGACTTGTTTGACAGTATATACTTGAAAATGAGTGGAATCTCAACCTATTTTCCTGGTAAATTACTTTATATATAAAAGCCAAAGCATGTTAGTAGAAAAGTAAGAGACAGAAAAAGCAATGGTATAGGAGAATATGCATGGCAAGGACCAGGTACCAGGGTCATAACATATTGCTTTTACACAGGAAAAAAATGAGTGCTGGGTTTTTACAGCCATTTATTATGCTCCATATCTGTGAATTTCCATGCAAGCTAGTGCCAGATCCAGGAGTCATCCAGTCCCAAGTTCATTTCCCAGCACAACCTTTTAAACCCATTATATAGCCAAGCAGTCAACAACAAAAAAGCACTTCCAGCACAACATCAGCCTTCACTTAAGAACAAAGTATATGTGTTTTAATACTTGCCATTTTATGTGGTTTGCAAAGCTACTGCATGAGGAAATAGGTAGATCTTCAACACAAATGGTTTAAGCTGTACTTTTTACCTAAAGCACTTGTGTGTGCAATTTTTATGCCTTGTTTTAGAATTTATCAGATGTTGTAATATGGGTATGTAATAATATTGGTGCCTTTTTGTATTGTTCATTTTTATTTTTATCTTCCAGAGCTTTATTACTTTACATAAATTTGCACAGAAAGCAAGACATTATTCTTTGATGCAAGACTTTATATTTCAGGGATGTTATGCTTCCATAGAAAATCCTAAAGGTAGGATTTGAAATTTAATGAACTTTTGACTGTACTGTATTAGCCAGAAGACCATTTTTTATTGATGAATTTAGAAAGCACATTCGTTTGATTTGTGTCTGCCAGTTTATGATCGCAACCTTCCCTTATGAAGACAATCAAATGGAAATTCTTTATTCACATTCAAAAGATTATTTTTCTTTCTTTCTATAAAATGTTGATGAATTCAAGCATACTTTTGCTATAACAGGTGTTTCATTATTGATAAGTTCCTGCTGGGGTAGACATGTAAGTCTGCTTAAATTTTAATAAACTTATATTAAGATTATAAGAGTATTTTTGATTTATATTCGCAATATATGCATCTCCCTCAATGGCTGAATAGTCTATTTCTAGTTGCAATACCAGAGGCATTTTATACCTCTACACATAACATTTTTTAATAATAATATTAATTCTGCTGTGCATGTTATTTTTTATTTTATTTTTAAGTTAAGAATTACATTTTATTATGAATGTTAATTTATAAGATGTACACTGTCTTCAAGGTATACTGTATTAATGTTTTAATATTTGTATAAGTGATAGCAGTATTAAAAATAATTGCAAAGTATTATATGTGTTATGCAACACTCATCAATACAATTCCAACAATAAACTGTCTGGAACCATGTAAAAAAACATTATTGATCACGCAGCACTGCACTAAGTGGGGTGTTTATTATCACCAAAGTGGTGTGGCAAAAAGTCTGTCACAAGTGGGGTCCAGCTGGCATAGGATCCTGAGCGTTCGAGTACAGGAGCTGTACTCACGTTCCCCTGGTGGCTTGGGGCCCATGTGGTCACATATCAAGACCCTGTGGAAGCAGCTGTTGTATTCAGAAAACCAAATAAAGACACCAGAGGAATCATGCAGACACCCTGAAGCAAGCACAAAAAAACAACTATGACAGGACAGCAAGATGAAGCTAGCTGATACAGGCAAACTAATCAGAGCAAAAGCAGAAAAGCAACTGAAGCAGAACAGAACTGAATGCAGAGTGCAGGGCTACTGTACAAACTAGAGAAGGGCAGAGGCAAACATAAGCAGGGCACAGCAGAAAGATTGGAGACTGTGGACTGCACCATCAGGAAACAAACTGAGGACACTGGACAAACAGGGGAGTAGTTTAAGTAGGACTGAAAGACAAAAGGGGAGACAAAAAACCCCCAGAATGGAACAACGGATAAAGAAAACATACAACTAAGAAGCAGAGAACAATATAACTCTGACAGGACTGGAACACCATGACAAGGCATCACTATGACAGGGCATCCCATTAAAGGGACTCAGGTCACCCCTATTACATGGCATCTCATTAAGTGAATTAGGAAATGTCACCATGTATCTAAAACTAGGGGAGTGTTGTCAACCTGTGGCTGAACTAGGAAATTACACCATGTGGCTGAAACTAGGGGAGTGCCACCATGTGGCTGGACTAGGAAATGCAACCATGTGGTCAAAACTAGAAAGTGCCACCATGTGGCCAAAACTAGGAAGTGAAACACAAGGATACAAAGAACAGACGGGAACTAGCATAGATTATAAACAAGTTTGCAATTCAAAAAAGGATACAGATATGTATGAATACAGCGTGGATGAGCCTGCATGGGGGTTGACTCGTGATAGTTTCATTCCTGCAGTGTCTTTGACCCTTATTTCATATGGAGTCCTGTAAAGACAGAGAAGTGTATTCACTAAAACTGAAGTGAGAAGTGAATTACAAAAAAAAACAAGTAGCTAATAGCTTAGTTGTAAATTTATCGAATTTCCCTATCATCCCAAATGAGCTATTAATGCATTATAAGTGGTGTAAGTGTTTAAAGAGACTAGCATTAAAAACAGGGAAATATATGATAATCAATACAAATTTTAAATTGTAAATGGACATAAACATTAACTGTATTTTTGCACTTTTTTGTGTTCCTAGCCCCGATCACAAAGTCATCACCAGCCAGGGACACAGTGGCAAAGACCCAATCAGGGTTTTAACAGACCGTGTAGGTCTTCTGCTGAACCATGTGAGACCTCATGTGACAGAGGGGGCCACAATGAGCTGCAGATCAGAGGGTGTATCATGAATGTCATCTGTCCTTAAAGAACAGAATTCTGTGACTTTCCTGATATGTCACTTGTCCTGAGGGGGTCAATAATATAACATGTGGAAAAAAAACCTTGGAAATTTATTTTGATGACTTGCCATCTAATTTTCATGTGATCGTGGTGATCAATTGATCCGTGATCCCGTGGCCGGAAAACCACGATCGGGTCCATGAAAATTGCCTCTGATTCCTTGACCGGTTTCACAACCAGTGGTGGTGCACTTTCGGTTTAAAAATAAAAGGGGCATTTAGTACTTTTGTTGAAATAAAATGAATGATGTCTAACAATGTGTAGATTTACACATTTGTAGTGAAGGCAAATAATACATAATAATGAATTTGAATATATTATTATCATGTATTTCACCAGATCTGTAATTTGAATCTCTTTGATGACTTAAAACACCTATACTTCATTCTCTTTTTTCTCTTCAGCTTTAGACACCTAATTTCTTATCAACTGAGCTATTAATGACTGATTTTTTTGCTGGTCACCTATCAAGCTCACTATTCTCAATATCCTCCAATGGAATATGCCTTTAATAATGATAAAAATAATATTTATATTTGCAACATTTCTATAGTAAATAAGAAAATGGAGTCTGTTAAACCTGAGAAATGTATCTCTGGTGATTAAATGTCATAAACATTAATATAACATATTGAGATAAGTAACATCTCATATTATTGTATAGAGCACAGTTTACTTCCTTATTTTGTGGTGTTTCCATTTGGGTTGGTTTGGGTTGTAGATAAAACTCCATGACAGGATATCACTTGGGATAGAAAGAAGGTCACTTAAGAGCTGTGTGTACGTGTCTTTGGTTCAGAAAAGATGAAATCCAATCAATATTGTAAATGTGCTGCAACAGATGAAAAAAAAACAAAAAAAACGAGTGTTGCGCAAAAATAATATATGTGCATATCAATGAAAAAACAGGTATAAAGATAAGAATGGATGTGAAGTGGAGAACAAAATAATATGAAAAATATATATACATGTGAGAGAGACTATGTGAGAAATTTCCAGTAAAGGCTGGTACTTATCCTTCCCAGGACGCTGTATAACTCATATAAATATGCAAAAAGAAACACAAAAATATAGATATGAACTATCTGTCTGTTGGATTATTTCCCCCTGAAGTGCAGCTGTGTGTGCCATTTATATATATACTTACCATTTTATTTTGTTCTCAACTTCACATCCATTCTAATATGTCTTTGGTTGATTGACAGACATTAACGTTTAAATATGGAATTAGTATGTTGATTTTTTCCTTCGTATCCTACATTTTACTATGACACTAACTGAATGTTTTGGAACATGTTAGGATATATAGAAGACTACACAAATAAGTTCATACTTTTCAGTAGCTGTAAAGAGTCAACATCCTTCTATAGTATTAACATTATGTAAATTCATAACAGTTAGTTTCTTCTATCCCAAGTGATATCCTGTCATGCAGGTGAATGAATTCAGTTCAAAATGGTCTCTAAAGTTTACAGCATCAGTTAAGGTGCCAAATTCAAGCTCTTTCCTTAGATAGATGATAGATAGATAGATTAGATAGATAGATAATAAAAAAACCAGGAGAGAAAGAGGGTGCCAGAGTGAACCCCTGGATATTTTAAACAAATATGAAAGTTGAATAAAAATCAGAAGTTAACAAATAGATAATATCTACCTATAACAATTATATGATTTTATGTTTTAATTAAAAAAAATATTTTGTCAGTTTTAATTTGTGTTCAACAACATGTATACAAAAGTAAAAATTCACTTTATGATGTAGGTCTATTTCATAACTTTGTCCATACAATATTCAATCAGTTTGCACCTTGTAGATTTATGTTTTAGTTCACTGGGATGCACTCTAGAGTTTCTTAAGTGTTTTATTCATAAAATAAAAGAGGTCACAAAAGAACAGATTAAGACATAGTCGTCATGCAATCATTTTTATGTAAAGTCTAGAATTAAATACTGTCACCTCGAGTAAATGCAAGAGTCGGAGATATTTTCATTCATGCTTAAAAGAACAAGGCTTTCCACTTATTATTGTTTGATTGCAATGTCTCTATTCTTTACACACAAAAAAGGCACAATAGCGTAACTAAGGTAATTCAAAACAGTAAAACAGTGTTCTGCCATCTTTTGTTACTATTTAGTATCAAATCATTAACCCTTTCAGGACCAGGGTTTTTCCTGGGCCAAGGACCAGAGCATTTTTCAATTTTTAATATGTGTTTGTTGAAACATAATTTTCCTCTCTCTCATTTAACGCACCCATACAAGTTATATGTTGTTTTTTAAAGGACAGTTAGAGCTTTATTTTGATACCCAAAATATAAAAATTACTTTCAGCTCAACTGGGTTCTTTTTCATTTGCCTCATATTCACACTGTTCGGTTTATAGACTTTCGGTTTATAGAATAGCAATAGAATTACATGTATTCCATAAACCAAAAGTCTATAAACCAAACGTCGTTCGGTTTATAGACTTTCTGCTTATAGAATACATGTAATACTATTGGCTTTCTATAAACCGAACTAGAGTCTCCATTCATATGAAATTCTTATGAATGGGGACTCTAGTTCGGTTTATAGAAAGCCAATAGTATTACATGTATTCTATAAGCCGAAGTCTATAAACCGAACGACGTTCGGTTTATAGACTTTTGGTTTATGGAATACATGTAATTCTAACGTTGTTCGGTTTATAGACTTTCGGCTTATGGAATACATGTAATTCTATTGGCTTTCTATAAACCGAAATAGAGTCCCCATTCATAAGAAATTTTTATGAATGGGGACTCTATTTCGGTTTATAGAAAGCCTATAGTATTACATGTATTCCATAAGCCGAAAGTCGGGTCCCCATTGACTTCAATGGGGTTCAGGTTCGGGGTCAAGTTCGGGGACTTTTTTCCGAAGTTCGGCCGAACCCGCCGAGCCTGAACATCCAGGTGTCCGCTCCACACTAGTTAAAATCGTAAAACCATCACACATTTTCAAACCACATTATAATATCAATGCAGTCTTTTGGACACCATTCAGTAATAAACTTAGAGGTAGGTTCTGCTTGTTGCTGCAGAGATCAAACATATTTTAAACAATTAACCAGCTGGGAGGTTTAATTCATTGTACATTTGTATGAAATTCTAGCTGTACTTACCACATATAGAAGAATGCTCAACCCATGTGCTTCTGTTGCATAAACATGGCATATGATGGCAAAATCAGCAGTAATGTATAAACATGCTATAAAATGCCTAAATGAGCTGTAATGCATAACAATAGTATAACATGGCAAAATCATCAGTCTTGTATAAACTTGGCATATCATGACAAAATCAGCAGTAATGTATAAACATGGTATACGAGGGCAGATGCTTAACTATGAACCACATACTGTTCAAACTACACAGGTAAAGTGAATCAGTGTGTATTTATTTTACTGTGCCATCTGGTTCTGCTACAACAAATATCTCCAGTGGAGTATCAGTACCAGCATCCTGTATATTGTCTGCCTCAGTATGCATCTTTCAATCTAGCAATATATATTATTTAAAGTATTAAAGCTGAGCATGGTGGAAATGGAGTCCATCAGTGTTAAAGGTTACCATCACTTAAGAATTTCAGATTATTGAATGTCCTTTGCATTTTATTAAAAGGGATGGGGGATATATGTAATAAATAAAGCTTTCTTGTCCATCAGAAGTCTAATAACCTTTATTATCACTCCCCTGACACAAGCTGGAGGGAATATCAGACATGGAATTTACCAGTAACTTCAAACGTGTAATTCCAGCTGCCCATCTGCTCTCACAGCAACTGAGCATTGGATCCTGTCCATCGTGATGTCACACAGTGTGGGAAGCACCAGAAAGCACTGCCGCTAGACACAGCTACAGCAGACACCCTCTGTTGCAGTCATCTGGTGCAGTTAGTACTAGGATAAGGTCACCAAAGATCTGGTGTAGGCATAATCCATCTTTTGGGCTACTGGTGTTGTCGCTTAAGCATAGTTGCCCAATTTCAGTACCAAGGACCAGCCCATAAGAGAAGCTTGTGCAGATAGCTACCTGGGTTGCCATTCCTCAGATGTCCAACTCCTTCACAAACGTCAGACCTAAGGGACCTCCTGCAGATAAGAAGTAGGGAGAGAGGGAGGGAATCAAGGGACAATTTTCTTTAAAAAGGAAGTGGCACTGCTGGGGACTAGCATTATAAGGCTGGGGTCCAGCCTACTAAACCAGCATACCCAGCCCCCCAGCTGTGCACTATTGGCAGAAGGGCATGTTGGACATGCCAAGCATGGTGAACAGGGCCGATCCTAGGGTCACGGGCGCCTGGGTGCAGGTTTTCCTTTGGCGCCCAATGGTGGGCGTGGCTATATTATGAACTCCTCCCCTTTAGACATTTCTGTTCCAGACATGCCCATTTCAATATTGGGGAGAGGGGGAGGGAGAAAACTGTATTTTAATGTAAAGGACCAACGTTTATTTTAAATAAAGATATATATTTTGCCATAATACTGTGTAGTGGTTTTATTTATTTCTATGATGCTCAGCCAGCAACATGGGAGACTTTTTGCTGGCTAGCAAAATGAGTTTTAACTACCGTTCCCATGATTCCCAACCAGCCAAAGTCTCTCATTAGTCTGGCTGAGCATCATTGGAAAAGAAGTACATAAGGAGTGATAAATAATATTCCACCAAGTTAGTCACTCACGTGTCTCTCTCTCTCTCCCCATAGCCTCATGTCTGTCTGTCTCTCCCCATACCCTCATGTCTGTCTGTCTCTCCCCGTACCCTCATGTCTATCTCTCCCCATACCCTTGTGTCTGTCTGTCTCTTCCCCATACCCTCATGTCTGTCTCTTTCTCCCCATTCCCTCATGTCTGTCTCTCTCTCCCCGTACCCTCATGTCTGTCTCTCTCTCCCTATTCCCTCATGTCTGTCTCTCTCTCCACTCATGCTCCATGTCTCTGTCTCTCTCTCCATTCATGCTCCATGTCGGTCTGTCTCTCTCCACTCATACCCCATGTCTCTCTCTCGCCACTCATACCCCATGTCTGTCTCTCTCTCGCCACTCATACCCCATGTCTGTCTGTCTCTCTCTCCACTCATACCCCATGTCTGTCTCTCCCCTCATCCCTTATATCTTTTTCCATCTCTATCTTTCTGTTCTCCATGCTGGCCTCTTGTACACACAGTCATACATAAACACACACAGTCACACAAACACAGTTACACACTTAGTCACCCTCACAGACATACATTTACACAAACACCCTTATACACACTGTCACACACATACATAAATACACACAGTCATACATAAATACACACAGTCACACAAACACAATTACACACTTAGTCACCCTCACAGACATACATTTACACAGACACCCTTATACACACATACATAAATACACACAGTCATACATAAATACACACAGTCACACAAACACAGTTACACATTTAGTCACCCTCACAGACATACATTTACACAAACACCCTTATACACACTGTCATACACATACATAAATACACACAGTCATACATAAATACACACAGTCACACAAACACAATTACACACTTAGTCACCCTCACAGACATACATTTACAGACACCCTTATACACACATACATAAATACACACAGTCATACAAAAATACACACAGTCATACATAAATACACACAGTCACACAAACACAATTACACACTTAGTCACCCTCACAGACATACATTTACACAGACACCCTAATACACACTGTCACACATACATAAATACAAACACAGCCACCTTTACACACTTAGACATAGGATACACTTGCACAGACACTCATGTACACACACTTACACAGACAGTAACACACACATACACACTTATACACATACACACACACTTACACAGACAGTAACACACACATAGCTATACACATTGACACACACATACACACTTATACACATACACACACACTTACACAGACAGTAACACACACATAGTTATACACATTGACACACACATACACACTTATACACATACACAAACATTTACACAGACAGTAACACACACATAGTTATACACATTGACACACTTATACACATTGACAGACACTTCCACACTTTCTTTGTTTTTTTATTTTATATTTTAACACCCCCCAAACCCCCCCCCCCCCCAACTGTTATTACCTCCTCCTTCTTGTTAGTCCAAGCACAGAGCAACGGGGGAAAGCTCCGCCCCCGTCGCGTTCTGTGATTGGCTGCAGGGAGGAGGATGTTCTCTATGGTGTCTTGGCAGCTACTCTAGAGAACGTCCTCCTCCCGGCAGCAGCCAATCACAGAACGCGACGGGGGCGGAGCTTGCACCCGTCGCGCTGTGCTTGCTTTAACAAGGAGGAGGACGGCAGGGAGAGAGCTCCCTGCTTCAGCGCCTCTCCTCCCGTGCGCCTGGGCGCGGTGCACCCCGTGCACCCGCCCAGGATCGGCCCTGATGGTGAAAGGGATGAGGGGATATATTGCCCACCCCTGTCATGCTGGACCTTACATATATTGCATTGTTGCAGGCCATTACTTTGTAAAATGTCTCGTCAGAGATAGTCTCCATTAATTGTTTGTGGACAAAAAGCCATGCCTCAAGACCAAGCAACTCAACTATGCATGAATACACAGGAACTGAGGTGCAGAAAAATGACAGCAAGTACTCTGGACTGATGAGTAAAAAAAGTGAATTATTTGCCTCAAGCAGATGGCAGTTTGTTAACTAAAGGACTGGAGAGTAGTCCAAGTATGAGTGTCTGTAGGCAACAATGAAGTATTGTAAAGGTTACCTAAAATTTTGGGGCTGTATTTCTGCAAATCAAATTGAAGATTTGGTCCGAATGTATGGCCTCCTCAATGCTGAGAAGTACAGGCCTCTATTTATCCAGAATGCAATACAATCAGGGAGTCATCTTATTGGCTCCAAATTTATTCTGCAGCAGGATAAGAAAAATACAGCCAAAGTCATTAAAAACTATCTTCAGTCATGGAAGTGATGATATGTCCCACACAGAGCTCTGATCTCAACATCTATGAGTCTGTCTAGGATTACAGGAAGATGGGAAGCCTCTGAAGTTGACTAAATCCATAGAAGAACTGTGGTTAGGTCTCCAATGTATTTAGTCCCTAAAAGACTGTGTGCCAAAGCAGCGCTGTATTTAGCGCAAGGCAAACAAGGCAAGTGCCTAGGGCGGCACTAAACACACAAAAACAATTTTAAAAAAGCCACCTTTTTAAGAAAAAAAACCTTGCTTGCCGACAGAGACAGTGGCTGGGGAGATCGGAAGATCTCCCCTCATCACCGCTCTGACTGTAAGCAGGCTGCACGGAGAGTCGAACAGGCAGCACAGAGAAACCTCCATGCTGCCTGTTCAGCTCCCTATGCAGTATGAAGGGGAAGTGCTCTGACATCAGACACACGCCGGGTCAAGTGATATGTCTGCACACACTGCGGGTAGCCGAACAGCCAGCATGGTAGGACACTATGCTGCCTGCCACTAGCCACCAGGGACAAGGGTAAGTTCTAGGGGGATGGGGGCATGTAATGAAGGTGATGGAGGCATGTAATGGTGGTGATGGAGGCATGTAATGAGGGTGATGGAAGCATGTAATGGGGGTTATGGTGGCATGTAATGGGGGTGATGGGGGCATGTAATGGTGTGATCGAGGCAAGTAATGGGGTGATGGGGGAATGTGATAAGGTGATGGAGGCATGTAATGGGGTGGTGGGGTAATGGAGCATGTTATGGGGACATGTTATGGGGGCATGTAATGTGTATGTGATGGGGCATGTAATGTGTATGTGATAGGGGCATGTAATTGAGGTGATGGGGCATCTAATGTGTGTGCATGTGGACAATGGGGCATGTAATTTCCTAGGTGTGCAACGTGGGTTATGGGGCATGTCGTGGGTGTGCAACATTGGAAGTGCCCAAATTGTGTCTGCCTATTGCAACACAAAACCAAGATACAACACTGTGCAAAGGTACATAGCAGAATTGATGCTCTTTTGAAGGAAAAGGGTGGTCACACAAACTATTGATTTGATTTAGATGTTACTTCTAAATAACACATTTAACATTACACTATTAAAGGGACACTACCACTTACATAAGATGTAACTAGATAACCTGGTCATTTAAAACAAACACATATATAAATCATATGCCATTGTTTTATTCATATATGATTGAATTAGTTTCATATGAAAGGGAGTATAAAATTAGGTGTTTATCTCCTTGCTCCATTTTGTGAATATTTACCATGATGCAACATAGTCCAAAATCTTCCAGCCAGTTTCACTTTACAACTGTGGCCAAAGCCTGCATGATGATGTCATAAGATACTCCCCTGCTCTCTTACTGGCTTTTGTGTATCATAGTGTGCAGGACTAGGTGTCTGTGAACAACTTTTTTTTACATGCCTTCCAACACAAAGTGAGGAGATTAAACTGATCATAACTCTGCCTCCTTAATAGTGCAAGTAGACTAATGCAAGTCTATGATCAGAACTTTTGCACAGTACTGTATATAAAATATGTATGCCTTTTTTTTAATATCCTTTAATGTCATCAGGCCATTAAACAGACATAATTGATCTGTTGAAAACTGTGTTATTTTACCGTGAATGCAACGGGCTGAAAGTGACATGCAATGATTTTGAGTTGTTATTATTATGAAACAGGCTGTCATTTAATGTAATTGACTTTGTTATTAATCTCTCCACTACGCTACATCCATCTTTAATATGTATTATATAGATCTTACTTTCAAGTAGTCAATTAACCACTTATATAAGCTGTCTAGTGTTACAGATAATTCTTTCAATAGGCTTCTAAGCTGAATTTTGACCTTTGATTCATGTGTTCTGTCATAGGTTTAAATGACTATTCGCACTTGAAAAAAAAAGAAATGGATAAAAAAACTCATACTTTTCATACTTTATTTTCTTTAGTTTTTGTATTGCTGTGAAAAAGCAATTTTACAATATTTATTTTGTCCAACTATTTTCTAAGTTTGTTTTTGCTAACTTTTTTCCCCACCAGAATTTGACACAACTAACATAGGGTTCTTCTGGAGATGCACAGTGATGCCCAGTGCATGTGTGCAATATCAATATTTGAAAAATTAGGACACCGTGGATCAAAGCTTGGCGGGTAAAGTGTCAACATTAGCGCACATGTGCAAAAGAAGCTGCTGCTCAAACTGAAAGTGCTGATGCACGTGCATATAATGCTGTGCATGCACAGTTACCAGTCCTCAGTGTTCCAGACACCAGAGAATTCAATTAATATTGCAGGATTGCTGTCCCAATTCCTGATGTTCTGCTGAGCACTATCTCTGTCCCGAAAAGTGAAAAATTGTCTCCCAAACTTGGGACTATCTCGTGCAAAGCAGTATAGTTGGAGAGCACACTAATGTGTAATGTCAGCATCTCATGCATATGCATTAGGTAACACAGGGCAATAACTATGCATGTGTGTAGCATACCTTCCAAGTTTGCTAGTTTCACTTCAAAGGCCTGGCAGTGCAGGTGGAGAATGCAAATTTTATTGCATGCTAAATTATGTAAAAACTTTGTATAATTGAACATACAAAAAATAGAGCATACTTAATGCAGCAGATTCCACCAAATGAAACAACGATAATCGGACCTGGAAACTAGACATGTGTATTCGTTTTTGGACAAATGTATCTTTGGACGAAAATAGTATTTTCGTCTGTTTGTCCGAATAACAAAACAAAAAACTATCGAAAGCCAAATGAACAAATGCTAAATTAACTAAATTAATTAGTTAATTCGGATGCCGACAGCCACTCTGATATGTCGAATTCGAATGCTGTCTCAATTTCTGCTTAAGTTATTGTATGTAATGCTAGTAGCATTACATAAGCCGAAATAAAGTTGAAATAGAGTCAAAATATGTCAAATTCAGGCGAATTGACCTAACTGTCGAATTCCACAGAACAGAGTAATCAGATATTCGGTATTCATATAGGATAATTTTTTTTTTCTGCAGAACATTATGCTATGCAGAAGAAAACTGTTCCTAAGTGAATAATGACTGTCTTATTACTCTGATCAGATCAGTGGAATTTGGTCAACCTCCAAATTCAAATTTTGGTCAATAGACCCAATCGACTCAGTTTCGACTTTAGTTGTTTTATTGTAAAGCTATCAGCATTAAATACATCAGCCTAAAAACCGTATTGAATGAATGGACGAATGGACGTATTCCACAGCTCTCAGACATACTACTAGTGTAAGGTTGAGGAATTGCTTTCAGTTTCAATAAAAAAAATCTATATACTGTATGTCTGCCTGTATTTGTCAATTTTGTATAATGTATTACTAAGCATTTTGATAATTATGGATGGGAAATGTATAATTTTTTTAATTCGTAATATATTTCTAAAAAAGTTTAAATTTCTCATGCATAATTATCAAAATAATTAGTAATACAATCTGTTATATGTTAAATGCTTATCTATTATACACTGACTTTTCCTCCAATTCACTCCCTGTACTTCTTTTTTCGCAATTTAACTGTATTACTTTTTTCTTTTCATGTATTAATTTAATTATAATAAACCCCTGTAGGCCTTTGCTGATATTCTGATTGCTCTGACCAGTACATTAGCTAGTTAATTGGGCTAAGTGGGCCAGTGTTATTGTTATACTAGTTGTTTACAATATTATTGGGAACATAGTGCATTTTTTTTTTAAAACTTCTCCCCTTTTATATGTTTTTTTGAATACTACATTGTAGATCATTTATATGTACATGGTATCCATCCAAAATTCTAACATCTAACTTGTATGGGTTTGAAAGAGAGCAAAACTACGTTTAATCAACCACTGTCAGGGTTGAGGTTTTTGGAACATAGAGCAGGGGATGCTATCTCTTGCTAGTAACTCTTACCAGGTGGTCCACAGGTGTATATAGGCAGAGCAGCCTGGTAAGGATAGGAGCACGAGAGTGACAAAAATAATAAAAGGATAATACAAAAAGCGAAGTCAGGAACAGTCCAATAGATAAGGGCAGGCAGAGGTCAAACAGTAGTAGAATAATCCAAGCAGTGGTCAGGGTTCAGGCAAACAGAGTAATCCAGGAGACAAGCCAAAAGTCAGGTAATGGGAAATCCAATAGAGGTACTGCAATACAGCAACAAAGGGGAAACTAGAGACTGAAGTCCAAGGACAAACAGGAACCAAAGCTCTGGAACACTGGAGCACTGTGGTAATAGTTTAAGGGGTTTTTATAGTGCTGTGGGTCTCTACTCCTGCCCTCTCACTTGATTGGTTGTCAGAGAGGTGTGTTTCTATAGCACATTCCTCTCTGTCTATGTGCTTGAAGTCCATAGGAGCTTTGGTAATTGGGGAGACCAAGTTTACCTCCCTCCTACAGCGGAAAATAGTTCCCCCTTGATTGGGGTAAACTCTGGAGGATGCATCCTGGGCTTGCAGAAAATTTAGACCCTGGTTTCGGCCTACCGCGCTACCGCGATTGCGGATAGAAGCTCTTACTACAGGCCCCGGCTTCGGCCTACTCCGCGGAGGAGTTATATCACTGGATGCAGACATGGAAACACTGGGATTGCAGGTAAGGGGAAGAGGGGCATGACAGGTCCCCCTTCCAACATGCGACCTCCGGGTGCATTTAGGTGCTGGACGTTCAGGATGTGCATAGTGAAATGCACAAAGAAAGGCGGGAGCATGAATGGTGGCAGCTGGTTCCCAGGATCTTTCTTCAGGTCCATATCCTTCCCAGTGTACCAGGTACTCAAGTCGTCCCCTTCTAATACGGGAATCCAAGATTTCTTGTACCTCGAATTCCTCCTCATTGTCCACGATAATGGGGAGTGGAGGAGTAGGTGTTTTTCTTTTGGAAGTATCTGGTATCCATTTCTTGAGAAGTGAAACATGGCATGTAGGGTGGATACGCCAAGTGGTAGGCAATTGAAGAGTAACTGCTACAGGACCAATGATCTTCGTGATGGGGAAAGGACCCAAGAATTTTGGACCTAATTTCATGGACCTAATTTCATGATAGGACAAGACATTTTAACATGAGAGGATGAAAGACAAACCTTATCTCCAATGTTATACAGTGGTGGAGTTGTACATCGACGATCTGCTTGATCTTTGTAGGTTTTTTGGGCTTTCTTTAGAGTCCCTTGTAGAAGAGTGAATCCTTGATTAAGGAGTTGGATTCTATCAGTGACTTGTGGAACTGTGGTTATAGCAGGTAGTTGAGGAATAGAGGAAGGATGATTACCATAGTTGGCTTTGAAGGGTGACATACCTATAGAACTGTGAAGGCTGTTGTTGTAAGCATATTCTGCAGTTGGAAATAGGGAAAGCCAGTCATCCTTTAGATGGGTAACATAGCAATGAAGATACTGTTCTAGGGTTTGCTTTGTTCTTTCTGTTTGGCCATCAGTTTGAGGATGATAAGCAGAGGATAATAGTCTTTGTATGCCCAAACCACGACAAAAGGCAGACCAGAAATGTGATGTAAATTGTACATGGTCAGAGAGAATGGTTTGTGGTATGCCAGAAGAAGGGACAAAAATAAGAGTATCCTTGTAGAGGAATCCATCTTTTTTTGTCAAAAAGGGGTATTTGGATAAGTAAGAGTCATCCTTGCATTGTTGTTGAAGAGTCTTTATTAAAGAGGAATGAGTAATTAGAAAATGGCCAGGCTGTAGAATGGTGTCTGACTCTTGTTCTGTAGGTGGTCCATGTAGACGGGATAGGGCATCGGCTTTTCCATTTCGTGAAGTTGGTCTGTAACTACTTATCTTCTGTGAGAGATAGCAGTCTTCCATGTGTTTTTTACTTTTTTTTTTTAAAGGGCCCTAATGGCGGCCCTAGGGGCCGGATATAAACAGCCCATGGCCATAATTTGGGTACCCCTGCTTTTTATCATAAGCTTTCAAGCAGGCTTGATCTACATTGTGTTTCATCTGGTCATCTAAAGTGAACAGTAGTGTAGAAAATACTTGAATCAAAAAATAGGACACGCTGATAAGGTGGTTTGGAATAATTTACTAGAAACACAAGTCAGGAGCTATATATTTGTACAATGTAGCTACACATTTCCAATTTTAAATATAATGGTTTGTCATCAACTGAAAAATGGTTTGAGGTGCATACACTACATGAAATTATATTGTTGATTTCAGATATGTCTTTTGTTTTTCTTATGTGTCTGTATTTAATAAAATATGTCACTAACAAGTGTGACTGGGCACTGCCATTTTGTGAAATATAGTGTTTTTGGGTGCCACCCCCCCAAAGACTTTACAGCACAAATTTCTCACTTTTGGGCTTGGGACACAGATTGCAGTCTGTAAGTCATAATTCTGATCATAGACTTGCATTGAATGGGAGAGTAATGCAACTATTACATTACAAGGGGCAGAGTTATGATCCTGTTTGATCAGGGACATCTCCTCTCTTTGTGTTAAAAAGGAAGGTTAAAAAAAAGTTTTACAAACCACCTAGTCTTGCCCACTATGATACACATGAGCCAGTAAGAGAGCAGGGGAGTATCTTATGACATTATCATGATGGTTTTGTCAACAGTTTTAAATTGAGACTGGCTGAAGATTTTGGATGACTTTGCATCATGGGAAATATTCACAATATGGAGCCAGGAGCAAAAACCTATTTTTCGCCTTTTATTTGCAATTCATTCAATCATATAAAAAAACTGTGGCATATTATTTATATATGTGTTGTTTTAAATGACCAGGTTATCGAGTTACATCTTATGTAAGTGGTATTGTCCCTTTAATACAAATATCCAATGTAAGAAGCTAAATTAAATCAATAGATCCAAAGAGCCTCTAACCACGAATAAATATATCATTAGATCAATCAGAGGTCTAGGCAGAGAGATTTGACATTTTTAACCCATGCTTATTTTTCCTACCAACTGCCAACATAGAATAATCACAAACACAGTTGCTTTTGTGTTTCACATTTCTAAATCTGACATCACATATGTATGTACATTATATTACTAAATAAATAGAATTTTTCCAACTCAACTACTTGGCCTTAAGTTTAAAATCCCCTTGTCACTTCCCTGAAATTCCCTCTTTCATGAATAAAGCCCTTAATTGAATCTTTCTGTAGACAGAATTTAAATGTAAAGACCATTATTATAAAACAACAATGGATGCTTCTTTCTCAGAGGTTGAGATTTCTAATAGTACGGCTAATAAAGCTATGGAACTCACTTCTTAATAGGTGGCCACTAGTTTGGATGCCACTGACAGAGGGGTACATATATTTTTAGTACTGAAGACCATCCGTCATATGTATTTTTAACTATTAACTAACATTAATGCATTTTACCATGCTTACTGATTCACAGAGACATTGTTCTCTAGGTTGAGACTCAGTATCATATTGACCATAACAACATATGTAATCCATGGTTTGTAATTAGATGCTAACTTTATATTTTTTAAGATAAATCTAAGCAGTCCATGTTGTCTGTGTGATCCGATGATTGCATGTTTCTCTGCTTTACAGTGTGTGTCCACAAGATGATAGGACATGTAAATGATTTACTATACAGAGAATGTTAAGTCAAATGGTGTTTAAGCAAATGACCTAAAGTAAGTATTGTAATTAAAGCACATACAATATATGTATACATTGGGTTAGCAGATTGCACACACACAGTTTAAAAGTGAAATGTGGATGCTGCCACTTATTAGTTCACCTTGTGGTATGGTATGCAAGTAATTTTTCACAAGATGATGAAGACAGAGAAAGCACAAGCAAGTTTAAAACACATTTCTTTGTTGTTCTTTGTAGATTTTGTATAACTCATTTGTATGTTTTATATTCACACGAGACATCCTACTAATTGGCAGAGATAATTTAGTACTCATTTAATCAATTTACATAGCTCCATATACTCATTTATACCATGTTTAATCACCTGGTGCCTACTTTGGTAAAAATAATATTTTGGTTTTAAATAAAAAATATTTGTTGTAGATATTTTTTGACATAACTCTTAACTTAGTGGAATTCCCTATAAACAACTCCAGCAAAAGAGAAATGGTGATTCCCCCCCCCCCCACCCTTAAGTGAAACACTATATTACTGCCATACTGCTTTTGTTGAACAAATGTTACTCAGCATCATCCATGCTCCCGCTGCCTTTTGATTTTTTGTGCCTTAAAAAAAACCTTATAAATAATGTTCTGAAAGAAACATGGAATTTGTCTGTTTTTATCTGAAATCTCAGAGGTGAAACTGCACTTTATAGATCATTACAGAAACAACTGTGAGCAGTACAACTGTTTGTGTTGATTGCATTGATTATTATTGTTGTTTTTTCCCTTTAAATACCTGTTCTTACACTGTCAGTAGAGACTGTCTGCTGAGATCAATATTGCTAAAACAAAGGAATTACTAGCTCGGACTTTCCAGTATTTTTATTTCAAAGTGTCCAACCTTTTGATTCAAACAGCATTATACTCAAGACAAATTCACAATCTTGACATAAAAGACCTATCGTTGTGAGAGTGAGTGATTCCACTTAAAGGATAAACATCTTCAATTCAATATTGATGCTAAAGTAAAATGTTGCTCTTTTTAAATATGTAGTTGGCGTGTGTCTACAGTGGGAAACTACATGTTCCCAATGGAATAATTTTGTGCTTTGTATGTTCATTGTATGTCTACAAAAAAACCCAATAAAAACTATATTCTTGTAAAAAAAAAATGGAGTATATTGTAGTACACATCTGTAGAACGTTTTCATATTTAAATTAATATGGACATTTCTTACATAATTCCCTTTATCACATTCCCTCTATCTTGTCATTGTTCCAAGTTTTATCTTTCCCAAGTATTTCCAAAAAACTGTTTAGAAGCCCTGCTCTGAACTCTCTTCAACGTATATGTTTCCTTCTAGAGGTACAGTCTCCAGTACTGTGTACAATACTCCAAGTGAGGCCTCACCATTGATCTGTACAGTGCCATGAGCACTTACCTCTTTCTATAGGGTGGGGACCCTATAACAATAATGAGGGGGGGACCTAGTGTCCCCCCCCCGGTCCCCACCCATGAGCGGCGGGTGGGGACCAGAAATAAAGTGACTAGGGGTGCCCAGCCCCTAGTCACTTCTCACCAATAAAAAAATGCTTACCTACTCCCCTCAACCTAATAATAGTGAGGGGGGTGGGCAATAAACTAACCTGTAAAAAAAAAATAACAATTTCATACTTACCATTTGATGTCTTATTTTTTCTTTCTTCTTTTCTTTATCCCCCAAAAAAGGCCAAATAAAAAACCATAATACACACCACAACTGTTAAAAAACAAAACAAAAACAGAGCGCAAAAAAAAAAAATTCTCCACTGGTGAAAAAAAATTATCCAACCAATCAGAGTGCTCTGTGTAATTTTACGCATGTGGGAAAGTTCTTTAGAATTTTCTCACTCTGTTTAAAATGGCTAGCAATCTAATTGGTTGGTTTAAAGAAAAAAGAAGACATCAAATGGTAAGTATGAAATTGTTATTTTTTTTTACAGGTTAGTTTATTGCCCACACCCTCTTTTTTTTGGGGGGGGGAAGTGACTAGGGGCTGGGCACCCTATGTCACTTTATTTGTGGTCCCCACCCGCCGCTCATGGGTGGGGACTGGGGGGGACACTAGGTCCCCCCAACCCTTATTATTATAGGGTCCCCATCTGCCACTCATGGGTGGGGATCTGGGGGGGACATTAGGTCCCCCCCACCCTATTATTATAGGGTCCCCACCCGCTGTCAATGGGTGGGGACCGGGGGCGATATTAGGTCCCCCCTAACATTATTAGGGTCCCCACCTGCGGGCAATGGGTGGGGGGGCCTTATTTTACTAGTGACTGGGCAGCAATAGCTTTCCAGTCACTAGTAATTTTAAATTTGTTTAGGCGATATGAATCGCCGAACACCCGAACTCCAACCCGCATTACTGTGGAATGTCCGTGTTCCGGTCCTGGGTCCTAAAATCCTAATGTTCGGTATGAACCCGAACTTTGCGGTTCGGGCTCGCTCAACTCTAATCATAAACATTGATATCCATGATTTTTTATGTTCAGCAATCCTATCCTTTAACATTGTTTCCATTAATTTCCCACTACTGATATAAGACTTTCTATACAAAATCAATACAAGTAATATGCTAGTTCATTTAAATTGTTCATGACATTGGACATGCTAAGCTTTTGCTGGGGAAAAGTCCCTTGCCAACATTGGGTATGACTGGCATGTCATGTCTTTATGATTGATGCCCACTGATTGTATACCACGATTAGGCTGTAACAGACATGGCTGAGTGCCTTGGAAATGAGACACTCGAGCCATGTCTAAGGAGGTCCCTTTTGCCATATTCACTCTCTGTGGCAGCCAATCACAGAGAAAGGATGTGTTTACCTGTTAAAGCCAGTCTATGGCTTTGACAACTTTAGTCTCTCCCTGTCCAACAGCAATTGTGAGGCAGCGAGAGACTAATTACATTATAGGCAGCCTGCTCCTGGTCACCAAACACTTTTGGGTTTTTTTTACATTTGGTCTAGGATTAAGGTTAGGGTGAGGAATAGGTTAGGGTAGGGATCCAATATCACTGTAGATAATTAGGAAAAAATGATTAGGAAAAAGCAATGCGCTCATTGAAAATATACTGTATATTTAACTGGGATATATAACTATATTTTAACTGGGATTTTCCCAAATATTAGAACCTATTTAACAGGCAGTGTGTAAAAGGTTTTTAAAAGTAAAAGTTAGAAAAAGTGTTGTTTTTATCCAATCATATAATTGTTTTTATAGTATTTTTTTTTCTTATCCTGAACAAAACAATATATAATTTGTATGGGTAAAGTAGATGAGAGATAGAGAGAAAAATTACAGCTAAACACAAACTGTGTCCTCAACGTGGCCAAAACAGCCTGGTCATTAAGGGGTTAAAATAGACGTGCATTAACGAGTTATTCTAAAAAATTGTGGTTTGTTATTCATAGTGTTGTAAAGTCTGTCAACCTTCGCGCTTTCTGCATTGTATTTCCAATTTTTATTTCTTAATTTCTTTTTATTTTGTTAAAGCCTTCAGGTCAGTATTAAAAATGTTCCACTTGGAATCGATACATGACTGTTAAATGAGTAAATTATTTTTTTCCTGTTATCCAGACAGAAAAACATAAAACTAAATGCAAGAATGGAAATATTCATGTAAGTATAATATATTTCTGATCAGTGCTGGAGAAGTGACACTTTGCATTCAAGTCACCTTACTAAAGACTCTTTCAAATGTACAAAGGTCTTTTAAGTCAATAACAGCTGAAGCTTTTCTATGAGTAATGAGTTTCCAAAAGGTCACAGATGCCTTATCTTAAATTAAGGGAACTTTAGTAATCCTAAAAAGAAGGACAGCAGAAGGATTTAAGGGTCATAGCCAGGATAAGTACGTATGTAAGATAAAATATAAGCCCAAAATCTTGCAAATAAGGTGATGATCACTTAATCACTAGTAGTCCTCAATTAAATCTACTGTGCAGATGCTTCCAAGACCATTTCCACTGAACAATTGTGCAATAGTACAATTAGTGCAATATTTGATATTGTTCTTGTAGTTTAATGCATGCAATTCAGTACCAGTTAGAAACATAGAAACATAGAATGTGTCAGCAGATAAGAACCATTTGGCCCATCTAGTCTGCCCAATGTTCTGAAAGCTTTTATTAGTTCCTAGTTCCATATCTTATATCTAGGATAGCCTTGTGCCTATCCCACGCATGCTTAAAATCCTTGACTGTGTTTACCTCTACCACTTATGCTTGAAGACTATCCCATACATCCACTACCCTCTCAGTAAAGTAATGCTTTTAAATCTTTGCCCCTCTAATTTTAGACTATGTCCTCTAGTTGTGGTAGTTTTTCTTCTTTTACTCTCTTCCTTCACTGTGTTGATTCCCTAAATGTATTTAAATGTTTCTATCATATCCTCCCTGTTACGCCTTTCCTCCAAGTTATACATGTAGAGCTGCTTTAACCTTTCCTGGTAAGTTTTATCCTTCAACCCATGACCAGTTTAATAGCCCTTCTCTGAACTCTCTCCAAAGTATCAATAGCCTTCTGGAGATACGGTCTCCAGTACTGTGTACAATACTCCAAGTGAGGTCTTACCAGTGCTCTGTACAATGGCATGAGCACTTCCCTCTTTCTACTGCTAATTAGAGTTGAGCGGACACCTGGATGTTCGGGTTCGAGAGGTTCGACCGAACTTAGGAAAAAAGTCCGGGTCCATGCTCGAACTTGACCCCGAACCCCATTGAAGTCAATGGGGACACGGACTTTTGCCCACTAAAATGCCTCTAAAAAAGTAATGGAAAGGGCTAGAGGGCTGCAAAAGGAATTAAAATGTGGGTAAGAGTAGGACAAGTGCCCTGCAAACAAATATGGATAGGGAAATAACTTCAAAAAACATAAAATACATACAAATTAAAAATAATGTACTATTTAGCACCCAAAACTATTAGAATGTTTCAAAGTGCGCTGTAAGCACAGTATTTGATGGTTCTATTTGACTCTCAGATATGAAGTGCACCGCAAGACGCAAATGTACTATTTACCACCCAAAACTAATAGAATTTTTCAAAGTGCGCTGTAAGCACAGTATTTGACGGTTCTATTTGACTCTCAGATGTAATACATGTAATGCTATTGCTATTCTATAAACCGAAATAGAGTCCCCATTCATAAGAATAGGTCAATTGACCTATTTTTATGAATGGGGACTCTATTTCGGTTTATAGAATAGCAATAGCATTACATGTATTCCATAAACCGAAAGTCTATAAACCGAAAGACATTCGGTTTATAGACTTTCGTTTTTATAGAATACATGTAATTCTATGCTATTCTATAAACTGAAACTCTATAAACCGAACGTTGTTCGGTTTATAGACTTTCGGCTTCTAGAATACATGTAATGCTATTGGCTATTTATAAACCGAACTAGATTTCCATTCATAAGAAATTACCTACCTTTAAGCCCTCTGAAATTATTACTCCTAAATCCTTTTCCTACAATGTTGTACCAAATATTCCATATTCTGCTTTTGGGTTTTTTACTCCCAAGGTGCATAATCTTGCACTTGTCCACATTAAATGTCAGTTGCCACAACTCTGACCATTTTTCTAGTTCAGCTAAATCATTTGCCATTTGTCTTATCCCTCCATGAACAACAACCCTGCTGCAAATCGTTGTATCATCAGCAAAAAGACATATGATGTGGCTGAAGTTAAAACTTTGACTAGGACATTCCAACATAATGTCTTAGAATGTATGTTTAGTATTGTTGTTGGATGATCCATTTGAATTTTATTTTGACTAACACTCCAGACATTCTCATGTAGAATCTGCACTGCAGACTTTTTCAGTTAAAGAAAGTAAACTATATTATAGAACATTTTGCAACAGTATATTTCTCATTAATTCTGGGCAAATGTAAAATATGAGAATTGTTTGGTTGAGGTTTTTATTGTTCATCTTCATTTGCAGCAAATTACCTTATCTGGTAATATTGCAATATCTATTTTATGTAATGATATAAAGATGTATGTTGCTGTTCCTTCTAAAACAAAGAATTTTAATGAATCTGTTAAAAATAATGGGGTTATTATAATAATACATAACATTAATTTAGTGACTTCATTTATATTTGATATCTTAATCTGAGATAACACAAATTAAACCAAATAGACAATTTTTCTTTGGTTCGTGAGAATAATTCATAATAATTCTGTTGTGAAAGTTATGAAAGCATGCATTTCATCAGTATTAAAACAATAGCTTGTCTTTGGTGTACAGTCTTTTAATCTAAAGGACACTACTATGAAAAAAATATGTACTTTCATTTAAATTCAGCACTTTCTAAAGTAAAATCATTCTTAAATATTTTTTCCTTAACAGAGATGTAACATTTCATAAAATTATGAAGAAAAAAAATCATCAGAAATTATTTATAAATAAAAATCATTAAACATTACTTGTAAATTGCTTGTGTTATTATATATTTACTTCACTATTTCTGGCAAAACAAAGACCATCTCTAATTTCTTTCTTTCATTATGCATAGTTGTCAAAACCCATTTCAATGTTTCTGCAGCTTTGCAGATCATGTACTGTCACTTACCTGGTCTCCGCTCGTTGCATGGTGCCTTCATCCTCACGCTGCCGGAGTTCTCGCGTTGTTACGGCGGCCATGTTTTTGGAGTCCGGAAGTCACAAGTTAATTTCAGCAACGTTTTTCTTCTTTGGCGTCCATCTTTTTGGTGTTCGCTCGCTAACTGTGCAGACTCCACATAGATATACCTTTCTTGTTTGGTTTTTCGTTATTTTTTCTATTTTTATTTTAGGGAACCTGCCTTAAAGTCATAAAGTCTATAAGTCAGAATTCTGATCATAGACTTGCATTGAATGGGAGGGTAATGTAACTATTACATTACAAGGGGGCAGAGTTATGATCCTGTTTGATCAGGTTAATCTCATCTCTGTGTTGGAAAGCAGGCAAAAAAAGTTGTAGACAGCCACCTATTCCTGTCCACTATGATACACAGGAGCCAGTAAGAGAACAGGGGTGTATCTTATGACATCATCATGCAGGATTTGGCCACAGTTGTAAAGTGAGACTTGCTGGAAGATTTTGGAGAATGCTGCATCATGGGTACAATTCACAAAATTAATGCAGGAGATAGACACCTAATTTTTTTTTTACTTTTATATGCAAATCATTCAAACATAGAAGAAGAAAAAAACAGTGGCATGTGTCTGATATATGTGTTTGTTTTAAATGCACGGGTGATCTAGTTACATCTTATGTAAGTTGTAGTGTCTCTTTAAAGCTGAATAGAATTATAAAAAAAAACCATCATGGTAGTGTCCCATACATTATAAAAATCATATAATCAGAAAGTGTATATTACAGCCATATATACAGAGAATAATGAAAATAATAAGAATATTCATTGTGTGTTAAACACACACAGAGCTCAGTAAGTGCTGCTCACACTCCCCAAACTTAGTGATGATGCAGGGAATCGTATTTCCTATGCCCTGCATTATCACTGAATGCGGGGACTGTGAGCAGCACTTACTGCTCCGTGTGTGTTTAACGGCCTGCTTCAAGTGTGGAGGGGGGAGAACAGAGATGGGGCAGAGAACAGAAATTGGGGATGGAGGGATAGAGCAGAAATGGGGAGGAGGGGATAGAACAGAGATGGTGAGGAGGGGAAGAGTGAAAAGACATGGGGAGGAGGGAAAGAGAACAGAGATGGGGAAGAGGTGGAGAGAGAAAGGAGATGGGAAGGAAGGGTGAGAGAGAACAGTAATGGGGAGGAGAGGGAGAGAGACAAGAGATGAGGGAGGAGGGAAAGAGAGACCAGAGATGTGGAGGAGGGGGAGAGAGAGCTGAGATGGGGAGGAGGAGGAGAGAGAACAGAGATGGGGAGAAGGGGGAGAGTGAACAGAGATGGAGAGGAGGGGGAGAGATAACAGAGATGGGGAAGAGAGAACAGAGATGGGGGATGAGGAAGAGAGAGAACAGAGATGGGGAATGAGGGAGAGAGAGAAAAGAGATGGGGAGGAAGGAGGACAGAACAGCGATGGGGAAGAGGTGGAGAGAGAAAGGAGATGGGGAGGAAGGGGGAGAAAGAACAGAGATGGGGAGGAGGGGAAGAGAGACCAGAGATGGAGGAGGAGGGGGTGTGAGGCCAGATATGGGGAGGAGGGGGAGAGAGATGGGGGAAGAGAGAACAGACATGGGGGATGAGGAAGAGAGAGAAAAGAGATGGGGAGGAGGGGGAGACAGAACAGATATGGGGAGGAGGGGTCGAGCGAGAAGGTATGGGGAGATGGGGGAGAGAGAACAGATATAGGGAGAGGGAAAGATATATGGGGAGGGGAAGGAGAGGCAAAGAAATATGAGGAGAAGGAAAAGATTTGGGGGTAGGAGAGGGTAAGATAATCGATATGGGGGAGAAAACATATGGGAAGGGGAAAGAGATAACCACAGGTTTGGGGAGGAGGAGAGAGAGAATATGGGGAGAGGAAAGACAGACATGGGAAGGGAGAGGGACATGAAATGGAGGGTTGGGGAGAGACAGACATGGCAATGAAGAGATAAGAAACAAATATGGGAAGGGAGAGAGACATACATGAAGTGAGAGAGACAGGCGTGTGGAGAGAGAGTAGAAATACAGACAGGAGGATAGAGAGGAGGGGGGAGCCACTGTGGTGGGCCGCACAGGGTGCCTGAACAAGTAAGGTCGGCCCTGTTTCCAACTGTCTGTATGTCAAACCAGCATTTTTGCCTTATTTGTGTGGAAATACATATATGATGGCAATAGTGAACATGTGGAACCATTGTGGGTTCAGATAGAATTACTAACAATGAGGAACATTGCATATAAGCAATGGAGTACTTGGGCAATAGTGAACATAATATGGTATTGTTTGAGATTAATTTAAAAAAGAAAATTGGTAGGAATCCCACCAAAACACTGAAATTTAAAATGACCAACTTTAGCAGGTCGAATAAATACCTTGGTCTTGTTAACTGTGATGGATTATTTATGGGAAAAAATACAGAAGGTAAGTGGAATACATTCGAATGAACACTAAAAATTTTTTATATATATATATATATATATATATATATATAAAAATATATTCCATTTGGAAACAAACATAAGAGAAGCAAACTAAAACCAATGTTGCTAACAAGTAAGGCAAATCCTTACATAATAAAAAGAAAGTAGCATTCAGTATAAACAGTATAAAGCTGGGGCATCAGCACAGTCATTTGCAAAATATAAAGATGCCAACAATGCCTCTTAAATTACTAAATTGAAGAATTAAAAAAATACTGCTAAGGAAAGCAAAAGGAATCTCAAAAACTTCTTTAAATACATAAATGGCAAAAATGGAAAGACAGATAATGTTTAGTATTTGTTATCTAAAATGGGTGAGATGGTCAGTGAGGACAGAGAGAAAGAAGATATTTTAAAAAATGTATTTTTTATTGTTCTTACCAAGGAAGAAATGATGGACAATAACTCCAGCTATGTTTACATAAGTCACAGCAAGCATGTGATTGACTGACACAAGAAAAAGTGATAACACAATTAAATGCTGATAAGGTAGACAAAGTCCCAGGGCCAGATGGTATACATCCACAGGTACTTAAAGAGCTTGATTTTAATTGATACTTTCATGGTGCCAAAGGTTGGAGTAAAGCCATTGTGGGGTCCATGTTTAAAAAGGGATCAAAATCCCAGCCAGGCAATTACTGACCTGTAAGTTTGATATTTGTGGTAGGGGAACTGTTTGAAGGGTTGCTAAGGGAATATATTTAAGATATCATCTTCAACACGAATTTCATAAGCAGGAGCCAACATGACTTTGTGAAAGAGAGATCTTGTCAAACTAAATAGTATTCTATGAAGACGTGAGGAAAAATATAGTTATGGATGCTGTAGTGGATGTGATATATTTAGACTTTGCTTAGGCATTTAATATATACTGTATAGGCTTAGGGTTGAATGTTTGTGTGTTGATTCTAAATTTAGCTGAAAGAGCATGCAAAGAGAAACATAGCAACATAGAATGTGTCAGCAGAGAAGAACCATTTGGTCATCTAGTCTGCCCAATTTTCTAAATGCTTTTTATTCCCTATTTTTTTTATCTAGGATAGTCTTGTGCCTATCCCACGCATTCTTAAACTCATTCACTGTGTTTACCTCTACCACTTCTGCTGGAAGTCTATTCCATAAATCCACTATCCTCTCTGTAAAGTAATACTTCCTGATATTACTGTTAAATCTTTGCCCCTCTATTTTAAGACTATGTTCTCTAGTTGTGGTAGTTTTTCTTCTTTTTAATATACTCTCCTGTTTTACTGTGTTGATTCCCTTCATGTACTGTATTTAAATGTGTATATCATATCCCCCCTGTTACATCTTTTCTCCAAGATATGCATGATAAGATAGGTTAACCTTTCCTGGTAAGTTTTATCATTCAACCCATGAACCAGTTTGCTGGCCCATTTCTGAATGTTCTCCAAAGAGTAGTGGTAAATGGGAATGTGGTGACATTCTGTTATCAAAATAATGATGACCAAGGTCATGTAAACCTTTCATACAAGGGGATTATCCTTTGACATGGTAATTAGGTAATTCAATAGCTTTACAAGTTAGGAAGAGAACACCATCCCCTATCTCTCACTTCTCTCTCTTCTTTCCTGGCTATGCATGTGAGCAGACATGGGTTAGGTTTTATCCTGGTGAAGTGTGAGTGAGATCTGATGAGGTTTAGTTGTTATTGTTGTTGTTCTAGTTATTGAGATTGTGCGTCATTATTTGTATGTTGCTGTTGTTTTGTCTCTGAATAAATGTTTGTCAAAGACGGACCACAGTTTTTATGTGTTTGTGTACATAATTTATACAGTTGGTGATACACCACAGGAAATGTCTCAAATTGGACAGATATGATAAGTGAAGTACCTCCGCGATCTGTCCTGGGCTATAAGAGGATTTGGACAAATTTGGTAAGTGGGCAGATATATCGCAAATGTGATTCAGTGCAGACCAATGTAAAATTATGCATTTTAGGTTTTAATAAAAAAAATGCAACATACAATTTAAATGGTGTTTCCGTTTTGGAAAGCTACTAATGAAAAAGATTTGGGACTAATGAGCAGTAGTGTGCAGTGCCAGCTGGTGGGTGCAAAGGCCAATAAGATATTGGCATATATTAAAAGGGAGAAAGATAGATATTATTCTTCTTCTTTACAGAAGGTCCATGGTAAGACCCCACCTTGAAATAAACAGTTCAATACTTGGCATCTTTTCTAAAAAAAAAAAAAAATACATTATGGAACTAGAGAAAGTGCAGAGAAGGGCTAAAAAGTTAATAAAGGGAATGAAAAACTAATAAGTGGAATGACAATTTTAGTAATGAAGAAAGCCTAGAAAATAAAAATTGTACATGCTAGAGAAACAGCACTTTAGAGCGGATATGATATTGTTATGTAAATATGTAAATCAGTACAAAGGAGGAAGAGAGGTTACTCTCTAAGACTTGAAGAAAGGAAATTTAGTCTATGAAAGTGGAAGGGTTTTTTTACGCTAAGGACATTACAGGTGAATTCCATACCTACGTGGTGCTAGCAAATACATTGGATGGCTTTTAAATAGCTCCTGTATAATTTTTTTAATGAAGCATAACATATAGGACTATATTTAAGTATTGGCATTAATATTTATTTAGAGCTTGTAATTTAGAGCCATGTAGCACTGATTGTGTCTTCCTACTGTTTTGTTTTTTTTGTTACCATTTGCTATCTATTTTAAAAAATCTACCAAAAAGCACTGATTTACAAAAAAACGAAAATGAAAAAGAAATAGATAAGGGGAATTCTCATTTTAAAAAATACAACTACCTTTACGGTTAATAGATTTTTAATATACTTCCATGGTATGTAAGTTTTACTACATGTATTAGCTTAATAGTCCTTTAGTTTCAAGTTCGAATCCACAATAAGTCTTCTTGTCCTCAAATACATTTTTTTAAATATTACTTTATGTTTCTCTGACGACATAACCCATGGATTTTCTTTTCCACATAAACATAGAAGTCATTACATTTTTTTTAGATCAGTTAGTCAAACATAATTATAAAATAAACCACATAGGAAATTCGATGGCTGTACTTATGAAATTAAATATTTGCTAAGCATATTATTATCATCCTAAATTTTCTTTAATTGGTAATAATTAGTTGATATCAAATACTGTAGAGAGATTTAATCATTTACGTATTAGTTTTCATTAATGTGTTTTTTTATATTTTTGTGTACTTAACATTTATAAACTAATTTCACTGAGGCACTCCAAAAGCAGATTAGAGGAAAATAAAATAAGTCAAACTATTCAGCATGACTGTAAAATCTGAATGCAGAGAGTTTTGTTGAAGTATGCATGGCTTAACCAAAATTGTATTTCAGAATGTGTAAACTTTTTTTCTAATTTGTATTTGTTACTGTAGTTTGTTATTTCAAGTAACTAATAGATACAGAACAAGTTTTCAAAGTTTTTTTTTATTTAATTAACTTTTTTTTTTTTATTAAAATTACTTGGCAAGAAAAACATTTTCATACTTTAAGAAACGTGTGTTTCATTAAATGTTTTAATGAGCTCTCCATCTATTCTATACCAAAACTTCCTAAAGAAAGAAATGAAAGATATTGTGTTAGATACAAAAAAAAGGGGGTAGATTCTGGCTCTTAATCCTATACAAAGCAGCACCAGCCTGTGTGTTTCTCTGTGTACACACGTGGTGAAATAGACAGACAAAATGACCCAAAAAATAGGAGTGGTAGGTGCGCTAAGTGAACCCTTAGTGCAAATAAAAATAAATGTTATATTTGCCTGAGGAATGATGGTGTTGCTGTACACCTTGCAGATGATCCTCAGTATGTATACAGTGTATATATAAGAAAAAAAAAAACAGAAAAAAGCACATAGATCATAGCATAATTCTGTTATATATTAGTGTGGTATTTGGAGGTAGATGATTCCACTCACAAAACCAGCAGATGATCAAAGCTCTTCTATATACTTGTGGAGTCTTCCTTTCTTTCAGTCAGACGCTCACATATATAGAGAGGAAAAGACCAAAGGCATATATTGAGTGTAAAAGACTTACAAAATTTAATGTGATATAGTAGTATCAGCAACACCATCATTCCTCTGGCAAATATTATATTGTGTTAGATGCCTTTATTGTCAAAAAATAACTTAGAGCAATCATGTGAATTCCATAGTTATCCTTATTGGATATGAGTTTGGCAAGAATAACCTCATAAAATATTGATGGCTCTGTTTCCTCATACTGTGGAATCTCAGTGTTATAAAAGTTGTTCTGCTTGTGACTCCCTGTTGCTCTCACATTGCAGGCATTAAAAGATAGTCATAAAGCTATTTTTAAGATGTGCAAACACCTTAAAAATAAATATATCCTAGCATTTAAAAAAATCCATGCTAATTCAGTAGTGGAACTAGTTTCTGCCCCCCCTCCCCCTTTCCTCACTAGGTCATAAATGTGGCTGTGATACTAGACAGAGTGTCTGTCCTCAACCTAGAGCTTTAATAGTTTTTAACCTGAGTGTGCTGATCTCTTTGGACTTTGTATAACTATTTGGTCCCCAGCAGCACCCCTTATAAAAAATGCTAGTATAGTTGAGTGCATTCTTTTTGGACTTGACAGTGTTGGCATCTACACTTTGGAAGTGAAATGTTAAGTACATGAGGGGATGGGGTACATATATCATATCATATAACAGTTGTTGATAAAGATGAATATCCAGTAGACATGTGAATTCGTTTTCGGACGAATGCATTTTCGGACGAAAATGGCATTTTCGTCCATTCGTCCGAAAAACGAATAACGAAAATTTTAACTAACAAAATCCGAATGAACGAATGGTTAATAAACAAAAATCATTCAATCATTCGTGCATTCGTCCATTCGTGCTATTGGCATTCTAAACCGAAATAGAGTCGGTTTATACAATACCAATAGCATTGTACTACATTCCATAAACCGACATGAATGACTTTCGGTTTATGGAATGCATGTAATGCTATTGGCTTTCTATAAACCGAAATTGAGTTTCCATTCATACGAATAGGTCAATTGACCTATTCGTATGAATGGGGACTCTTTCGGTTTATAGAAAGCCAATAGCATTGCATGTATTCTATAAGCCGAAAGTCTTTAAAACGAACGACGTTCGGTTTATAGAATACATGTAATGCTATTGCTGTTCTATAAGCCGAAAGTCTATAAACCGAACGTCGTGGCATTCTATAAACCTAACTAGAGTCCCTCCTCATTCATAAGAATTTCTTATGAATGGGGACTCGACTCTAGTTCGGTTTATAGAAAGCCAATAGTATTCTATAAGGCGAAAGTCTATAAACCGAACAACGTTCGGATTATAGCATACATGTAATGCTATTGCTGTTCTATAAGCCGAAAGTCTATAAACCGAACAACGTTCGGTTTATAGACTTTCGGTTTATGGAATGTATAATGTAATGCTATTTGCAATGGCATTACTATAAACCGAAATAGAGTCGGTTTATAGAATGCCATTGCCAATTCCATAAACCGAAATTCGTTTATTATGTCGGTTTATGTAATGGCTATTTTGCTATTGGTATTCCATAAACCGACTCTATTTCGGTTTATAGAATTGCCAATAGCATGAAATGATTTGAATTTAGTATTAAAAAATAAATTGAAAAAAGTGGAGAGTTTAAACCCCTTTGTGACGCATGGTGCTTGCGTCCCAAATGACGTAAGCACCAAAACGTCACGATTTGTTTCTGGCCACTGATCACAAGGTTAACGTTAGCCAGGAACACTATGGCAGAGACCCAATCAGGGTCTTAATAGACCCTGTGGGTCCCTGCCCAAAAATTGCAAGCCCTTCGGACATCACGCACGATTGAGAGAAATGTAGCTGGTGCTCGTTTTGAGCACCAGCTCAATTTCCATTGTCAGACTGAGGCCATTTAAAATGGCCTCATTTGACAGGTGGGATCCCGCTGCAAGTGCCTGCAGCATGATCCGAGCCGCGATATGAGCTGTTTAACACAGGACGTACTATGCCGTCCTAACGACTTTAAGGGACTTAAAATCAGGACGGCATAGAACGTCCCAACGTCACGAATGGGTTAACGTTTGCTCTGGTCATAATCACAGCACAGGCTTGTAAGAGTTAACTGTAATTACATTAATACATGAAAAGAATATAAGTAATATAGTAAAAATGTACAAAATAAAATTTATTTTGAAAAAACTAAATGAGGTCCATAAACTTGGAAGGAAACGGATCACAGTAAAAAGAAACTGTGATCAGCAAGGGAAGTGTTAATACCCCTTTTATAATCGAGGTCGTCTTATAATCTGACCTCACATTGAGGTCAGACTATAAGACTGGGATCCAGGTCCCCAGCAGAGCTTCAGGGGACCTGGATCCCCCTCTCTAACAGCAGGGGATGTCTGCGCGATGAGCGCAGATCTCCCCTGCTGCCGCCCGGCATGACCTCCGGGACTTCTATGATGAAGCTGGGTACTTTCGGCTTCCTCATAAAAGTCCTGGCGGTCGTTCCGGGCGGCAGTAGGGGAGGTCTCGCTCATCGCGCAGACATCCTCTGCTGCCTCGCTAGCCACCAGGGAGAATCGGGCAGCTGGGGGATGTCTGCACGAATCGTGCAGACAACCTCCATGCTGCCCGACACTTCCGTCTATTATGTATAGTGCATACATCCCCCGGCTGCCCCCACTAGCCACCAGGGAGCAAGAAACAGGTGAGGGGGGGACAGAATAACAAGGGGGGGGCAGAGAGAAACAAGGGGAGGGAAGGGGGGAAGAGACAGACACAAGGGGAGCGAGGGGGGAGCCAAAGGGAGGGTGAGAGAGAGACAACACTAAGGGGGGGAGAGCGACAAATCTGGGGGCAAGGGAAAGAGAGAGGCAGCATTGTCACATAAAAGGAAATAAAAACAAGAATTTTTTTATATCATAATTTTTTATTAAAAGAGCAATTTACATGTGAATATATACTAGACATGTGCATTCGTTTTCGGACGAATGCATTTTCGTCCGAAAATAGCATTTTCGTCCATTCGCCCTAAAAACGAACAACGAAAATGCTAAGCTAATGAAAGCCGAATGAACGAATGGTTAATAAACGAAAATCATTCGTTCATTCGTCCATTTGTAGTACTATTGCATTCTATAAGCCGAAATAGAGTCGGTTTATAGAATACAATAGCATTTAACTATACGGAGACAGAGTCTCCATTCATAAAATTATAAATGGAGACTTTGTCTCAGTGTAGTAAAATGCCCACAGCCTATAAACCGAACATTCGGTTTATAGGCTGTGGGCATTTAACTATACGGAGACAGAGTCTCCATTCATAAAATTATGAATGGAGACTTTGTCTCCTTATAGTTATAAGCCGGCATTTAACTATACGGAGACAGAGTCTCCATTCATAAAATTATAAATGGAGACTTTGTCTCCGTATAGTTAAAAGCCGGCATTTAACTATACGGAGACAGAGTCTCCATTCATAAATTATTAATTATGAATTAAATTATGAATGGAGACTTTGTCTACGTATAGTTAAAAGCCCACAGCCTATAAACCGAACGTTCGGTTTATAGGCTGTCGTCTTATGGAATACATGTATTCCTATAGCTATTCTATAAACCGAACGACTTTCGGTTTATAGAATAGCCATAGGATTACATGTATTCCATAAGCCGAAAGTCTATAAACCGAAAGTCGTTCGGTTTATAGGCTATCGGCATTTAACTATACAGAGACAGAGTCTCCATTCATAAAATTATGAATGGAGACTTTGTCTCCGTGTAGTAAAATGCCGAAAGCCTATAAACCGAACGATCGGTTAATAGACTTTCGGCTTATGTAATACATGTAATCCTATGGCTATTCTATAAACCGAACGTTCGGTTTATAGAATAGCAATAGGAAATACATGTATTCCATAAGCCGACAGCCTATAAACCGAACGACTTTCGGTTTATAGGCTGTGGGTATTTTACTACACGGAGACAAAGTCTCCATTCATAATTTTATGAATGGAGACTCTGTCTCCGTATAGTTAAATGCCGGCTTTTAACTATACGGAGACAAAGACTCCATTTATAATTTTATGAATGGAGACTCTGTCTCCGTATAGTTAAATGCCGGGTTTTAACTATATGGAGACAAAGTCTCCATTCATAATTTTATGAATGGAGACTCTGTCTCCGTATAGTTAAATGCCCACAGCCTATAAACCGAATGTTCGGTTTATAGGCTGTCGGCTTTTAACTATACGGAGACAAAGTCTCCATTCATAAATTAGTTAAATGCCCACAGCCTATAAACCGAATGTTCGGTTTATAGTCTGTCGGCTTTTAACTATACGGAGACAAAGTCTCCATTCATAATTAGTTAAATGCCCACAGCCTATAAACCGAATGTTCGGTTTATAGGCTGTCGGCTTTTAACTATACGGAGACAAAGTCTCCATTCAAATGAATGCAGACTCTGTCTCCGTATAGTTAAATGCCCACAGCCTATAAACCGAACATTCGGTTTATAGGCTGTGGGCATTTAACTATACGGAGACAGAGTCTCCATTCATAAAATTATAAATGGAGACTATGTCTCCGTATAGTTAAAAGCAGGCATTTAACTATACGGAGACAGTCTCCATTCATAAAATTATAAATGGAGACTTTGTCTCCGTATAGTTAAATGCCCACAGCCTATAAACCGAATGTTCGGTTTATAGGCTATGGGCATTTAACTATACGGAGACAGAGTCTCCATTCATATGAATGGAGACTTTCGGTTTACTTTCGGTTTATAGAATAGCCATAGGATTACATGTATTCCATAAGCCGAAAGTCTATAAACCGAAAGTCGTTCGGTTTATAGGCTGTCGGCATTTAACTATACAGAGACAGAGTCTCCATTCATAAAATTATGAATGGAGACTTTGTCTCCGTGTAGTAAAATGCCGAAAGCCTATAAACCGAACGATCGGTTAATAGACTTTCGGCTTATGTAATACATGTAATCCTATGGCTATTCTATAAACCGAACGTTCGGTTTATAGAATAGCAATAGGAATACATGTATTCCATAAGCCGATAGCCTATAAACCGAACGACTTTCGGTTTATAGGCTGTGGGCATTTTACTACACGGAGACAAAGTCTCCATTCATAATTTTATGAATGGAGACTCTGTCTCCGTATAGTTAAATGCCGGCTTTTAACTATACGGAGACAAAGACTCCATTTATAATTTTATGAATGGAGACTCTGTCTCCGTATAGTTAAATGCCGGCTTTTAACTATATGGAGACAAAGTCTACATTTATAATTTTATGAATGGAGACTCTGTCTCCGTATAGTTAAATGCCCACAGCCTATAAACCGAATTTTCGGTTTATAGGCTGTCGGCTTTTAACTATACGGAGACAAAGTCTCCATTCATAATTTAGTTAAATGCCCACAGCCTATAAACCGAATGTTCGGTTTATAGGCTGTCGGCTTTTAACTATACGGAGACAGAGTCTCCATTCATAATTTTATGAATGGAGACTCTGTCTCTGTATAGTTAAATGCCGACAGCCTATAAACCGAACGACTTTCGGTTTATAGACTTTCGGCTTATAAACATTCGGTTTATAGGCTGTGGGCATTTAACTATACGGAGACAGAGTCTCCATTCATAAAATTATGAATGGAGACTTTGTCTCCGTATAGTTAAAAGCCGGCATTTAACTATACGGAGACAGAGTCTCCATTCATAAAATTATAAATGGAGACTTTGTCTCCGTATAGTTAAAAGCCGGCATTTAACTATACGGAGACAGAGTCTCCATTCATAAAATTATGAATGGAGACTTTGTCTCCGTGTAGTAAAATGCCCACAGCCTATAAACCGAATGTTCGGTTTATAGGCTGTCGGCTTATGGAATACATGTATTCCTATTGCTATTCTATAAACCGAACGTTCGATTTATAGAATAGCCATAGGATTACATGTATTACATAAGCCGAAAGTCTATTAACCGAGCGTTCGGTTTATAGGCTTTTGGCATTTTACTACACGGAGACAAAGTCTCCATTCATAATTTTATGAATGGAGACTCTGTCTCTGTATAGTTAAATGCCGACAGCCTATAAAACGAACGACTTTCGGTTTATAGACTTTCGGCTTATGGAATACATGTAATCCTATGGCTATTCTATAAACCGAAAGTCGTTCAGTTTATAGAATAGCAATAGGATTACATGTATTCCATAAGCCGAAAGTCTATAAACCGAAAGTCGTTCGGTTTATAGACTTTCGGCTTATAGAATACAAGTAATACTATTGCCTTTCTATGAACCGAACGAGAGCCCCATTCATAAGAATTTCTTATGAATGGGGCTCTCGTTCGGTTTATAGAAAGCCAATAGTATTACATTGTATTCTATAAAACGAACGAATAATAACGAAAGAAACGAAAATAATGAACGAATTTCGTCTGAAACGAATGCAATAATGAACGAAATTCGTTTTAGACGAAATAAATAACATTTTCGTCCGAATGGACGAAAACGAAACGAAAATTTTAGTTTTGCACATGTCTAATATCCAGTAATGTGATTTGATGCAATGATGCATAGAGCTGACATGTCATGACTGGTATTGTTCTTCAATCAAAAGCTGTTATTTAACCCCTTGAGGACAGAGCCTTTGAAAAATGTTTGTCCATTCTGGACAATGGCTATTTTAACATTTCTGTGCTGTTTGTGTTTAACTGTACTTTTCTTCTTTGTCATTTTCTGTACCCACACATATTATATATTGTTTTTATCTGGACAAGAAGGGCTTTCTTTGGATGCCATCGTTTTGATCATATCGTATAATATTATATATAAAAAAAAAATATGGTAAAAAAAAAAACCCCCACAAATGTCCTGACTTTTATTTGAAACATCTTCTCCTCATCGACAAAAGCGAATGTACAAAAATGCTAAATAGATTCTACTATTTCTCCTGAGTACAGGGATACCACCCATGCCACATTTCGGAGGTGCAGTTTTTGGTTTTCCAACTTGAAATTTTTACATGCAGACAGCCTGCACCCATGTCCCATTTGGGACATATTTGAAGCCAGTGTATTTTACCCAATCAACTCATATATTTTTAAAAGCAGACACCCAAGGCTATTTCAAATGGTGGTATTTTAACACTTTCCATGCACTAATTCTAACACCAGCCAAAGTTTGTGGTAGTAATTTTTTTTGTTTTTTTTCCACAAACATTGTACTTCATACATGAATTCACAGATTTTGTTATGTGTCACTACCAAATAACACCCCAATATGTGTTCAGCAACATTTCCTGAGAATAGGGATACCACCCATGCATAGGTTGGTCTGCTTGTTTAGGGGTTAAACGGCCACATTTGAGAGGTGTGCTTTTTGGTTTTCAAACTTGAAATTTTGACATAAAGACAACCTGCGCCCATGTCCCATTTGAGACATATTTGAAGCCAGCTAGTGTATTTTACCCCATCAACCCATATATTTTTTTAAAGTAGACACCCTAGGCTATCTCAAATGGTGGTTTTAACACTTTCCTTGCACTAATTCTACCACAAGCCTTTGTCAAAGTTTGTGGTAGCCCTTGGGTCTCACAATTTAAAATTTTATTTAATTTATTACAATTAAAAACTTATATTATACAGATCTGTCTCTTTCCCTCACTAAAACTCAAGTGAGAAGAGAGAGGCAGATCCATATGGGTCAGAATAATATTTACCAATATTGATCTTACCAGGCGTATGGTGATGCTCATTGAGAAATCACCAAACCACCTTTGCCACTGATCGGCTGTTACTGATCGCTATACATGCGTTCAGACAGCTTCAAAAGGAATACACATAATCCCCTAGTGGGTATAATTAACCCCTAGCGAGTGTGACAAAAAAAAATGCTGATAGCAGAAAAAATCCTTCTGTGACCAGATCGCTCCATATGCGCTGCTTAGGCAGTGACCATATGCACTGCTTAGGCAGTGACCATATGTGCTGCTTAGGAAGTGATATATGGCAAGGAAGGGGTTAATAGCTTTTAAAAGAGCCTTTGATATACTGTAATAAATCACAGTAAAAAAAATTAACCCGTAAAAAATGCACATACAAAAAACAATGTGCTGCTGTGTAAGATCACTGCGTGCACAGCGATCAATTGCAGGGAAGGGGTTAAACACTGGAAACAGCTTTTATAAAAGCCTTTGGGTCTCAATTTTATTAAATATATTATAAGTAAAAACTTACATTATACAGTTCTGTCTGTCTCCCTCACTAAAACGCAAGTTAGAGGGAGGCAGATCTACACGGATCATATCAAATATTTACAAATATTGATCTAACCAGACGAATGATGATGCTCATCTGAGCAATCACCAAACCGCCTTTGCCACTGATCAGCTGTTACTGATCGCTATACATGCGCTCAGACAGCTAAAAATTGTTTAGCTTCTTAAGCACATGTGTGCAGGGGGCGCAGCCATTTTTAAATCGTAGCGCCCCCTGCACTTTTTTTTTGGCGTTGCACAATGCCTCTACCTAGAGGCATTGTAGCAACACTGATAGAGTAAAGAAAGCGACAGCTGGATTTAGTGCATGACGTGCCAGGCACGTCACCTGTCGGCAAGTCCACGATTTGCTGTGAGGTGCCTGGCACATCATCTGTCATTAAGGGGTTAATAGCAATTACATATACAGGTGTCCTTTTGGGTTTAGTTCAGTTAGGGGTAATTACACAATTAGCATTGCTAATGGGTAGAAACACGTAAAGACATCACCAGGAGAAGAATGCAGATGTAAGATGGAAATGAGTGAAAATGTGAATCCAGCTTTCCCAACCAAGCACATCTTCAAAAGAACAAGTTGAAAACTCAGAACATGCATCATAACCTTAAAGGGACAGTGGATGGGAAAACTAAATGTCAACTCATGAGAGAGGAAATACAGACTACCAAATGAATGGCCAAGAAGAATGCAGCACAAGGAACATAATGTCCTGAGCAGTTTTTTCAAGAGCTAGTGCAGCATCTTCACAAGACTCTGTCACTGGTATGGATGCCAGTTTCTGCTGGAGTCCAGGTGCAAGGACAGGAACAGGTGTATTATTCTGGGCAGGGTGACACCAAGGGTGGAGTCCCAGGATTTGAGTGGCCCCAATCAGAGGTTTTAGGCCTCCTTTTGGTCATCTAGCAAACAGGCACAAATGGAAAAATTCGGTAATCGTAGTTGGGGACACAAACCAAAATATCAGGACTGGAGAAGGACAGAAAAATCTGGGTACAAGTTGAATCAGGAGTGGAAAAGGACAGAGTGGTCAGGATACAAGTCAAGTCAATTCCAGAAGTTAAAGAATCCCAAACGTAGCACGAACAAATATCATGCGGACAAAATATTCCAGCAAAGAGTGCTGGAAGGAGGGTGTTTAAATAACAGGGCAGTAATGAAAAACAAGGAAAACCTGAGCAGATAACTAAGTACAGGCAGGATGTTTAGCTGCAACAGAGTAAGTCTGAAAATCAAGTCCTCTGGTTGCGCACACAAGTCTAATTCAGTTATAAAATATTTATGTAGATTCAAGACAAAATATTAAAATGATTGTCACTAATTGAACTGACTGTTCAGAGAAAGGGGCAGTATACTGTAACTGTATCCTGTAACTGTATCCTGCCACTAAGGACAGTCATCTGTAATATATAAAGCTGTGGAGGGTTTTAGTTGTACCCACAACTCTACATGTGGTAGTATACTGAAGAACATTACATGTGGTAGTATACTGAAGAACATTACACTCCCTATAGTAAGCCGTCTGATGTGCAGTTTCTCTCTCTCTCGCACCTACTGCAGAAGGTTTGGTACATCATTAACCTTCATAAGCCAACAGACACATTCTTACTGCTCTTATTGATCTAAATAGATCAGACCAAGGTCCCCGAGTTTCATTTTATTTACAGGTTTCGTGACTCTGCCCACGCAGATAATTGGATGATATCATAAGTCTGCCAGTAGCATAAACAGTACTGCATTTATTCTTTAAATACATACTTATATGTTCAAGTTAAAGGAGGAGTACTGCAAAAGACTATATCATATAAAACATCATGAAACTACATACTTAAACATTGGTCTAATCTACTTTTTTGTATAAACAAAGTTTGTATTGTGATTTTATTTCCCAAGGCAAAAGTTTAACTTGGCACAGTTTATTTTATTAAGTGCTACTTAAATGAATTTAGCTTTAAAATTAAATATTTTGAATTCATCTGCATATGTTATGAGGTTTATGTACTGCACCTTTCTATTTAGCATACACACAAATATATAAGTAAGAAATGTGCTATGTGATTCCTTTACATAATTCCAATATATAGCAACTATGCCATTCTTTATATAATTTGATGAGCGGCTCCTCTATGCTTTCTGCATGACTTTGTCATATGACTTCTGTTGAGAAGTGCTATAATTATATTAGTAAATACCTTTTTTAAAATTCTTGGCTGAGAGCACATTTACGGGAATGTTGATGTTCAGGCACAGGCTGTTGTTAAGCCATCTGTTGAATGGCATTATGCCTACTTATAAGTTGGTATGGGGTTTTACATTGTGCCAAGAAAATTATTTGAATAATCTGATTGCATAATTTTGCAAGGGCCATCTGTCCAACAAAATATCCCCAATTGCCATATTACAAGTACAATAATACAGGACCACATATGCCACTTTACACTAAAATATGCAGACTACATTTGTAATTTTTAAATTGAAGGTGTCTAGGAAAGCACAAAGGAAAGGAATGGTTTAGCTGAGCAACTTTAACAAAAAATAGCGGGGAGGTTAGTGAAAAGAATGGTGATAGTTATTATGAATAGTTATTATTAATATTATTAGTAAAGGTAATAGTTATAGGATTCTACAAGTTAAAGGGAAATGTTACAAAAGTGTTATTTGTCAATTGGAAGTGGTGTAACAAAACATGCCAGAGTCTCCTTGCAAGTTCTACTGAGGGGACCTCCAAAGCTGCTCCTCAAGAGACAAAAACAGAAGGCAAGACTGAGAACAAAAGGTGCTGATATAGACTGCCCTATCAAATGGCACCTACTTGGGAGGGGCTCACTTTTTTTTGCTCACTTAAACCATTGCAGATAAGAAAGTGAGACATATTGATATGAGAGGAGAAAGTATGCTATTACACTACACTTTAGTTTATAAAAATAGTTGTACTATTTTAGTAATTTCTAAATATTATGTATGTAAAGATTAATTTCGTAGGATCTGATTAGACATTTCTCTTGACATCCTTTATACTGTCCTGGGGAGGAAATCAGACAAAATATCATACATAATTTTGTATTTCATTTTGGAAGTACTTGCAAAATTAGTAAAAGCAAATGATTAATGTCCTAAATCTTAATTAGTGAATTTATAACATCTTATTTAGAGAAGTTCCCTACAATTTTTACTACTAGGCTTCATCAGGAGTAATAATTAAATTTTTTTAATAATTATATTATTTATACTTGTCCGAAATAAGTGTGTGTGTCTAAGTAAACTTACTGTTCAACAATAAAGAATACGAAAATATAGTTTGCGGGACACACACCTATTGCCAACATTCTTTGCTACAATGTAATGCAAGAAGACCCCTGTAACTACTTTAGGCCATTATTGAAAAACAAAAAATGCATCTGAGACTCTATGAGTACCAGCTGCAGTACCAATTCATAATCAAATAATAGCTAACCTTTAGCACTCTAGTTGTTGAGTACTCTCTTTCCCGTGATGCTTAACATATTGGCTGAGAGTCATGGGAACTGCAGTCTTCCGGTTGGTTTGGCATGAACCATGGTAACATTATACACTATAAGCGGTTCCAGAATTGTGATGCATTGTCCACACAGAGTGTACTTATAATGCTTCCTAGGCCATGAGTCCCAGCTTTGAAATTTGTCACACACAGTCTTTTCTAAACGCCATTCTCTCTCACACAGAATGACACTAATTGGCATTTCCTATAACAAGCTACCTGTATCATACGGTATTATCATCTTACCCCTTACAATGAGATGCATCAGCCAGCATGTAGCTGAAGTGTCACCTTGCCACCTTTGCATTGCATTCTGCCATCTGCATCCCCCTAAAACCCCTAAGGTAAATATGTGCAGGAAAAATCACTCCCTGCCAATGTGCAGCACAGAGCACATAAGTGCTAATTAAACACTGCAGCACACCCAACATTAGTGCTAATCACACACTACCAATACTCCATATTTTATGTTTTTAATAGCAGTATAACACCCTTTGATTGCCCTCAGGGAGGCACTGAACTGGTTAACAAAATAAAGATATTCTTACTAGTTATAAGCTCCTGCACAAGCACAGGAAACATGAATTAAGAGGAGCGAGTAAATAAAAACAGGCTAATCCAGGATAAAGGAAGTCGGATGGAATGGGAAAGAGACCAACACAATGAAAGGAGGGATCTCAGGGAAGCTGGCCAATAGGGCGAAAGACAGAAAGTTAGTGGCCAATGGGGTGAATGAAATCAATGGTAGTAGGAAGAAGCTAAGGGAACCTGGGCAATACCATAATGAAAGGGGTTTAGGTGTGAGTGAGGAAAAGATTAATATAAATAATAATTTAAAACCGGTCTAATATTATTCACCCTGGAAAGTGAGAATATGAAGAAAAAGATTCAGAAATAATAGGGCTCAAGTAGCAGATTCAGTGGATACTGCGGCGTGTCTGAACTCAGGGCAGTTTCCCCTATTGCTCAATGGTAAAAACAGCCCTGAGAGAGCAGACCAAACCATTCTGACAGGGGGAGGAGTATAGAATTAAATAAAAGCTTTTTTTCTGCAAGTCACTGTATGACAGGTGTTTTTTTATGATTATGTCTAACTAACCAAACCTAAACAGCCTACTGCTTCTACCTCCTTGCTGCTATTTCAATTTATTGGGGGGAGGGGGGGGGGGACAAATGCCTCCTTGCCTCCCCATGATGTTGAGCTATTTCCCCAAAGAAAGCCTTATGGTGAAATGCGCTAGTTGCACCTTATCTGAATCTGATGTGTTTATTTATTAGTCACAGATCTTTCTCTTACTCATACTAATCCACTAGAAACTAATCATTGCGCTTAAGCAGACATTATTACAGAGATTATCCTTGATAAGGTTTAATGGTTAATGTAGAGATGTTTTTAGGTGATTAGTCAGCCTTACCGATTAACTACATACAAATGTATGCACTACAAAATGTGGTTACATGATACAAAGCCTGCTTGAAACAGTTTCCATTCTACTGGGAAGATTGTTGGTTTTACTTTTTCTAATGCTGAAGAAAGTATTTTTTTTATATTCTTTTGACATTTATTTTAAGACTGTTCACTGACCTCACCACCCAAAGTTAGCTTGTGTGGAGTGTGCCCTCTTTCAGCAGGATGTAGTATTTACTTTGCCCTTAGAATATGATTGTGTTATGACTTTTTCTATTCATAAAGCAAACATAAGAAACTTCCAGTTATATCCATTGTTATTATGTTAGCAACCTTTGCATTTCTCCGTTCTTAATCTTTTTTGTGTGTTTTGCTGAATTTCCTACCAGTTTCTTATTATCTTCCTTTCATGTGATGCATTTGAATGGCAAGATATAAAAATATATTTTGGAAGACTTTTCCTCCTTAGATGCCTTTTCAGAAATATTGCACATTTAAAAAAAATCAGGAACATTACATTAACATTTATTTATATAGCTCCAACAATTTACGTGGTGCTAGGTACAGAGCATAGAAGGAACAACATACTAAGTTAGACAAACTAAAACAGACTGGTACATGAGGTAGAGAACCCTGCTCGCAAGCTTACAATCTAGATGGAATGGGGTAAATGAGACACATAAGGGATTGAAGAGGTAAGGAAGTTGTAGTAAAAGTAATGTAGATGGTTGGCAGAAGGTGGGATAGGCCAAAGATGAATTGTGTGTGTTCCAGCTAGGTGGGATTAGCTAAAGGTAAAGTGACAGGTATTTTAGTGGGTTGGGTAGTAAGCTTCTTTAAAGACATGAGTTTTGATGGACTTTTTTTTTTTAAATTCTTTATTTATTGGTTTTTCAGATTTTCTACACAAATATTTGTATAACAAGAATATTGAGTAGCATATACATGCGGGAACATCAGATTATCAGGCTGTCGTAATCATGTGGAATGAAACGATACATTCAATTGTCTTAACTGATATTATCATACATAACTTGTAATTAAGAACCAACATGTGTCCATTACTTTAACCTTAACCATAATAATATCTCAAAAACGTTATTTCGTTGGTGAATAAAAAATAAGAAAATATTTTTCTCGAGAATTACTCGGTTTGCATTGCTCGCATCGGCAATTTGTTATTTATTCATGAGGAAAAGAAACATCAAATAGCAAATGATAAAATAAAAATGGAAAGAAAAAAAAAAGGGGAGGGAGAAGGAAAAGAAGAGAAGAGAAGACTAGAAGGAAGAAAAGCAGGGGGGGAGGGGGAACACGGGTGCCTTAGTGTAAGATTGTGGGGCCTGCTCTATTTAATTTATAGGGGTCAATTGGGGAAATTGGTGCTAATGTGTGCTAGTTTATCTTGTTGGGGAGCCCCTTTAGGACTCTCAGTCCGGGAATAAAGATTTCCAGGGGAGCCAAAGCTTTTCATATTTGGAGGGAGTTTCGTGTAGATATGCCGTGAGTTGGTCCATGTCTCTAGCTTCCTCTATCAGGGTAATGACTTTGGGCAAGGAAGGAATGTTAGATTGTTTGCAGACATGAGCCAGGGCTCGTCTGGCTCCCAATGCGATTTTACTCAGTAATTGGTTTTCTAGTTTGGTGAACACGTCCCGTGCTAGGGAGAGAAGAAATATACTTGGATCCAGCGGAACGGGTTTTTGTAGAACTTGGGTTGCAAGGTGTTGGATCTGTGTCCAAAATTTTTGGAGCTGTGGACATGTCCACCAAACATGGAAATAGGAGCCCTGGGCACCACATTCCTTCCAGCAGAGGGAGTTGGGGGTGATCTGCATTTTCGCTAATTTGGAGGGGGTGACATACCATCTCATGAGGGTTTTATATGCCTGTTCTTTGTGGGTGGTGCATATGGATAATTTTGAAGTTGCTTCCCAAATGTCCACCCACTCTTCCCTGTCCAAGGGCGCTCCCAAATCCTTTTCCCATGCCGCTATGTATGTTGGGAGGGGTTGGTCGGAAGATGTGGATATTTCAGTGTACAATAGTGAGATAAGGCGTTTTTGACGTGGGGGATTCATACACAATACCTCAAACCAGTTGGGTTTGGTGGTGGCGGCTAATGTTACCGTGGGTTTGGTAGCGAATTCCCGTAGCTGAATGTAGCGGAAGAAATCAAAAGTGGTAAGGTTTATGGACTGGGCTATAACATGAAAGGGCTTCACTTTCCCACCCTGGAACAAGTCACACACTCTAGAGATGTCTCCTTGATCAAATGTTTTGAAGAGTGTGGGAGTCATGCCTGGTGGAAAACTTTTATTCCTATAGATCGGTGTAAGTGGGGAGTGGTCTGTGGTCAAAGTACATTTAATGGCGTGTCGGTCCCAAATGTTCAGAGAATTGAGAATTGTGGGGCATAGAGTCTTTGTCATAGGTCTGTCCCGTTTTGGGGTCCAAATATATTGGGGAAGGACGTAAGGTCTGAATAGGTCATTTTCTAAGTCTACCCATCGAATTTGGGCTATTGGGGCATGCCATGCTGCAATCTGAGCCATTTGAGCTGCAATGTAGTATTTGGTGAGGTTCGGTAGGCCAAGTCCCCCCGCTCTTTTTGGTAGGTACATGGTATTTCTGCTTATTCTTGCCCTTTTCCCTTGCCAAATGAAAGTATCGATAGACTGTTGTAGTATTTTGAGATCAGAGTGTTCTAGTGGGATGGGCAAGGCTTGGAAAAGGTATCCAATTCTGGGGAGGATGTTCATGTTTATGGTGGTGAGACGTCCCAGCCATGACATGTTCAAGGATTGCCAGCGTTTTAGGTCAGTCTTGAGACGTTGAAGCAGCGGCGAGTAGTTCAGAGCTTATAGGTCTGTATATGCAGCTGTCAATCTGAGGCCTAAATATGTCAGGGGTTTGTTTTGTATAAGAAAGTCAAAATTAAGCTGTAGGAGTTTAATCGTGTGTGATGGAATCTTGATTGGCAAGGCTTCAGATTTATTTGTATTGATTTTGAACCCTGCTAGATTAGCAAAGATTTGCAGTTCTTTGAAAAGATGTGGTAGTGAGGATAATGGTTTGGATAGAGATAGCATGATATCGTCTGCGTATGCCGCTATTTTATAGTGGTTATTGGCCCAGGAGAGGCCTGTAATGTTTGGGTGATCCCTAATTGATTGTAAGAGTGGTTCGAGTGAGATGGCAAACAGCAGTGGGGAGAGCGGGCAGCCTTGTCTAGTGCCGTTATGATTGTAAAATTTCAGCGGCTTTGCTCCTGGGATTCTAATTGTGGATGAAGGTTTGTGGTAGAGTGCTGATAGGCAGTTTTGGAAGGTTTGTGAAAAGCCCATTCGTTCTAGTGTGAGGCGTAAAAAAGACCAGTTCATATGGTCGAAGGCCTCCTCGGCGTCTAGGGCTAGAAATAGAGTGGGTTTTGAACTTCGGGAGGCAAGCCACAGTAAGTCCACGCATCTTCTGGTGTTATCAAGGGCTTGTCTGTTTGGTATGAAACCAACCTGGTCCGGGTGAATCAATCGTGGGAGGAAGAGATTCAACCTGGTAGCCAAAATCTTGGTGAAAATCTTGTAATCTACATTGAGGAGTGATATGGGTCTGTAGTTAGCTGTTTGGTCCTTGGGTTTATTCGGCTTATGTATTAGAGTTAAGTTTGCCTCTTGCATATCCTCTGTGAAGTAGCAGCCGTCCATTATGTTATTGAACAGTGGGAGTAATTGTGGGATGAGTTCCTCACCAATGATCTTATAATATAAGGCTGAAAATCCATCTGGACCTGGGGTTTTGTTTATCTTTAGGGATTGGATTGCCAGTTTGATTTCTTCTTCTGTAATTGGGTTGTTTAGAATGGCATTTTCAGCGTCGGACAATTTCGGTAGGTTTATATCTTCTAGGTAGGTTAGAACATCTGTAACGTGGTCTGGATTCAGGAGTGTCTTATCTGGAGAATGGTTATAGAGGTTTGAATAAAATTGTTGAAATTCCTGGGGGATATCTTGTGGGTTTGTGGTGATCGTGCCTTTGTTGGTGCTGAGACTCTGGATCACTTTGTCAGCTGCTTGTGATTTTAACATGGAAACCAGTAAGCGGTCGGCTTTATTTGCCTTCTCATAATAGGTGCGTTTTGTGTATTTAAGAGATTTCGCGGTGTCCACCGATATAAGGCGCCTAATCTCCGTTCGGATCTTTGTTATTTCTTCCGTGGTTTCTTTCGTCGGATTGGCCTTGTTTTTGGCCTCTAGTTTGAAGAGCTGCGATTGGAGTCTTAAGAGATATTCAGCTTTTGTTTTCTTCAGTCTTGAGCTTGTATTTATTAAGGAGCCTCTCATGACCGCTTTATGGGCAGACCATAGTATCGCTTGATCCTCCACCGAGCCTGTGTTGAGGGAGAAGTATTCCCCTACTTGTTTTTTCACAGAGGATACCACCTTCGGAATATGTAATAGGGAGTCATTTAACTTCCACGTCCATGGTTTAGAATATTCTTGGAAAATTAGGTCCAGAGTGATGTCTGCGTGATCAGACCAGGTAATTGAGTTGATATTGGAGGACGTAACTAGAGATAAACATGACTTGGATATTAAGAACATATCTATCCTTGAGTAGCTAAGATGTGGGTGTGAGAAGAAAGTGTAGTCTCTGGTGGACGGGTGTTGTATCCTCCAGATGTCTAGTAGTCCGTGTCTGTGCATGAATTGTAGGAGATGTTTGTCGGATTGATGGGGGTGGGAATGGGTGGGGTGGGATGATCTGTCCAGGGCTGGTGAACAGGTGGCATTGAGGTCGCCCCCTATGAAAAGTTTGTCCGTTGGGTGAGAGGTAAGAAAAGAGGATAGGGCAGTCCAGAAGGTGGCGTCCGGGATGGCTGGGGCATATATATTAAGTATGGCTATGGTATGGGCGCCAATCTGGCCAGAAATGAAGAGAAATCGTCCCGAGGGGTCTGGATATGTGTATGTGATTGACAGAGGGCATACTTTTCGAATTAAAATTGCTACTCCCAGTTTTTTAAGATTATTGTTTGCTGTGTAGCATTTGGTGTATATCTTGTCTCTGAGGGACGGTGGGTTGGATTTGGCAAAGTGTGTCTCCTGTATTAAGGCTATATCTGCTCCCTTGCTTTTCAGGATGCGGAGAAGGGATCTGCGTTTTTGGGGGGTGTTGAGGCCGTGTGCATTTAGTGAAAGGAGCTTAAATGTTAGTGGCATCTTGGGTAGTGGTTTCTGTGGGGGGAAGTATAGGGGTTGGGGGTAGTGTTTGGGTTACGTGGGTGTGTAAGAAGGAAAGAAGAAGGGGGAGAAGAAGGAAGGAAAATGAAATATAGAAGACAAATAAATTGAGGGAGAGAGAAAGAAAGCAAAAAAAAAAAAAAAACGTAAATTGCTAAGTATAAAACTTATAGATAACAGTATTTACAATTAGGGGTGCAAAGAGGCTTGACTGGGCTTACTTCACTGGCCAGTCAGTGTTTGTAGAGGGGTACTTATTGTACACTTATCGAGTCACTTGCGGCGATGTTCCTTCAGTTATGCTAAGTGGGATATGAACCTAAAAACGTGGAGAAGTAGGGGTAGACTTCGCAGCAGCATATTGCAAGCCTATGTTGGGTTATCCCCTGGGGGTCCACTCCATGGGATACGAGACTGGCCGTTTAAGATTACTAGAAAGTGAGGTGGCTGGGTGCTTTTGAGGACTTTTGGGTGGGGCAGCATCGTGTTAGATTTGAGTTAGGATATGGTGGAATGGGGGAGGGTGGAGTTGCTTTTATTTGCTATGTGTGGAGGTATCTCATGGCACTGAGGGAATTAAATGGTTGGATGAGGTGTTACAGTCCCCCCAACCGTTGTCTAGATGGCAATTTACTATTGTGGGGGAGAGTGGGTTTTTGAGAGCGGTTGGCCACATTGGCTTTACCCCTTTGCCTCTTGGGATGTGATTCAGAATTTAACTGATTACATTGGCATACTTGTATATAACATTCAACATAGTGCAATGATAGCATAAAAAGAACACGAGCATACATATATACGTTCATATTTACAACCCTTGCTCTTCAAGCCTTGTGAGAATAATCGGTCCCTTCTGGCTATTAGTCTAGTCATAAAACCTGAGTGGGGGGGCAGAGGGTATAACTTTATCTCGGTGTCTATGGGGCAGCCTCCCATCCTATATACTAGGTTAGCTTCAGTGTGACTCAGTTTGTTCGGGAGGGGGCCCTTCAGATCCCCTGGGCTGACTCTCATCATCTAGGTTACTTTGGTGTATTTTATGCCTTGGCCTTCTACCTACCACTCATCTCAACCCCAATATCCCTCACTGCCACTTTGTGTTTACGCTAACCCGGCTTCCCCTAATCACCCTTTACACTTTAGTTTGCCTGATCTTTCCCTAACGTTTCCCCTATAGTGGAGAGCCCTCTTTAAACCCAAAGATAGGTAATACTTAAGGTAGTGTCCATTGATGACCGGAATGATGTGAGTCGTCATGTGGCACTGGGATTGTCTTTGTTCGCCGCTGGTGTCCTACATGGTCCAGAAAGCCCGTTAACGGCAAAATGTGTGCCAAAATGTCAGGCTGGTAGAAGGGGTCACTTTCAGGGAATGGTGATTTAGCTGTGGAGCTAATCTTCTTTGAGGGACTTTTTAAAGTTTGAAAATGAGGGAGAGAGCTGGATGCTCTGTTCAAGGGAGTTCCAAAGAGAGGGGGAAGCTGGCACGAAATTTTGGAGATGCAAGTGAGTAGTGGTGATGAGGTCGGAGCAGATTTTTAGTCCCATTGAGGAGTGCAAAAGTCATGCAGGGAGGTATTGGTTAACAAGGGAGGCAATGTACGGAGAGGCGGAGGAGTGGAGGGCTTTGTAGGTTAAAGACAGAATTTTATCCTTGAGCAGACGGGGAGCCAGTGGAGGGTGCTGCATTACGGAGCTGCCGAATCAGACCGATGTGCAAGAAAGATGAGTCTGGCAGCTGAGTTTTGGATAGAGTGCAGGGGAGACAGATGAGCCAGAGGTAGTCTAATCAGGGGGCTGTAACAGTAGTCCAGACAAGAGATCACAAGCGAGTGCACTAGTATTTTGGTGGTCTCTCCGCTGAGGAACGGGCAAATGCGTGTGATGTTCCTTAGGTGCAGCCGACAGGATTTGGCTAAAGATTCAATATGAGGAATGAAGGAGAGGGCAGAGTCAAAAGTGACCCCAAGACATCAGACATCGTCAGCTGGTACGATTGTAGCATTTTCAACGGCGACTGTGAACCCAGGTGAGGGGACAAAGTTTGAGGGAGGGAAGATAATCAGTTCTGTTTTGGAAAGGTTAAGTTTCAGGTAGCGATCAGACATCCAAGTGGAGATGGCCAACAGACACTCCACTCTCCCTAGAGAGGGAGTGAGGTCAGGGCAGGAGAGGTAGATCTGAGTATCATCAGCGTACAGGCGGTATTGGAAACCAAAAGGGCGAATGAGTTCTCCCAAAGAGGTGGTGTACAGGGAAACAGAGAGACGGAAGAAATAAATGATAAAAAATGAAAAAAATAATAAAAACATTTGTGGGGGATAATAAAAGACCATTTTTCCCACAGATAGCTCCTGATGCCAAATATACAGTTTGTTTCAATAAAGTTTTGGAACTTTGATAAGAAATTCGTTTTTTTTTACTGCTGCAAAAATGTATTCTGCAAGGCCCAGGCATGTAAATTATTTTTCCTGAACATCATAACAAGGCGCAATAAAGAAAAACATTATTTCTGAAAACGGGGTGAAGAAAGCAAGAAGTATATTTTAATAAAAGCCCACAAATTTTTAAGAATAACATTCACTATACTTCTTCATTAACAGAGAAACATTTACTTCATAACAACTTCAAACAGTACCAGTTTGTATTATGTATAGCCTTCTACTTTTATTAAAGTATTTTTTAATAATACTGTTTAAAGACAATTATAGTTTAACATTGCAGAGACCTAAATTCATAATTCAACGGTGACCTTGCCTAGAACACAATCTGGACTCTGGTATTCAAAGTATTTTAATTCTCTTAAGGAGATTACATTTTAAATGAAAGAAAACGGGATGTATGTTGTGTCCAAAAAACAGAAATTAATTAATCAGGTCAGGTTTTTAAAAACAATCAATAATCTACAAGAAACTGAGATCTTAATAACACTCATTCTGTACTAATCTATTTTAATTAGTGTAAATGAATGTATTTGTGCCACGTTAATTGATTTTTGTTCCAGTGTCAGGGCAACTTTAACATTAGCTCGCCTTCAAAGAGGCCCCAAAAGTTCTGCTTCCCCCAACAGAAAAAAAATAGGTAAAGGGCAAAAAAATTTCTAAAACCAGGGCCTCTTTGTCCCAACTTAGGTAGGATGAGCAGAACTGCCCATAAATTTTTAGATTGCTGTTGAGCTTTGGCATGCCATCTCTGGCATTGCTACCATAGTGTGTATTCAGTCGTGAGTTATGAGGCTCAACTAGCAGATTCAGTGGACACTGCAGAGTGTCTGAACTAAGGGCAGTTTCCCCTATTGCTCAGTGGTAAAAACAGCCTGGAGAGAGCAGGCCAAACCATTCTGACAGGGAGGCGTATAGGATTAAATAAAAGCTTTTTTTGCTGCAATTCACTGTCTGACAGGTGGTTTTTTTATGATCTGTATGTCTAACTAACCAAACCTAAACAGACTACTGCTTTTACCTCCCTTGCTGCAAGTTCAATTTCCAGGAGAGTGGGGGGCAAGTGCTGAGGGAAGGAGGTTCTCACCAGAGATCTGATGGTACATGGAGCCGTCCATCGTCCCTTTGATGAAAATGGGCAACTGCCCAGGGCCCATTCATTCTTGGGGCCCAAAGCAGTAGCCAGCAGATCTTCTTTTCTTCATAGCCGCTGGAAGTGACACAGGTGACTATTTCAGACATGTGCAAAACTAAAATTTTCGTTTCATTTTCGTCCATTCGGACGAAAATGTTTTTTATTTCGTCTAAAACGAATTTCTTCCATTACTGCATTCGTTTCAGACGAAACTCGTTCATTATTTTCGTTTCGTTAATTTTTACATTCGGTTAATAGGCTGCCCGCATTTCACTACACGGAGACAGAGTCTCCATTCATAAATTTATGAATGGAGACTTTGTCTCCGTGTAGTGAAATGCGGACAGCCTATTAACCGGCTCTATTTCGGCTTATAGAATGCAATTGTACTACGAATGGACGAATGATTTTCGTTTATTAATCATTCGTTCATTCGGCTTTCGTTAGCTTAGCATTTTCGTTCTTCGTTTTTTCGGACGAATGGAAAAAAATGCTATTTTCGGACAAAAATGCATACGTCCGAAAACGAATGCACATGTCTAGTGTATTCCCTGCACGCATCGGAGGAGACGGCCGACGAGCAGCATACAGGTAAGTACTGGGGAAGGGGGATGGGCAAATGACGGGCACAATAACTGGCAAATAGGCAAAATAAAACTGGCAAATGGGCAAAATACTGGCAAATTATGGGCAAAATAACACTGGCAAATGGTCAAAGTGACACTGGCAAATGGGCAAAATAAAACTAGCAAATGGGCAAAATAATACTGGCAAATTATGGGCAAAATAATTATGGCAAATCAGCAAAATACTGGCAAATGGGCAAAATAATACTGGCAAATGGGCAAAAAAATACTGCCAAATGGGAAATGTAACACTTGCAAACGGGCAAAATAACTGGCAAAATAACACTGGCCAATGGGCAAAATAATACTGCCAAATGGGCAAAATATGACTAGCAAATGGGCAAAATAATACTGGCAAATGGGCAACATAACGGGCAAATGATAGGCAAAATAAAACTGGCAAATGGGCAAAATATGACTAGCTAATGGGCAAAATAACTGGCAAAATAACACTGGCCAGTGGGAAATTAACTGGCAAATGATGGGCAAAATAATACTGGCAAATGATGGGCAAAATAACTGGAAAATGGTCAAAATATGGCTAGCAAATGGGCAAAAAAATACTGGCAAATCAGCAAAATTACTGGCAAATGATGGGCAAAATAACTGGCAAATGGGTAAAATAACTGGCAAATGATAGGCAAAATATGACTAGCAAATGGGCAATGGGAAAAATAACTGGCAAATGATGGGCAAAATAACTGGCAAATGATGAGCAAAGTAATACTGGCAAATGAATGGTAAAATAATACTGGTAAAATACTGGCTTTTTAATGGCATAATAAAACTTGGAGGAGACTGCCAGGTGAGGACTGGGGAGGGGGAGGAGGGTGGTGGTGTATTAATGGACAAATTGTATGTGGCATATTAGTGGGCAAATTGTCTGTGGCATATTAATGGGCAGGCTAATAGTGGCATATTAATGGGGAAAGTGGCTGTGGCAAATTAATTGGCAATCTGAATGCCTGGCTGTGGCATATTAACGGGCATAATGCGAAAATTGGCTGTGGCATATTATTGGAAAAATTGGCAGTGGCCACAGTGATACTGTGGCATGTTCTGTGGGGAAAAATAACATGTACTGTGGGGGAAAGTTACACCGTGGCATGTTCTGCAGGGGCAGTTCAGTGGGACAAAGTGACACTGTGTTATGTTCTGGTGGGCAAATTTACACTGCAGCATGGACAGTAGGATCAAGTGACAGTTCAGATGATAAAGCAACACCATATAGAGTCCAGCAACAAGTTGGGTTAGGCTGCAACAGAAGCACACAATACTTGAAATCCAGCAATGGTATGGTTAAAGCAGGAACACACCACACTTGTAATCCAGCAATGAGATGGCTGAACACACCATACTTTAGCACAGAGATAGTTAAGCAGGAAAGTCACTAAAAATAGCCAGCGTCAGGGTCACCAGATAAGCAGCAGAATGATACAAATAGTCCAGGATCAGGGATATCAGAATATCAGAAAAACGATTAAACAAGCCAAGGTTAGGTTTACCAGAATGTAAACATGTTTAAACAGTCCAGGATTCTGGGGACTCTATTTTGGTTTATAGAAAGCCAATAGCATGACATGTATTCCATAAACCGAAAGTCTTTCGGTTTATGGAATACATGTCATGCTATTGGCTTTCTATAAACCAAAATAGAGTCCGCATTCATAAGAAATTCTTTATTTTATGGAATACATGTATTGCTATTGGCTTTCTATAAACCCGAAATAGAGTCCCTATTCTTATGAATGAGGACTCTATTTCGGTTTATAGAAAGCCCATAGCATTACATACAATGTAATCGCCGAACTCCGAACTCCAACCCGATCATACAGTGAAATGTCCGTGTTTGGGTCCGGGGTCCAAAAACTGTAATGTTCGGTACGAACCCTAACAGTGCGGTTCGGGTTCGCTCAACACTATCCAGGATCAGGGACACAGCCAATCAGAAGACTGGTCAGGAGGAATCCAAGGTCAGTAACAAACAGGTAAGTATAATAATGCTAGGCTACAAAAACACGAGAATCACCAAACAATGGGGGTCTGGTGATTCAGCCTTTTAAATGTTCCCGCACATTGCGGGGATGTGACAGGTGTGATGTAATCGCGAACACACCCCTGTAGTGGAGAGAGGATCACTGGTGTTAGGTCCATGTTCGCACTACAGGCACATGTGATGGATATCTCTGTATCCAGACAGGTAAGAAACAGCGGATAGACGCGGGAGCTACTGCATGTCAGATCCTGACAGTGTTATTTTGCCATTACTATGCCACAGAAAATTTGACCATTAATATGCCAGTATTATTTGCAGTTAAAATGCCAGTATTACTTTTGTCATTATTAAGTCACAGCTTAATTATTTTGCCATTAACAAGTAGAGATGTTGCGAATAGTTCGCCGGCAAATAGTTCCCGGCGAACATCGCGTGTTCACGATCGCCGCGGTGGGTGAACAATTGCGATGTTCGGTCCGCCCCCTATTCTTTATCACTGAGTAAACTTTGACCTGACCCTGTACCGAACATTTACTATTGGCTTTCACTACACGGAGACAGAGTCTCCATTCATAAATTTATGAATGGAGACTGTCTCCGTGTAGTGAAAGCCAATAGTACTATTATTACATTCCTTACAAATGGCGAAAGTCTATAAACCGAACGTTCGGTTTATAGACTTTTGGCTTATGGAATACATGTAATCCTATTGCTATTCTATAAACCGAACGTTCAGAACTTTAGGAATGTGGAAGACTTTCCTTTTATCCTCAGGGACACTCAGGGAATAAGATTTGAACACACAGAAAGATGTCCCAAAACTGACACAACATGGAGGCTGCTGGCATCCATCTTGTTATCCTTTTCTTCTGCTTTATTCATATGTACCAGTCTCGAGATTACTGTTCAATACCTCTGACAATTCCCCCCTAATTGGAACCAATAATTCTTAAGAAAATGATTGTGTTTCAAATTAAGAAGTAGGTATTTGGGACTGGTTAAAATAATAAACTCTGGATCTTTAGCTTTAATCTGCAAAGCAAACTATTTCTTTGTGACTTCAGTCACCAAACAACTGAAAATATCAAGCTTTAATGGCCTTGTAGCAATGTGGATTCTTTGCCCTTTAGCTGGTTGACAGCACACTTGGGACAAAGGTTTCCTTGCTTGTCCGGCACTTGGCTACAGGAACTTGAGAGCGATGTCTTGCGGCGGCAGGTCTCTTCTGGCGATTTGATATCTGTTATGTTAAACCATTTCTTGATGGGATGTCGTTGGATCAGACTGCTGGGTACATCTTGAGATGAATCCCTCTTTTCCTTCTGGATACACCTTGGATTTCTTTGGAGCAGCTTTTGGATGACAAACTTTGCATCACGATTCGCTTTGTCCAGAAACTGTCCCCGTATTAGGATGATCCTGACTTGCGTTATCTTGTCTTTAGTCATCATGTGATCCACATGAATTTGGGCTTTGATAGATGAACTAAAAATTAAGGAATCAACAAAACAGTATAAGTACATTTGTGCCAGAATTGAGAATACATATATACCTGACTTAGGCCCGATGAGATCTGTCATATACTAGCCAATTACTAGATTTGGAAAATGCTAGCTTATTCTAGCAAGAAAAATATATAAAACACGGGAGACCTATCTCTACTAGGTTCACTTTATCCTGAATTTATTCCACTTAGGGGATATATTACACATAGGAGTTATCATCTAGACAGAGTATCTCTGATATTTGTTATAATATGGGCACAAGAAAACATAATGTTAGTAACAGATGAGAGACAAACAAGTGGATTAATAAACCCCTGTTTATTCAATACCAATCTGATCTTCATCTGATCTTGTGTTGATGTTTCTTTACTGTACCCGCAGTGGTGTTTAAACTTTCTTTCTGGGCATCCCCCCCTTGTAAGATGGGGTCCTTCCAGCATAGGAACAAATGATTAGCTGTTTGATTACCTATTAAGATAAACAAAAAGAACACTGCCCCGCAAAGTTGTTGGAAAAAAACAAAACAAAAACAACTCCAGGTCAATGTTATTAGAATTACCTGTAAATAAAAATGTGCTAAATTATATTAAAATAAATTATGTTTAATTAAATGATCTTGCTTTAGGTAGGTAGTTAAAGTGTGTTGGCTTCTTCTATCATCGTGCTATCTTTATGGAGATGAGTTCACTATCTGTGAGTAACTTTTCACTCTTTGACCTTTCTGCAGCTTTGTGACCCTTTGTAAAGAAACTGACAGGCATTAACTACTGGCCCCCCTTCTCAGGGGCTTCTTGATTGCAGCATATCACTGACAATTTGTGACTAACCCTTTCAAGGCTGAATCCTAAAGATTCAATCACTAGGTAAACGCACACGTTAGGAAGTGAACTATCTTAGTCCTCGATAGGCTGAAAAATAGAGGAGAAGTTAGATACACAAATTCACCATCAAGTAAGACGCGATGGTTTAAACATTTAACAACATTTTAGCAATGGACTTACGGTCTTAACATTGTAAAATAAAACTTTGGTTACAATAGACATTACAGGATGCAATTTAACAACTTGATTACCTAGTGTTTCATTTAACCTCTATTGCTGAGTTTTATTGGGTCATGCTGGGTGTTTCAGGGTTATTTATGTATCCAGCCACGCTTTGAGCTAGTTTATTTACCTGCTCTTGTCAGTGTACCATTAGATCATCCAGGTTATTCACCTGAGTATATATTTAATTTCCAGGTTTACGGCTATGCCTCCAAGTATTGGAGGTAGATGGCTGAGCTTGATGGGAGCTATAAGAGTCAGTATCTCTGTCCCCCCTAGGCATATCAGACCTGTGGCCCCTCCCATGATTACCCTTATGGGGATATGGGTGGCTGAGTCTGTGGGGAATTATCAGGATCAGTGTCTCTGTAGCCTCTAGGCAGATCAGACGTATGGCCCCTCTCTATCCTTATAGTAGCTATAGGGCTTAGCTTTATGGGAGTTTTTAGATTCAGTGGCCTGATTCAGCCAAGGCATGATGGGCCTTTGGCTGCTATATATGAGGATGCCCTTAAGATTAGGATACTGGTACTTAACAGGGGTGAGTTTTATCTCTTTCCTTTCTTGCCAGCTTAGTAGACTTGGCTTATTGTGCATAGCTCACTTTCTGGGGTTTAAATCCCAGATGGGGTCTACATTGGGCTCTACATCATCTGCTTAGGCCGAATCCTATGTGGGCCAAATTCTAAAGTGACCTCCTGGATTACCTGATTGCAATTTTGGAAATTCCTATTTATCATAGATCTAAATAAATTGTGGTACTTACTATCAAAGACCCATGTTAGTAATTTAATGTTATCTGAGTCTGAGTACAGATTCAGAGATTACAACTCAATATGGTTAATTATATTAGTTAAACCTTCCATATTAAATTTGGGAACCTGGGAATAGAGAATAATACCCTGTGTGTTAGACTTGTCTGTGGGTATCTGCTTGCAACTCCTTGTGGTGAATACACTGTATTGGGAGTGCCACTTATAGGTAGGTCTACCTGCCAGGGGTAAGCTAGCCCTCTGGGGCAAGTAGTACCTGTCCTCACTGACCTCATTTTGAACACTATTAGAGAACCTGTCATTATCAGAATCTCCTGATCTCATGGTGATGGCTTCATCAGATATCCTGATGTTAACCCTTTGGGGCTTGCCTGCATGAGCTTGGAATATATTAGCTTTAAGAGGGTTTGGGTCACCTATGTTTTTCTGAACCAATACAAATTAATGCATTTGATTTATTTGGTTCTTTATTGCCTGCATTTGTATATTAATGCTCTCTTGCAGGGGATTATCTTTGACTCTGGTGGGTTTAACCCCTTCAGTGCCAGATCAGTGATTTTTCCTGAACATGGGACACATTTTGGGGCTTTTGGCATGTCTTATTTTCCATTTGGAGAGAGCTGTACAGGTCTCTGTACTTTTTAAAGCTCTTCTATCTCTTTACTCAAATTCTTATTGTGTTAAGAGCAGACTGACTCTCATTCATAAACATTTTAAACAGGGTGCCAAATTGGCCTGTAACAGTTATGTGACTACATTTCCCTTCTAGCTGTGTTGTCAATAAGCATATCACATTCATGAATACATTTCTTTTAACATCTTTTTCCTCACACATGCACGTCAGAAAACTTTTAAACAGAGTATCTTCATTAAAGATCTGTCTGAATGTAGATTTCTTTAATCCATTTCTTGATATCTCACTGAAGATTTAAGTCTTTGTGCATGTTTAAGATACTGTATATTTTACTGGCATTCTCTGTTACAGAATTATTTCCCAGTGAGTTACTAAATGGCTACTCATATTGATCATATTACAACAATATATAGCAATGTAATTCCAATACCTGGTTCAGTACTATGAGCCCATAGAATAAATTTAGACAGTGTACTCTGGATTACAATTAATTTACAGTTTGTAAAAACGCATCAAATCTTAAATACATCTCAGCAGTGCCTCCATAAAATGTCGGATTATTAATAACCATAAAAATATGAATATGAGTTATTATGAATCATAAAAAAATATGAAAATTGATGATTCAAATATATGGGTCCGACTAAAAATACCCATATCAAGAATTCGTTATGTATGTGAGAGTTTGGATGACGTTTTTACAAAAGTAAATGCAATGCAACAATTATTAATACAATAATAATTAATTTATTGAATATAGAATAAAGATCAAATGGTAAGCAAAATAGCATAACAAAATACAATATCAATAGATGTTAATCATAATTCACATGTATGACTTATAACATAAGTAAGTAGGACAAAACATTAATTATGCAGCTCTGTACCTATATCAACATGCATGTAGAATAATTTACTATGCAGTACGTTTATGACCATAAGATGGCCATGCATTAAATTTAGATACAACCTACCTTGTTAATGATTAGTATTTAAAATGGTTAATGATAGTACACCATAATTACCTACAAATTACCAACATATACTCTGCTTAGGTAAGGTAATATTACTATATCATAAAAGTACTCAAGGTGGCTATTTCTTAATCTGCTTGGTAAATGATAATGTATGTATTCTAGCTTAGACTTTAAGAATGAGAATCTTAGATAATCTCTGGAGATTAGATTTGACAAATTTGGGTAAATAGCTAGGACTATAAGAATTTATGGTTCTTTTGTTAATATCTATAGGATATTCCTCTGGCTTCCTTCTGTAGAAAGGATGACAGATAAACACCAGGCTAAAACATATAGATCCCAGAAATTGTGGGATTTAAGTTAAATTTACCCAAATATATTTGCTAATGACATCCATAAAAAAATGAGATTATGCTAGAAACAAATTACCACATTTATACATTACCGGCAGAGGTTGTTTGCAGTTGAGACTCCTTCCATTGAAGAATTGAGTGATGGGAGTTACTCCTGGGACTTAGAAATCTCCATACCCATAGTATTGAGCTATTGTTATAGTGAACATGTGCTTTTAAAAGCCTCATATCCCTGAGTTCTCAAAGGAAGGAGAGAGACTCAGCCCGTTTCTAAAACATTCCCATCTCTCACCCGACTAGTGGCAGCTCTCCCCAAATCATTCCCCCCAGGTCTCTCTGGTATCCTCTTCCCGTTCTACACCTACAGTATCCACTTATCAACCAAACCTGATCTCAGACTCACACCCTGTTTCTGTAACTTCTAGCCAATTGAATGGATGGGTGTATTTAATTTAAATGAGATGTCATGGTTTATAGCTACACCTGGATTGTGAGTATATTATAAGACAATATATATGTTTAAATGTCTAAAAGTGTTAATACAATTTGAAATTAGAGTAAATATGTATCATATTCTTATTCTTACCATTGCACATTAAATAAAAATGTTTAATAAAATATATACCACACTAACAATAAAAACAATATTCTAATTAATATGTAAGAGTAATTATACTTTACATTTTTATTAGTGAAGGTGTGATATCATTATATATGTTAGAGTGATTTGAATCAACTAGGTGTATTTATAATAACCCTTATTAGATTCTATTAATCCAAAATCCCAATAATCTCAGTGTGTCTGTGTCTGTCAGTTTCTGCCAGTTTGGGTGGGCTAGCAAGTTGCAGAGAAGCCCCCCTTCTCCTCTAGTATGTACACAGCTGTAGCTTTAGAGTAATACACCTTGCACAATGACCACCTTATCTGTTCTGGTGATACTATGAACTTATCAGTAAAATATTTGGTTACAGATAACAGAGTTAGGAATGTGGAAGACTTTCTTTTTATCCTCAAGGACACCCAGGGAATAAGATTTGAACACACAGAAAGATGTCCCAAAACTGACACAAAATGGAGGCTGCTGGCATCCATCTTGTTATCCTTTTCTTCTGCTTTATTCATATGTACCAGTCTCGAGATTACTGTTCAATATCTCTGACACTAGTAACAAATTGATTACAAAGCAAAAAGTTGTGGTGCTTTGGCAGGGCTAGAATGAAGCCACGCCCATTTTCCTGTCTCACCCCCTAGATGAGCATTCATTGCTGTTAATTTAAAATCCAGCCATCCATTGCATAAACCTTGCAGCATTTTACCCCCTGCAATCATCAAATCATTTAATTGTACATAATCCTTCATGAAACTCATTCCCATGCTAGGCACATTTTCATTAATTTAACAACGTTTATTGTGTGATACATCGAACAAACTGTATCCATTAACTACACTAGAGTCATTAAATATGCATAGGGAGTTTAGGCTAATTCAATAGCAGTATAAACATTACAAGTGTTATTGTCATGCATATATTGTGGTCATTTTCTGAATTTGTATGTTTTTTTATGAGTTTAATTTATAGCTCATGGTTGAAGAAAAATGTATATAAAAATGGTTATTTGAAAAAAGAATATATCTTTAAATTATTAATTCCCCAAATTGTATGACATGTTTTGGTGTAAATTCTGGCTACTAACTATTTTTAAATTCAATAATTGTATTCAAGGCTTACAATGTTCAAAATTTCTTGGCAGCACAATGAAGGATGTTAATAGACTTCATCTGAAAAGTCATGGGCAATTAAGTTGAATTAAGTGATTCAAGTTGCTCACATTCTGAAATTGTACTCACAACCAGCTCCTAATTTGCAGTGTTAACAGTACTTAGAAGTCCTATGGGTGAAATTGAGTCTCAGTAACCGAGTATACATTCTCTCTCAATTTATACACTAAATCACATTCCTGGGCTGTGATCAGACTTGTGCACATAAAAATGCTGACTTTGGGTAACATATATTTAGGCTTTGGTTTACATCTCTCTAATCTTTAGACCTCTATTTTGGTTTATTTGTAATAACAGTTACTAAAATATTAATATTACTGCTTCAATGGGTGTAATGAAAACAAGGTAAAATAGAAGAGTAGATTAAAGGGAATTTGTATCACAAAAAAAGTTAGCCATGACAGTCTTAGTAAAAATTTATTTTTTACTCTCCAAGCTTGAAAGAGCAAGGTGGACAATGTTATTCAGTAGAGAACAACCTGTGCTGCAGTAGCTAGTAACCCATTTTCTTCTACATTCCTATTTCTTAACGATCTAGTAATAGAACAGTTCACAATGGCATAGTTATAATAGTTACACCCTGTTTTATGCCATACGAACATACATGCAGAAGATAAAAATATGGCCTGCCTATATAGGTGGCCTGAATGGTTCTCATTTGCCGACACATTCTATGTTTCTACAGAGACACAAAACAGCAAAAACCATTCTAATCTCATGCTAATGTAAGATGCTATAATATGATACAGAAGCATTCCAACCATTCCTTATGTATGTCCAACAGTAGACTGTTCTGGATATAGTTTAATGTCAGAGTGGAAATCTAAATAATCCATTAATGTTATTGGTTTATTTCAAAAGGGTAAAACATTCTCCCCAAATTTGAGCCCATCACTCAGAAGATGGAACCCCCACCTTGGTGTTTGGCAATAGTTCTTGAGAGGTATAATTTTTTCCCCCAGGTAGGTTTCATATTCTCAAGTGGCTATTTCCCAGTCACAAATAGTGTAGCAAGAAAGCAGTCAATGGAATAAAAACTGTTATATGAATATGATGCTAACTTTGCTATTCTACATAGCAATTTCAATAAGTTTATTTAATTACATTGTGAATTTAGCTAAGAAAGGTAGGGATATCCTCTAAATCAGGGGTCCTCAAACTATGGCCCGCGAGCTACATGCGGCCCGCCGAGCACATTTATCCGGCCCGCGGGTGGTGCTGCCGGGAACCCCCTGCTCCCTGTTTACCTTTTTATTTTATTTTTGCAGCGGATGCGGCTGCAGGAAAAAAAAAAAAAACAACGCGACCCGATGCGACATTGTCACATCCGGATCCAGTAACCGTTTCCCTCCTCCGTGCAGGAGGGGAACACTGTGCAAGACGTCCGGCCAGGGACACAGCAGCGGTAGGTAAGTGATGGGGAAGGAGGGAGGTATAACGAGCACTGCAATGGGCAGTTTCTGGGCATCTGACTGGCAACATATTCCTGGGCATCTGACTGGTACAATTTTACAGGCATCTGACTGGCAACATATTCCTGGGCATCTGACTGGTACAATTTTACAGGCATCTGACTGGCAACATATTCCTGGGCATCTGACTGGTACAATTTTACAGGCATCTGACTGGCAACATATTCCTGGGCCTCTGACTGGCAACATATTCCTGGGCCTCTGACTGGCAACATATTCCTGGGCATCTGACTGGCACACTATTACTGGGCATCTGACTGGCACACTATTCCTGGGCTCTGACTGCACACTATTCCTGACAAACAAAAGGGGAAAACAAGCCGGCTCCACCGTTGGCAGTAAACATACCTCCTATATGTCTTGGGAAGATGGGTGCTCCGTCCGTGCTGCAGCAAAAGCACCATAAGCGAAAATAGAAAAAATTGTGGACAAAGGACGCATGCACTCCAAACTCCAATATGTTTGTAAAACTTCCGATTTATTCCAAAAAATGAAAATGGATCTCAGGGACAATGAATACAAAGACAGGACGAATGCCTTACATGTTTCGCGTGCTCACACGCTTAATCATAGGCTTAACAATAGACTGAATTCACAGAGACTAAATACAAAAGTTCCACCAATGCATAGAAAGTTCATCTCAATCAAGTTAATTAAAAAACCTTGTTAATCATGTTGCAGCATAGGAGAGGAGATGGTGTGATGAAAGTGTTAAATGAGGCGTGGTAGGAGAAGTGAATTGAAATAAAAATAAAAAGATATTATTAAACACTAATGTACTGTTATATGGAATAAAGAAAAAAGTGAATAATATGTGAATAAACCAATAGTGAAAATTATATAAAAATATAAAGTGGTGCAAAATAAATGGTGGAAATGTGAGATGTATATGCAAAGAAAGAAAAAAAAAAAGTGGTGAAAAAGGGTGTGGTGAAAGTGTTAGAGGAATAAAGAGGACTAAAAACACATATGTGATTGAAACAGTGAATAAATGTGTATAAAGTGTATCAGACAAAGTGATATATTGCAAAATAAGAAGTAGTAAAAGATAAATAGGAAAATGAATCTGTGAAAAAATAGACAAAGTAGCAGTTTATTGAAATGTGAAAAATATATCTGTGAAAAATGAACAAAATAGTAATGTATAGGAATGTGAAAAAATGTTTGAAAAATAGACAAAGTAGCAGTGTGTTGAATGTGAAGAAATGTAAACATATCCCCTCTGTGCCATAACATGCTAATATGCAATATGACTCAAACATTTATTAAAAAAATTTTTTTCCAACTTTGATAAAACAACAAAATATTTATTTATTTATTTATTTTATTAACATTGTAGAACAATTAGCATAAATAGTAATAATTATGTAATAAAAAATAAACTTTTTTCTAAGTGGGTGCAAAAACGTAACCAGCCATTGGAATTGGTGAGGTCTGCAGTAACCAAAAGGTTATTAGATATACATCCAACCTTTAACAGTATTGTAAGACTGTGTATAGACAGATGATGCCAAAATTTAATTAGCTCATTGAAGATTGGTGAACAATACAAAACTAACAGCATTAGATCCCTACATGTGTGACTAACTGATGTCTAGGCTGTCTAGATAAAGAAGACAGCTTGCACAGAATATGAATGCACATTATTTAGAAGACAATGATAGGTGTTCGTTGAAAAGTTGTTATGCATTCAGACATGATTAAACCAACAATGATCAAAAGAGTTAATTAATTGGAAAGTCACATGAGTAAACCCTCACAAACCAAATACATCAATAATAACTGTTCGCTGAAAAGTTGTTATACATTCAGACATGGTTAAACAAACAATGATAAGAAGAGTTAATTAATAGGAAAATAGCATGAGTAAACCCTCACAAACCAAATACATCAATAATTACTACATAAGTATAACATAATGCCACCCATCTAGTTAGAGACATGCATGTATTCCTAGTAGAAGCATGAAATGTCAAACTCTGAATTCATGCCAGCCGGGTGTCTCGTTCCCAACTGGAAAATCCAATAGGCTTCTTGTCGACATAACTGTCTGTGTGTACTGCCGCCTCGTGGACCTCTGTCAATTTTGTCTATGACCGAAACTCTGAAAAAATTTGTATTGTTGTGGTTACAGAATTGGAAGTGGCGTGCTACTGGGGTATTGATTTTTTTGTCTATGTCGTTAAGATGTTCGCGTATGCGACATTTGAGGGCTCTGCTGGTGCGTCCTACATATTGTTTGCCACATTTGGCACAAGTGATGACATAAATTACGTTGCTGGTATTGCAGTTGATATACTTTGAATTAGTAAAGGTGTGGCCATTAGCATGGGATATTATGTTGGACAGTTTGGTAACGTGTCTACACGTTCTACAAATTCTATGGCCACAAGGAAAGGTACCAGTTGCATTTAGCCACTGTCCTCGTTCAGCCTCCGAGTTCCTTCTCTTTAGTGATAAAAAGCTGGGAGAGAGTAAATTTTTTAGGGTATTGGATCTCCTTGCTGTAAAGCATACACCAGCTGAAAGTATTTGTCGATAACCCTCAATAGCAGCTAAAATGGGTAAATGTATCTGAATGATCCCCTTTATCTTGGAAAACTCTGTGCTAAAAGGTGTGACAAAAGAAATGGGTTGTGTGTCCCTCATATGTTGTATTGTCCCTTTTTGCATATCCTTCCTAGTATGTTTCATGTGTGTGGTAAGTAACTGCTCTCTAGTTCGAGATTTGGCTATGGCCACAGCTCGCTTGATAGTCCACGGTTTATAGCCTCTTGCCAGAAGTCTATTGGTGAGTTCTGTACATTGCACTCTGAATGTCTCCATATCTGAACAGTTGCGTCTCAGCGAAATGAATAAACCTACTGGGATGTTATTAGTTACTGATTTTTTATGGCTACTCTCAGCATGCAATACTGTATTTCCTGATGAGGGTTTGCGGTAGGATTCTGTCTCTATCTTATGAGTATGGGGTTTGCCTATGAGAGTAAGATCCAAAAAATCAATCTTAGTGGTAGAATTGTTCATAGTGAATCTCAGATTTAGGGAATTATCGTTAAAAGAATTGAAAAAATCATGTAATTGAGAGATAGATCCCTGCCAGACAAACAACAAGTCGTCAATGTACCGTCCGTACCAGACGATAAACTGACGAAAGGTGTTTGCCTGGCCAAATATGAACATGTCCTCAAAAGAAGCCATATAGGTATTTGCATATGATGGAGCAAATTTAGAACCCATGGCTGATCCCTGGCACTGTAAGAACTAGTTCCTGGGCTCTGACTGGCACACTATTCCTGGGCATCTGAATGGCACACTATTCCTGGGCATCTGAATGGCATAATATTCCTGGGCATCTGACAGGCACACTATTCCTGGGCATCTGACAGGCATAATATTCCTGGGCATCTGACTGGCATAATATTCCTGGGCATCTGACTGGCACTATATTCCTGGGCTCTGACTGGCACAATATTCCTGGGCATCTGACTGGCATAATATTCCTGGGCATCTGAATGGCATAATATTCCTGGGCATCTGACTGGCATAATATTCCTGGGCTCTGACTGGCACAATATTCCTGGGCATCTGACTGGCATAATATTCCTGGGCTCTGACTGGCACAATATTCCTGGGCATCTGACTGGCATAATATTAATATGCTCTGACTGGCACAATATTCCTGGGCATCTGACTGGCATAATATTCCTGGGCATCTGAATGGCATAATATTCCTGGGCATCTGAATGGCATAATATTCCTGGGCATCTGACTGGCATAATATTCCTGGGCTCTGAATGGCATAATATTCCTGGGCATCTGAATGGCATAATCTTCCTGGGCATCTGACTGGCATAATATTCCTGGGCTCTGACTGGCACAATATTCCAGGGCATCTGACTGGCATAAAATTCCTGGGCTCTGACTGGCACAATATTCCTGGGCATCTGACTGGCATAATATTCCTGGGCATCTGACTGGCATAATATTCCTGGGCATCTGACTGGCATAATATTCCTGGGCATCTGAATGGCATAATATTCCTGGGCATCTGACTGGCATAATATTCCTGGGCATCTGACAGACATAATATTCCTGGGCTCTGAATGGCATAATATTCCTGGGCATCTGAATGGCATAATATTCCTGGGCATCTGAATGGCATAAAATTCCTGGGCTCTGACTGGCATAATATTCCTGGACTCTGACTGGTATAATATTCCTGGGCATCTGACTGGCATAATATTCCTGGGCATCTGACTGGCATAATATTATTGGGCTCTGACTGGCATAATATTATTGGGCTCTGACTGGCATAATATTCCTGGGCATCTGACAGGCATTATATTCCTGGGCATCTGACTGGCATAATATTCCTGGGCATCTGACAGACATAATATTTCTGGGCTATGAATGGCATAATATTCCTGGGCATCTGAATGGCATAAAATTCCTGGGCTCTGACTGGCATAATATTCCTGGGCTCTGACTGGTATAATATTCCTGGGCATCTGACTGGCATAATATTCCTGGGCATCTGACTGGCATAATATTCTTGGGCTCTGACTGGCATAATATTATTGGGCTCTGACTGGCATAATATTCCTGGGCATCTGACAGGCATTATATTCCTGGGCATCTGACTGGCATAATATTCCTGGGCTCTGACTGGCACTATATTCCTGGGCTCTGACTGGCACAATATTCCTGGGCATCTGACTGGCATAATATTCCTGGGCATCTGACTGCCATAATATTCCTGGGCTCTGACTGGTATAATATTCCTGGGCATCTGACTGGCATAATATTCCTGGGCATCTGACTGGCATAATATTCCTGGGCATCTGACTGGCATAATATTCCTGGGCTCTGACTGGCATAATATTCCTGGGCATCTGACTGGCATAATATTCCTGGGCATCTGACTGGCATACTATTCCTGGGCATCTGACTGGCATAATATTCCTGGGCTCTGAATGGCATAATATGCATGGGCATCTTAATGGCATAATATTCATGGGCATCTTAATGGCATAATATTCCTGGGCATCTTAATGGCATAATATTCCTGGGCTCTGACTGGCATAATATTCTTGGGCTCTGACTGGCATAATAATCCTGGGCATCTGACAGGCATTATATTCCTGGGCATCTGACTGGCATACTATTCCTGGGCATCTGACTGGCATAATATTCCTGGGCTCTGAATGGCATAATATGCATGGGCATCTTAATGGCATAATATTCATGGGCATCTGAATGGCATAATATTCCTGGGCATCTGACTGGCATAATATTCTTGGGCTCTGACTGGCATAATATTCTTGGGCTCTGACTGGCATAATATTCATGGGCATATTAATGGCATAATATTCCTGGGCATCTTAATGGCATAATATTCCTGGGCATCTGACTGGCATAATATTCCTGGGCTCTGACTGGCATAATATTCCTGGGCTCTGACTGGCATAATATTCCTGGGCATCTGACTGCCATAATATTCCTGGGCTCTGACTGGTATAATATTCCTGGGCATCTGACTGGCATAATATTCCTGGGCATCTGACTGGCATAATATTCCTGGGCTCTGACTGGCACAATATTCCTGGGCATCTGACTGGCATAATATTCCTGGGCATCTGAATGGCATAATATTCCTGGGCATCTGACTGGCATAATATTCCTGGGCATCTGACAGACATAATATTCCTGGGCTCTGAATGGCATAATATTCATGGGCATCTGAATGGCACAATATTCCTGGGCATCTGACTGGCATAATATTCCTGGGCATCTGACTGGCATAATATTCCTGGGCTCTGAATGGCATAATATTCATGGGCATCTTAATGGCATAATATTCCTGGGCATCTTAATGGCATAATATTCCTGGGCTCTGACTGGCATAATATTCCTGGGCTCTGACTGGCATAATATTCCTGGGCATCTGACTGCCATAATATTCCTGGGCATCTGACTGCCATAATATTCCTGGGCTCTGACTGGTATAATATTCCTGGGCATCTGACTGGCATAATATTCCTGGGCATCTGACTGGCATAATATTCTTGGGCTCTGACTGGCATAATATTCTTGGCCTCTGACTGGCATAATATTCCTGGGCATCTGACAGGCATTATATTCCTGGGCATCTTAATGGCATAATATTCCTGGGCATCTGACTGGCATAATATTCCTGGGCATCTGAATGGCATAATAATCCTGGGCATCTGAATGGCATAATATTCCTGGGCATCTGACTGGCATAATATTCCTGGGCTCTGAATGGCATAATATTCCTGGGCATCTGAATGGCATAATCTTCCTGGGCATCTATCTGGCATAATATTCCTGGGCTCTGACTGGCACAATATTCCAGGGCATCTGACTGGCATAAAATTCCTGGGCTCTGACTGGCACAATATTCCTGGGCATCTGACTGGCATAATATTCCTGGGCATCTGACTGGCATAATATTCCTGGGCTCTGACTGGCACAATATTCCTGGGCATCTGACTGGCATAATATTCCTGGGCATCTGAATGGCATAATATTCCTGGGCATCTGACTGGCATAATATTCCTGGGCATCTGACAGACATAATATTCCTGGGCTCTGAATGGCATAATATTCCTGGGCATCTGAATGGCATAATATTCCTGGGCATCTGAATGGCATAAAATTCCTGGGCTCTGACTGGCATAATATTCCTGGACTCTGACTGGTATAATATTCCTGGGCATCTGACTGGCATAATATTCCTGGGCATCTGACTGGCATAATATTCTTGGACATCTGACTGGCATAATATTCCTGGGCATCTGACTGGCATAATATTCCTGGGCATCTGACTGCCATAATATTCCTGGGCTCTGACTGGTATAATATTCCTGGGCATCTGACTGGCATAATATTCCTGGGCATCTGACTGGCATAATATTCTTGGGCTCTGACTGGCATAATATTCTTTGGCTCTGACTGGCATAATATTCCTGGGCATCTGACAGGCATTATATTCCTGGGCATCTGACTGGCATACTATTCCTGGGCATCTGACTGGCATAATATTCCTGGGCTCTGAATGGCATAATATGCATGGGCATCTTAATGGCATAATATTCATGGGCATCTTAATGGCATAATATTCCTGGGCATCTTAATGGCATAATATTCCTGGGCTCTGACTGGCATAATATTCTTGGGCTCTGACTGGCATAATATTCCTGGGCATCTGACAGGCATTATATTATTGGGCATCTGACTGGCATACTATTCCTGGGCATCTGACTGGCATAATATTCCTGGGCTCTGAATGGCATAATATGCATGGGCATCTTAATGGCATAAAATTCATGGGCATCTTAATGGCATAATATTCATGGGCATCTGAATGGCATAATATTCCTGGGCATCTGACTGGCATAATATTCTTGGGCTCTGACTGGCATAATATTCTTGGGCTCTGACTGGCATAATATTCATGGGCATATTAATGGCATAATATTCCTGGGCATCTTAATGGCATAATATTCCTGGGCATCTGACTGGCATAATATTCCTGGGCTCTGACTGGCATAATATTCCTGGGCATCTGACTGCCATAATATTCCTGGGCTCTGACTGGTATAATATTCCTGGGCATCTGACTGGCATAATATTCCTGGGCATCTGACTGGCATAATATTCCTGGGCTCTGACTGGCACAATATTCCTGGGCATCTGACTGGCATAATATTCCTGGGCATCTGAATGGCATAATATTCCTGGGCATCTGACTGGCATAATATTCCTGGGCATCTGACAGACATAATATTCCTGGGCTCTGAATGGCATAATATTCCTGGGCATCTGAATGGCACAATATTCCTGGGCATCTGACTGGCATAATATTCCTGGGCATCTGACTGGCATAATATTCCTGGGCTCTGAATGGCATAATATTCATGGGCATCTTAATGGCATAATATTCCTGGGCATCTTAATGGCATAATATTCCTGGGCTCTGACTGGCATAATATTCCTGGGCTCTGACTGGCATAATATTCCTGGGCATCTGACTGCCATAATATTCCTGGGCATCTGACTGCCATAATATTCCTGGGCTCTGACTGGTATAATATTCCTGGGCATCTGACTGGCATAATATTCCTGGGCATCTGACTGGCATAATATTCTTGGGCTCTGACTGGCATAATATTCTTGGGCTCTGACTGGCATAATATTCCTGGGCATCTGACAGGCATTATATTCCTGGGCATCTTAATGGCATAATATTCCTGGGCATCTGACTGGCATAATATTCCTGGGCTCTGACTGGCATAATATTCCTGGGCATCTGACTGCCATAATATTCCTGGGCATCTGACTGCCATAATATTCCTGGGCTCTGACTGGCATAATATTCCTGGGCATCTGACTGGCATAATATTCCTGGGCTCTGACTGGCACAATATTCCTGGGCATCTGAATGGCATAATATTCCTGGGCATCTGACTGGCATAATATTCCTGGGCATCTGACTGGCATAATATTCCTGGGCTCTGACTGGCACAATATTCCTGGGCATCTGACTGGCATAATATTCCTGGGCATCTGAATGGCATAATATTCCTGGGCATCTGACTGGCATAATATTCCTGGGCATCTGACAGACATAATATTCCTGGGCTCTGAATGGCATAATAATCCTGGGCATCTGACTGGCATAATATTCATGGGCATCTGACTGGCATAATATTCCTGGGCTCTAAATGGCATAATATTTCTGGGCTTCTGACTGCCATAATATTCCTGGGCATCTGACTGCCATAATATTCCTGGGCTCTGACTGGCATAATATTCCTGGGCATCTGACTGGCATAATATTCCTGGGCTCTGACTGGCACAATATTTCTGGGCATCTGACTGGCATAATATTCCTGGGCATCTGAATGGCATAATATTCCTGGGCATCTGACTGGCATAATATTCCTGGGCATCTGACATACATAATATTCCTGGGCTCTGAATGGCATAATATTCCTGGGCATCTGACTGGCATAATATTCATGGGCATCTGACTGGCATAATATTCCTGGGCTCTAAATGGCATAATATTCCTGGGCATCTGAATGGCATAATATCCCTGGGCATCTGACTGCCATAATATTCCTGGGCATCTGACTGCCATAATATTACTGGGCTCTGACTGGTATAATATTCCTGGGCATCTGACTGGCATAATATTCCTGGGCATCTGACTGGCATAATATTCTTGGGCTCTGACTGGCATAATATTCTTGGGCTCTGGCTGGCATAATATTCCTGGGCTCTGAATGGCATAATATTCATGGGCATCTTAATGGCATAATATTCATGGGCATCTTAATGGCATAATATTCCTGGGCATCTGAATGGCATAATATTCCTGGGCATCTGACTGGCATAATATTCCTGGGCATCTGACAGACATAATATTCCTGGGTTCTGAATGGCATAATATTCCTGGGCATCTGAATGGCATAATATTCCTGGGCATCTGAATGGCATAAAATTCCTGGGCTCTGACTGGTATAATATTTCTGGGCATCTGACTGGCATAATATTCCTGGGCATCTGACTGGCATAATATTCCTGGGCATCTGAATGGCATAATATTCCTGGGCATCTGACTGGCATAATATTCCTGGGCATCTGACAGGCATTATATTCCTGGGCATCTGACTGGCATAATATTCCTGGGCATCTGAATGGCATAATATTCCTGGGCATCTGACTGGCATAATATTCCTGGGCATCTGACAGGCATTATATTCCTGGGTATCTGACTGGCACAATATTCCTGGGCATCTGACTACCATAATATTCCTGGGCTCTGACAGGCATTATATTCCTGGGCATCTGACTGGCATAATATTCCTGGGCATCTGACTGGCATAATATTCCTGGGCTCTGACTGGCATAATATTCCTGGGCATCTGACTGGCACAATATTCCTGGGCATCTGACTGGCATAATATTCCTGGGCTCTGACTGGCACAATATTCCTGGGCATCTGACTGGCATAATATTCCTGGGCATCTGAATGGCATAATATTCCTGGGCATCTGACTGGCCTAATATTCCTGGGCATCTGACAGACATAATATTCCTGGGCTCTGAATGGCATAATATTTCTGGGCATCTGAATGGCACAATATTCCTGGGCATCTGACTGGCATAATATTCCTGGGCACCTGACTGGCATAATATTCCTGGGCACCTGACTGGCATAATATTCATGGGCATCTTAATGGCATAATATTCATGGGCATCTTAATGGCATAATATTCCTGGGCTGTGACTGGCATAATATTCCTGGGCTCTGACTGGCATAATATTCCTGGGCATCTGACTGCCATAATATTCCTATGCATCTGACTGCCATAATATTCCTGGGCTCTGACTGGTATAATATTCCTGGGCATCTGACTGGCATAATATTCCTGGGCATCTGACTGGCATAATATTCTTGGGCTCTGACTGGCATAATATTCTTGGGCTCAGACTGGCATAATATTCCTGGGCATCTGACAGGCATTATATTCCTGGGCATCTGACTGGCATACTATTCCTGGGCATCTGACTGGCATAATATTCCTGGGCTCTGAATGGCATAATATTCATGGGCATCTTAATGGCATAATATTCATGGGCATCTTAATGGCATAATATTCCTGGGCATCTGATTGGCATAATATTCCTGGGCATCTGACTGGCATAATATTCTTGGGCTCTGACTGGCATAATATTCCTGGGCATCTGACAGGCATTATATTCTTGGGCTCTGACTGGCATAATATTCTTGGGCTCTGGCTGGCATTATATTCCTGGGCATCAGACAGGCATTATATTCCTGGGCATCTGACTGGCATAATATTCCTGGGCTCTGACTGGCATAATATTCCTGGGCATCTGACTGGCATAATATTCCTGGGCATCTGACTGGCATAATATTCCTGGGCATCTGACTCGCATAATATTCCTGGGAATCTGACTGCCATAATATTTCTGGGCTCTGACTGGTATAATATTCCTGGGCATCTGACTGGCACAATATTCCTGGGCATCTGACTGGCATAATATTCTTGGGCTCTGACTGGCATAATATTATTGGGCTCTGACTGGCATAATATTCCTGGGCATCTGACAGGCATTATATTCCTGGGCATCTGACTGGCATAATATTCCTGGGCTCTGACTGGCACAATATTCCTGGGCATCTGAATGGCATAATATTCCTGGGCTCTTACTGGCATAATTTTCCTGGGCTCTGAATGGCATAGTATTCCTGGTCATCAGAATGGCATAATATTCCTGGGCTATGAATGGCATGATATTCCTGGGCATCTGAATGGCATAATATCCCTGGGCATCTGAATGGCATAATATTCCTGGGAATATGAATGGCATAATATTCCTGGGCATCTGACTGGCATAATATTCTTAGGCATCTGACTGGTATAATATTCCTGCGCTCTGACTGGCATAATATTCCTGGGCATCTGACTGGCATAATATTCCTGGGCATCTGACTGGTATAATATTCCTGGGCATCTGACTGCCATAATATTCCTGGGCTCTGACTGGTATAATATTCCTGGGCATCTGACTGCCGTAATATTCCTGGGCATCTGACTGCCATAATATTCCTGGGATCTGACTGGTATAATATTCCTGGGCATCTGACTGGCATAATATTCCTGGGTATCTGACTGGCATAATATTCTTGGGCTCTGACTGGCATAATATTCTTGGGCTTTGACTGGCATAATATTCCTGGGCATCTGACAGGCATTATATTCCTGGGCATCTGACTGGCATAATATTCCTGGGCATCTGACTGGCATAATATTCCTGGGCTCTGAATGGCATAATATTCATGGGCATCTTAATGGCATAATATTCCTGGGCATCTGACTGGCATAATATTCTTGGGCTCTGACTGGCATAATATTCTTGGGCTCTGGCTGGCATTATATTCCTGGGCATCAGACAGGCATTATATTCCTGGGCATCTGACTGGCATAATATTCCTGGGCTCTGACTGGCATAATATTCCTGGGCTCTGACTGGCATAATATTCCTGGGCATCTGACTGGCATAATATTCCTGGGCATCTGACTGGCATAATATTCCTGGGCATCTGACTTGCATAATATTCCTGGGCTCTGAATGGCATAATATTCATGGGCATCTTAATGGCATAATATTCATGGGCATCTTAATGGCATAATATTCCTGGGCATCTGAATGGCATAATATTCCTGGGCATCTGACTGGCATAATATTCCTGGGCTCTGAATGGCATAATATTCATGGGCATCTTAATGGCATAATATTCCTGGGCATCTTAATGGCATAATATTCCTGGGCATCTTACTGGCATAATATTCCTGGGCTCTGACTGGCATAATATTCCTGGGCTCTGACTGGCATAATATTCCTGTGCATCTGACTGGCATAATATTCCTGGGCTCTGACTGGCACAATATTCATGGGCATCTGACTGGCATAATATTCCTGGGCTCTGACTGGCATAATATTCCTGGGCTCTGACTGGCACTATATTCCTGGGCATCTGACTGGCATAATATTCCTGGGCTCTGACTGGCATAATATTCCTGGGCATCTGACTGGCATAATATTCCTGGGCATCTGACTGGCATAATATTCCTGGGCTCTGAATGGCATAATATTCATGGGCATCTTAATGGCATAATATTCCTGGGCATCTGAATGGCATAATATTCCTGGGCATCTGACTGGCATAATATTCCTGGGCTCTGACTGGCATAATATTCCTGGGCATCTTACTGGCATAATATTCCTGGGCTCTGACTGGCATAATATTCCTGGGCTCTGACTGGCATAATATTCCTGTGCATCTGACTGGCATAATATTCCTGGGCTCTGACTGGCACAATATTCATGGGCATCTGACTGGCATAATATTCCTGGGCTCTGAATGGCATAATATTCATGGGCATCTTAATGGCACTATATTCCTGGGCATCTGACTGGCATAATATTCCTGGGCATCTGACTGGCATAATATTCCTGGGTTCTAAATGGCATAATATTCCTGGGCATCTGAATGGCATAATATCCCTGTGCATCTGACTGCCATAATATTCTTGGGCATCTGACTGCCATAATATTCCTGGGCTCTGACTGGTATAATATTCCTGGGCATCTGACTGGCATAATATTCCTGGGCATCTGACTGGCATAAAATTCTTGGGCTCTGACTGGCATAATATTCTTGGGCTCTGGCTGGCATAATATTCCTGGGCATCAGACAGGCATTATATTCCTGGGCATCTGACTGGCATAATATTCCTGGGATCTGACTGGCACAATATTCCTGGGCATCTGACTGGCATAATATTCCTGGGCTCTGACTGGCATAATATTCCTGGGCATCTGACTGGCATAATATTCCTGGGCATCTGACTGGCATAATATTCCTGGGCTCTGAATGGCAGAATATTCATGGGCATCTTAATGGCATAATATTCCTGGGCATCTGAATGGCATAATATTCCTGGGCATCTGACTGGCATAATATTCCTGGGCTCTGACTATCATAATATTCCTGGGCATCTTACTGGCATAATATTCCTGGGCTCTGACTGGCATAATATTCCTGGGCTCTGACTGGCATAATATTCCTGTGCATCTGACTGGCATAATATTCCTGGGCATCTGACTGGCACAATATTCATGGGCATCTGACTGGCATAATATTCCTGGGCTCTGACTGGCATAATATTCCTGGGCTCTGACTGGCACTATATTCCTGGGCATCTGACTGGCATAATATTCCTGGGCATCTGACTGGCATAATATTCCTGGGCATCTGACTGGCATAATATTCCTGGGCTCTAAATGGCACAATATTCCTGGGCATCTGACTGGCATAATATTCCTGGGCATCTGACTGGCATAATATTCCTGGGCTCTAAATGGCATAATATCCCTGGGCATCTGACTGCCATAATATTCCTGGGCATCTGACTGCCATAATATTCCTGGGCTCTGACTGGTATAATATTCCTGGGCATCTGACTGGCATAATATTCCTGGGCATCTGACTGGCATAATATTCTTGGGCTCTGACTGGCATAATATTCTTGGGCTCTGACTGGCATAATATTCCTGGGCATCTGAATGGCATAATATTCCTGGGCATCTGACTGGCATAATATTCTTGGGCTCTGACTGGCATAATATTCTTGGGCTCTGGCTGGCATAATATTCCTGGGCTCTGAATGGCATAATATTCATGGGCATCTTAATGGCATAATATTCATGGGCATCTTAATGGCATAATATTCCTGGGCATCTGAATGGCATAATATTCCTGGGCATCTGACTGGCATAATATTCCTGGGCATCTGACAGACATAATATTCCTGGGTTCTGAAAGGCATAATATTCCTGGGCATCTGAATGGCATAATATTCCTGGGCATCTGAATGGCATAAAATTCCTGGGCTCTGACTGGTATAATATTTCTGGGCATCTGACTGGCATAATATTCCTGGGCATCTGACTGGCATAATATTCCTGGGCATCTGAATGGCATAATATTCCTGGGCATCTGACTGGCATAATATTCCTGGGCATCTGACAGGCATTATATTCCTGGGCATCTGACTGGCATAATATTCCTGGGCATCTGAATGGCATAATATTCCTGGGCATCTGACTGGCATAATATTCCTGGGCATCTGACAGGCATTATATTCCTGGGCATCTGACTGGCACAATATTCCTGGGCATCTGACTACCATAATATTCCTGGGCTCTGACAGGCATTATATTCCTGGGCATCTGACTGGCATAATATTCCTGGGCATCTGACTGGCATAATATTCCTGGGCTCTGACTGGCATAATATTCCTGGGCATCTGACTGGCACAATATTCCTGGGCATCTGACTGGCATAATATTCCTGGGCTCTGACTGGCACAATATTCCTGGGCATCTGACTGGCATAATATTCCTTTGCATCTGAATGGCATAATATTCCTGGGCATCTGACTGGCATAATATTCCTGGGCACCTGACTGGCATAATATTCCTGGGCACCTGACTGGCATAATATTCATGGGCATCTTAATGGCATAATATTCATGGGCATCTTAATGGCATAATATTCATGGGCATCTTAATGGCATAATATTCCTGGGCATCTTAATGGCATAATATTCCTGGGCTGTGACTGGCATAATATTCCTGGGCTCTGACTGGCATAATATTCCTGGGCATCTGACTGCCATAATATTCCTATGCATCTGACTGCCATAATATTCCTGGGCTCTGACTGGTATAATATTCCTGGGCATCTGACTGGCATAATATTCCTGGGCATCTGACTGGCATAATATTCTTGGGCTCTGACTGGCATAATATTCTTGGGCTCAGACTGGCATAATATTCCTGGGCATCTGACAGGCATTATATTCCTGGGCATCTGACTGGCATACTATTCCTGGGCATCTGACTGGCATAATATTCCTGGGCTCTGAATGGCATAATATTCATGGGCATCTTAATGGCATAATATTCATGGGCATCTTAATGGCATAATATTCCTGGGCATCTGATTGGCATAATATTCCTGGGCATCTGACTGGCATAATATTCTTGGGCTCTGACTGGCATAATATTCTTGGGCTCTGACTGGCATAATATTCCTGGGCATCTGACAGGCATTATATTCTTGGGCTCTGACTGGCATAATATTCTTGGGCTCTGGCTGGCATTATATTCCTGGGCATCAGACAGGCATTATATTCCTGGGCATCTGACTGGCATAATATTCCTGGGCTCTGACTGGCATAATATTCCTGGGCATCTGACTCGCATAATATTCCTGGGAATCTGACTGCCATAATATTTCTGGGCTCTGACTGGTATAATATTCCTGGGCATCTGACTGGCATAATATTCCTGGGCATCTGACTGGCATAATATTCTTGGGCTCTGACTGGCATAATATTATTGGGCTATGACTGGCATAATATTCCTGGGCATCTGACAGGCATTATATTCCTGGGCATCTGACTGGCATAATATTCCTGGGCTCTGACTGGCACAATATTCCTGGGCATCTGAATGGCATAATATTCCTGGGCTCTTACTGGCATAATTTTCCTGGGCTCTGAATGGCATAGTATTCCTGGTCATCAGAATGGCATAATATTCCTGGGCTATGAATGGCATGATATTCCTGGGCATCTGAATGGCATAATATCCCTGGGCATCTGAATGGCATAATATTCCTGGGAATATGAATGGCATAATATTCCTGGGCATCTGACTGGCATAATATTCTTAGGCATCTGACTGGTATAATATTCCTGCGCTCTGACTGGCATAATATTCCTGGGCATCTGACTGGCATAATATTCCTGGGCATCTGACTGGTATAATATTCCTGGGCATCTGACTGCCATAATATTCCTGGGCTCTGACTGGTATAATATTCCTGGGCATCTGACTGCCGTAATATTCCTGGGCATCTGACTGCCATAATATTCCTGGGATCTGACTGGTATAATATTCCTGGGCATCTGACTGGCATAATATTCCTGGGTATCTGACTGGCATAATATTCTTGGGCTCTGACTGGCATAATATTCTTGGGCTTTGACTGGCATAATATTCCTGGGCATCTGACAGGCATTATATTCCTGGGCATCTGACTGGCATAATATTCCTGGGCATCTGACTGGCATAATATTCCTGGGCTCTGAATGGCATAATATTCATGGGCATCTTAATGGCATAATATTCCTGGGCATCTGACTGGCATAATATTCTTGGGCTCTGACTGGCATAATATTCTTGGGCTCTGGCTGGCATTATATTCCTGGGCATCAGACAGGCATTATATTCCTGGGCATCTGACTGGCATAATATTCCTGGGCTCTGACTGGCATAATATTCCTGGGCTCTGACTGGCATAATATTCCTGGGCATCTGACTGGCATAATATTCCTGGGCATCTGACTGGCATAATATTCCTGGGCATCTGACTTGCATAATATTCCTGGGCTCTGAATGGCATAATATTCATGGGCATCTTAATGGCATAATATTCATGGGCATCTTAATGGCATAATATTCCTGGGCATCTGAATGGCATAATATTCCTGGGCATCTGACTGGCATAATATTCCTGGGCTCTGAATGGCATAATATTCATGGGCATCTTAATGGCATAATATTCCTGGGCATCTTAATGGCATAATATTCCTGGGCATCTTACTGGCATAATATTCCTGGGCTCTGACTGGCATAATATTCCTGGGCTCTGACTGGCATAATATTCCTGTGCATCTGACTGGCATAATATTCCTGGGCTCTGACTGGCACAATATTCATGGGCATCTGACTGGCATAATATTCCTGGGCTCTGACTGGCATAATATTCCTGGGCTCTGACTGGCACTATATTCCTGGGCATCTGACTGGCATAATATTCCTGGGCTCTGACTGGCATAATATTCCTGGGCATCTGACTGGCATAATATTCCTGGGCATCTGACTGGCATAATATTCCTGGGCTCTGAATGGCATAATATTCATGGGCATCTTAATGGCATAATATTCCTGGGCATCTGAATGGCATAATATTCCTGGGCATCTGACTGGCATAATATTCCTGGGCTCTGACTGGCATAATATTCCTGGGCATCTTACTGGCATAATATTCCTGGGCTCTGACTGGCATAATATTCCTGGGCTCTGACTGGCATAATATTCCTGTGCATCTGACTGGCATAATATTCCTGGGCTCTGACTGGCACAATATTCATGGGCATCTGACTGGCATAATATTCCTGGGCTCTGAATGGCATAATATTCATGGGCATCTTAATGGCACTATATTCCTGGGCATCTGACTGGCATAATATTCCTGGGCATCTGACTGGCATAATATTCCTGGGTTCTAAATGGCATAATATTCCTGGGCATCTGAATGGCATAATATCCCTGTGCATCTGACTGCCATAATATTCTTGGGCATCTGACTGCCATAATATTCCTGGGCTCTGACTGGTATAATATTCCTGGGCATCTGACTGGCATAATATTCCTGGGCATCTGACTGGCATAAAATTCTTGGGCTCTGACTGGCATAATATTCTTGGGCTCTGGCTGGCATAATATTCCTGGGCATCAGACAGGCATTATATTCCTGGGCATCTGACTGGCATAATATTCCTGGGATCTGACTGGCACAATATTCCTGGGCATCTGACTGGCATAATATTCCTGGGCTCTGACTGGCATAATATTCCTGGGCATCTGACTGGCATAATATTCCTGGGCATCTGACTGGCATAATATTCCTGGGCTCTGAATGGCAGAATATTCATGGGCATCTTAATGGCATAATATTCCTGGGCATCTGAATGGCATAATATTCCTGGGCATCTGACTGGCATAATATTCCTGGGCTCTGACTATCATAATATTCCTGGGCATCTGACTGGCATAATATTCCTGGGCTCTGACTGGCATAATATTCCTGTGCATCTGACTGGCATAATATTCCTGGGCATCTGACTGGCACAATATTCATGGGCATCTGACTGGCATAATATTCCTGGGCTCTGACTGGCATAATATTCCTGGGCTCTGACTGGCACTATATTCCTGGGCATCTGACTGGCATAATATTCCTGGGCATCTGACTGGCATAATATTCCTGGGCATCTGACTGGCATAATATTCCTGGGCTCTAAATGGCACAATATTCCTGGGCATCTGACTGGCATAATATTCCTGGGCATCTGACTGGCATAATATTCCTGGGCTCTAAATGGCATAATATCCCTGGGCATCTGACTGCCATAATATTCCTGGGCATCTGACTGCCATAATATTCCTGGGCTCTGACTGGTATAATATTCCTGGGCATCTGACTGGCATAATATTCCTGGGCATCTGACTGGCATAATATTCTTGGGCTCTGACTGGCATAATATTCTTGGGCTCTGACTGGCATAATATTCCTGGGCATCTGAATGGCATAATATTCCTGGGCATCTGACTGGCATAATATTCCTGGGCATCTGACAGGCATTATATTCCTGGGCATCTGACTGGCACAATATTCCTGGGCATCTGACTACCATAATATTCCTGGGCTCTGACAGGCATTATATTCCTGGGCATCTGACTGGCATAATATTCCTGGGATCTGACTGGCACAATATTCCTGGGCATCTGACTGGCATAATATTCCTGGGCTCTGACTGGCACAATATTCCTGGGCATCTGACTGGCATAATATTCCTGGGCTCTGACTGGCATAATATTCCTGGGCATCTGACTGGCATAATATTCCTGGGCATCTGACTGGCATAATATTCCTGGGCTCTGAATGGCATAATATTCATGGGCATCTTAATGGCATAATATTCCTGGGCATCTGAATGGCATAATATTCCTGGGCATCTGACTGGCATAATATTCCTGGGCTCTGACTGGCATAATATTCCTGGGCATCTGACTGGCATAATATTCCTGGGCTCTGACTGGCACAATATTCCTGGGCATCTGACTGGCATAATATTCCTGGGCTCGTAATGGCATAATATTCATGGGCATCTGAATGGAATAATATTCCTGGGCATCTGAATGGCATAATATTCATGGGCATCTGAATGGCATAATATTCCTGTGCTCTGACTGGCATAATATTCCTGGGCATCTGACTGGCATAATATCCCTGGGCTCTGACTGGCATAATATTCCTGGGCTCTGACTGGCATAATATTCCTGGGCATCTGACTGGCATAATATTTCTGGCATCTGACTGGCATAATATTCCTGGGCTCTGACTGGCACACTATTCCTGGGCTCTGACTGGCATAATATTCCTGGGCATCTGACTGGCATAATATTCCTGGGCATCTGACTGGCATAATATTCTTGGCTCTGACTGGCATAATATTCCTGGGCATCTGACTGGCATAATATTCCTGGGCTCTGACTGGCACAATATTCCTGGGCTCTGACTGGCACAATATTCCCCGGCTCTGACTGGCACTATATTCCTGTTTTCTGACTGGCACATATTCCTGGGTTCTGACTGGCACACTATTACTGGGATCTGACTGGCACTATATTCCTGGTATCTGACCGGCATAATATTCCTGGGCTCTGACTGGCACAATATTCCTGGGCTCTGACTGGCACAATATTCCTGGGCTCTGACTGGCACTATATTACTGGGCTCTGACTGGCATAATATTACTGGTATCTGACTGGCACTATATTACTGGTATCTGACTGGCACAATATTACTGGTATCTGACTGGCACAATATTCCTGGTATCTTACTGGCACTGTATTACTGGTATCTGACTGGCACAATATTCTTGGGCTCTTACTGGCACAATATTCCTGGGCTCTTACTGGCACAATATTACTGGGCTCTGACTGGCACAATATTACTGGGTTCTGACTGGCACGCTATTACTGGGCTCTGACTGGCACTATATTCCTGGTATCTGACTGGCACAAAATTACTGGGCTCTAAGTGGCACAATATTTTTGGGCTCTGACTGGCACAATATTACTGGCATCTGACTGGCACAATATTACTGGGCTTTGAATGGCACAATATTCCTGGTATCTGACTCGCACAATATTACTGGGCTCTGAGTGGGACAATACTACTGGGCTCTGAATGGCACAATATTCCTGGTATCTGACTGGCACACTATTACTGGGCTCTGAGTGGCACAATATTACTGGTCTCTATAATTGTAAGATTGTCACCTCGTGGGGCTCCTGTGTGTTGCATAATTAATGGCGGTCCCATGTGTGCATAATGATGGGGCACTTGTGTGTGGCATATTTATTGGGCCCCATGTGTGGCATAATTATGGGACTCTTTTGTGTGGCGTAATTAAGGGACTCTTTTGTGTGGCATAATTATGGGGCACGTGTGGCATAATTATGGGGCACCTGTGTGTGTGGCATAATTAATTGGGCAGAGGTGAAGCATAAATAGTGGGGCTCTGGTGTGGCATAATTTATGGGGCTCTGGTGCTGCATAAGTTATGGGGCTCTGGTGTTGCATAAGTTATGGGGCTCTGTTGTTGCATAAGTTATGGGTCTCCTGTGTGTGGCATAGTTATGGGGCTCCTGTGTGTGGCATAGTTAATAGGCCATCTAACTGGCATTACAAAGGAATCTGTTTGGCATTGTATTGATGAAATCCAGGGGGGTGACACCATGAGTTTCCGTACCGGGTGACACCAACCCTAGTGACGCCCCTGTTCTCCACCATCTATAATTTTCACAATATGTTTTATAGCAACACTATTTTTTAATCTATTGTATAATAGCCTGTCTGCCTTATTCCCCTTAAGTAATATAGCACACGTTTAATCTTTCTAAGTTATAATTTCCCCTTTTTTAGTAACTGCTCCTTAATTTGTCTTTCCAGATCTCTAGTTTCATTAGATGTCTCTATTGAGGGGATGATTTTATTTAATTTTAATTTTATTGAATAGCTTATGTTTAATTCTGATAATGCAAGTGCTCTTTTCTTTTTTTCCTTGCTCCACAGCTTATTAAATGTCCTTTTATGATCAATTTATACACTTCTCAAACCCTATCAGAAGCCACTTCTTCTGATCTAATCTCTTGAAAGTAAAATTTTGCTAGTTGTTTTATTTGTTCCAGATCTTTAGCGGACCGTAACAAATTACAATTTTAATGCCAATCTTTTTTTTTACCTTCTTAAATTGGTGTTTTAACGCCAAGATTACTGAATTATGATCAGTCCAACGGAGATCTTGAATAACAGCTTTCTTGACCTGATGTGCCATTACAATATTACAATCATAAGATCAATCCTTGAGTAAGAATTAAAAGTTTTAGAAAAACAAGTGAAAAAACAAGTGAAATCTTTTTGCTTGGCTAATGGCACTTCTGTCATTACAAATACTGCTTATTTTCTTCATATCTTTCAAATGATCCAAGATGCAATTGAAATCACCAGCAAGTAATTTCCTAGGAAATTATTTTTATGCACAATGCCTCTTGATAAATCAAAAAGAGCCAGAGTCAGGCTTTAGAACTGATTTAAAAAAAACTGAAGATCTCAGCTTTAAAATAAAAGGATTTTGAAATTGGGATTGTCTTTTCTGGAGAAAAGATTGCTTATTGGTGGATATAAATACCATATACAGATATAGTCAGGTTTATTACAAAGACCTTGCTGTTGAGCTCTTCTAACATCAAACATTGGAAGAAAGCAGTATTGTCTGAAAGGCTAAAACAGTTAAAACGAGGAATACACTGCCAAGTCAAAAATGTTCAAAAAGTAACTGGATGCCTCTCAGGCTGTTAAACACATACAGGGGTATAACAATTGGGAGGTACCTTTGGTAATGTTGACCCGGAGAGTAAACAACTTTATAATCAACAAGGAATGTTTTCCACTTTGCTAACATTTCAAGTGTATCATCGGGGTTTATTTTAGGATTCATCAAGTAAAGAAAATCTGAATAAAATATAAATACATATAAACATATACTGTTGATATATATATCTATATCTATCTATATCTATATATATATATATATATATATATATATATATATATATATATATATATATATATATATATAAACATGAATATACAAAATGCATATAAATACAACAATGTAAAGACATAAATATATATATATATATCACATATACCATATTTGCTTTATAATAAGACACTAATTATAAGGCAACCTTCCAAACTTTGGATCTTACTGAAAAAAAGGCCTGGATATAAGACGAATCTATGGGGAAGATCAAACCATTATTTTTGCCATAACATTGTTTAATCATTACAGCACCTAACAAACAGATTGTATGTAGAATATAACCTCAAAACGTGTTAAAAAGAATCTAGCAATAAAACAAGCTAACCTCATACCCATCTCCAATGATTCCAATATGTAACAATCCCGAATTCACCACGGGGCAAAGCCCAGGAATATTCCTGATGACTCAAGCTGCTGCTCAGGCTCTGCTCCACGGATTTCTCACCAACAGTAAATGGAGCCTATTGGTAAAATCTTAGGGGATAAAACTATCACTATGCTCAATAGATTTCAATACCACCAGCTTTCCAGTTTCTACAGCACAATTCCGAGGAAACACAAAGTACTTAGAGATATGACTGCTTTGAGATACTATGTAGTAAGCCCCAACTTCCAGAAAATGGGATCTCCATGCTCTATAAACTATTGATACAAGTGCTCGATGCACTCCAACTAAAATATCAGGTCCTACGGGAACAAGCTCTACATATCACATTGGAGCCGGAAGATTGTCAAAAAATTTATACTATTCTGTAACGGCTGCAAAGGCTATGAATGTGGTTTTCAGGAGCACATGGCGCTCATTGCCCTGCTGAGATTATCCATACCAAATCACCTTCCCAGATAGTTTACTCAGTCACAACTCACATGAAAGAAGATCTGGCGATGTTTATTCGTCATATGATCTGAGAATGTGCAGTTACAAAAGGTAAAAGAACGATTCTTCCATACAGGTTAGGAGAGATACAACAAGTCACATATGAAGGTACAGCATAGAAAACAGTAGAACAGGAGAGGGGGAGGGGAGTATCTGAAGCAGGAAGTAAATTACAGAGTGGCCCAAGGAACACATTTAAGATGAACATTAAAGAAACAGTACATTATAATAAAACAATATCATGTAACATGACATATACTCTCACACACAAAGGTTCACACAACACGAAATCTCAGGAAAACTCCTACAAATTTCTGACGCAATGGTACCAGATGCCTCATGCTCTACACAAAATTCCATGACCATCCTGATGTGTGTTGAGATGTTATATGTCACCGGACATAATGCTCCACATTTGGTGGGAATGCCCCCATCTGGTCCCATTTCATCCTGGAACTTACCTGATTCACATTACGTCCCAATCTGTGTCCAGCTACAAGAAATCTTTGGTGCGTCACCTGATTAATGCAGCAAGGCTCCTAATACCGAGACATTGGAAGGAGGCCACAGCCCCTTCATTCCGAGAATGGATAGCACAAGTTGAACACATACAAAAAATGGAAGGACTATCCCTACCATCTGAAAAACAATGAACACACCATAGACACTTATGGTTTTATTGGTCAACATTTCTGGAAAGAACCCTGAAATTCGAGGTGTGCTTTAACTCCTAATGGGACCTCTAGACCCGTGGTCTTCCCTTCCCCTGCCTTAATGACAGGCAGAACCGCCTGATATCCAATTGGGTCCGTGAGGATCTACTTGATTCCCTAAGCCCACCCTACTCCATCCTGTTATAATTGCAATATAAAAGCATTTAGTGATATTTAACACAGTGGATAAAATTAAAAATAAATATTTAAAAATCCATTGTGTTAAATATCACTAAATACTTTTATATTGCAATTTTTTGATTTATGTATAACACTCACTGTATCCAATATCACAAAGTGCTTTTATATTATAATTTTTGTTTGTATATCTAACACGTGTATTTTGAGCATTTTTTATTGGATTTTTCATTGGTACACCCCTGAGAAATCTATAATAACTCAGTCCATTTAAATTGTATTAGTCACCTTCAGGGCATTCAAATATCTGCTGTTTTTTAAGTGTCTATGCACTGGGCACTGGAAGTATCCTTTTGTTTTTGCACCTTCTCTGTGGTGTGTCATGCCAAAAGATATCATCCTCTGTGTCATCCATAGCATTAGTAATGCAGCATTTCTTGAATCCCACAACAATGTTGTCAGCAGAAATCAGGTTCCAGGCAAGAAGTATCCATTTTCAGAGAAAACTGGGGTATTCCTGTTAAAGTCAGAGCATGATCATCAGGAAGGGGCCTACTGTTGTACTGCCTTCTTTAAATGGTTTGTATGAGGTCATACGTTCAGGCATGATGACCAAGTCAGTGTTTATCTTTGCAATTTGTTTTTTAACATTTGGAGGTAAATGTCCTCTAAATGCATCAAGGATAAGCATTCCTCTTTTTTTTTGCCCTGAATTCCTTGTTGTCTTCCGCAAAACACTTTTTTTCAATTCACCCAATCTCTGAACTCACACTATCACTCATGATGGCAATGATTCTTTTGGCATGGTTTTCCTTTTTAGGATAACATATGGCGCAAGCTTTGTTCCATCTGGTAGAACTGCCGGCATAATGGTTATTTATCATAGCCAGTAGAATTGATGAGAACTGACTTCTCTCCCTTCTTGTGCATTGTAACATTGCTTGGCATGTCAAAAAACACTGGCGTTTGATCTGATTACAGATTTAACTGTGGGCATACTCATGCTTTTTTCATGCATTTGAGTGATCACAAATTATTGAAAAGAAAAGGTTTTCAAGGCCCTAAAGTTGGGTACCATTAAGAACTTGACAAACAAGACGCTGAATGTGTCGTTGAGATACGAAGAAAACAATATCCTGGAACCAGAGAAGCTATGCAGGTAAAACATCTGGAAATTATAAAACAGTTAAACATAACTGAATTTAAAATCAGCATGGGATGGTGTAGAAGGATGATTCTATGAAATAGCTTGGATTTCAAGGCAACCGAAAACTTGAGCACACAAACTACCAAATAACCTTGAAAAGACCAGTGAAAAACGGCTTTCTTTTCAACACAATTGGGTCTAGTCACTAAAATTCGACTTTGGATGTCATTTTGAGACAAAGTCAAATTCCTCAACCAAGTTTGACTTAGAAAAAAAAAAAACAGGTTTGGATCTTCCTCATTGAAAGTAATGGGAGGCAATATGTTCAAAGCTATTTTTGAGACTAAGTCAAACTTGGGTGCCGAATATGACTTAGTCTCAAAAACACCTTTGATCATTGCAAAAACACCTTTGATCATTGACTTGAGGCCTATGGTAAGTAAACAGAGGTACTTGCATGGCTGGTATTTTTTTTAAGAAAACATGGCAACCCTAGGTGTGCCCCAGTTTTATGGCGCAGATTGTGATTAAATTTGCATTACACATTTCAGTGACAGAAAATACACTCAGTTGCATTTATCTACCCAAATGGCTGGTTATGACAACTTTACCCACAGTTTACCTATTCCTGTACATATTATGTAAAGTGTCACATTACCATTATTATATTAAGGAGTCTATGGGCTGGGATCTTTCTGTACTATATCCTGTTTATGAGCTTGTGCCCTTGTCTCACTTTCTATTCCACGTTACTCTTGAGTAAAAAGCTGTGTCAAAATACATCAATAACAATAACATTGGTTTATGCCTGCAGTAACTTTGAAAAAATTCCAGCTGTGAAACGGTTGTTGATACCATGCAGAAAAATAAAACTTCAATCTCTTCTCCCATATGATTTTATGGGTACATTTTTAAAGAAGACATATACATTTGTATTTTCAGAAGTTTAGAGATACATAATTGTATGATTTTTCATCAGATCATTGCAACAGTATGTGTGCAGAACAGGGCTTTTAATACAGAATCTAAGATAAGTATTAGGGAGAAACATGGTGACCATCTTTACTCAGAAGGACCAGGGTTAGGCATCTTTAGACCAAGGCATAATCAAACATGTAAGGCTTACTATATACATTGCCAAACATGATTCAAGTACCTAGTAAATTGCAACAGCAAATGGGGGTGGGTATAAGACTTAGAAGCCAAATGAAGATTTTTAATATAAATAATGAAATGTCCATTGAATAATCTGTAAAATTAACATGAACACAGCACTTTGTTTATAACAGTGATGGTCAACCTTCGCACTATAGATATTTGGGATGTCCATATCGAATAATTCTCAGTTAGCCTGAAGACTGGCTTAGAACCATGGAATATATAGGGCCACATTTTTTCATTTTTGGGTTGATGCAGAGCCTACTTTGGAACAGTGACAGATTGCTTTGCTGAGTCCATGACTCCATTTGGGAAGTTTAAGCTTATAATGTATATTATTTTGTAGCAAATAAAAAGAATGAGAACTAATGCTTCTATTCAGTCAAAATGTAATTAAAAATTGTTTAAAGAATTAAATTCAACCTACCAACTCGACCACGTTTAAAAATTCACTAAAATAAATGTGCTTCCTTTTCCTCCCCCCCTCACATATTCTAACTTGGAATCCCTAATAGAAGAAACACTGCTCAGCACCAATGTTGTTAACGTGGGTTTAATCCAGAAGGCAACATTTTGACCAAAATGGTCTCTGTCAAGCCATGACTTGGAATCCCATCTCACACTCATCTTCATTAAATGCAAGAACAAATGCTATTCACTAAAAAGTGAAGTGGGTTCAAATTTTGAAACTTATCATCTCTAAAGGTGGCGAGTTGCACTAAAATGAATGCGGGTGTGGTAAAACCTTTACTGTACCTGGTAAAACAACAGGCGTTCTTTAACTGGTGTGCCCCCCCTTTAAATAATGACCCATGGCTGCAAAAATGATTCCTATATACTAATAGTGAGGCTGGAGGCTGAGCAAGATGCACCCTAATATTTACTTTGCCCAGAGGTTGCACGAGTTTCCCCCTAAGAGTAATGGGGCAGAGGGCAATGCAAGATGCCCCAGTACACTTAATAATGAATAAACCCATTGCAGAGATGGCAGAGTCTGGAGTTTCAGATGAACCCTCTTCTCGATCTCCAAACTCGGACTTTAGTGAGTAGGCCGATAAATGTGTGCATGGTCAAAAACCGTCCATCTTGGTGTACAGATCTTGTCAGCAACCCACTCTTTCAGTATCTTTTCACAACGCTGAATCATAGATTAGAAAGCAATACCAATGAATCTTAATTAAAAATTAAAAATCTTTGCACTTTAACACCACATCATAAAAGAATGCTTTAGTTAGCAGAAAATGTCCTAGTACTTGTGTTGCTCTTAAAATGTTAAGACTGCTAGTATACCAGGATAATATATCTTCATGCATGAGCATGATTTGATATCAAAGTACATAATATAAATTTGACACATGCAAAGTAAAAATGTTTACCTGCATTGTACTCTTAAACGTACAGAATAAATAACCACTGTAAGTAAGAAAATATATTCTCACTGGTACCATATGTTCTGTTGATTTCCAGCTATGTATTCTGCATGGATTTTTCTCGAACAATCATGAAACAGTTTTCTAATTTGGCCTAGACTTGTCTTTACAGTACCCTTGGGGTCACTAGTTCACTGCATCCAATGCAGTTATGCCGAATGTGCTAATTTTATGATCTGTATCATTGATGGCAAATCTATAGCACAGGTGATGTAACGGAACGGCTGTGCCATAATAGGTTGGAGTCGCAATGCAGGGATAGTGGGCAATTCAAGGCCCTGCGCAGGGTGAGCACTCTCCTCTTGGGGTGGAGCCCCTGGCTTTGAGCGCCCACATGCAGTGGCCTTGTTTGGTTTCCCACGGGTCATAGCCAGACAGGGAGTATGCATGGTCTAGGATCTGAATAATCACACCAAGCTGAGGTCAAAGGACTCGAGAAAGTAGGATGGTCAGGAACAAGCCGAGGTCAGAGGACTGGAGAAAGAAGGATGGTCAGGAACACTATGAACAGGAATCCAAATTACAATCTAGCAGATAAAATGTACCAGCTCTGATTGCTGGGAGGATGGGGTTTATATAGCCCCAGGGCTCATCACTGCAAGGACCCACACCTGAGCAGTAGATAGATGACAGGACAAAATTCAGAGAGATAGCCACTACTGTTACATGAGATATTAAAACCAGCAGGTGGCACCTGGAACAGGAGCGTGCAGCAGCAATCACATGAGTCGGGGTTCAAATCCAGGCAGATCGTTACAGGTGAGTGACATCTGTGGCACTAGGGAGTCTTTGAGGTGGCACTTAATCTGTGTGTATTGTCACCATCATCATTTTACATGGAGGTAAATGGAGCACACAAGGGGACCCTGAGATATGGCAACAACAGGAAAGGGAGCAATAACAGAGAATAGGGTAAACTAAAATAATCTTGCAATGGAAATGGGAGGAGGAAGCATAATCTCAGGAAAAATCACACTTTGAGATATTTGAGGGTCAGTAAACAGTTATTTACCACTTAATCAGGTGAGAGAAAAATCATAAACAGGACAATTGATATCAAAGCAAGATATGAGAGAAACTCAGGCCACTACCCTGTTTTACAGTCTGAAGACGCGTTGTTCCACTCTGCTGTCAGTCCCATATCCTGCCTTAAATCACAGAAGCTTTGTTTAGATTACAGTTAGATCAGAGACATTTTGTCCTGGGAATTCTAACACCAAATATCCTAAGTGAGAATAATTAACCTTGCAGTTCTTGATTTAAATGAACCTTGTAACCTCTACACACCTCTCTTTGTATAAATATTTTTTATTAAAGGCCCAAAGGTCAATCATACAGATGTACACTTCAATATTTTTTACATAATGAGCATTGTGCCTTCCTGCATTATTTTTATTTCACATTTACCCACAAAAACACATGGTGAACAGTTTCAACTATATGTACCCTTAAATGTCAAAACAAACATATTTCTTCAAAATGGATCTTGAAATGAGTCAACCAATCTGAGTTGTAACCGATCACACAGAGACCAATGTGGGATAAGAAGGACTGCTCACTGACAAAGAGACACCAATCAGGATAGGGAGAATGATTAAGTCAATCACAATGAGTCACAGAGAGGCCCTAATATGGTGAATGAGGACACTTTATCATTGGTTAGTCTGCCAACCCTAGTCATACAGTCTCTGCTCCAGTTATTTAAAAAAAAAATGCAATGATTATGGAAGAATAGTTACAATATAGCTATTATTCCCAAATTTAGCATTCTTAATTAATCAAGACATGAATTTGTGCATCATAACAGGCAATGTGAAGTGATAATGTTTTCAAAAGTTGTTGTTGTTTGATCTAAACAAATAGGAAGAGCCCAAAACACATGATATATATTTTTAATAATGTTTCCATAAAATATTTAAATGTTCTTTAGTTTTTCATTTGTTATACCCTTGGTAATTGCCTTTTACAATAAGCAGAGAATAAATGGAAGGCATTTAAGTTAACATAAAGGAAGCTAAGAGTCTAACAAAAGCTGTGCTAAATTATTTATGTGTGTTGCGCCACCTTCTAGTTTAGAGCAAGTGAGGAGAAAGACTAGACAAAAAAAGAGATTGTTTAACTTATGGAAAACTTTCTAAGTAATAGTGTTAGTATAATAGCTGTGACTTTAAAAAACAAGCTAAGGCAACATTTGCATGAAAGCGTTCAGTAGAAATGTGCATTCGTTTTCGGACGAATGCATTTTCGTCCGAAAATAGCATTTTCGTCCATTCGTCCGATAAACTAATAACGAAAATGCTAAGCTAACGAAAGCCGAATGGTTAATAAGGGAAAATCATTCGTCCATTCGTCCATTCGTAGTACTATTGAATTCGATAAGCCGAAATAGAGTCGGTTTATAGAATACAATAGCATTTCACTACATGGAGACAAAGTCTCCATTCATAAATTTATGAATGGAGACTCTGTCTCCGTGTAGTGAAATGCCGACAGCCTATAAACTGAACGTTCGGTTTATAGGCTGTCGGCTTATGTAATACATGTAATCCTATTGCTATTCTATAAACCAAACGTTTGGTTTATAGAATAGCAATAGGATTACATGTATTACATAAGCCGACAGCCTATAAACCGAACGTTCGGTTTATAGGCTGTCGGCATTTCACTACACGGAGACAGTTCAGTAGACATGTGCATTCGTTTTCGGACGAATGCATTTTTGTCCGAAATATCATTTTCGTCCATTCGTCCGAAAAACGAATAACGAAAATGCTAAGCTAACGAAAGCCGAATGAACGAATGGTTAATAAACGAAAATCATTCGTCCATTTGTAGTACTATTGCATTCTATAAGCCGAAATAGAGTCGGTTTTAAGAATACAATAGCATTTCACTACATGGAGACAAAGTCTCCATTCATAAATTTATGAATGGAGACTCTGTCTCCGTGTAGTGAAATGCCGACAGCGTATAAACCGAACGTTCGGTATATAGGCTGTCGGCTTATGCAATACATGTAATCCTATTGCTATTCTATAAACCGAACGTTCGGTTTATAGAATTTCGGCTTATAGAAAACATGTAGTACTATTGCCTTTCTATGAACCGAACGAGAGCCCCATTCATAAGAATTTCTTATGAATGGGGCTCTCGTTCGGTTTATAGAAAGTCAATAGTATTACACGTATTCTATAAAACGAACGAATAAAACTAAACAAAACTAAAATAATGAACGAATTTCGTCTGAAACGAATGCAGTAATGAACGAAATTCGTTTTAGACTAAATAAATAATATTTTCGTCCGAATGGACGAAAACGAAACGAAAATTTTAGTTTTGCACATGTCTACAGTTCAGTATAAAATAAGAAATATACACACAGCATATACTTAAAGTATAATATTTATTCTATGTTATAATCTAAAAGGCATTAGACTCAGTGTGTTTACAAAAAAATATAAATAGTTGAAAAAGGTTGTGGGTAGAGCTACTTAGTCGAAATGGGTAAAATATTTTTTCCCTTCACTATGCTGCTACGCTCCATGTATGTATAACAGGGGGTGCTTTCGTAAAGAGAGCAATATAAAAAGAAAAAAGTTTCACCTGTCCATACAGTTATAGTCTGGGAGTGCGGACTCACACCAATAGACATACGTACCTCACTTTAGCGGGAGAGGAGCTGACTGTCATATGGGGTAGCCTGAGAGGTCCTCAATAGCAGAAATAAAAAGGATGCGATAGTGTAGTGTTATAGTACACTGTATGTAAAATATATAAATATGCTAAAAATATAAATACAATGTAAATACTATGTGTACATAGGATGCAATTCATTAAACAACAGTACATATACTAATATTAGAAATATACAGAGCCGTGGCAGATATTGTCAAGGTATATGTATCAATAGAAAACTAAACAGTGGTTATTAAAAAAAATTCTATTGAAAAATACCCTAAATAAGTAGATGACATGATAAAGCTGAAAGTAAATCACTAAAAAATAATAAACAAAAATATGGCAAACAATTTAATGAAATGATAAAAATAAATAATCCAATTCAAAATATAGAATTAGAATATACATATAAATAAATCAAATAAATACAAAGGAATATGAAATATATAAGATGAAATAATGTAGAAAATGAAAAAACAAATACAAAATAAATGAATAGAGGAAACCACAAAAGTAAGCAATTTAAAAAATATGAATAATAATAAAATGCTCAGTCCATCAATATCACGGATAAAATAAATAGTCCATCAAAAGTCCAAAAATGTTGATGGAAGATAATCACTGAAATGGGAAAAAATAGTATTGCTGCCTTCTCAGACATAGGGAAACACCAGAAAAAATATATACATAAAACCAAAAAAGAGAAAAGAGATGTACAATCAATGGTGAAGTACAACCCAAAATAGGTTAAAAAACACTTACAAATGGGTCAAATCACAGTATCCACAGCAGAAATGCTGGTAAGGTCCATGATTTTCACAGTATGTTACATGTATCACTTCACGAAAGTATATAAAGAAAAGTATAGAACAAAAGAATAGAAGGAATGTAGTTGAAGATGAAAGCAAATATGATCCTTGATTTGATGTAGGTATATAGTTATCTATCCAACTTTCACAAGGGAGAATGTAGCTACTATAAATAGCCAAAGAGCAAGTTCCCAAGTGGGCATAGTTTAAATGCATTAGGTTATTGTCAATCAATCACGTAGACAAAAGTGGGTGCTATATTTATCATAGTGCACCAATATACCAATTCACTAAAACAAGGTCTTCTTCAGAGCAACATAACTTGCTTTTTGCTTGTTTACAGCAATTTTGAAATAGGGCTGACCTATCATGAGTTTTTAATTATATGTTCTAAACAAAACATAATACAGAGAGAGATACTTTAAAAGGTGAGAAAGTCAGCTAAACTAGATCAATGTGTTATGATTAGTTTTAAAATATGGGCATTACTCACTTTTTAAACCAACCATAAGAGAGACCATTGCCATGTGCCTACTACATGTCCCTCTGAAACAATTACACTTAAAGCTCATTTTCTAGGACAACGGTTTAAACATGGATGGATTTCAGTGGGAAACAATTGCATGTTTTACTAATTGCTTTTAAATGATGCCTCAGATTTGTTTCCATTATCATATTATTAAGTGTACATAGCTCCAGCTTCTTCTACAAAGTGCAAAGTTAAATTGTTTAAATGTTCTGCCATGAGCAGTACGGATGGTAGATCCAGTGAATATTAAACCCAGTTTCTGCTGTTGATTGTGTTTTAGAACAAAATATTCTTTGCATCTATGAGTCCAACTATGTATTGAAAGAAAGTCTGTTTGCCTTCTTGTGAATATATTCTTGCTTGAGCTATGTATGTGTTTAACACCTGTTTATTTTTATTGCATTTAACTCTATTATGTTTCTAAAAGGTAAATATCTTTCCAGCTATCCAGGGCTGTTCTAACATTTTTTTCTAAAATATTATAAATGTTTTTCTTTTCAAGCTAATAAGCTTTTGAAAACCATTTCAGTTTCACAAAGGTTTTTGAAAGGAACTTTGGGAGACAAGAAATAAAACTGTCATTCCTAATTTTTCTGTGATTAATAAATAAAATTGATTTTTACAAAATATGTTAAAGCCAATTCATCTAGCTTATGGAACCTTCAGTTGCTGCATTTTATAAGTAATTTATGTCAGTGTTTTTTGGAGAACAGAATGCAAGACTAAATATACAGGTAATTTAACAGATTTGGAATATTGCATTGCCCTTGTTTACTACTTTAGTGTATACATTGATTTAACTATTTTTCTCAATGTGCACGTTATGTCTTGATTTATTTTGTGTCAGAATGAAATGGTAGTTTCGGTTTCTTCTTTTGCCACAGCAAAAATATTAGTCAATATGACTTGTTTTTTTACTCATTACACTTTCTACATCGATTACACTTTCCTTGACCTCTTTCCCAGCTCCAGTGCCACACACAAAAAACATATTTGTTGTTTCTTGATTTCCTTTTTTTGTTTCTTTATTTTGCTACTCTTCTTTTAATTCCCTGATAAACAAAGAGAGATTACACCAAGACAGGATATTTGTTTAGAACTGGGGAAGTCACGCAAAAATATTCGATACGCTATTGCAGCTTTAGATTTAATATTGGCCCCAAGCCAACTAAAATACAGGTTGGTGACAGTAGTTTATAACCAAATGGATTATCAACTTTCTCCTTTTTCTTCCTACTAGCTAACTCATGCTATGCTTCATGGTAGAATTCTGATAAATACTCAAAAGTATATATTGTTTAGCACACGTAATTAGTTATGATGTTCGTTTGGTAAATATGCTAACATTGTAATATTTTTTGTTGCCTATTTATATTTTTCAACGAGCCAACAACAAACTTAACATGATCAAAATAATATATTTTAGTTTTCAATTGAATGATATTCAGCACATATATTATAATCAAACTCTTGCATGTATAAGAACACTCCAGTTCTGCAATATACTATGTTTTTATTTTAGTTTGCTTTCTTTTTCCCATGTGTTCTATCAAAAAAAAAAAAAAATCTGTTTTATGTTCTGACAGTGGACCCTCTGTATTTGTATTGTGGTAATATTTCTTTATATTCCCTACTAGCACATTATTTTTCTTTGTCAACACACAAAGTTTATCAGCTATGGGTATATAGTTACTTTAAAAAAGAAAATCACAAAAAACAATTCCTTCGAAAGTACAGTCAGGGGAACCAAAAAAAGAAAGCCAGACGGTGAACAGTGATACTGTTCTAATAACAATCACTTTAGAAGACCAGAAAGTGATTTTATTCTGACCTAGAATCGATATGCTTTAGGTTTGTTTTTGTACACATAATACTATAATCTTCCACTACCTTTAACAATAATGGTCATCCACTTATGCTTAGAAAATTATGGGAGTCTTAGTATCTCCACTGATTTAGAAGGACATGTAAAATTGGCCATATATTACTAATTAGCTACTTGGGGGGGAAAAAATCGAATAATGTAATTAAATTGCCTTACACACGTACTAACTGATTGTTATATTGCAACTCAGTATACTATGTCGATCACTTAATTAACACATGCTGTTTTTTGGTTTGTTTGTTTTTATCAAGGTCTTATTTAATTTACTAGATCCTAGAGCCTATTACTGCTAATTGATTATGAAAACATCTTAATAAGAGAATTACAGAGAGCCAGATGGAAAGTCTAGATAGGCAAATCACTACAAAAGAGATCCAGAATGCAATTAAAACAACACCCTTGGGGAAAGTGTAGGCTCTGATGGGTTATCTATTGCATATATTATGCATATATCACTCTGTTGCCAAAAAGTAAAAGATGGAGGTATTTGGAAATTATTGGCCAATATCCTCGTGAAATACAGACCTAGAGTTAATATAAAAAAAAAAATTGTCACAGGATTAAAATCAATATTACTAAGTATTGTTCATTGTGACCATATGGGTTTTGTGATGGAAAGGGAGGGAAGGGATAATACCATCAACATTCTTAAGCTAATTAATTGAGCTCAGGACCTGGGGTGTCCATCCCTGCTCTTGTCGACAGATGCGAAAAGACATTTAACAGGGCAAGCAGGACATGGAGGTTCTTACAAAAACAAAAGTTGGTAGGGATGATTTGCATATTATGAATGTTTTTAGTGCAGGTGGAGGAATGCTGTTTTCAAGTAACCTCTTAGTATAATGGGTGTATAGGCTCCGAACGGGCATAAGCATAACAAGTGGTCTAAATCTTAAAGAGTGAGAATAGGAGTGGAAGAAATGAGGATCTTATTGTTATTATCAAATAAATGGGCTAAATAAATTACTAGAGGAGATCTATTAACAGTATATATATTCCCTGGTGAATAGGAAGTTATACTAACCTCAGTAATTTAAATATATAATCTATTCTATTTCTCTCTAGTTTAGGGACACCAACGCTATGAAGTAGTTTTGAACAGAGAAATTGGGCTATTAATAAAACTTAGCCTTTATTGATGAAAATTATAGAACAGACTTAATAGTTATAGTTGTATTTTATGAACAGCGATTCAGTGTTAGTGATATTGAGTGGTATGCATAGGATACAAAGTACCCCGCACATAGAAACAGAGTCCCAGATGTGAAAAATTATATTATTTGTAACAACCAGTCTGAGATGAGGTTACACATATATACGGTAAAAGCAAACAGTATCCATTTTTGCTCCAGTTCCAATGTATGTTCAATTATTGCCAGTATGACTAATATAAATGATTAAGCTGATCCACAGTCAATGTACAGTAATGGACTGCAAACTAAGATCGAACTAGTTGAAAAGAAAATAGGAAAAAAGTAAAAGGGTTTAAAATAATGGATAACACAGATCCATATACTGTATATTGATCCCAGACAGAAAAATGTATTAAGCGCATTGTGGGTGAAGTGGGTGCAGCACAATGCTATTAGCCTTTGATTGAAACTGCTGTGATACAATTTTGTCAGAATTTAGTGCAGCATACTGTGTGAATTTTAACACACTGTTATAACAAAATGTGCTAATTCGCCATTAATTTGAAATTAACGTCTATCTCCATATACTTTGGAAGCCGTGTGTTGAAATTGCAGACAAATAGTGACTAGATGCAAATAGACAGACAATACAGACACATAAGCCCTTTAGCTAATTAGTGCCTGGAGCTTTTTGGCACCTAACAGGAACTTTCTGCAAATGATTCGGTGTTTTCTATTGTCATTAAGTCTGAATAGTACTATGAAAGAATATACAGTACATATTGTCGAAAAAGGTCAAAAAGTGGGAGATATCTTGCAGTGTACCAAGTTTAGTCTGTAGGATCAAGAATGCCCGAAGTACGTTTTGTCGCAACTGAAGGTGTGTGGCTTTGTTGAGGGCTGCAAACAGAGGGTACTGAGGAGGTCCATTTAAATAGTGCTGCCAGTTAGTTATGCATCAAAAAGAGACACTGGCATATTGTGAAGAAGCATATCAGGCTTTACTTGTGTGGATAAACAGCAAACATTTAGAACATATTAGTTACTTAAAACAGCAGCCGGGGCGTGTCCTGACCGGAGCTGAGACTGGACGCGTGCTAGGAGAGCTCCCGTGCAAACTGGGGATAAAGACTGATTACAGACGACAACTGAACGATTATAAAGCCTAAAAAGTAGCTGCACAATGTCTCAACACCGCCAAACTCGAAAGCAGGAAAAGCTTATATCACATTTGAAAACTAAATATGCCTTTGAATGGAGATCTGATAGCATTTCCTACCTTGGAATTCACATAACTAAGGTTCCTGAACAACTCTTGGAGGCAAATTTGTCTAAATTATGGAAGGGAGTGCAACAGGAGCTAGCAACGTGGTCGAAGCTCTACTTAACATGGCTCGGTAGAATTGCCACTATTAAGATGTCGGTCATGCCAAAGCTGCTCTATTTGTTTAGAGCCCTTCCAATTAATATCCCCTCCAAGACCCTGGCCAAAATACAATCAGATATGCTGAAATTCGTGAACGCCAACAAATCAGCCCGAGTAGCAAACAAGTGGCTTCTGCTGCCCAGTATCCATGGAGGTCTGGGGCTACCATCGGTTCTGTATTACTATCAGGCAGCCCGAATGAGCCAAAATGTGACACTCCATAGTCTCCCAGAAGAGATAGCATGGGTTGATATAGAAGATGTGCAGGTGTTTCCTCACCGAATCGCAGAAACTCTATGGTCCCCTATCGCATGTAAACACCCATCAAACATTTGGATGCCAAGTTCAATTACTTCAATGACAATCTGGAATATATATGCTAAAAAAGTACCAGAATTGACAAAACTAACAACGGCTTCCTCTATTAAATGTCTAGAACTGTCGATACCTAATCTATGCCTCACCTCATGGAACACAGCAGGCATCATGTATTTACAAGATTTAATGCATAATACAATAAAAACATTTGACGAACTTAAGATGCAGTTCCAGCTACTAGATGCAGAATTTCTCAAATATATGCAAATTAGACAAGTGCTTAAAAGAATTTCTTCCACTTTAACAGCCCCATCCCAAAACCTTCATAAGATCACATTAGCATGCCAGAAAGGGTCTCAAGCAAAGAAGACACTATCACTTTGCTACAAATCCCTTGAAGATAACCGCATGGTTAATGAACTTCCATTTACAGCTGCTTGGGAAAAGGAACTTCAGATTCACCTGTCACCCACAGCTTGGAAACAAGCGATACATTTCCCAAAATTTGTGTCTCACAATGCAAATCATGCTAAACTTGCGCAAAAAATCCTGTACAGGTGGTACATGGTACCCACTAAACTGGCCAAAATGTTTCCTTCTTCCTAGAATCTATGCTGGAGAGATTGCAAATATCCAGGATCCATGCTTCATATATGGTGGGAGTGCCCTGTAATTCAACCATTCTGGGCAAATGTTTATGATCTCATAACAAAAATCCTACGGCTTCCACTAATACAGGCCCCAGAAGTGGCAATCTTGAATATTTTTCCAGTCTTAAAATACCACAAAAAGTTATTTTAGGGTGGGGGGGGGGGGGGGTGTTACTTTTTGTAGATGATCATCCTCCTGTAGAACTGACCAATATCTTTGTAGGTCCCAATACACCAAAGCTATGTCCTAGGTTACTGCTTAGGGTTATGTACTATATGTGACTATACTTGATAAAAGAAGTGATAGATTATATATATTATTAGAAATTGTGAAATATCATTGAATATTAATGGAAGCATTTTGATTGATATTGAATAATATATTTTTGTATTTTTCTAAATAATACAATTAAAAAAAGTATTGTGAAGCTTAATAAAATTTTGATATAAACACATAATCAGAAATATACTGACATATTATACACCGTCTTTGTATGCTAGGGTTTTGCATATCAGGACATAATAACAATCATCTATTCCTTTGCAGGTCTTACAATTAGGCAAATACAACCTCAGATGAACAACAACACAAGAAATATTACACAGTGTCGTGATTTATTTTAACAAAAATAAAGCCCAATTGGAGAAGCCATATGTGAAAAAAGAAGTACACCTTATTATTAAATAGCTTGTAGAACCACCTTTAGCAGCACTAACTTGAAGTAAGCATTTTCTAAAATCGTGCCCACCCTTCTTTACAATGTTGTTTCAGTTCATTGAGGTTTGCTGGCATTTGTTTATGTACATATCTCTTAATGTCCTCCACAGTAACTGGGAACACCTTGATTGAATGGGGGTGCACGTGACCTCCCCAAACATGTTAAAAAAATGTTTATGTCCATTAGATAGGCTAGATAGGCTAGGTACTTACTTTACTGTGCCATGTTCTGGTGTTCAAGAATTGGTCAAGTTATGGTACAATTGGTACCAAATTGAGAAGGGTGAGAAGAACAGCTTTTTTCTATTCTTGTTTTGAATAAACTACATAGTCATTTACCTTGTATTTGTAGCATGTTCACACCTGCTTAGTATGCATCATATTATAAACTGTTTGCATAATATTAAGCCTGTGTCAAGTGCCCACATTTTCTTCTTTAGCACCCCTTTTTGGGCACTATACCTTTGTAATTGCCCATCTAGCAGTGTCTAAAAATTATATATATAACACACATTATCCATAGCTGCAAATTTCACTAGTAGTTTCCTTTACTCAGTATCACCTTACTTAATGGGCAGTATAAGCAAGGTATTTACCCAAATTAAATTAATTCATAAATAACCCACATAAAGGCCAGTATTATTCATAACTCATTAAAATGACATTTTGTATCTTTAGCAATGAGCAAGTTAATGAACCTGTTCATATTAGGCAATGCTAAATTGTTGTGAACCTTTTTTTCCTCTTCATAACAGTTAATGTACCAGACCATTCTTATGACTACCAATTAAATGGCTTATTTACCATAGAGGCCTGATCCTGTGAATATGAACAGATGGGAATAACAGGAAAGGCAACTTATATCACATAGTGTACTTTTGAAATATTTTACCTGCATCAAGTGAAACATATGATCAAAATTTGCTTCTGACGCTCTACAGTAATTTTAATAAGGCAAAGGTTTCCAATTTTTTTTTTAACCATTAATAATATTCTAGAAGGTGAATCACTGAGCTATATAAACCTTGTTCTTCTGTTATACAAGTATAAGAGCTAGTTTTTCTACTCTCTACTATTGAAGTTTATATATTATGCTATGCAGCAGGAAAGGAACATGCATCGGATTTCATTGAATATGCACCCAATCACATAGAATACATTAAGCAGAAAAAATTGTTGTTATGCTCTATGCACAGTTGTGTATGCTTCTTCTAGTTCATATGATCTTTTTAAAAATGCTTTCACATATGATTTAAAATGCCAAAAATAAAAGGAATCAACTTAATTTTTTAAAGACCAGGAGGTTTTCCATTTTTTTTATGTGGTTGTTTAAACATCATTTGTCATTTAACACATGCATACAAGCTATATATTGTTTTTAAAAAGATTGTTAGAGCTTTTTTATATAACATAGACATAATATGGACAAAAGTATTGGGACAGCTGACCATGGCATCCCAAGACATTGTGCAGCCTCTGGCAAAAAACTAAAAGCAGTGTCAGAGGAGTTAACCCCTTGGGTGGATAGACAGATATAGGCAGTTTCAGAGGAGTTAACCCCTTTATACACCCATTCACTCACACACATACTCACTCACTCATACACACACACACACTCTCTCACTTACACTGACATACACACACTCTCACTCACACTGAAACACACTGTCAGTTTCTAACTCTCTTGCAATAAGCTCCTCATGAGGCTTCTGAACTTTCAGCCATCACCTGATTGGCTGAGACCTCCTTCTATCAAGCTCCCCCGGACACAGAAAAAAAGAAGAAGAAAAACACTGCATGTTTTCTTGAATTGTAGATCATATGCAAGCAAAGTTCTGTTTGTGCGCAGATAAAATGCCTATAGTCTCCATAGAGACTATAGATCAGCAGCAGCTGATTTATGCAAGCGCTGGAAGCTTCAATCAATAAGATTCAGTCAGAGCTTTCTGTATGTGATGCCTGTGGATAAAATGAGAGTTCAACAATGGAGTGTATCGCCTAAAAAGATGTTTTAATGCGCATGTGGTATAGCTTCTCACAGGAAACAAGTTGAAAAAAAGGATCAATATAGTACCATAGCCATCGAACATAGAAAGTCCTTGTGTGCAATCTCCATTGTGCAGAGCTGGGTGGTAGTGCTGGCTCACCATTTCTGCAATCCAGATGTTGTTAATGATGTGCAAATCAAAGGAATCCGTGCAGAGACAGTGTAAGTGTTCCGTGACCAAATGCGTCACTTCCCCAAAGACAGGGGAAAACACGGTAATTTGGCACATATCATTAAAGAAAATACATAATAAGCCCTTAATGTGCCAGTAGATATACTACTGGCACATTACAACTCATATTGTAAAGTATGAACATGCAAGTTGTTGCATAGAAAATAAAACATTCCAAACAAAAATTATTCTGCATAAATTGCTTGGGATAGTAATACTACACTTTTCTGTTCAATCCTCCAACTAACATCTGGAGAATTGAACAGCCCACAATTCAGCAATTTTAAGCTAACTATGGGGAATTTGGTCCTTTAGTGGGAAGCAATATTCGTAGGATTTCTCTATATGACCTTTCCCAATCCAAATGGCCGAAAGCTGGCCCAAAATTGGCAAAAATTGCTGATTTCATGCCAAAATCAGCTTTATGCCCCGATCTGGCCCAAACTCTGGCATACTGAGTAGACCCTTATTGTACATATACAGTAGCTAGTGCTCGGACACCTATACCTTGTTTGCAGTGTGATACCTACAATTTGCTAGTAGAACTGCAATGAAATATGTATTTTAAGAGAATAAAAATACAGTTTAGCTAACTATGCCCCATTTGGGTTTCCATGGACCCTTTAAATGTACTGCTTAAATATGTCTTTATCTAAGAAAACAAAAAAATCCAGCTGAAAATTTCTGCCGCTGTCACCTGTTGAAATTTTCAGATAAACCATTTTTTTTTTGGTCATTCATCTTTGTTTTCATCTATCATAATGTGCTGCAAATGCTTTCAAGTCTGAAGTTGTTTCCCTAATTACTGCCTAACATAGTATGTGGCTGAGCACAGTCAATGTACATTCAAGGAATATTCAGACTTTGATTGATAGTAAATAACTACAAAATCAAAAACACAGTTTATATATAATATGACCGTGGAACTAAACAGAGTATCATTTACATACATTTGAAAGCAATTTAGAATGATGTTCAAAAAAAATGGTTCATTTGAACTACTTTGCATTTCAAGTGCTGGGAGATCGGCAATTTTTTTTTTTTTTTTGCATGTTGTTTACTGGTTTTCTATTGCATGATAAGTCAACACTGAAAATGTGAAGCAAGACAAGCCATTCAAAGTATATGTAGCATCTGCTAAGACCTTCAAAACAAGACACCTATGTCTATGACGCTACAATGAGACTAATGCTTGTGAGTCACTCTATAATATGGCTAACTAATTTATGCAACACACTGGTGCATTCTGAGTAGATTTAAAGTAGGAAGTCAAAACAAAACATATGGTTTCCTAGTTTTGTCCCAATTAATTACAAATGTAATCACTGTACAGTGTAATAATATGTATAGTACGAAACACTTTTATCATCCATACACTGATAAACATATTTATATAAAGCACCCTATTACATGTGCCCTAATGCATTTTATCTACATGCTGCTATGTCCTCCCTGTTCTAAATATTATATCGGCTGTACCAATGGATGTTTTACAGATCATTATAGTGAGCATAAATCTGCTATTAGAAATATAGGAAATAAATATAGGTACAGAGCGGAAACAAATTAATATAATGGCTGACCACTACAAAGAGGAGGGGCATGGTTCTCTAGTAACATTGTCATGTTTAGGAATTGAGGTTCAAGGTCAGAACAGAAATCAGTTGTTACTAATGCAGGATTGAATTTGGTGCTCTAAATATTGCAGGTTTAAGTACATGCTTTGTGCATGTAAATAATTTTGAATTTCTATACTATGTGTGTGATTTACTAAGGGGTGTATTTCTCCTCAGAATGCTTTTAAGCTTTAGTAGAGTCAATTAATTTTAAAATGGTGTCTAACATGCCATAAATGTACATACTGTACATGCATTTGTTTTATATTTTTCCATACACAAATGTACACATTGGGTCACTACAGATTAACATTAGTTACAAAAATTCTATACCGGTTTGCCATCATTAAAAACTATGGAAACATGATTAGACCATCATAGCATTTAACCCCTTCACAAATCTGTATGAGTTCCTTGGAATACATTTTAAAATAATACATGAGAAAAGCATAAGGCTATCCTGAACATAAGGTAAGACCAAGGGCCAGATAAGGTTTTAGGTAAAGATATGTGCAGACATGTTGGGCAAAATAGCTGTTACTTGTTAATACATTTTATGTTTAAATGTTTTATGTATGTTTCTTATCCCTTTAGAATCCTTGGAATATAATTGTACCGGTATATATGTCTTTATTCCTGCTGTATGAATTCCCTTTTACTTAGGAAACTTTTAAAAACCTCAGTTATTTATTTCTTCCTAACTATTCTGTCTTTCCTTGTTTACCTTACTTTTGCAGCTGTCTTTGTTAACCCTTTAAGGACCAGGGATTTTCCTGGGCCAAGGACCAGAGCGTTTTTCAATTTTTAATACGCGGTTTTTGAAACATAATTTTCCTCTCTCTCATTTAACGTACACATACAAGTTATATGTTGTTTAAAGGACAGTTAGAGCTTTCTTTTGATACCCTATACATAAAAATGATTTATATTTTAGTATTAAAAAATAAAAATAAAAAAAGTTTTTCCCCATTATTTTCCCAGTAATAACCAACATAACTAGTGCAACACTAACCCACTTATCCCCCCTAATTAACTAACTAATAAAAAATAAAAATATTTGGTTCCCAAACCCCCCATAACAAAAAAGACAAAAAAACTCTGAAGAGTGCGATGTCAGATCAGTAAAAATCATGCAACAGGCATGCAGGGGTTACATTTATTAAATAAATATATTAAAATTACCTTTATTTATTAAAAAAAACTTTATAGCGCACTGCCGGCTAGACTGCATGACGAGTTAACTCGTCATAAGGTCGCTAATGCGGCGGCTCTTATGACGAGTTAACTCGTCATAAGGACGGGAAGGGGTTAAAGGGACTCTGCCAATGTACACACTGTTTATATTGTGATTGTATAAATTAAAATAGTTACAAAAAATGATCTATACATTGTGTTAGCAGAATGTCAAGCAAATACATGAAATAAGAAATATGTTTCTCCCATTGTAAATCAGTTAATTTGCATACTGAGTCACAGGTGATGTCATAAGCAGAGACAATTCTATGCATTTGTATGCAACTTTGTTAACACAGTGTATAGATAATTGTTCATAATTTTATACACAGAATTGGTATTGTTTAGGTTGACAAAGTTTTTTTATGAATATGTGATTATTATCACAATTTGATACTATTTTGTTATTTACTATTTTGTATTCCATCCATGTTGCTGCATTTGCCATATACAAACGGCAATAACCCAAAAATCAATAACGTACATCTAAAAGAAAAAAGGAGCTAAAATTTAACTTTTATTGAAAATATATTAGAATGTGTTGCTGTGAACACAGTGTTGGAAAATTGTTACATATGAAGAAAAAGCTAAAAGCAATAAGACAAGTGATATAAGACATAAATGCCACAGTTGGACTTTAAATAAGTGTAGAATTTTACTTGTAACATAGAAACACTACAAAACTATTAAACAAAATTAAAAAAATCTGTATCTGATGTGTTATTGGTATGCCTCGATAATATAGTACTAAGCAGTGTATGTATGCAGGATTAATACTGGTCCGATATGTGACAATGATATGACAATATATGACAATGAATATATGCATATTATATCACCCTGTTACACAACATAAAACGAGCACCTGTTTGTGAGTCTCTTTGTTGCATGGTGCTATATAGTGACCTCAACCAAAAGATGTCACTGAGCACAACTGCTACAATGGTGAAAAAAAGTGTATTGAAGTGAAAAAGAGCCAAAATGTGTGACACATGTTTCACCTACAATCGCTTCTGCACAATACTATATTACCCTGCTACAGACCAGTCCAGCATCAGTTCTGAGAGCTATGGACCGACCTCCAGGTGGCAGTGATGATGTTGGTGAATGGAATACTTTGCCCAATCAGGCCTCCTCAAGTGCATGCCTACTCCTCCCCTCCAATTCTCTTATATAGCAGCAACAAAATATAATAAAGGTGTTGCGCAAAAAAAAACCAAATAAAAGGAAAAATTATAAAAACTTGTCTCTCATAAATTATGTTTCTGTATCTTCATACAAAATGGCATGACATGAAACACAAAGAAACAAACAATATTTAATATATTTTTCATTTGTAGGTTTCTGCTGCAGTTTTTTTAAATATTGGTTTTATGTATTTACATTTACATCTGTATTAATTTTATATAATAAAGCTCTCTTTCAAATACAAATAAATATATATGATAATATGAATATAATTATTTTTAGGGATATATTTTAGGCTTTTTTCCAATCTATTTATTCTATTTATATATGTACTTGCTTGTTAACTTTTAAACTGCTCATTACCTTTGGGTGGCAATTATATAGTTTATTTTTTTTTTTTTTTATGAATAACATTATATTATATTATTTCCATTTTCTTTTTTTGTATTTTTATTTATATGTACATTCTTTCTGAACCAGTGGATATCCACAAACTTTGCATATAAGTACAAAAAAAATCCCCGTATTCATTTGTGTAACACTGTTGTATGCGCTGCACTTTGTTAGTTTCTTTACTTGTACACTGTGTAGTAAGTGTGCTAGCTGCACATATACTACACTTTAGGATCATTTATATGTAAGCGCCTGTTTTCACTCTTGTGTTAGAAAATTTTATATACTCTGAATATTTCAATAAACTAAGTTAAGTTAAAAAAAAACAACGAAGGGAAATATCTAACATGTATTACACCATAAGTTATTTGAGTAATCACATATGTAATAACAAATATGGCAGCTTTGAGGGGTTCAGTAAATTTACAGCCTCTCAGATATGGAATGCAATTACCTGACAACTATTAATGGCCAACATAAATTAACTGGAGACTTGAACGCTGTCTTAATATTTATTATGGAATCATCACAAAACTGATACCACATTTAAGTTGGCAGCAGTATAAATTATCATCCTTGCTAATGTGCTAACTCTAAAATGTAATTAAGATGTGTGGGTGGTACACTGTAAATAATATTAAACTGTTGGTACACGTGTATACATTTGGTTTCAAGTGCAATTAATTTGTAAGCTTGTTATTAATTACCACAGAATGTAATGGAAAAATACTTTTAGTACAAAACATGTGTGGATAATTTCTGCTAACAGTGAGGCTGAGATGTGTAAATGATTTCCTTGTAAATCTTAAATTGACTCATTTTCTCTAATTAAACAAAACAACATGTATAGATAAATTGGCTACTTGCCTATTTCCAACTTTTTTTACTTGCCTATGTTAATGTTAAAAGGAATATTTAATAAAAAAAATTGTATGACAAATGGAAAAATGTGTTAATGTGGCTATACCTTAAAAGTTACATTTTTTTTTTAAAGAATGTACCCTGGTGGTAGTGAGATACACCCAATATAGAGGGGCATGTAGTAAAATAACCGAAATAACACTCAAATAGTACATACAAGCAAATTACGAGTAAAAACAGGCATAATTGTGAATAAAAACAGGCAATTTTGCAAATATTTTTTTCTACCTCTTTTGATAGCACTTGCTAAAAGCTGGTGTAATTTTCACGAGACTTCCAACTTTATTACCCCTGATGAAGCCTACATATGGGTGAAACACCTCAGACTTGTGAATCTTTTTGTGCAAATTAAACATCTGTAAAGCAGTACATTTTATACTACTATTATAAACTTGTCTGGTACATATTTGTATTAGATTATTAGAATTGTATTTTCATAATATTAAATTTACTGTTTATGTCGTGAGTGTGCCTTTTATCGTTATGTGGAAGTTATTTACTGGGATTATTACCTACATACATAGCCAGCACTACCAATAAGTGAACTAGGCATTCTCCTAGGGCACCAGGGGCAAGTACTATGTGCATAATATGGGTGCTTGGGGTTTATCTTCTATATCTTTATTATATAAATAAAAATGTAAATGTTCGTTTGTTCAAAATCTTAAATCTCAGAAAGTTCTTCACAGATTGCTTTGAAATTTTGATACAACGTTGCATTCCAATAAGCGTGTGTTTTTATATACCTAGATTTATTCTGGCAGAAATTCCATCCCAAAATGACATAGCCTTAGCTCTTGCGTCGTCCAGAATAGCTGCGACATTGCTACCAGGTGGAAGAAATGCTCATTCCGCTTTGAAATTGCCATTGAACATGGAATTCATTGAAACTCCCACGTGCAACATTTCCAAAGCATCCGGCATGGGAAAAGGATTGCAAAAATGCAAACTTATTGTTTGGGATGAATGCACAATGGCGCACAAAAAAACACTTGAGGCTCTTGTTCGATCATTGCAAGATATGCATGGAAACATCAGACCATTTGGGAATGCATTAATTATGCTTGAAGGAGATTTCAGGCAAACATTACCTGTAATTCCTCGTGTGACACCAGTGGACAAAATAAATGCTTGCCTGAAATACTCTACTTTGTGGCGACACGTAAAGACGTTAAAATTAACTACAAATATTCGTGTCCAGCTGCAAAACTATCGATGAGCTGAGATATTCTCACATCAATTGATGGAAATTGGGAACGGAAAGGTGCCGGTTGATCTGACCTCAGGACGAATTTCATTGCCTCATAACTTCTACAATTTAGTGACGTCAAAAAAATAATTTCCTTTTATCTATCTCTTGAAAGTTTGTTATTATTGTCGCCACTGATTTGTAATTAACTTGCTCTTATTGAGAAACTCTGAAGATGTTTAGGTTGACGTTTTATTGTGAGCACGAAAATAAAGATGAATAAAGTATGAAAAAGAAGCCAAAGGATGAAATACGACCGGTGGAGAAGCACAAAGAGATGGCACAAAAAAAAAGAAAAGAAGAATTGGTTGAAAAAGTATTTCCCAATATTCAAACCAATTATAAGAATCACGACCAGCTGAGTGAACGAGCTATTCTTGCGGCCAAGAACAAAGACGTTTACGAACTTAACAATATTATTCAGTCTAACATTCAAATTGAGGCAGTCACATACAAGTCCGTCGACACTGTTGTGGAAGCAGATGAAGTGGTTAATTATCCAACAGAATTTTTGAATTCACTCGATCTGCCAGGGATGCCACCGCACATCCTGCAACTGCAGTAAAAAAATGAATGAGCAACGTCGTAGAAGCAACAATCTTGACAGGACCTTTCAGGTGAAGATGTCCTCATTCCTTGCATTCCTATGATTCCAATGGATATGCCATTTCAATTTAAGAGATTGCAATTCCCAATTCGATTGGCGTTTGCAATTACCATCAACAAAGCTCAGGGCCAATCTTTAGAATTGTGCGGTTTAGATCTAGACACGGATTGCTTCTCACATGGACAATTATATGTTGCGTGTTCTAGTGTCTGCAAACCAGACAATCTCTATATCTGCACAGACAATGGAACAACAAAAAATATTGTGTACCCACAAGCATTGTGAAATTAAACATATTAGAAACGAGCCCTTTCTCTTTTCTTTCTTTTCCATTTAACCAGACTGAGCCACAGCAACAGTGTGTTTGTTTGTGTGTGTATGTGTGTGATAATAAATGGGTATATCACAATGCTCCACAGCAATAAAAAGAGCAATTGTAGCTCTGTTACTAAAACTATGACTGTGTGTGTAAATGTGCCTGCATGTATATGTGTCACTGAATGTGTGACTGTGTTTATGCGTTGCTGAGGGTGGGTACAGCAATGGGTGGCAAAATATAGGTTTTCCCAGGGCAGCAAAAAGTCTTCCACCAGCCTTGCCTACATACAGTTCAAATAACTGACATCTACCAGATACATCCTGCTAACCTATATTCTCACTGGAGTGCGCATCATCACTTTTTGTATATATTTGTTTGTTTTTATGTCACTGTGGGCTATCGCACGATTGGTCAAAGCCACCTAAAACCACCTGTGGGTGTTCCTTATAGGTTTCATGTGTAGCTATCCCCACTTCCTTTTTACAACTTAAGCTTGCTTGAGCATGGCTATCTGAACCTTTTATTCAAGTATAGTCATGCTAAGTTACCTTCTTTGTGTATGTTTAGTGTGTTATTTTACTGACACTCTTTCTTCTCTCTGTTTCCTTACCTTCCTAGATGATGGAGCATTGCTGCTGGATACACAGATACCCTGTTGGTCTCTTCTAAGCTAAAGAGAGTGTGCGAGGGAGGTATTTAGAATTTTATTTAGGTTCCTTGCTATCTGGATATACTGCACTATTATGTGTAGTATTATGTTAAGCTAAATGTTTATCCACCCCTCACCTGATGCCATTCTGTGGTACTGTGGTATACAACTTAATTATCCTATTTGTGTTCAGGACAACAGATGGTCTGCGTTAATATAGTTCAGGTTAGTTAACTAAATGAGGCAGAGATGTTAAATGTCAGGCCCTATGCATTTCATCAGCCATGATCTACTTGTTCAGGGTCAGACATCAAATGCAAGTAACATGTTGTTGATTTTAGTGTAGCTTTTTCTCATCAAGAACAGGAATTGCAAACTTCATGGCATATGTAAGCCATATAGTGGTATGTCTAGGTTTTGTGCTGTTCTAGTCCTGACTAAATTCATGCACTCCCCAATCCTCATTTGTTGCACCATTTCCTCTCCAAGTTGCAACGTTTCCACTACACCAAATTGTCCCACATACCTTACAATAGTGCCAAATTACCTACACACCTCTGCCCATAGAACCAGAATGCCCCCACATCCCTTTACACAGAGCATAGAATTTGTGAAGTCAGTGCAAGGCAATGCTACTGATGCAATGGTAGATTTGGCACCGCTGTTGCCCTGCATAGTCTGCTGCTGCCTCCCTAGGCAGAAATACAACACTGTGTACATGACCAGGAAAATGTGCGTGCTGGCAGCACAGTGAATGTGTTTCAACTCATACTATGGGAGGACAATCATGATTTGTTATTGGCTCCATTTTTTTTGTAGCTGTGTGAATAAAAATGAATGTGCTTATGGGTTTATTGCAGATACATGCTTGTGCTCCTGATTCCCATGATCCATTCATTTAAATCACGGTTTATTTATATCTATGTACAATGCACAAGACCATCAGCAAGTTGGGCTATACTTTAATGGCTCATAAACCAAAATAAGCCCTTCACCGTTAACAAAATCTATACATACTAACCTCTTCACTTTCCCAAATAAGGACAGGTTCCCTAGTACACATTCATCAATAGACATACAGATTAAGATTAACCCATGTGACAAATGCATTCAAACATTTTTTATGATTATTATAGTTGAATACCAGAGGCGTCGCTAGGGGGGGGGGGGGCTACTGGGGCTGAAGCCCCGAATATCATCCCCATAGCCCCGAATCCAGAGTCACCAAACCTGTTTTTTTTCCCTCTGCAAGTGGTGGGTAACTGCAGGGATCGCGGACCTGCCGTTGTTGGTTGCCTGGGGCGACCCCTGGGACTACCCAGCATCTCCCCCTGTCTTATAGTGTAGTGCGCCGGATATGATATGATTTCATATCCGGCGTTGTGTTCAAGCCCTCACACAGCCCTGTTTGTGTCTGGCTGTGTGTAGGGCAGAGGCACCTCCATAGCATGCCTCCATCGGCACATAGAACTGAGAGTAGCGCTAAGGGGTGTGTGCTCCGCGCCCTCGCGCTTTGATACACCAGGACCAGCTGCAGGGCATGGACGCAGACGTTGTGCCTGAATCGTCCACCTCCCTGCAAATAAAAGGTAAAGGAGCAGGGAGGGAGATGGTTCAGACACCACTACTGGTGAAAGAAAATAAATCTGCAAGGGTGTCTGTCTGTCTGTCTGTGTGTGTGTGTGTGTAAGGGTGTCTGTCTGTGTGTGTGTGTAAGGGTGTCTGAGTGTGTCTGTGTGTGTGTGTAAGGGTGTCTGTCTATGTGTGTGTGCAAGGGTGTCTGTGTGTGTGTGTGTGTGTGTAAGGGTGTCTGTGTGTGTGTGTGTGTAAGGGTTTCTGAGTGTGTCAGTGTGTGTAAGGGTGTCTGTGTGTGTGTGTAAGGGTGTCTGGGGGTGTGTGTCTGTGCATAAAAGTGTCTGTGTGTGTGTAATGGTGTCTGTGTGTGTGTGTAATGGTGTCTGTGAATAAGGGTGCATTTAACTGCCAATCCGCCCCTTGCAAGCTGCCGTGTGACACCCAGAAGCGCTCTGCAGCCATCGGGCTCACACACCTCACGCCCTGTAGGCTATACCTGCCATTATTGTTCTTTGTGGCCTGAGCCTGGCTTATCCTTGTGAGATCACGTGCAACAGTTTCCTGGAGTTTATGGTGACTTCTAGTGCGGGTGCCCGTTGCCAGACCCAGTGAGCCCATACGGTTACTTTTTAAGGTATTTTCTTTATTTGGATTTTTCAGCTATTTTAGTGGTCTTTATTTCGGATGTTTTATCTATCTATATATTTTGATGTTCTCTTGGTAATGCAAATTATATTTATGCCATAGAACATATGTTTATGTCATTGTGTTTTTTGTATTTTTGTATATATTTGTATTTATGTGTTTTTATTCATATTAATTAAATTATTTTATGCACATTTAAATCATTAGAAATTGTATATATTTAATTTCAAAACAGCATGCTTGTGTGTGTCTTTTGGAGACGTTTGTGAGACATTGTGTGTGTGTGTGTGTGTGTGTGTGTGTGAGACAGCATGTGTATTTGTGTGACACAGTGTGCTTGTGTGTGTGTCTGTGTGACACAGCATGCTTGTTATGCGTGTCTGTGGGAGACAGCATGTTTGTTATGTGTGTCTGTGTGAGACAGCGTGCTTGTTATGCGTGTCTGTGTGAGACAGGGTGCTTGGAATGTGTGTGTTTGAGAGAGACAGTATGTGAGGCAGCGTGTGTATGTGTGTTTCTGAGACAGCATGCATTTCTGTGTGAGATGATATGTGTGTGTCTGTGTGTATATGAGTAATTACAAACCTGTTTTATTTACTTGAGTTTTTTTTTCCTTTTAGTAATATTAGGTGGTATTCTTTGTAAATAATTCTGATAAATTCTATAATCTGTTAAACAATTTGATAAATGACACATACACAAAATTGAGTATTTAGAATATAAGTTTATAATGAAAAATCTAATCATTTAATAATCAAAGTGGATCTGATAAAAAAAAAAGGGAAATAGGAACACAGCAACATGTGAAGGAAAAAGCAAATTCACCTTACTCGTTTCGCGTGAAACCACGCTTAATCATAGGAATATTATTCATATACCAGGGCTTGACAAATTTAACTGAATTTTAGGAGCCAGCATAAAAATCCAGGAGCCAGAAAACGGCACATACACACAAAAATTCACAAACGTTTACATGGAGTCACACACACACACTCACCAACATACACACCCAATCACAGATGGTCAAATACGCAGTCAGCCACATACGCACACATACATACATACATACATACATACAGTCAGTCACAAAGAGACACACACAGACAGCCAGTCACATACACACATACAGTCAAGACCATATACACAGATAGACACACACATGCAGTCAGTACCATACACACAGACACACACAGATGCAGTCAGTAACTTTTTTGTATATTATACATCTTTATATGGATTTATTAGGTTATAAACTTATCTTCTTAATATTACTTTGTACAGACAGACACTCATTAACATACAGACACACACAAACATACAGTCCATAACATACAGAAACACAAAAACAGTCAGTAACATACAGACACACACATACATTCAGTAAAATACAGATGCAAACACATACATCTAGTAAAATACAGACACACACATACAGTCAGTAACATACAGACACACATACACATACATTCAGTAACATACAGACACACACACGTTCAGTAACATACAGACACATAAACAGTCAGTCACATACAGACACACACACACATATTCAGTAACATACAGACACACACACATACATACATTCAGTAACACACAGACACACACACATACAGTCAGTAACATACATACAGACAAACAACACATAGTCACAGACAGACACACATACAGCTAGTCACACATACATATTCAGTCACAGACAGTCACATACACACACATACAAGCCAGCAGTTTATTTGTTGCTGTTTAAGATTAAAAAAGTACATCTATCAATATGACCCCCCCCCCCCCCCCCTCTTGCTGCCGTACCTCATTCCAGTCTGGTCTGTGCCTCTCACACAGGCACAGACCATCATTGTTTCTAGTCCTGCTGAGCACACCCGGCACTCATTATAGTGTGGTGCGCATGGGGACATACCAGGAAGTAGGTGCACACAATTCCCCCTCGTGCTCCACTGGATAATACAAAAACAAAAAATGATCTCAGCAGCGAGGGCACCATGTGGGGACAATAATACTCGGGTGCCAGGTCTAATTTTGTGGTGCCTGGGATTTGTTGCGCCCTGATATATACCCAAATATACTTATTGTTAATTGGCATCTCATATATTCATCTGTATGCCCGCCTAAGCATTCACTCCACTTCTATCAAATCTGCACTGGGCTCCAGCCCCAGGTCTTTTGGAGACCTAGCAACGCCCCTGTTGAATACACTGAATTGAAAAGACAATACTAGGTATGTTCTGTGAAATGGTAAGAAAGGATTGGACCTAAGTATTGAAGCACCTGCTGGGTCTATGCCTACTGTTTTTTTTCTCTTTCTCACCTAACAATTACAACTTACATCTGCAATATAGAGAATCTTATCCCCCCCCCTATTATAAAGTGGGGTGAGTTTGGAATTAAAGGGAGTAAATATAGGACAGTGGCTCATTGGTAACACCCGACCTCCAGTTATACACTCATTCTGGGTAGGATTTTGGAAAAGATGCACACAACAGCTCACAAAAATGATAAGGATAAACCATCAAAACGCTAGTCAAAATAAACCAATTAATATGTGTTGCTCTCCAAAATCAAATGTTGGTAAATTCGAGCACAGAAAATCACTTACGTTGGAGCATATGTATAATCATCAACCATTAGCAGGAAATGCTTCCCTGAATGAAGGCTTGTCACGTTTATAGGAGTTAATTACTGATCTAATGAAAGGTTTTTATAAAAAGAAAAAACATAACTTTGGAGCCAATAGCTCTCAGATTAGAGCTGAAGTAGCCTATCTGTCTTATGTACTCTCCATAAATAATGTCAAGATGGAAAAGATAAAATCTGGAAATAAAAAACTCTAAGGGGCAAATATGGCCCTGGGGAATAAGGTGCATGTATTGGAAAACAAACTCACAGACATCGTGGACCATATTTGCAGGTAGAATCTCAGACTAAAGAGGATTCCTGAAACAGTTTAACAGAAGCAGCTAGAGCAATACCTTATGATTTCTTTGTAACATTTGTTCCTTCTCAAGAACTGGTCATTCATCCATTTGATCCCTATCATAGAATACACCATCCAAAATTGTTCGATACAGGTTGCGCCTGAGATGTTATTATAATATTCACCCATTTTTTATCTGAATAATCTCAATATGCAGGAAATCAGAAATAACAACCCAAGAGATAAAAACCCAAGATATTTGTCTATCCATATATATCAGTGGCTACTAGATAAGCAAGGAAAAAGTTTCAGCAACTCACTTCTGAGAATTCTGAGAAAGAATGGTTTACAGCATAGATGGAGGTTTACAGCCTCTTTCATTGTGACTTTTGGAGATGACCACTGATCAAGCTGTGGCCAGAGAAAAAATGATGATATGGGGTTTGGTTTCTAGAGACTGATAAGGGAAGTTATATGTTAAGGAGACAGATATGGAACGGACACGGTCTTTGGGGCATATATGGCAATTGCAAACACTGCTAATCTGTTTGGGAACAGATATGACACTAACAAGTGTTTGTGGACTACTATAGAGTGTAATACTATATAAGTGTTAACTTGGGGGCAAATGGAAAGCTGTTTAGTGACACTGATGGCACTGTTTTTACATTTCAAACTAGGGTGCCAAACATAGTTTCTGTCTTGGGTACCACATACTCTAGGTTTGCCCCTGCTTTAGACCATACTTAATAAGCTGTATCTCCTCAATTGTGGAGGTTCATTGAGTTTAGCTTTAGAAAAATACCTTTGACTTAATTCCTTCTTATTTTGCTTACTTTGTTTTTCTTTGCTTCTTTCTCAGCTTTGATTACCTGTATCTTACTGTACAAATAAAAACTGTCATTAGAAATCAAAGGGTAAAATCAAAGGGTAATACAAATTAATCATCTTGGGAGATCCAAAACCCAGTTGCATATATCCAAGATGAATTAATAAAAAATGCTGTTAAAAAGCATTTTTGTGTTTATGTTGAGTTAACATAAATGCTCACCAAGGAGCGATAGCAGTTCAAAAATGAAAGCTTACAGAAAACTTGCATTTTGTACCTATGAGTCCTTAATAATAAGCTGAGGGTGACCGTAGAACACTAGGATTTTGTATCTGTCTACAAATGGATTTGTTTCACTTTATCACTCTGAATACATTTATATTATTGGTGACTGTATACTTTAAATGTTTTCTTTTAAGGACAAAGTGTTTTTTCATGATATCTGAAACAAATGCTATATTTTGCTGTAACAATCTAACTTTCCACTAAACAAACAAGATTTAATTATTTTAGTCCTCATTAATCTCTTGTGACTTTTCAAACATCAATATATAAATAATGACAAGTTTACAAGGAGAACAATTCAAATCTGTAGTGTTTGTGGTTTTAAAAAGGAACCAATACTAAAGTAAAATAATTGTATATATAATAAAACTAGCAGTAGTTGAGGTCCTTTACACATATTAAAATTGTTTATCAGAAGTAGTTGCTTCCTTTACCTGAGTATTGAATTAATTTTATTTGTACTTGTTAAGTTTTATTTTTATTTTAATGGTGCACGAGCTTGGACCAGGGCTTCTTTTAAGCCCTGGTCCAAATATTCTCACTGCACGTTAAATATCCTGCCCAGCAAGAGGGGAAATTTTACACACCCACAAGGGGCAGAACTATATATATATCTTTCCCCCAAAATAAGTGAATCCTCCCCTTTTGTCCCCACCCTAGGGTCTATTTTTAGGGGAAATTCTCATTGTATGAGCAGTAAATACATAATCTTTGTGTAACATGTCAATCATGAGCAGTAAATCCATCAACTTTATATACCATGTCAATCATGAGCAGTACATACATACACTTTGTATATCATGCCAATCATGAGATGTAAAGAAGCCCTCCTCATATGGTGCTGCGGGTGGGTCAGCGTACCAGATGTTGCGCATCAACATCATCAGGAGGCGATCATGTCTTCTTTAACCACTGAAGCACTGCAAAGGCACATCAAATATTTGTAATAGTTGCTGAGAGCAGCAGAGTCACTCACCGCAATGAATGTGAATACAATTTAAAAATATCAAAAAAGTTAAGAATACACTGCGCCTATATGTGACGGAAGTGGCGGCAACAAAATAAACTAGTGTTCCACTCCTAGTACAGAAAAATGAACAAAGAAAATGTGAAAAAGTGCGCTACTACCAAAAACACTTTACCCTGTGATTACCTTAGTATATGAGGCAATCCTCTCCGTGTTTTATACAAAGGAAAACAGAAGAAAATTATAACATAGTGTAGTATTTACAAACAAATTTTATATAGTGTCAACAGAAATTCCTTATATTACAAAACTCACATATTCCTGAGCAGATTACTGCTCAGTTTAAAGTGCATCCAGGGAGCCCCTCGTAGGGTCAAAGATCCACCAATGTCTCAGGGAGACTTCAAGCACTACTGGATAAGAGAAAACAGGGAGAGAATCTCAGGATGGGTACATTTATTGCATAGAATAAACAAATAAAATCTTACATTAAAAAAAGAAGCAATCTTCAGTAGAGAAGTTAAAAAAATGCAAGTCCAAATAGAAATTTCTAGGAAAAAGCCTAAGAAACCAGGCGAAACGCGTTGTGTGCGGGAGGAGGACATCTGTTGGACACTTTCTATTGATGGACTTGCATTTTATGAACTTCTCCTGCACTGAAACATGTTGGGATTTACAAAAATGAGTAATCACTAGTATATATTATGAGAGGAGATTGTGTCTTTTTATCCTTCCCGGAACTTCTCAGTGTGGTAGTTTTTATGCATAAACACCCATAGTTTGCTCTACATGGAACAGTTTGCTAACAAATACATCCAACATATGAGATATAAAAGGGTGGTAAAGACCATGCTAAGGAAACAAATGTGAAAGCCATTGGAAGCTTATAGCACATGGAAAGTAGTCTAGACTTGCTTATGTCAGGATAAAGTCATTCTAGTTACCAAATTTCTTTGAAATAGAGATGTAATGAGGAAGGATTTCAGTGTTTCACATTGTAAGTTTTTCAACCACGCACTTGCATGAATGACATGGGGCTGGTATAGCAGCTGTACCATATTTTGTATCCAACAATTTGTCTAGTTTTTAATTTGTTTTACAATACAGTCATCTTCCTGTTAGATATACTGTGCCTACAGAGATAAATCACCATATAAAAGATTTGCTTTCAAACGATGTTCTTGAACTAGATATAGAGGGGCATGTACTAAAAAACGCAAATATATTTTATGTGCAAAACTATATGCTCCTATTGCAATGTACAAATTTTTACATGTACAAATTTCACACTTAAATAGTACATTGCGCAAATTGCGAATAAAAACATGCATAATTGTGAATAATAACAGACAATGCTGCAAATATTTTTTCTAGCTCTTTTGATAGCACTTACTAAAAGCTGGTGTAATTTTCACACGCAAATAAGAATTATTTTTCACAAAATATTCGCAAAACTCTTTAGCATGTGCAAATCTAATCACCACTTTGTTAGTGCAACCAGAAAAATGTAAAATGTTACAAATTGTGGCAAATTACTCCTTACTCACTTACATATTTTTTCCCCCACTGCCCTTTTTTAGTACCTGACACCCTAAATGCATTATTATATGTGTCATATATCTATTAAGTATTCCAAATTTTCAGGAAGAGTCCTTAGTTTATCTTAATCTTTCTGTGAATCAACTTATCCCTGTGGTTTACAGTTCTACTATAAAATATAGTGCTTCCCCCCAGAGCTATGAAGGGTTTAGTAGATTGACCTCAAATGGGATATTGAGGTTTCTTCAAACAGTGAACCATGGTGAACTGACAAGGGATTTGCTAACATCAAAAAATTGTAGCTGAGTTGGAAAAAATCATCAACTGACCTATTATTACAGTTCAGCTACTTTGGCCTATTTTTTGCAATTCCTTAGCCAATTCACCATTATTACCAGCCCAGAGATGTTCTAAAATGAAGTTAAAGAACTTTGTGATACCGGTCTGCAGGGTCTATTCACCAAAAGGTTTTACTATTTTTTATCTCTGTGTGTCTGCCGTTTTTTTTTTGTTTTTTGTTTTTTTACCAAACTACACATGCATTGCATTTATTTGTGTTCAGACCAGGGAAATCAGTGACAAGGAACTAACTTTTCATGGTCTTGTGGAGTGGGGGCCCTGCCAGTACATCACCCAATAAAACAAGAAATCTCATTCAAATGAATGGGAATAATGTGTATTGGTTCTTGCTGCCAGACAAAAATATAAGCTTTCACACAGTCAATGAGAGTGGAAGTCCTTCAATAGCTGAAAACTCTTGCAAAATAAAAACTTAATCTAACTGTAAGTATTGTTTATCTTAAGCAATGCAACATGTTAATGTATATTAAAGTATTTTCATAGTACTTTAATATGCATTAACATTTGGAGGATGCCTTTCAAGAGTTTTCCCTTTAAGAGTTTTCATGCCTCTTCTATATTTTAATGATTTTTTTGTTATACAAACCTAGCATACAGTGATGTCAAATACTTCTTTAAGCATTCTAAACCAAACTTTAGTGATTTATACTTTGCCTTATACATTTGTCAAAATAAACTGATTTTTGCAATATGTTTATGCAATCCTTGTTAATCTGCTCTCTTAACATTTTTGTGAATTAAATGTATCTCCCATTGTCAAAATTAACTTGTGCACAAATCTGTTTACCAGGTTTTGATTTTACCCCTTAACATATTTAAGATCAATATTAAGTATCGTATTTGTAGTCCTTGACTATACTCTAATTTCTATATCACTCTTGGCACTAGCCAGTGTATTATCCTCAGCCATGTCCTACCATCCACTTTTTTACAACATACAATGTAATTATATACTACTTTGCCATACATCCATTTATCTTCTCTACTACAGATTCAGTTGGTTGTATCCAAATAGCAGTTCTCTCTTTGTTTAAATTTTTTTTTATTTTTACCATGCAGTACATATGTGTGACATTTTATAACATATTGGGAATTATCCTGCACCTTATGTATGTGACTCATGTGGAATGAAATGTTTTTAAAAAAACAACAACAACTGACATCCCTTTGAAATAAAAGCTGCTTTACAACTTGCTGCATGGTGTTTCAGCCAATAAGAATATATCTAGAATTTAAATAATTGTCAGTGACCAGAAACTAGACAGATAAGAATGAAATAATAACCACCCTATGAATACTATAAAATTAAACATTTGAATACATGTGAAACAGTAAAATTCCATAACATGTATGGCTTCATTCATGAAAGACAGAAAAATTCTCCCATTCAGCTGGCCTTTCAAACATAAGGTCAAAGACAGCGGGAACACTGTATGTTTAAAATTCTATAAACATAAAACAATCTATTCAAAATGTCTTTAAAAGAAACAAAATATGTAACCCCTTTGTGGCAATGGACCATGCAAGGCACGTGGCAGAAAAACATTTCATTAGTGTGTGGCATGTCCTGCAGTTCCAGTAGCGTATGTCTCCTCTCATACTCTGATCAGGTAAGATTTTGCCAAGTACCTCTTTCACATCCTATTGATTTGACAGCTAATCGCATCGACTGGATGTGTTTAGGAATCATGGGGCAGGGACAGATATTTACAGTATGGGCAGCTTGCCCATGTCCCCACAGACACCCAGATTTGATTTAAATAAAGTAAAACAGTTTTGTTTTTTTAAAGTTAGAGTTAGGAAAACCAAATGGTTAGCAAAATGACCCACTTTTAGTTATTACCTTGTAACTTGCAAAAGTTAAAAACAGATACAAACATTTTTCAAGAAAATGTTAGAATTTGTTTTTTCGGTTTTCCATCATATTTTATTACTTTTTTAATAGTAAATATAATTTTTATAGTACATCCTATGAAATGATCAAAATAATGGTATCTAACAAATTTATCCTGAAGAACATCTATAAATTATTTGAGTACAGTAAATGTCAGATCTCTCCGTTGTTCGTGTAGTCTCCTCCCCTCTCAGTGACGCGGTATTCCCACGCTATATAAGGAAACCGCGCCACAATTCAAATGTTGAGTAATCTTCGTCCCACATGGTCTGTCGGCTCAAATCTCGGCATTCGGCTTATATCTGTAAACCGAAAGTAACTCTATGAATTCACGTTAACGAACCTCGGCTTGGATAATACGACTCTGACTTCTCCCTTTACTGAACACGTACCGGTTATTCGACTTACCTACTCGCATTAACCCTGACTTCGGATTAAACACTCACTTCTCATGAACTCTCCTGCCCTTGAACACGGATTGAATTACCGAACATCCTTTGGCTTACACCAAAGCTAAGTCAATCCTCAGATAACCGCTTCCTATTCATTCATTTCATGCTGAACTGTTTAACCCTTGCATTGCTGGAGATCATTCATTTGCAATTCATTCATTTCATGCTGAACTCTTTAAAACCTTGCATTGCTGGAGATCACTTGTTTATATTCCATTTTTCATGCTGAACTGTTTAACCTTTGGATTGCTGAAAGTCACTTGTTTGCATTCCAACCTTCCTATTGAACAGTTTAACTATTGCAGTGCTGAAGATCACTTGTTCATGTTTCATAGTTCATGCTAAAAGTAACTCTTCTTCTGCGGACTATCTACCTGTATGTACCATTTTCTGCAATTGAGTTTTACTTTGTTCTTATCCATCAAAACTTCACTCATAATTAGCATTAATACATTTTCAGATCATGACAGTAAATAAGGAAGAGAAAAATTTTGCTCCAGACATGAAGGGGTTAATATGGGACAGGGACTGGAAAAACGAAATTCAATACTGAGTGATCTAGAGTAGTGGAATGCTCTACGTTGTAGGGGAATAGTCAGCAGGACGTTTCTAAAAAAAAATTAAAAACATAGACAGATGTGCATGAAACACAAAGTGCAAATAATGGAAAAATACTTGACTGCTAAAGGCCTCTGCCATAAAGACCCCCAACCAACCATAACCCTCCCCCTAAATAAATCGCCCTTGACACTGCAAAATAAAACAAAAAAACACACCACCAGAACCAAAGAACAAACTGGGGGCAACATGCACCTAACAAGTGAAGTTGTTAACTGAAGTGGGGACACACCTAGACTTACCCATTGTTTTGCCTTCCAGCTAATACCTGGCAAGGACCACAATTCAAAAGTCACGTGACCCTAAAAGCCATAGGCCAGCAGTTATGCTCTTGTTTCCTAAAGTCCAGGGGATTGCTTGTTGCACTGAAATGCAGTTCTCTGTAGCATTATCCAAAATGCTTACAATAGACAATGAAAGACTAAGAGAAGGGTTGCAGAATGGTGGAAACCTTGGAAATATATTAAAAAACACAATAGTGCAATATTGATAATATCCAAAAAGGATACACTCACAAACGTATGTGAATAAAAGGCATCTCAGATGTAGATCATGTTCTTGTTAGTATAACTTTAATATATTATCTAGAAATAATAGCAGACACATTTCTATCCCACAAATATTTTTTTCATTTTGTTTTTCGGTATAGCAATATTGCCCTATTGTGTGTTTTTATATATTTTGAAGGGTCCCATGATTCTGCTCATTTTCTGTTTCGTGTATCAAAACAACAGACTATTTCAATTTGGTCAACTAGACAATGCAGAAGTTACATCTAGACTTGGACCTCTCTACACAGTGAATGATTTGACTTCTGTCAAACAAATAATGTTCAACCACTTTAAAATTAGTAACATGTGTGAAAGCAGAAGATACTTTAAAGAATGAGACTATTATTCTGTTCCAAGGATAAAAATCCTACTGTTCTGAAGTTGAATTCTGATATATACCACCAATGACAAGTACTTGTGAAAGAGACATTGGAAATCCTCCATGTTTGAGAACAACACAATGCGATATTCCTTTGTGCATCACGAGATTAAAATTATGGGGTTTTCACTAAACTTTAACCATCTAATATGGCAGCTAAAATCTGTGAAAGTAGTTTATTCACTAAGTCACTATACCCTAACCTGAACATTGTGTTTCAGAATTAACATGAATTGAGTCAACTTTGTTTTCAGTAAGCACCCCACACCTAACTGTATGTTAATTCTTTGCAGAGGACAGTTTCAAAATTCACATTAATATATCTAGGGCCCGGACGTGTCTACATTAGTGGTGAAGTTGGTGAAGCTGGACGCACATTGAGGGAGCTCCTCTGTGGACCAGGGAAACAGTGACCAAGACAGTATTGTTTTCTACTATAAATATAGATTTAAAAAGGCAGCTTCAACATGTCTCAGCAAAGGAATACATGCAACCAAGAGAAAATGTTCAAATTCCTCACTTCATGTGCTAAGAAAAAGAGCCTATAACATACAGTTACTGGAATCCAAGAAGGCGTCAATGCGGGAACTGAAGACGAAGATGCATTCGAGATGGACGAGGCAGCTTCAGTGTTATCTTCTCAAACCACTCTCCCTATGGACGACATCTAAAATCTCTTTACTACACTGAGAGGCCAAACACAAGAACATATTGAGATTCTCACAGTGGACTTCCACAAAGAGATCTTGTAATTGGGTACACGTACAGCTACCATGGAAAACAAAGTTGATTAATTCATTGATTCGCATAATACCTTAGACGACCAACATTCAGATCTGAAATCCAAAATGAAAGTACTGCATGACAAAGTGGGAGACCTGGAAGACAGATCTCGCCAAAATAATATCAGAACCCGCGATATCCCTGAAGAGATTCACCCGGCATTTTGGTCTCTCTTCCCTATATTTTCCTCTTTCTTCCTACCTATCTCTCTCTCTCTCTTTGCTCTTCCCCTTTTCCCTTTTCTTGCTTCCTACCCATTTTACTCTTCTCCCCCCCACCCCCCAAACCCCTACCTCCTCATACCTCAGCAAAACTGAGGAACATTGAAGATTATCCTCCTCAGCTGATGCAAGATTTCCAACTTCTCCAGGAGAATCTATGATGAAATTACAGTGCTGCACCATGTTACCTCTCAGCCCATTCAAAAACCTCCCAGACCCTCGAACACTTGTAAACTGGATCGGTGAATACCACTTCTTTGATTTTCTAAAGCACACCAGTTTTTTCAACATCATCGTTATGAGTCTTAACATCCTTATGATAAATACAAAAGGACTAAATAATCCACACAAAAGGAGGTTATTATTTCAAGACTCGAAAACCACCAATGCCCAAATAATTTGAGTACAAGAGAAGCCTTTGGCCACTAACAAAATTCCCAATGTAAACAATAGTCAATTTCCCATAACTTATCTTTCAAAAGCTCCAATGAAGAACAAATACGCACCAAACTCGAACTCACCACAATTTATTAAGAAAATAATCACTCTCACTGACTCCATCAAACAAGGCTACTTAATAGTGTGTGGAGATCTAAACACGGTCATAAACCCCACACTTGACTCCATGGCAAACCCATACCCCAAATACTCATAAGCTCTAAAACAGCAAAGCCAAATATTTCAACAAACGCTGAAAACATTCCAACTATTCGATGTATGGCAAATTTTAAATATATCTGAGAGAGACTACACTTTCTACTCCCATGTCCACTCTTAATACACTAGAATATATTATTTCCTTGGGGATAAACACATCCTCCAACGTGTTCAAAATGTAAAATTGGAACAATTCAATGGTCCGACCATGCCCACATCCTGTTGACAGTTAGCGAACAATTCTAATTCAAAGGAAATGGACCCTGAAGAATAAACAATTACATCCTCTCACAACCTGAATACCAAAACAAAATAAATGATAACATGTAGATTATTTCACTCTCAACAACTCACCAAATATTTCAACGGACACCTTCTGGGAAGCCCACAATGCAGTAATTCGGGGATTTTTAATATCCATCACCTCCTATGACAAAAAGAAGAAAGAAAAATGATTTAAAGCATTTCAGTCTGAATATCAGTCACTAGAAACTTTGAATAAAATACAAACTACCAAATATACAACCTCCATATCAAACAAATCAAACAATAAATTGCAGTCATGCAACTGCACCAGACAAATTAAATGTTACAGAGACTTCAACAAAAGTTCCATACAAACAGCAACAAAACTGGATCTCTTCTCACACGTCGACTTAAAAAATAAGACTCCAAAAAAACAATACCTTACTTATATTCAATCACTGGAAAGAAAATTCTAAGCCCAGCAAAGATACCAGATACATTTTCTGAGTACTATTCAAGCCTTTACAGCTTACAAGATGACCAAAACACTTGCCAACTGACTCAAGACTAAAATTAGAGTTTTCTTCTGAACCTAACTCTACCACGATATATTACCACCCAGGAAATAACCAAGTGTATTCACCAACTTCCCCGACAAAAAGCACCTGGACCAGATGGCTTTTTCAATCTCTACTATAAATCCTTCTCCTCGACACTGACTCCCTATTTGTCCAAAGACAACTTTCCCTCCCAACTGCAATCCCCAAACCTGGAAAAGCACCCACCCACTGCCCAAACTTCAGACCTATTTCGCTCTTCAACACTGACGTTAAATGATATGCAAAAATATACGCCAACAGACTATAATCTCTCCTCCCTTCACTATTATAATATGACCAGGTCAGTTTTGTTAACGGATCATACAAGGAAAATCCTAAATATCATTACTCTAGCTCAAAAACACAAGATCCCTACCCTCATTATAACCATAGATGCTGAAAAGGCTGTTGACAGACTCCACTGGAAATACCTAGAATCTGCCCTACTCAAATTAAACTTCCCTCCAGAATATATCACAGCTATCCTAGCTCTCTATTCTATGCCCAGGGATAAAGTTTCATATGCCGGCTTCCTCTCCTATTCATTAAAAATCACAAACGGGGCTAGGCAAGGATGCCCCCTCTCCCCTTTACTTTATGTACTTTCATTAGAACCACTAGCAAAAGCAATTCAACAACATACGCAAATCATAGGAATCCCCTACTACTACCCACTCTAAAAGACACACAACACAAACCCAGTAGAATCTGTGATTTTCTCTGGCTACAGGATGACAAAGTCCAACAACTAAACCTGTTATTTCAGAGCACAACCACTTCGCTGTCCCCTGATACAGCAATTCTGGGAAACAGTTTTTACCATGATAAAGGAAACCACGGGTCTCACCTTACCAAAGTCCAGAGTTGGCACTCCATGTCACTAAATTTAAACTGAACTTCCCAATCAGTGTACTTGTAGGACATACCTTTATTGCCCCAAAAACTATACTGGCCAGAAATTGGAAATCCCTGTATGTACCAAACGAAACTGAGTTACTTAACCTGATTACCTACAATATTCAACTGGAGAAAGGTCATTATCTCACAAATATGAAATCTCTATAAAATGTGCCTGAAACCCCAACCATTGGTGTAAATACTGCAATCTTCCTATCCCCCACTCCCCCCATCTTCCCTCCTACCACCCCATCCCACAGTACCCTTCTTTCTTTACCATTTGTCTGCCCCTCTTTCTAATCTTCATCTGTACACCCTTTTCTTTCTTCTACTTTTAGAGCTTGAAATCCCCTTTTTTTTTTCTCTTTTCTCTTTTGCACTTCGAGCCTAACTACACTTCCGTACACAGTCTCATCCCTACTTCTACACATTAAGTTCAAGCACACATTCCTAGCCCGTACACCATGCCACATTTACTCATTGCACACCGAGCCTTATATTCTCATTTGCACACTGAGCCACAGCATCCTCCTGCACATTGAGCCACACTTTTCACCTGCACACTGAGCCACACTTTTCACCGGCACACCGAGCCACAATCACCCCCCTGCACACCAAGTCGTATAATCACATTTGTACATTAAGCCTCATCTCCACACCCCCACACTGTGTCACACCACTTCTACACTATTATACTTACACATCGTTTCACACTTATCCCCCTACACTTGGAGCCTCACACCCTCACTGAGTCAACGTATCACTTCCGATTACCGAGTCACATCTCCTCATTTGCTCATTGAATACCACTCCCAATAATCGCATATTGAGCCATACTCCCTTTTTTTTAAATCTTTTTTCTCCTTTTCTCTCTTTTTTTTGTATATATTCTTTCTCTCTGTTTTCTTTTCTTTCCTGTGCCCTATATCACTCTATTAACAGGCTCCAGGTATCCTCTTAAAGCTGAACAATATAGTTTGTCTAATTGTGAAAGTCTATAGATCTATGTATAAATTTGAATATAGAGGGGTTTTTTTTTCTTCCCCCCCCTCTTTTAAAGCAGCTACACGTTATAGAGAATGGAATCTAACTCATCCCCCCTCCCCCCCCCCCGTCGCCCAGAATAGGTAGCTCTCTAACAATATTAAACTTAGCCTAGTCCCAGAATGGAAGATTAACGATATTAATTATATAATATGAAAAACCGCCAAAACCCTCTCTCGGCATATACGGACCAAAGGGTCTTTATACTGGTACGTGCCGTACAAATCTTGGGGAGGGCGCATTCCCTAACTCGTGAGGTGGGCCTCGCGGGTTATTGATATTTTATGTTGTATGTTGTTTATTATCCGTGTTGTGGGGGGAGACGTCTGGCAGGGGGAGGAGGGGAGGGGACAGTAGACTCGGGTCTGTCAATGGAGCAAGAATGGTTAAGTGCATGACGGTTAACGCTCAGGGATTGAACACTATCTTTAAAAGTGCTATGCTGACTAAAATTCTGAAAGCCCAAAAAATTGATATATGTCTCCTCCAAGAGACACATTGGACCAGGGAGACCATTAAAAGAAATAAGATTAAGGGATACAATTTGGTCGCAAACGCATCGATGGAAAAAAAAAAAAAAGAGGGGTAGCGGTTCTGGTGTCAGAACAGATTAGGTTCGAAATAGATAATTTAGAGATAGATAATGAAGCTAGATTTCTAATACTTACTTGTCGCATAAATGGTATCTTATCTACAATTATAAATATCTACGCCCCGAACAAGGCTCCTCAGATTTTTCTAAGAAGAGTTCTGGATAGAATGGCCCTGATTAAAAAGGGATATATCCTCATAGGGGGAGACTTTAATATGGTATTAGACTCCCTCTTAGACCGGAGGCTCCCAGGAGGCTCCAAAACCAACAGTCAGCATAATAAACATTCTAAGATATTCCAAAAATTATTAAAAGAACAACACCTATATGACCTATGGAGAGCCTTCTGCCCGGGGGAGTCTGATTTTACATATTACTCCCACCCCCATTCCTCATATTCCAGACTGGATACTTTTTTTTTTTTCCAGACTGGAAATTCCATATGGAAAAAACAAAGGAAAACATGAAAAAAAATGAGCCAATTATGGTATTATAAGAGCAAGGCAGACCGAATACTAACTGGTAAAATAAAGAAGAGAGAAGCTTCTCAAAGAATCTTCAGAATAGATGAGGGAGCGAATTCCTATTACAAGCCGCAAGATATTGGAATCCAATTTGGGAACTATTATAAAAAATTATACAACTTAGATAACCCACAGACACAAGAAGCCTATGGGGAATATTTAGACAGAATATCCCTCCCAACCCTTACAGAGGAGCAACGGGAGAAGCTAAATGCCCCAATCGAGCTTGAGGAGGTTAATCTGATCCTGGACCAGCTGAAGAATAATGTGGCTCCAGGACCAGATGGTTTAACAAATTTGTTATATAAAATCCTAAAAAGAGAATTAGCCCCTAGACTGGTACAGCTTTTCAATGCAATCGGAAATGGAGAAAAGATCCCTACCGAAATGACCCGATCAAACATTATCCCAATTTTAAAAAGTAACAAAGACCCCTCCAAAACAGAGAATTATAGACCCATTTCCTTATTAAATGGAGACATTAAAATCTTCGCCGCCATTATAGCGAGAAGATTGAAGCCAGTTGTCCCTGTATTGATTGATAGAGATCAGGTCTGATTTGTGGCTGGAAGATCAGCCACAAACAGCATCCGCCGACTGATCCACTTCTTGGACTCTTCTCACACTCATCTGACCCCCACGCCGACTCTGTTGTTAGACGCTGAAAAAGCATTTGACAGAGTCAGCTGGGGGTCAATGACTGCATCTCTGAGGAAATTTGGTTTCAAAGGCAGGCTGCTGTTTATGATAGAGGCCTTATACACATCTCCATCCGCCAGAATAATAGGGGCAGGCATATCCTCTCCATGGTTCCATATTAGGAACGGCACAAGGCAGGGGTGCACCCTTTCGCCAATTTTGTATGCCCTCTCTCTGGAGCCATTTGCTCAGTCGGTTAGGCAGAATATTGACATTAAGGGGAGCCTAAGCTTGGAACATAGAGGGAAGCTAGCTCTATACGCAGATGATATTGTGATAACAATTACAGATCCGGTAAAATCACTAGCAGCATTAATGCTGGAAATTAATAACTTCTCTAAAATCTCAAACTATAAATTAAACATTAACAAAAGTGGTGCCATCACATTGAATATACCCCCTCTAGAGATCCAGAATATGAAGAGCACATATGATTTCCAATGGATCCAGAGAGAAACAACATACTTGGGTATAAAGATAACAACAGACCCCCGCCACCTCCTTGAAAGCAATTTTAGAGGTCTTCTTCTCCAGACCAGTGAGTCTTTGAAGAAATGGTGTAACTTAGAAGTCTCCTGGTGGGGCAGGCTGAACATTATCAGATCATATATCCTCCCCAAATGGATATACCTGTTCCGATCAGTGCCCCTCCCTCTCCCGATAGCTTGGCTAAGAGAAATTCAGAAACTATTTACTAATTATATATGGGGAGGTAAAAAACCTCGCATCGCACAGAGAACTTTGAAGAAAAAAACAGCGCAGGGAGGCATTGCTCTCCCGGATATCCAAAATTACCGCAACGCAGCTCAGATCTGGCATATCTAGAAGTGGCTATCGGCCGAGAATGACCAGGAAGACTGGTATATATATGAGGCCGGCCTGATGGATTTGACAGATCTGAGCTTGCTGACCTCTCTCAATAAGAAGGCAGAAGCTGTGCTGGAGCAGATATATAGAGGAAACCTAGTTCTTTGTAGCTTGCTTTCTTTTTGGAGTAGATTTAAGAAAAGACTGAGCTGTGACCAGGTTCTTTGTCCAGACTCCTCTCTCGCTTTTTTGGATTGGACCATACCTAACATGAACCTTGCTATATGGGCTAGATTCGGATTAGCTAAATTCTCTCAGCTCTGGAGAGGGAAGGAACTATAACCTTTTTGCTAGTTTGGCTGAAGAATTTTCATTGCCCCCTAGTGAGGTTTTCGTTTACTTAAGACTAAGAGGATTCCTCCAAAAAGCAAAGAGAGACTATTGTCACATCCCCACTCCTAGGTAGCTTTCCTTTCAGCTACAGAGAGGGTGTGGTCCTGTCCTCTCCTTTAAACAGAGCTGCATAGTGTTACCATGGTGTCTCCATAGCAACACAACAACACCAGCCACCAGCATGATCCTCTCCAGGTGAGATGCATTACTGTGCTGCACTATAAATGACCACTCCTCCTCTCACTCCTTGCTTGGTTATTAAGCTTCCTCATTGTGACCAGTGCTCCTGAGCTTCCTGTTTATACCTTAACCTGTGTTTTGACCTTTAGCCTGATTCCTCGTGTCTGAACCTTTGCTGCTAGCCCTGACCTCTGCTTCTGGATTTGACTACGATTTTGCCTCACCCTTGTGTACCTTGCCTTCGGACTTTGTTTGCCCTCGTGCACCCATTCACTGTCTCTGCAGTTGTTACCATCTCCAACTGCTTTGGGGCAGTGTCTCTGTTTGCACGTGTGTGCGGCTATACCTCCTGCATCTGGACTCCAGCACCCACGGTAGGAGAACCCGTCCTTACAACTATACTCCAATAAAAAAGGCTTTAGAGCTCACTTTAAAAAAAGATACTACAGTTAGGAAAATCGCAAAAAGCCAAATATTTTTCCCACTAGACTCAGACAAACCCAAGGCCCTACAAAAATGGGAGATGGACATAGGCCAGGAAGTCAACTTGGCAGATTGGGTAAAGCCTATGAATGAGCTGAGGAAGTCGATTCATTGCCTTAATCTGCTCGAGCTGCTTTTTAAGGTCATGTATAGATGGAATCTAACCCCAGATAAAATAGGGAAGATGTACCCAGGGACTTCAAAATCATGCTGGAGGTGTTCCAAAGACACTGGATCTTTTAAACATATCTGGTGGTCATGTCCCAAGCTAGGGAAATACTGGTCTCTGATAGATAACCTAATGGGCGCTTTAGGAATAAAAATAAACAAAGAATATGAGACATATATAGCCCACCTCAATTGGCCTTCCCTTCTACCTCCCCTTAAATATTTAGCTTATCATATATTAGTTGCAGCCAAGATTCTAATTGCCCGTAACTGGAGATCTATTAATGTCCCAACCTGGGAAAATATAAGACAACAGATAGAACATCAACTCCAAATGGAAATTGGCTTAATAACAGGGAAAAGAAGCTATCTCCCTAAGGTTGCATATCATAGATGGAAATCCGGGATATAAGATACCTAGACGCGCATTACAAACCCGTTAAGGCCGTAATAAAAGCAACACTCTCTAAGTGGAGCTAAATTGTTCGATTCCCTGAGCGTGAGCAGACTTCCGTGACAGATCCCCCGAGCCTGCAGACCCTCCTCTCCACCCTGCTCTCCCTTCACGACTTATATGTTAGGGAAGGTAGATGGTGTCATGTCACGTTAGGTAATGTTCTTACTTGTCTACCTTCTCTCCCCTGCTCTGGGTCCACCAACTAGAGCTTAGAGAAGGAGCGTAATGCCATGACATTACCCCTCCCTTTGTCTTGTTCTCTTTCGTTTCCTTTTTTGCTTTTCCTTTTTTTTTTTATTTTTTTTTTTTTCTCTCCTTTTTTTTTATTTTTTTTCTTCTTCTTCTCACAGTTCTACAGTCTGGTTAATATACCCAATCCCCCGTGCTTGCCATGCGGAAATGGTATAATAAATAATCCTGCCCCAATTGTTTAAGACTGTGATCTGTCAGGTATCTGCAGGATGATTATATGTTTTTATGGTTGTCCTGCAATGTTTGTAACGTATTGTGCTTGTTGGTATTTAAATTTGTTTCTGAAAACTGTATAAATAAAATACTAAAAAAAAAAAAGAAATCCCATTGTAATAGGATACTAGACAGCGTAATGTTAGTTGGAATGCCTTGATATGATCGCTAATTGGCTGTATTGGTTTTCCCACATGTTTATTCCATACCTCTACATTGCTTCCAAACTGAACCCTTTTTACCAACCATACCTATTATTCTGTACTATGATATGTTGTTTGCTGTAATGATTTTATTGCTCTAACCTACTTTTTCTAACTTTCTGTATATTTGCGTTTTCAAAACAAAAAGTATCTAGGGCCCCAAAATAATAAGAGCTAGCTGGAAAATAAGGCTGAGAGGAGAGACAGTCTAGTGGAGCCCCAATTGTGGGAGAATGAGTCCCCATACCAACAAAGTTATTTTTACAAAATAGCTGCAGGTAACTAAGTTACACTTTAAATACTAGTGAATAAGTTTATGCTATTTAAGAATATTCACATTTCTGGTGTCATTGGTTATAGGATGGCCATATTTTAAATCATCTAGTTTCTATTTTAATTGAAAATTACATGGGATTCATTTTAAACTGTTCTGCATCAAATCAAATCTGTAGTCTGAGCCTTTATGTATTTTTCCAAGTCAGCTTTTAAAATTGGATTTTTGCAGTTCGGATGTCAGTTCACCACTGTTCACTTTGTAGTGAATATACCACTTTGTCTCAAAAACAACAATATATTTTAACATGGCACTTTCCTTCTGCTGGTTGCTGTTGATGAAGTGCTACATCACTGTTAAATCTTTGGGATGTTATAGCAATATCAATCATTTTTCATACTTATTTTTGTATTCTGAATTATAAAGCAGCATCTTTTTTTAGTTTCACAGAAATATGATGGACCTGTAAAATGCATAAACATTTTAAGGATTACATCTAACACAAAACAGATGGCAGCCTGGTAACCAGCACAAATGCTTGAGTAGGCTTTCAAGCCAGAGATAAAGAAAAAAAAAAAATAGGTCATTCATTAAATCAGCTGCAGAAAGAGGATGTTTTCTTTTTAATCTTCCCTCTGTACAATTAATAATAGGGTAGAAATCATTTAGATTATAGTAACATAACTGAATTTTATTTTTATTATCTGAGAGTCACATATTTATTCAAACTCTCATTATTTAAACGATTTAATGTCTCACTGCAATGTTGTTATTGTTCATGTTGAAAAAGAACAAGGGAAAACTAACATAAATAATTATGTATAGAGTTGGTCAACGTTGTCAAAGGATCTTGTTTATTTGATCCAGGGGTGTTGCTAGACTCCTAAATGATCCGGGGCTACCTGCCTATCTATAAATAATACTAAAAATATGGGCATGTGTCAGGATAGATAGGAAGATAGACAGATATGTAGATAGATAGATACAGGATGCATACGTCATGATATAGACTAGATAGATAGGTATAGATGTATAGATAGATAGATAGGTAGATACGTAGAGATGTATAGATCCAGGATGCAGCGGCCCAGCTATATATGATAGATAGATAGATAGATAGATAGATAACAGTAGATAGATAGTGCACCCCCAAGTCATTGCAGAAACAAAGGGGGTGTGTACTAAAGAAGCAAAAAAGCAAATAATTTGTTTGAGCATTTTAAATAATGCACCACTGCATTTATTAATCTTTTTTATAACATGTGTATATAGTGATACTTTAATTGTTTAACTACGTTGTTAATGTGTCTTTTTGGGGAAATTATATAAACAATTTTTTTACATGTAAATTGTTTTATTTGATTAATGTTGTAATGTATGTTACAACACTAAAATAGTGTTTTCAAAACATTTGTTTTTCATCTGTACATTTCAAACTGAATGGGGACTCTATTTCGGTTTATAGAAAGCCAATAGCATTACATGTATTCCATAAACCGAAAGTCTATAAACCGAAAGACATTCGGTTTATAGACTTTCGGTTTATGGAATACATGTAATGCTATTGCTATTCTATAAACTGAAAGTCTATAAACCGAATGTCTCTCGGTTTATAGACTTTCGGTTTATAGCCGAACCCCGAACTCCAACACGAACATACAGTGGAATGTCCGTGTTCGGGGTCCAAATACCGTAATGTTCGGTATGAACCTGAACAGTGCGGTTCGGGTTCGCTCAACACTAATAGGTAATAATAAAAAGACAAAACAATTAAAAATGATGTAATATATATTTGTTTTTTATTTTATATTTTACTATACTGAACTTTGGGAACCAAGTCTTGTACTGAACCTTATTATTTAGAAACAAGTTATATGTTAACAATTATCCAAACTGTTTGTAAAGTTTATATAGTACTTAATGTACCAATTATGGTTTCCAAAATAAATACATTTTAAACTGAATTTTTTTTTACTATAAGGTACATACAATTATTATATTATATATATATAAAAAAAAAGTTTTGATTAGAACATATAGATTATACAACTTGTTCTACAACATCATAAAAACAGAGCATTCCCTATCAACCCAGGTGGGTCAAATGACCCAGGTATCACTTTAATGAGGCAATCTTTTCCGAAGCTCTTGCCCACAACAGGGCAGCAGCATATTTGAATGGCATACTGCCATTCCAATAGGTCACCCACTATCCCTTAGTGTATTGATCTATGGTCAATTGAACACCACATTTCGCTGTTGCTTAGTGGCGTAATGTCAAGACATTACAGCAACACTATCTGAGCAATGGAAGTGATCTGTGGTCGCTTCCACCGCTTGTTTTAATGGAGAACATCCCTAGCATCACAAAGAGGTTAATATAACATAATAAGATTGAATGTAACCTAACAACCAGATTTTTTTTTAGAACATATGCACGTCATGAGAGAACCCGCTATTTTTATTTAAGGAGGAAATATAAGTGCTATTTAAAATAACATGCATAATATAAATCGCAAAAATTATGCAAGCGTAAAAATAACCACATTTTATTTTTTTAAGCAGAAAACAAACAAAAAATAAAAAGTAAGTATTATTTTAATTACAATTATCATGATTACCACCACTTTTAGTGCACTGAACTAGCTTACTACATGCCCGCAAAGTATTTTGTTGCAGGCATTCGGCTGTTTAAGTACTGCAAAAACAAAGATGTAGGGCCTTTACATGCTTCACAGAAGTGGCTTCAGATTGCTAAAACAAAAACAATAAATAAGATTTGAACTCTAGAATTTAATTAAACTGAATTTCACTGTTGAATTAACGGTAAGAAACAAGACTGAGAGCTCCAACTAGAGACTGAACCAATCCTCAATTCCACAAGGACATCTCTAGGAGATCAGCTATGGTTCTTGGAGCCTTTTTATTCTCTTAGATTTCTCTTAAAAGGACTATGTCAACTAAACATTGTGTATAATTAGGTTACGGTGTCCCTATAAAGATCCCCCTGTAGAAATGGAGCTACATGTAAAAATGGGTAGGAGCCAAGTCCAGGTTACCAGAAAGATCCAGAGGCCCAACTTTTATTCCTCCCACTTTTATATTTGGTAAATGTGACATCAATGTAAACTGGTTAACTGATACATATGCACAAATCCTTTTCAGAACACCCCCTATTCTCTACACTACATTATTTTCATGCTGGGGGCTATTGTGTTGATTTGACAAATAACAAATAACTTAGCAACTTTACTATTTTTCCATCTCAGCTATTTTGGTTTATGATTTGCAACTCATTTACCAATTTGCTACAACTCCTTATACATTGAACAAACCTCTCTGTTCAATAAAGAACCAATATATGGACGGTGCAGCTGACGAATAGTAATCACTTAAAAAACTGAAGTGCATAAAATCACACCAGCACTTTAAATGATCTAAAAGCACTTATGGCAATGCCTTGCTCTGGGATTATTAAATACACAGCTCCAAATGTCAACACTTTTTAGTGTGAAATATTTATTTATATGCATAATCATCTATGTAGGGTATACTGAAAATCTGAAGTATGTAATATGGATGTATTATATTTCTACTAACTAATGATACAAATATGCAAAAGTATTAATGCTAAGGTTAACTAAAATGTTAAAATAAAGATTTCACATAGAAACTCTTCCGTGGAACTAGGAAAAAGGTTATTTTTCCCTGCAAAAACAAGTGTACCATTTTTAATTATAACATCCTATTATGCAACTGAATTATCATGCATATTAAAATTATTATATTAATTAAGTTGTTATTTTTCTTTGCTATTTAAAGAAATAATTAGTTTAAGGCATAAACTTCATTTTATCCCTAGGCTCCTACTTGTAAGTATTCAGTCATTATTTTTAATGGAGAAAAATGCATCAGTGGGATAAACAGCATGTTGTGAATCCAAAGATCTCAAGAGCAGCTTAATGCTATTGATGCTTGAATTTTTTTTTTGTCTGGTCTATAATACATTTATAAATCTGTGGAAGAGACCTTGTATGCTTTTAAAAGGTTTGATTCCCTTGGCTTTCCCAGTAGGTAGCATTTTTTCTAATCACAAGTTACCGCCTTCACAGTAGTATAAATATAAATTTAATGAGCCTTAAAAATTATGTATTGTTTTTATATATATCTTACAAAAATATGTCAGTATTTTTTAATTAAGTACTTGCTTGGTAGGGAGATGAATTGTTAGTTTCAGGGGAATAAGTAATTTAAAACGTTGTAAATTATTTGACTGATGTATCGTCTGGATTTTTTTGTCTAACAATAAAGAGTTGTGTAATTTTATTACATTGAAACTGTGTTTCTGACACATGAAAAAACATGTTCTTACTTTCAAAATCACATGTATATATGAAAAAATGTTTATATACCTCAAAAATATATTGATAATGATACAGCTTGTATTCAGTGTGTTGGGGAAATCATTTTGTGTTACACTGCTCTAAAAAGATATTCCTGTGCAGCAAATTGATGTTAGAAATCCCAGGTGCATAGATGAACCGTACAATCTTCATCAGTTCACCTGGATTTAATTTTTGTAAACATTTATATGTATATTTGTTGATATTAAAGATCCATGTTAGATTAATGTGTATCCCAAATCCAGTATCAAATTTAAAATTGTTGCTTTACTTAGGTGTTAACATGAAGCATAACATTTACTTTTCAAAACTAATTATGTTAGTTTTTTTTTTCAATGGGTTCTAATGTTAAAATTTGATACTGTTTTTCAATCCTTATGCATGCTGTGTTTTCTAGCCGATTCATTAAATGAAAAGGCTTTTGGGACTGTTATTCTGGGCAAAGAATCTTGGCTTACCTTTTCTCTCTGTTACACTTTGGCTAAGATAGCTGATCCACAGAAGGCAATGCTGAGATTTAACTTGTTCTTGATCATTGTGGATTTTATAATATTTGGCATGCAAAACATTATTAATATGTGTAGCAACAGGATGGAAATTACTGAAACACTTACATTTTAATGATCTATCACAGTAAGCCAAAGAGTCCCATTTCAGCTTAAATCATACCTGTAGTAGCCCAATTACTAGTTTATTATTTAGTTCTAGTGTTAGGGACTTGCCTGATTGTGAGGTACCTTAATGCAGGTTGGCAAGCTAAGCATCTTATGGCCCTCATGTGGAGTTCTAGGCTAGTTCCTGTATTTATGTCTGTATGTCTGTTATGTTACCTTAGTGCTATTCTTTGTTTATTCTATGTTTATATCAGTGTTTGTGAATGCCTTTAAGTTTCATAGCAATGTCCTTTGTCTGTGTCACTGACTGTCCCTGCATTGTATTTGTTTGTTTTTTTTTCTTTGGCTCTGTGCTCTATTTTATTTGCTCTTAGTTTGGTTTCTGCTTTGTCCTGCTCATGTTTGATTCAGTTTTGATTCAGTCTCTTTGTAGCCCTACACTCTTTATTTAGTTTATTCTGTTTCTGCTGTTTGTATTCACTCTTCTCTGCTTGGTTTATTTCTGTCCCAGGTTGCAGCATCATGTATACTGTTACCGTTATGTTCCATGCCTGCTCCAGGATGTCTGCAGGGTTTCCTTAGTCAAAATCTTGGTTATACTGGACCTTTCACATGGCTCTGGTATGTGGTCACACCAACCTGGGGCCTCATGTTTCTGGGGGAGTGCAGTTACCCTGCACCAAATCCAGTGTTTCTCTATCCTGTACCGCAACTCCTGAACTCGGGCGCTCAGAATCCCATGTGGCTTCCTTTGCAATAAAGAACATTGCTACAAGCTATCTTCTCTCTGGGCTGCAAACATAGTCCTCATATGTTCATGGGAAGGAAAATATCAGCTTAAAGAAAAGTTTTCCATTAATTCTTTTTAACACACCTTTGAGGAAGTCCCCCTTCCTGGGCAAAACACAGCAGGTTTACATCTGTCCTGACAAAAAAAAAAATCTTCCAATGTGATTGGCAGTTGGTTAATTAAATTTCTGACATTTGAATATACTTCTGTACTATGTGTGTTTAAGTTAAATTATATTTTTTGCTAAAATCTATTGCTTAAACTGTATTTTAACCTCAGAACAAGCAAAATAAAGTATGCAAACCTTTCATAGCTAATTCTGTCCTGTGTGTGAGTTTTAAAATATCTTTATTTAAACAAAATGACCATTGTGGATGTACTGTACGAAAAAACTGTCTGACAGATTTCATGTATGTGACTAGGTCTTGTGACCATATTAAAATATCTGTGACTTTGGTGAATACCCCTATGTTATTTTCCATAAAAAATAAATAAATTGAGAAATACAGAAAACTGTCTAAAAACTGGTGTGGCAAAACAGAGATGTACAGGAATGTACAGAAAACAGGAAAGCAAAGCCTAAACATGAGTTATTGTGAAGTTGGAGAACCCACTTCCAAATCCCTAACTCAATTCTCATTTGACCTTTGGAAAGTCTTTTATCTTTCTGTGCCCTAGGCATCAGGCATACGATTGAAATCTCTGAAAGAAGATGAATCAGCATGTATATTTCTATGTTCTTCTATACTATAAAGAAACAGGGGAAAATACAATGATCCATATACATTAATTCTGTATGAAATGTATGAGCATTATTGTAAAAGCCAGGAAAGTCGCTGTTGCACTAAGAAATACAAATTTTCCTATATTGTAACTTGTATAAAAATCACTGCTTGTATGTTGTTCTAATATTGTTTTTAAACATTTCAGTAATTTTTAAATTATTGTTAATACACATTAAACCATGTTCTCTTTTTTTTAACATATCTTTTATTTTATCAAATTTTTTCCACTTTTCTCAAAAAATAAAAATAACATACAAGTGTACAATTCTGAACTTGGGCTATTATCAAGCTACAAGCTTCAGATAGAAAACAATCTCAATGTGCTGGATAATTCAGACGATGTTACAATATTTGTGATTAATTATATATTATATTCTATAATATAACAGCAAAAGGAGAAATATTACAAACATATAAAACAAATATGCAACGTTCACTTCGGATTGAGACAAGTTGATGTTACTAATCTTTAAGTATTATTGTTATCAAATAGGTTATAATTTACAGTCACCATGCATATTCTCTACCCCTTCATTGATCTCGGGCCAGCGCTTTTATGCATTGTTTCCCTACTTCTTTATTGGCTACCTTTACAGTTTTATTATAGGTGATTCCGCTCACCATTTTTAGTTGGTAATACAGTTGAATTTTTATTTCCTTCCAGCTAGGGATTTGTTTTGACTTCCATTTTCTCGCAACCAAGATTTTTGATGCAGTCAGGAAGTGTGAAACAAAAGCTTTTCCCCATTTTTTGCCCCAGGTAGATTCAGGTGTAATAATAACGTTTCAGGACTCATTGGAACAGAAATATTGCACAACTGAAAGTTTAACCCTCATCTCATCCCAAAAAGGGATGTGTAGGGCAGCTCCACCAAATGTGAATAAAATCACTTTTCTGTTTATGACACCTCCAGCAAGTTCCTTGGAACTTGGAAAGGTGTTTTTGAGTGGCTTTAATGAAACCTATAACTTTAAGAGGTTTTCTCCTGCCGTTTTGATGTGAGTGCACTGATCTTTGGATTTTGTATAACTATTTGGTCTCAGCAGCACCCCCTCATAACATATGCTAGTTTATTTCGAGTGCATTTCTTTTAGATTTGTTTACATATATATGTGTGCAGAGGCGTCCTGAAGGGAGATGCGGACAGCACCGGGTGACACCCGTGCTGCCGGCATCCTCCTGCAGTGCATCATTGCGACCGGACATTACCTTATGTCATATCTGGTGCCCGTGTTTCCCTCCTCCATGCAGGAGGGAAGACTGCACGGAGGAGATGACCGGGAACACGTAGCAGCCAGGAGGCAAGTGCTGGGGGGAGGTGGCTTTTAATATAATGAGCAAAATACTGGCATATTGAATGGCAAAATACTGGCATACTGAGTGGCAATGGCTAAATACTGGCATATTGAGTGGCAAATACTGGCTCATTGAATGGCTAAATACTGGCATATTCAATTGCAAAATACTGGCATATTGTGTGGAAAATTACTGGCATATTCAATGGCTAAATACTGACATATTGAGTGGGAACACACTGGCATATTGAATGCATAAATACTGGCATACTGATTTGCGAAATACTGGCATGTTGAGTGGAAAAATACTGGCATATTGAATGGCGAAATAATACTGGCAGCTGAATGGAAAATAACTCTGGTATATTGAATGGCGAAATACTGGCATGTTGAGTGGCAAAATACTGGCATACTGAATGACAAAATACCGGCATATTAAATGGCAAAATACTGGCATATTAAATGGCAACATATTGCATATATTAAATGGCGAAATACTGGCATATTGAATGACAAAATACTGGCATATTGAATGGAGAAAATCTGGCATAGTGAGTGACAAAATACTGGCATACTGAATGTCAAAATACTGGAATATTGAATGGCAAAATAATACTATCATATTGAATTGCAAAATAATACTGGCATATTGACTGAACAAATACTGGCATATTGAATGCCAAAACAATACTTGCATATTTAAAGGCAAAATAATACTTGTATATATTAAATGGCAAAATACTGGCATATTAAATGGCAAATTACTGGCATACTGAATGACAAAATACTGGCGTATATTAAATGGCTGAATAATACTTGTATATTATTGGGCAAATTGGATGTGGCTTATTATTGACAAAATAATACTGTGATATTATTGGGCAGTTTGGCTGTGGCATATTAATGGCAGAATAATGCTGGCACATTATTGGGCAAATTCGCTGTGGTTTATTAATGCCAAAATAACACTGGCATATTATTGGCCAAATTGGCTGTGGCATATTAATGGGAAAATAATAATGGTATATTATTGGGAAAATTGGCTGCGGCATATTAAATGGCAAAATAATACTGGCATATATTTGGGCAAATTGGCTGTGGAATATTGAATTGTTTACATTTATATGTGTGCAGTGGCATCCTGAAAGGGCATGCAGACTGCACCGGGTGACACCCGTGCTGACGGCATCCTCCCGCAGTGCATCATTGCGACCAGACATTACCTTATGTCATATCTGGTGCCTGTGTTTACCTCCCCCATGCAGGAGGAAAGACAGCACGGAGGAGATGACCGGGAACATGGAGCAGCCAGTAGGCAAGTACTGGTGGGAGGTGGGTTTTAATATAATGAGCAAAATAATGGATATTGAATGGCAAGATACTGGCATATTGTATGGCAAAATACTGGCATACTGAGTGGCAAAATACTGGCATACTGAGGGCAAAATACTGGCATGTTGAGTGGCAAAATACTGACATACTGAATGGCAAAATAATGGCATACTGAATGGCAAAATAATACTGATATATTTAATGGTAAAATAATACTGGCATATTGAATGGCGAAATACTGGCAAATTGAATGGCAAAATAATATCGGCATATTGAATGGTGAAATACTGGCATATTAAGTGGCAAAATACTGGCATATTGAGTAGCAAAATACTGGCATACTGAATGGCAAAATAATACTGGTATATTGAATGGCGAAATACTGACATATTGAATGGCAAAATACTGGCATATTGTATGGCAAAATACTGACATACTGAGTGGCAAAGCACTGGCATATTGAATGGCTAAATACTGGATTACTGAGTGGCAAAATATTGGCATATTGAGTGGCAAAATACTGGCATATTGAATGGCAAAATACTGGCAAATTGAATGCAAAATAATATCGGCATATTGAATGGTGAAATACTGGCAGATTAAGTGGCAAAATACTGGCATATTGAATGGCAAGATAATACTGGCAGCTGAATGGCAAAATAATACTGGCATATTGAATGGTGAAATACTACGATATTGAGTGACAAAATACTGGCTTACTGAATGTCAAAATACTGGAATAGTGAATGCAAAATAATACTAGCATATTTGAAAGGATTAATTTGGATCTGTGAGGGTTAAAAGCCGACAGTGTGTCAAAGAAGCTGATGTCTGCAGCACCTTCTGGAAGGCCAGATCACGCCAGTAGCATAATTGTTATTAGAATGGTCTTATCTTACTATTCCAAGGCTAGAACAGAGGTTTCTGGAACATCAACAAATTGTCTCTGAAAGTTCTGTAATTTTCCTATAAGAACGACTTTTGTAACACTATTTTACATATTACGTTTTAAGTGTATTTTCTTATAAAACTCGCCTTTCTGCATATTATAATATTATAATAACCAATTATATCGTAGTAACTAATGTTTTTATCTTCGTATAAATAAGCTTGTTTAAACAATTAAAATCAGAGTTGTTTCACAGTTGCATTGGTGTCGGTCTCAGTTATTCACTGTGAGATAGCTCTCCTGGATCCAGTATTTACAAGTCAAACCAAGACGGTCGCATTAAGGGACAGAGGAAATTTCCTTACAATTTGGGGGCTCGTCCGGGATCGGGAAGGTCATCCTTTGTCCGGTAAGATATACTTTTTTTTGGTTTATCTATCGGACTGAGGGCACTGGCCAAATCCCGATCCTTATATTTGTGTGTCAGGGACATACATCCTTAAAATATTTGTTGTTTTTGTTTTTGTGTCCGGGACACATAACCAGATCTCAGGGAGATCCTTATATTACACAGATCTCAGGGAGATCCTTACATTCACGTGTCAGGGACACATACACAGATCTCAGGGAGATCCTTACATTCACGTGTCAGGGACACATACACAGATCTCAGGGAGATCCTTACATTCACGTGTCAGGGACACATACACAGATCTCAGGGAGATCCTTACATTCACGTGTCAGGGACACATACACAGATCTCAGGGAGATCCTTACATTCACGTGTCAGGGACACATACACAGATCTCAGGGAGATCCTTACATTCACGTGTCAGGGACACATACACAGATCTCAGGGAGATACTTACATTCACGTGTCTGGGACACATACACAGATCTCAGGGAGATCCTTACAGTCTCAGGGAGGCTAACACACAGATCTCAGGGAGATCCTCACAGTCTCAGGGAGGCTAACACACAGATCTCAGGGAGATCCTCACAGTCTCAGGGAGGCTAACACACAGATCTCAGGGAGATCCTCACAGTCTCAGGGAGGCTAACACACAGATCTCAGGGAGATCCTCACAGTCTCAGGGAGGCTAACACACAGATCTCAGGGAGATCCTTATATTCACGTGTCAGGGACACATACACAGATCTCAGGGAGATCCTTACAGTCTCAGGGAGGCTAACACACAGATCTCAGGGAGATCCTTACAGTCTCAGGGAGGCTAACACACAGATCTCAGGGAGATCCTTACAGTCTCAGGGAGGCTAACACACAGATCTCAGGGAGATCCTTACAGTCTCAGGGAGGCTAACACACAGATCTCAGGGAGATCCTTACAGTCTCAGGGAGGCTAACACACAGATCTCAGGGAGATCCTCACAGTCTCAGGGAGGCTAACACACAGATCTCAGGGAGATCTTTCACTTTATTACCAGGGGTATTATACACTTAAATTTACAGTCTCAGGGAGACTAGACTATTCTTGGTTTGGCTTGTTTAATTATAATTTTGCATATTAATTGTATATTTGTGTTCATATATAAGGTTAATTATAAAGTCATAAGAAACCATAGACGGGTGGTAAGTGTACGTCTAAGGAAATTTACTGTATTTACTGTATTCTCTTATATGTGGTAAGTGTTTTATATTTAGTGGAGTAGAGCGGACATATCTCCTGAATCAATCAAAAATGAGCGCTCAATGAAAAAAAAAATAGGCACGTTCTGCCGCTAGTATAATAATTTTTGAATGATTTTTGAGTAACGGTCTTCTAAGCTATATTCATCAGTGTGATGAGAAGTTTCATAGTAAGTAATTTTAATAGTGTATGCAAGACAAGTTTTGAATTAATTTGTTGCTGTAAGTAAGTAAAATAGAAATATTTGTGTGTAAAACAGCAAGAGTCATATAGTGTCCAAGGTATCTCTTGGACATCATGTTAAATATACGTGATCAATCCATTGGATAGTATAACAGCTATAAAATATTTTAAAATCTATCCAGCCAGTTTTATGTTCTGGCAAAAACAATCTAAAACTTGCATGATGCTAATTTAAAGACACAGACTATGTTTTTAACAGGTTTTACATGTTACATATTAGAAATGTTTATTTGTTTATGGTACATTCTTCCTTTTTGTATTTAGGTATCTTGACAAGTATTACATTTTTTTGTAGTTTAGAAGGATTTTTGTGTTTTAAGCTTTTAATTTAGATTTTCCCCAAGATAAGATATCACATTTTCCAATACTCTAGATAAAGTAATTAGATAAGTGAAGATGCCTTCATTGTAAGGTTGTATTTGTATCCAGTGGTGTATCTTGATTTTGTGCTGCCCTAGGCAGACAAAATCCGGGCACCCCCCTACCCAAGCTGCACACCCACGTTACACACCTAAGACATGCCCCATCACCTCCATTACATGACCCCACATCACACATAACATTCAGACTCACATCAAGCTCATACTCCCATCACACACACACTCCCATCACACTCAGTCACACACTCCTACTCCCATCACACTCAGTCACACACAGCCTCACATCACACACAGACTCCCATCACACTCAGTCATACACAGTCTCACATCACACACAGACTCCCATCACACTCAGTCATACACAGCCTCACATAACACACTCTTCCATCACACTCAGTCAAACACACTGTCTCCCATCACACACACTCTGACTCCCATCACACTCAGTCACACACTCTGACTCCCATCACACTCAGTCACACACAGACTCCCATCACACTCAGTCACACACAGACTCCCATCACACTCAGTCACACACAGCCTCCCATCACACTCAGTCACACACAGACTCCCATCACACTCAGTCACACACAGCCTCCCATCACACACAGACTCCCATCACACACAGACTCCCATCACACACAGACTCCCATCACACTCATACTCACAACCACCGTTTTCCATTTGAACCAGCTTACCTTCTGCTGTACTGTGACAGGCAGGGGGCGGAGACTTTACACTGGCGCGTGTGACGGGGAACGAAGGGAGGGGCAGTGAGGAAGCCCGATCAGGACAAGCAGCACCGGGTGAGGGGAAGAACGAAAGGAGCAGTGGGGGTGGGAAAGGGAGGGGGTAGGAAGGTAAGAGAGAGGGAGGGAACAACTTTTAACAAAACGGAGAAGAATCTAAAAATCTTCACCGCACCAGAAGTGTTTAAAGCACCAGTGTGCTTTAACAACCTCTGGGAAAGTGCCGCCCTAAACAAGGCGCCGCCCTAGGCGAGCGCCTTGTTTGCCTCGCGGTAGATACACTACTGTTTGTATGCACAGATGCACATATACAGATGTGTTTTAGATTTAAACAGAATTTCAGAGTTGGTACTAGAGAAAGACTTGAGTAACGTTTATTCGTAATAAAGGTTAAGGTGTGAATTTTGTGTTGTAAAGATAAACTGTTGAAGGCTTTGTGGGCCATGGAAATGGCAATTGCTGGACATAAAAGGTTTTTGTATGTTGTAGAAGGTGAGAGGTCATGTTGCAAATATGTACAAAGAGAAGATGTTATGGTCTAAGAATATGACCGTTAGGATTTTAAAGTGAATATTAATTTATAGGAAGATATAAGTAATAATGTGAAATATGGTGATACATGGTGAGAGAATATTGAGATGTTGTTTAAAGTTTTAGATGCAAGACAAGTTTTTAATATGATATATGAGAATGTACGTATGTCAGTGATAAGTGGAAAGAATTAGCGAGTGTCGTGTTATGTGACAAGTTGTGTTGTGTTGTTAGAGTTGTAGGAGTTAATAGTGAAGTTAAGAGAAAGCTTCCCCAGAAGCCCCCCTTCTCTCTGACAGTCTATTTGCAGATAAGAGAATTGTAGCTGCAGCTGCAAAATTATTATTTTTTCTTTTTGTGAAGGGAGGGGGAGAACGGGCCAGAATTACTGTTACTGTTAGTTATTGAGAAGTTCTGTGTGTTATGTGCTATGGTTATATAGTCTAATCATGATATTATTTGTCCTAATGGTAAAGCGATACATAATTATTATGTATGAGAACATATTCTGACATTATCAATTGATATACTATGATTATAAGATGGTAATAATATTTCAAGAACAAAGAATGGTTCAGTTTGACAAGTTTTAACAACACAGGTTAGCAGTAATAATATGTTTTAATTATATTTTAATGTGAAGATTAATAAGATGTTTAGTGAAATATTGCATGTTACTAACTGGAATTTTTTCGAGTTTTATTTTCATATAGATTAAAGCTGGACAGCCAACAAAAGAAAAGTTCAAAGTGCACCAACGAATTTAATGCTGATCATAACTATTTCTAAAGAAAAGTTTTTTTTTAAAAGAAGAAAAAGTTTTCCAATTCATGTAACTGGATTCTCACCAAATTTATCGGAATATATTGTTCAAATCAACTCCTGGATCCACGTTATTTACGTAAAGCACATTCCTGTACTGACAAACAGGCCAACAAAGGAGCAGCAATTTAGTGTCTTGATGGGCATAATAATCCCTGACCACTAGCCAACATAAGCCAAGATGTTACCTTAATGGGTAACTCGTAAACAAATCACCCAGGAGTCTGCAACAGATACAACAGTCTACGACAGATCATCATTGTTGGGAAGTATATTTTCATTGCGTATATATGTATAAAATTGTTATTGATGATTTGTAATCTTTGTCGTAAAGATTGGTTTAATTGTGATATTATGGGTATGTTTAGAGTATAGTGAAATGTTTAAATGTAACAATTAGACCGACTCTAACAAACAGGATTGAGTTGACCTATAAAGAAATTATATTGTTATAGTATTTTTGCAGAATTTTATATAGAGAATGTTAGGAAGTTTTTTTCAGATATTTAAAAAAAAAAAAAAAAAAGTTTGGATTATGGATTTAAGTAGTAAGTTAAAAAGTGTTCACAGGTAATCCGTGAGATCCCCTGGGACTGGGAAATTGGCTAGTATCACTTGGAGCGAAACTTGTAAGTGGTTTGGCATGTGTGAGATCAGTGTTGCTAATTGTCTGTGTTTATGTTTGTTTCAAGGGTCTCATCCTCAAGTGCATCCTGACCACTGACATCATGCCCCTACGAGAAGAATGGAAGACACTGCTCAGATATTCCCCATTATGGAAGCTTACAATGCAACTAAGCTGGATGACCTACCAATGTGTGAAATCGAGGAAGTGTGCCTTATCACCTTGGATACAATGATTGTGTTGACCAGGCAACTCCTGATGGTTATCCTTAAAAACAGACAATGTCAATTTCTAAGAATAAAAGGGGAGAAGAGTATGAATATTATATGGACTGTAGGGGCCTCTGGAGTCACGTCGTGGATGGGAGACCATATTGTTTTGTCCGCTGCCATTTTGTCTGACTGACGCTTTATGTTCTGAATGTATGCCATTTTGTGTGTTCTGAATGCATGTTCAGCTTTGCTCCAAGTCACTTTAAAGTATTTAGTCAACAACAGTCCTGGGGAATGGCAAACTCCGGAATAATATGTTTTATTTTTTACATATATTTATTGGTTTTAGACAACTGACAACTAATACCATTAGGGGTTTTATTAGGCAGGGTAAGAGAAGCAATGAACAACAGATATTTAATTTAGTTTTGTGGCCACATGTGTTTTTGGGTCATCAGGCCATGCCATTATGTTATATTATGTAACATATTTAGATAGTTACGGCAGGCCTTCCATATTTAAGAGAGAGATACTTTTTTAATTTTTTAGATTATAAGTCCAATATCTCTGCTGAGCGAAGCCAAGGTCTGCACAGTCGCCAAAGGTCTAAACCTAATCAGTATTGTCCAGAGGCAGTCCGGTAAAACAGGACAGCCATAGTCGGTTATTATATGCTTTATTATGGATGTGGTATTTTTGATTGAAACAAACCTACCCATTGATCCCCAACAACATACCCCTGAAGGATACCGACAGTATTTACAGATCTATAGACAGAAGCAAAAGGGGAAGAACCATATTATATGAATCATATGGTTCTAAGAGGGGATTGAAAGGATTAATTTGGATCTGTGAGGGTTAAAAGCCGACAGTGTGTCAAAGAAGCTGATGTCTGCAGCACCTTCTGGAAGGCCAGATCACGCCAGTAGCATAATTGTTATTAGAATGGTCTTATCTTACTATTCCAAGGCTAGAACAGAGGTTTCTGGAACATCAACAAATTGTCTCTGAAAGTTCTGTAATTTTCCTATAAGAACGACTTTTGTAACACTATTTTACATATTACGTTTTAAGTGTATTTTCTTATAAAACACGCCTTTCTGCATATTATAATATTATAATAACCAATTATATCGTAGTAACTAATGTTTTTATCTTCGTATAAATAAGCTTGTTTAAACAATTAAAATCAGAGTTGTTTCACAGTTGCATTGGTGTCGGTCTCAGTTATTCACTGTGAGATAGCTCTCCTGGATCCAGTATTTACAAGTCAAACCAAGACGGTCGCATTAAGGGACAGAGGAAATTTCCTTACAATATTGAATGACAAAATACTGGCATTTTGAGTGGCAAAATAATAATGGTATATTGAATGGCAAAATAATACTGGCATATTGAATGCCAAAATAATACTGGCATACTGACTGACAAAATAGTGGCATATTGAATTCCAAAATAATACTGGCATATTTAATGGTAAAATAATACTGGTATATATAAAATGGCAAAATATTGGCATATTGAATGACAAAATCCTGGCGTATATTAAATGGCAGAATAATACTGGTATATTATTGGGCAAATGGCTGTGGCTTATTATTGACAAAATAATACTGTCATATTATTGGGCAGTTTGGCTGTGGCATATTAATGGCAGAATAATGCTGGCACATTATTGGGCAAATTCGCTGTGGTTTATTAATGCCAAAATAACACTGGCATATTATTGGTCAAATTTGCTGTGGCATATTAAATGGCAAAATAATACTGGCATATAATTGGGCAAATTGGCTGTGGAATATTGAATTGTTTACATTTATATGTGTGCAGTGGCATCCTGAAGGGGCATGCGGACTGCATCGGGTGACACCCGTGCTGCCGGCAGCCTCCCGCAGTGCATCATTGCGACCAGACATTACCTTATGTCATATCTGGTGCCTGTGTTTACCTCCCCCATGCAGGAGGAAAGACAGCACGGAGGAGATGACCGGGAACATGGAGCAGCCAGTAGGCAAGTACTGGTGGGAGGTGGGTTTTAATATAATGAGCAAAATAATGGATATTGAATGGCAAAATACTGGCATACTGAGTGGCAAAATACTGGCATACTGAGGGCAAAATACTGGCATGTTGAGTGGCAAAATACTGACATACTGAATGGCAAAATAATGGCATACTGAATGGCAAAATAATACTGATATATTTAATGGTAAAATAATACTGGCATATTGAATGGCGAAATACTGGCAAATTGAATGGCAAAATAATATCGGCATATTGAATGGTGAAATACTGGCATATTAAGTGGCAAAATACTTGCATATTGAGTGGCAAAATACTGGCATACTGAATGGCAAAATAATACTGGTATATTGAATGGCGAAATACTGACATATTGAATGGCAAAATACTGGCATATTGTATGGCAAAATACTGACATACTGAGTGGCAAAGCACTGGCATATTGAATGGCTAAATACTGGAATACTGAGTGGCAAAATATTGGCATATTGAGTGGCAAAATATTGGCATATTGAGTGGCAAAATACTGGCATACTGAATGGCAAAATAATACTGGTATATTGAATAGTAAAATAATACTGGCATATTGAATGGCAAAATACTGGCAAATTGAATGCAAAATAATATCGGCATATTGAATGGTGAAATACTGGCAGATTAAGTGGCAAAATACTGGCATATTGAATGGCAAGATAATACTGGCAGCTGAATGGCAAAATAATACTGGCATATTGAATGGTGAAATACTACGATATTGAGTGACAAAATACTGGCTTACTGAATGTCAAAATACTGGAATAGTGAATGCAAAATAATACTAGCATATTGAATGACAAAATACTGGCATTTTGAGTGGCAAAATAATAATGGTATATTGAATGGCAAAATAATACTGGCATATTGAATGCCAAAATAATACTGGCATACTGACTGACAAAATAGTGGCATATTGAATTCCAAAATAATACTGGCATATTTAATGGTAAAATAATACTGGTATATATAAAATGGCAAAATATTGGCATATTGAATGACAAAATCCTGGCGTATATTAAATGGCAGAATATTACTGGTATATTATTGGGCAAATGGCTGTGGCTTATTATTGACAAAATAATACTGTCATATTATTGGGCAGTTTGGCTGTGGCATATTAATGGCAGAATAATGCTGGCACATTATTGGGCAAATTCGCTGTGGTTTATTAATGCCAAAATAACACTGGCATATTATTGGTCAAATTTGCTGTGGCATATTAAATGGCAAAATAATACTGGCATATAATTGGGCAAATTGGCTGTGGAATATTGAATTGTTTACATTTATATGTGTGCAGTGGCATCCTGAAGGGGCATGCGGACTGCATCGGGTGACACCCGTGCTGCCGGCAGCCTCCCGCAGTGCATCATTGCGACCAGACATTACCTTATGTCATATCTGGTGCCTGTGTTTCCCTCCTCCATGCAGGAGGAAAGACAGCACGGAGGAGATGACCGGGAACATGGAGCAGCCAGTAGGCAAGTACTGGTGGGAGGTGGGTTTTAATATAATGAGCAAAATACTGGCATATTGTATGGCAAAATACTGACATACTGAGTGGCAAAACACTGGCATATTGAATGGCTAAATACTGGCCTACTGATGGCAAAATACTGGCATATTGAGTGGCAAAATACTGGCATACTGAATGGCAAAATACTGGCATGTTGAGTGGAAAAATACTGGCATATTGAATGGCAAAATACTGGCATACTGAATGGCTAAATAATACTGGTATATTGAATGGTAAAATAATACTGGCATATTGAATGGCAAAAAACTGACATATTGAATGGCAAAATACTGGCATATTGTATGGCAAAATACTGACACTTAGTGGCAAAACACTGGCTTATTGAATGGCTAAATACTGGCATACTGAGTGGCAAAATATTGGCATATTGAGTGGCAAAATACTGGCATACTGAATGGCAAAATACTGGCAAATTGAATGGCAAAATAATATCGGCATATTGAATGGTGAAATACTGGCATATTAAGTGGCAAAATACTGGCATATTGAATGGCAAGATAATACTCTCAGCTGAATGGCAAAATAATACTGGCATATTGAATGGTGAAATACTAGCATTTTGAGTGACAAAATACTGGCTTACTGAATGTCAAAATACTGGAATATTGAATGCATAATAATACTAGCATATTGAATGACAAAATACTGGCATTATGAGTGGCAAAATAATACTGGCATATTGAATGGCAAAATAATACTGGAATATTGAATGCCAAAATAATACTGGCATACTGACTTACAAAATAGTGGCATATTGAATTCCAAAATAATACTGGTATATATTAAATGGCAAAATATTGGCATATTGAATGACAAAATCCTGGTGTATATTAAATGGCAGAATAATACTGGTATATTATTAGGCAAATGGCTCTGGCTTTTTCTTGATAAAAATAATACTGGCATATTATAGGGCAGTTTGGCTGTGGCATATTAATGGCAAAATAATACTGGTATATTATTGGGCAAATTGACTGTGGCATATTAAATGGCAAAATAATACTTGCATATAATTGGGCAAATCAACTGTGGAATATTGAATTAAAAAATAATACTGGCATATTGAATGGCAAAATACTGGCAGATTGAGTGGCAAAATACTGGAATATTGATTGGCAAAATAATACTGGTATAATGAATGGCAAAATAATACTGGCATATTGAATGGCAAAATACTGGCATATTGAATGGCAAAATAATACTGGCAGCTGAATGGCAAAATAATGTTGGCATATTTAATGGCAAAATACTGCCATATATTAAATGGCGAAATACTGGCATATTGAATGACAAAATTCAGGAGTTTATTAAATGGCAGAATAATGCTGGCACATTATTGGGAAAATTGGCTGTGTTTTATTATTGACAAGGGACACTGGCTATTTCTGTGGGGCAAAGTGACACTGTGGTATGTTCTGTGGTGCATTGAGTTCTGTAGGTGCAAAAGGAGTGCAAGCCAAGTGCTGTGGGTGAAATATAGGAGCATGGCAAGTGCTGTGGGTATTGTAGGTACATTGTGGGTGCAGAGGAAGGGTATAAAAACAAGGAATGCAATTTTTCAATAACATTTTTATTACATATAATATTCAAAAATAAAATAGGTATAAATGCAACTAGTTATAGAGAGAGAGATAGAGAGAGATGTCTGTGTGCATAGATATTTATTGTTTTAGAGTTGTACAATTGTCACCTCATGGAGCTCCTGTTTGTCACATAATTAATGGCAGCCCCATGTGTGGCAAATTTATTGGGCCCCATGTATGGCATATTTATTGGGCCCCATGTGTGGCATAATTAAGGGGCACTTGTGTGTGGCATTACTATGGTTCGCTTGTGTGTTGCATAATTAAGGGGCTCCTGTGTGTGGCATAATTAATTGGGCTCTGATGTGAGTTATAATTAATATAGCTCTGGCGTGGCATAATTTATGGGGGTCTGGGGTGGCATAATTTATGGGGCTGTTGTGTGTGGCATAGTTATGGGGCTCCTGTGTGTGGCATAGTTAATGGGCTCCTGTGTGTGGCATAATTTGTGGGGCTCCTGTATGTGGAATATTAAATGGGCCATCTGAGTGGCTTTACTAAGGAATCTGTTTGGCATGGTACTGGAGGAAATCCAGGGGGGTGACACCATGAGTTATCGCACCGGATGACACCAACCCTAGTGACGCCTCTGTATGTGTGTGTGTTTGTGTTATTTAATCTTAAGAAAGGGATTTTAAGGTAGGAACATGCAAATGTTTTTGTTTTAAGTATAGATTTCAATATTTTTAAGTGTGTATATTTTTAGGATGAGTATTTACAATAACTCCTAAACTAGGAGTATTATTTATGATTACAATATGAAAATATATTATATTATATATTTTTTATTTAAATAGCATCCTAGCATAATTTGCATTTTGCTTAATAATATATATTTATATCATTACACTACATTATGAATAATAACAAATGAATATATATGAATACATATGTAAAAGTTCAAAGTATTATATGTAATAAATATTATATAGAAAAACATGTACTCAGAAATGTAGAAACAAGGTTGTGTAACTTAGTCACATCAGGTATGTAACATGCTGTATAATTGAAACCCTTCAGGTATGCAGCATGTTGACATAAGACTTAAAAGATCTGACCCATGAATGTAAACAGTATGTCCACCTATTCTCAGAAACCCTCAAACATGAGGGAACTCCGGGCTCCACCTCCCAGGCTGCTGGTAAAGGTTGGGACACATGCATGTATCACATAAAAATCTCTGGTTCACCAGGTGCTCAGATTTAGCCTCTAGATTCGAGGGAAACAGAGGTATATACAAACAAAAAAATCAGCACACGGGTAACAGGATCCAGATTATTCGATAAATACATGATGCATGTCTGTCAGGATTCCTCTGAAGGAAATGTAATGCTTGGAACACAACTGCAGAATTAATAAGTAGTGGTCTCTTTAAGATGACTTCCCACAGAAGCAGAAGCAGAAATAGCAGCAATTAGAACTAACAAGGATAAAAAGTAACTTTGAAATAAGGAGGAAAAATAACTGGTACGGAATTTTGGTTTTATATGAAGCAGCACAATAATAGTAATTCAGAGTACTTGATGCAATTCACATGAACTTGCAAATAAAATGAATAAAGGAATAAGTGTTACTGATACTTGCAGTAAGATGTTAATCAATCTTCACTGAAGGGAGCATGCAATAAGAATAATCCGTTTAAACGTTCCGTGGTCAAAGGTTTAGAGAAGTCAGCAAAGTAGTTTACAGGATATCCAAAGTTCAGGGTTGTAGATTACAGCGTGGTACAAAAAGGAAGCAGGATTCAGCAACAGGTAAGTCAGTAGAGTAAAGCTAAGCCAGCACTAGAGACTGTTTACAAATAACTCAGCATCAGTCTCTGGGTGGGGTCTCCTTTTATGGCAAGGGATGATTGCATCATGCAAAAAAGGGGCGGGGCCAAATACCACTAACCTTGAAGTAATGGGGAAGCAAGTGATGATTGAGAAAAATTAATAAAGCGGTAAAAACTGAACTATAGTAGGTGTACAGTCTGAGAGGAGGTCTGACAATGTCCACCACTTGATAGAGCTAAACAGAGCAAAGAAATTATTTATGATCACCAGCTGGGTACATTGTAGAGGAATTGATATCTCTTTCCCGATTCTGTGTGTGGTGTTGCATGGCCGTTCTTAGTTGGTGGAGCGATTTGTCCAGTTAATTCCCATAACGAACAAGACTCCTCCATGCTAGTTAAGAAACCCCGGTCATCTTTTGTAGAGGAATAGAGAAGTATGTGGGCCTTAGGCCTGCATTATAGAATATAGAATATTAGGTAGAACACAGTGGAACTCTACTGAATACTGACACACATCTAGGACTAGCTATGCATTTGTAAAGTAACCCTTATGTTGGCTATAACTAGGCAGTGTTGTATCAACAGTCTTATGACAAAGTAGGAAATCATGACCAAGTAGTCAGCTCAGAAATAGGTTGGAATCAATGAGTGAGAAATTTTACTAAATGATCAAAGACTAGGATTTGTACTGAGGTAAAGCAGTTCTTATTAAAAAATGTAATATCACTAGTATGTTATTAATTTAGTTAATTAATAATGAATTTATTAATTTAATTATAAAGTAGCATTATATCTAAAGCAACATGAGTACAGCATTCACTCCAATAAACTGTAAACATCAGATAAAAGCAATATATAGAGATAAATGCAGGTATAATACTAACAGTGATACCAACTAGTGTTTCGGTATCTGTTCCAAATATGATTTACTTATTTTGTAAATTAACTTTAGCTGATGTGTGTACATTGTTATTATTCGTTTTTGTTTATGCATTTATTTGTTGCTTTTATACTTGTGTATGATTGATTTTTAATAGCATTTTCTATTTTTTTATATTCTGTGGAGCACTGTCTCTTTTCTATTAAATTTGTCTTTATGTCTCAGAGTAGTTAGGTCATCCTAGTTTATAGAGATAAACTGATGTGGTCGCATTTCAGAAGTGGAGATAGGGAACAAGACTCAACTCTCTAACAGTTTTCATTTATTTATGGTTGCTGTTGAACCCATTGCCTTCTGACCTTACCTCCTGAAAATGATCACCTTTATGCAGCCTAAAGTGGAGTCGCCCGCTACTTTACACCATTTTAGAGTAAAAAAGGCTTAGAGGACCCCACAAGAGGCATTGTCCAATGTACTGGGTAAATTCCGCAAATTGCAAACAATTTGGCCTTTATATATTTTTACTGGAGACAGGTGCAGATGTATTTTGAAAATACTGGTATTTGATGTCCTATCTGCATCCACACTGCTATGGAGATGTTATGTGCCCAGTGTTATGTTCAGTAGTTCCCACCTGTGGATTACTTCTCCCCACTCTCACCCCTTTTCTTTCCCTTCTCTTCCTCTCCCTCTCCCCTCCCTTTTATGTCCTTTTCACCACTATTATCCTCTACTGATACCTTATAAGTTGGATAATTTGAAGTTTTAATATATATTGATTAGGTGGCCCATCTTGTAGGGTTCATTATGCATGCTCCGCTAAAGTGGCCCACCATCTTGTGTGTCTACCAACAAAAGAAAAACATAGAAGTCTGTCTGTAATGTCTTCAATAGTGTGTGTACTCTAATTTAATTTGGCGAGTTTGTGTGACCTGAATAAAACTATAATAAAAAAAAAATAAAGGAGTTTTACTAACTTTATTAAAGACCAACTTAATAACAGGCCTTGCGTTTTTTTTACCTCGTCTGCCTCACAGAGTGCAAAGGCTCTTCAGACTGAATTTGCTCAGACATGAGAAACACTCCATATTTCATATTGTATACATTTTAAAAATTACCTGTATGTGCAGTAACAATGGAAACCACCTATTATAGCCATAATTACCATGAAGAGATAGTGGTCTCATCAGCAGTACAGTATTTAAAAATAGAACAATATGGAGGTAGGAATATGAAGACACTTTTAATTGCCTAGCTCATCAGCAACACATTTCATGTGCTGTGGCTGACTGTGGATGGTCTAATGAGAGAAAGAATTTCTTAGCAGCTGCAAGGTTTTTTATAATGGTTTCTTAATTGCACAGATAATTATATTTGATGAAAGGTAGCATTTTTGATGTGGGTATAGATGACAAGATAGTTTTTTTTTTTTAGTGAAGATGTATAAATACAATACAAATAAAACATATTTTTATAAAGAAATATCCTATTGTGTAGCACATAAAATAATACATTTTATCACAGATAAATACACCATGTCATCAACAAAGGGTATCTGCAGACCCAACCTCGAACAACCTAATGCCCTGGTGCTTCTTCTGCCTTTAAGATGACTACATACATAAATTTACAGCCATGAGAAAAAGAAAGTACACCCTCTTTGAATTCTATGCTTTTACATATCAGGACATAATAACAATTATATTTTCCTTAACACATCTTAAAATTAGGTAAATACAACCTAAGGTGAACAATAACACATGGCATACTAAGCTGATCAAATCCCCATATCAAATTAATGATAATTTGATAATGATCAAAAATCCCCATATCTGTAAAAAGAAACACCATTTGTGTGCCATGAGGTTGGGCAGGGAATTCAATGTCCACTCCCCTGGCACTCAAAGGTCTCTATGTCTAATGAAATGTTACCTGTATCCAGCAGCAGTCATCAATGGATGGGGATGCAAGGTAAGATTTTTTGAATTTAGTTTTTACCTGCAGGCATTGAAACACTATTGTGTGGTAATTACTGCACAAAATGGTATTTCAATACCATTTTTTTACTGTCTTCATGAAAACATAGAGGTATTTAAGGGGTGAAGTCGTTTTTTAACGTTTTTTTTTTTGTAATAAAATTACCACATCCGTTACTGGCATTAACGACGGGCATAGAATCAAAATTGATAAGGGCAGTTTTTACTTTAAGGGGGGCAATTGAATCTAGACCATTAAGTTTATAAACCCTACAATATGTTGCGGAAGACTTTTCTCTGAATGAATGGATGTATGCGGTTTGGTATGTGGTAAAACAGAATAATATAAAATCTTTTGCAATCTTAAGACATCAGTATTACTTAACAGGTTAAAATATCTTTAAATTTCTGGGAGTGAGTAACAAAGCAGGGTGGTTTAATGAAGACATTTTGTCAAAGAACATATGAAGAGAATGATCTCCAACTGTATACTATAAATCAGACTAGATAGCCCTAAGGTAGAGGGTACTTCAGTTAAGAAATGTGAAAGGGATATTAGGGTCATTGTAACATTGAAGGAATGGGACACTTCCTTTGAAAAAATGATAAAAAATGTCCACAATCTGTCCTTACTAGAAACACAATATTAGGTGACCAACAGGTGGTACTTGGTACCAACCAGAGTGTCAGCGATGTATCCTCAATGTCTGTAATTTGTATAGTATGCCATTGAAGTTTAAATGCATAGACTTGTGTATAGTATGACAATGAGTTGTAAATGTGCTTTATATATGTACACTTTGTATATCATGTCAATCAGTTTTAAATGCATAAGCTTTGTATATGAAGCCAATGAATAATGAACATGCCTTGGAGAGATCCTCCCCCTAGCACTAGTGCCTTGTGATTACTGAGTGCTGCACTCATGGGCTCCCTGCACACACAAAAACCCCCCACTGCTATGAGGAAGGCCCGTTGCCCCTCCTGGAAAGTGCAGCCTGGATCATTTGAAACTCCTGGCACCACTGCAGGGCCAGCTCCACATATCCCTCTTCTAGTGCTATATCCTGCCATCTTAATTACAGAACCATTTTTCCTACCTGACTTTAATCCATAATGCTGCCAAGAGGTTCACCTTCTATAATGGCAAATTCAATGTGCCCCATTATCAAGTATAACATTTCAACTCTTAACTGACAAACCTCTCTTTTTTTGTAAGGTGAACATTTAAGAGTTTTTTTTTAAATTGACATGGACTTTCGATAGTTTTTATGTCATGACTTTTATTAGGAAAAAAATTGTAAGATAAGAAATTACCAACATTGTTTTTTATTTGTATTTTAAATTGTTTCCTTTTTATTGCAACCTGATGATCCCTGTTGTTTCTTAATGGTTTGTTTATTTCTTTTATTGTGTTTTTTCTTTTCCAGCTGCTTGTGTAAAACAGTTTCTTATTTTGATCTGTGCAATTTTTAAACAATGATCTTTTTTTATTTGTCTCTTTGGCCTACATCAAACAACATGATTCAAATTGAAACTTTTAGTCTTGTATTCAAGTGGATAATCAATAAGTTTGTTTTTATTGTTTTTTTTTAGAGATTATTGCACACTGGGGTTATCTGAACTATTGTTAGATCTATTATATTTCATTTAGGAAATCAAACCTTGTAATTGCAGTCTAAAGTAAGGTGGTTTTGACCGCTATTAATTAACAATAGAAATCTGTTGACACATTTAAAGAAAATTCAAAAGCAGAATTACACTCAGTGGGAGATGCAGTTTGACTTTATTTTTCTAACTGGAAATGTAATCAATACTTTAACAAAATATATTTTGCATAAATTTACCAGACAAAATTCAACAACAGTTTTTTTTTTTTTAGAAATTCAGTTCACCATTTTAGTAGCTCTCTGTACTGTTTTTTTTCTTCCTGTGTATCTTCTTGAACTAGCCTCTAGTTACAATCTGGAAATATACAGAAACAAACTTCCCAGTAAGTAGTTAAGTAATTGGCTCAATAGTACAAAATGAAAAGTATTGACAATAAGCTTTGGGCTCTATTCAATAACCTGAATTATTTAATCTCAGGTCATTGAATACCATAGACGCAATAGAAACATTTAAGTTAAAAACAGTGATAGGTAATAACTCACATCATCAAATAAACTCCATTATTTTCAGTTCATTAAACTTGAAAGCAAATAGAGTAACCAATTAATAAAAAATGTTCATCCCTTAGTCTAAGAGTAAGTGCAATGAAACAAACACAAAATGAGTTAGGCTGTAACTCAATTTGGTACCTATACTTTCTTTCTCTTTCTAAGTCTCTACTGGATATGTTCAGTGTTGTTCAGAATATAAATATCATAAATTTATTAGACAACTCTGGTAATTATATGCACCTAATCAATTTACAGATCTAAAAAACTGTATACATTCATGGACTCGAGCCAGTACCTCTACGAGCAGACTCATAAATTACACTCTCTATATTCTTTGCATACCAAGTACTAATACACCGTGCACAACACAGTTGCATTAGGCTCTGTCTTATTATTCTGAATATAATATGCAGCATTATAATACCATTTTATTGCACATTTTAATTGGCGGACATATTTAAATACTAATTTTATAGTAAAATATTTGCATAATACTCACTCAGTTTTGCCTGTGGTGCATTTGTTGTAGCATTAAACCATCCAAATCTATATCCAGGAAGTATAACATCTTTAAAACAAATTAACTTATGTAGTAGCAGTTAATCCTTGGTGTCAAGCCATGCTGCCTTTTTTCCTAAGTAATTTAAAAGATAATTTCCCTCTGGACTCTGCAGCATTTAAATATGCTGTTCAGATTGTTAGTGGATCTGCTTTAGAATGAAGGATTGCGCACTTCACCCTTTGTGATATGTTGCAAACACAGTGGCGCTCAAAGGATTTAAGTTATTTATTAAGAAAAGCTATATATATATATATATATATATATATATATATATATATATATATATAAATTGTAAGATAAAGTTACAGTAAAATGAAACACAAGAACTGTGTGACATGAATATACATTATCATTACATTGCTCTATCAAATAATTTAACACATTGTGGTTGATGTAGCTGACATGCAAGGTGACTGCTGGGTGATATTACAGTGCAAAAAAGAAATGTGGAATTCTTGAGCAGTTTTAATGTCCACCACCACATGTATGTGTCTTGCTCTCTCACCAGCAACATCACTTTCCATTCAGGTGGAGGAATGAAAGCAAGTCCGTGGTGGGCCAAAATAGTGGGCAGATCCTTCTTCCTCTGTTCCCACGGATTCCTGTGCGTAGTTTTACATTTTTTCACAGGTTGTTTTATATATGCTTCAATTAAATGGACTGTCACTTAATAGCCAACAAAGGACAAGGCCATTAGGCAGAAGTAGGGCTTTAGCCAGTAGTGCCATAAACATGTCAGACATATATTGTGTCTGATCTTTCAGGTGAATGCTTGCCATTCTAGATTTGTATATATATATATATAAGCAAGTCCAAGAGGAAAGCACTCACCTAAATAAACATTTATTATAAGAGGGCGCTGCAGAAGACTAAATAGTTATACAGTGCAAAGGGATCAATGCACTCACATCAAACAAGTCCCAAATTCTCAAAGCACTTAGAACACCTTCCTAAGATAACAGAATTGGAGCTTTAGTCACATTGTATGGCCATATTATACTTAGCCCAGCACTACGTCAATGTAGAACAATGTAGGTGGGTCCTAACGCTAAATATTGTTGCTTATATTGGGCTTAATCAAATCAGTCAATGAGGTAGACGCAATCTTCCCTGTTAATCACCGCAGAAATGAATTTTAGACTACCCCTCACTGTTCCACTTGGAACAACATGTGATTAATCGGTGCTCTAAATAAGTAATCGTTCAGCATGTACACGCGTTTATAGAAAAATGTGCGTTAGCAAGTTAACAGAGTTGAAAAAGCGTAACCATTACAAGGAAAAGACCAGTCAGATAGCTGGGGAAATTGAAACCAAATTAATGCAAGCCAATGACTGCATCTGCATATCTCTTAGTTAATCAGGAGTCACAGACATGCCTCCAATATATCCATTACTCTTCACCGGATTGGAACTTTTGTTGGAGTGTGTATCTGTCAGTGGAGTGTCAGTGGGTTTTGTTTGGTGAGTGTCTGTGAGTGTTCATATTTCTGAACATAAAATAATTGCAATACATACATAAACACACACCCAACTGTTATTTTAACATTTCACATCATATTTTATTCTTTCTGGAGGTCGTGATGAAGGGGAAGGAAGGGGAAGGAAGATAAGGTATAGAGGATAGGTAGAGAAGGGGGGAAGCAGAGGAGGAAGTGATGAGAGTTATCAGACAGGGGACTAGAGGGAAGAAGAGGCCAGGGAGGCAGGGTTTCCCTGCTGCAGGGGAAGAGAAGTGCAGGAAGGCACATCCAAGGTGAGGGGGGGAAAAGGGTCATCCACCAGTAACCCAGCACAGAGACAGTTTCATACCAGCTTTTTGGGATTAGGAGGAGGGATTTTAGACCAGCAGCAGTTACAGTATGATGGGGAGGCTGAAGAGCAGTGTGAAAATATGCAGGGCTCACACAGGAGAACCTCTAACTGGTGACCCTGATTGCGCAGAACATCAATGCCCTATTCAGCAAGGATGCCTCTGTGGGGCTCCCAGGGCAAAGCATACGGGCTGCCTTTAAAAATGGTGCAATTGCATCATTTTCACATTGGATTGCACCATTTCTGAAAATTAATCACATTGATCACATGCAAAAAATACATCAAATGACAATCAATGTTGTTTCCACACTGACTGTCAAAATCCTTTCTTTCACTGACACACTTTGATCTTGTGTCAGAGAGAGTGAGAGTGATAGATGTATGCTGTTTCCCAGAGAAACAAACAGTTTGCAGGGAAAGGCTGTATAGCAGCTTAACGGGGCTTAAAGGGCTGGATACTGAATACATTGTTGTGTGCTTGCATTCCGACCAATCTGTGTGGAATTTGCGACTTGTGGAAAAATCCTAAAAAAAATTTGGATAACCGGATCATTTTGGATAATGGATTTCTGGATAAGGGATCCTCAACCTGTATTTTGTTATTTTAGCGATGCCGCATTTAAATAAAAAGTGCACGCTTGCTTCTTAAGCTATGGAGATGACATATGGCTATACATTGACCCAAAATGTTCTAGTATTTATTTGTGGAAAATACATTAATGATCTTTTAACCACTACATTAGACCTATGAATGTGACCATTTTTTGGAATATATAAATATAGATATAAATAAAATCTGCAATTTTCCCAATGATATTCTACAACTCTTGTGCACTTGCCCATTTTTTGCAACCAATTGCCCAATTAACTAGTTAACATATTTAAAAAAAATAAGTTTGCATTTTAAAAAAATATATATACAAATATCGGCGCAGTACCATGTGCTGGTCAGAGCCCTGCAAGCGATCGATGAACCTTAATTAATATATAAAAACATGTTAAAATTGCAAAAAAAATTATTAGCACCATTAATCAATATTTGGAGACATTAACTTTACCATGTTATTGCTGCGATTGACCATCACAGCAATCACATGACCCACAGAGCTGCAGATCAGGTTCAGGAATATTGCCTTGGTTGCATAGCAGATTGCTGATTGCCTCATGGAGCCAGGTAACAGTGTGCACAGGAACACATTACCATATTAACGTCTCAAAGACAAAGATTTTCATGACAAAATAACCTGTCATAATGTCAAGAAGCAGTTAATTGTATTATATATATTATGTAAGGTGAGGGCTACTTGTTATGAGACTCTTTAAGGGTTGAACATTCCGTTATTCATAAATAGTCATAAATAATAGCATTGATTAGTATGTTTTGTTAAATTGTATGGTACAATGATACAAAGTGAGATTCAGAGAATTTCCATTCTATATATGCAAATCAAATAACATGGCAAACAGAATTAATTATCAGTATGACACAATAGACTCTAATCAGATTATTGAATATGTATAAGTAAAGATTGTGAATAAGGCAGGTGTGTATTTTACTTATAAACTGTCCAATCTAAATGTTTTTCTTGTTTGTTTTCATTATTGTGTTAAAATGCTTTTAGGACTGCATAAAAAATGTACATTAGTTAATCATGTGTATTATATAAAATGTCATTTTTGTATTAACCAGATGTATTCATTTTTTGGTTAAGTTCAGGTATATTAATAGTGTTCCCATGAAAAACACCTGGTAAATAGGGGCAATTATAACTCTGTCTGCTTAAAGCGAAAGCAGCTTCTTTATCAAAAATAACTAGTGTCATTTAACATTACGCTGTAGTCTATTAGTGTTATTTATGGTAGTTTGATTATTTCCCAATACATATACAGCACTGTGTATAATTGGAAGTATCAAGCTTTTTTTAAACATACATTTATTAAAAAAAAAATTGCCTTCATCTAATTTTATCAAAACATGCTTTGTTAAATATTAACCTGTTTTAAGCAGAATTTATCTGTGTTGTTCATTGCCGATTAGAAGACTGTAAAAAAAAAAAACATATAAGTCTTTTCAGTAGTGCAATCTGTGCATCTTGTTCTTTATATGTATCTTTTGTTAGAAAGAATTTTTAATAACTTTTTAAATATTTTTTCTTTTTTTTGTAGGAGTTAACTCGCCATTGTAAAACTCCCTTAAGGGACCAAGATAACCACAAATTTAAAGTTTTAGTTTAAAAGCTATACAACTCGAGATTTTAATAACAGATTGTGCAAATTGCTCCATAAATCATGCAGGAATTGAGTCACAAAGTATTTTACGGGAAGAGAGCTTTGAAAAAAAAAATACATTGAACAAATCAGACATAGGTAGAATATTAATTCCACTATCGGGATTTCTAAAAATCATAAAGAACAAACATATACAGTGTAGTGTGTCATATTGTTGACATCTCATTCTGATGTTTTAAAACAGTGTGAATTTATGAGAGAATTAAATTACCATTATATACTGTTGGTGTATTGTTATTGCTGTCATTAAATAAAAAATAAACAATATTTTTAAACCCCCACCCTTCACCTCCAGCATACAAGCTATACTTTTTTTTTTTATTGTTGTGGTACAATGCGGGCAATGTACAGGTCAAGGCACCAGGTAAAAAGAAGCTAAAACAAATTTAAAAGGCCTTCTGGGCTAAAAGTTGATTGTGCAAAAACTGGTCAATTTATGTACCAAAGAGAGCATGGCAAGAGAAAAAAATAGTTAGAATTGGACCCAAATTTTGTAAAGTGTAATTAAATTGAGAGAGGCTACTGAATCTATTTTATCTTCTGTATTAGACATGTGCAAAACTAAAATTTTTGTTTCGTTTTCGTCCATTCGGACGAAAATGTTATTTATTTCGTCTAAAACTAATTTCGTTCATTAGTGCATTCGTTTCAGACGAAATTCGTTCATTATTTTCGTTTCGTTTTGTTTTATTCGTTCGTTTTATAGAATACAATGTAATACTATTGGCTTTCTATAAACCGAACGAGAGCCCCATTCATAAGAAATTCTTATGAATGGGGCTCTCGTTCGGTTCATAGAAAGGCAATAGTATTACTTGTATTCTATAAGCCGAAAGTCTATAAACTGAACGACTTTCGGTTTATAGACTTCGGCTTATGGAATACATGTAATCCTATTGCTATTCTATAAACCGAACGACTTTCGGTTTATAGAATAGCCATAGGTTTACATGTTTTACATAAGCCGAAAGTCTATAAACCGAAAGTCGTTCGGTTTATAGGCTGTCGGCATTTAACTAATAAGAGACAGAGTCTCCATTCATAAAATTATGAATGGAGACTTTGTCTCCGTGTAGTAAAATGCCGACAGCCTCTATAAACCGAACGTTTAACTATACCTATATAACTATACGTTTAACTATAGCCTTTTAACTATACGGAGACAAAGTCTCCATTCATATGAATGGAGACTCTGTCTCCGTATAGTTAAATGCCCACAGCCTATAAACCGAACGTTCGGTTTATAGGCTGTGGGCATTTAACTATACGGAGACAGAGTCTCCATTCATAAAATTATAAATGGAGACTTTGTCTCCGTATAGTTAAAAGCCGGCATTTAACTATACGGAGACAGAGTCTCCATTCATAAAATTATAAATGGAGGCTTTTAACTATACGGAGACAAAGTCTCCATTTATAATTTTATGAATGGAGACTCTGTCTCCGTATAGTTAAATGCCCACAGCCTATAAACCGAACGTTCGGTTTATAGGCTGTGGGCATTTAACTATAGGGAGACAGAGTCTCCATTCATATGAATGGAGACTTTGTCTCCGTATAGTTAAAAGCCGACAGTCTATAAACCGAACATTCGGTTTATAGGCTGTGGGCATTTAACTATACGGAGACAGAGTCTCCATTCATAAAATTATAAATGGAGACTTTGTCTCCGTATAGTTAAAAGCCGGCATTTAACTATATGGAGACAGAGTCTCCATTCATAAAATTATGAATGGAGACTTTGTCTCCATGTAGTAAAATGCCCACAGCCTATAAACCGAACGTTCGGTTTATAGGCTGTCGGCTTATGGAATACATGTATTCCTATTGCTATTCTATAAACCGAACTTTCGGTTTATAGAATAGCCATAGGATTACATGTATTACATAAGCCGAAAGTCTATAAACCGATCGTTCGGTTTATAGGCTTTCGGCATTTTACTGCACGGAGACAAAGTCTCCATTCATAATTTTATGAATGGAGACTCTGTCTCTGTATAGTTAAATGCCGACAGCCTATAAACCGAACGACTTTCGGTTTATAGACTTTCGGCTTATGTAATACATGTAATCCTATGGCTATTCTATAAACCGAAAGTCGTTCGGTTTATAGAATAGCAATAGCATTACATGTATTCTATAAACCGAACGTCGTTCATTTTAAAGACTTTCGGCTTATAGAATACTATTGGCTTTCTATAAACCGAACTAGAGTCGAGTCCCCATTCATAAGAAATTCTTATGAATGAGGAGGGACTCTAGTTAGGTTTACAGAATGCCAATAGTATTCTATAAGCCGAAAGTCTTTAAAACGAACGACGTTCGGTTTATAGAATACATGTAATGCTATTGCTGTTCTATAAGCCGAAAGTCTTTCGGCTTATAGAACAGCAATAGCATTACATGTATTCTATAAACCGAACGTCGTTTGTTTTAAAGACTTTCGGCTTATAGAATACATGCAATGCTATTGGCTTTCTATAAACCGAAAGAGTCCCCATTCATACGAATAGGTCAATTGACATATTCGTATGAATGGGAACTCAATTTCGGTTTATAGGAAGCCAATAGCATTACATGCATTCCATAAACCGAAAGTCATTCATGTCGGTTTATGGAATGTAGTACAATGCTATTGGTATTGTATAAACCGACTCTATTTCGGTTTAGAATGCCAATAGCACGAATGGACGAATGGACGAATGAACGAATGATTTTCGTTTATTAACCATTCGCTCATTCGCATTTTGTTAGTTAAAATTTTCGTTATTCGTTTTTCGGACGAATGGACGAAAATGCATTCGTCCGAAAACGAATGCACATGTCTATTCTGTATCGATCCTAAAAAAGTAACGTTTTATGTTCCTAGACTGCTTAATATAAAAAATGGATGCAGAGTAGTATGAAGTGCTTCTGTGATACATATAGTGACATGGTATCCAAAGTAGCCATTTAATGTCAGTGTCAAAATATTCAAGTTGTTACAGGAACAAGTAAGACATCATAGTAATTTAGGTTGAAAAAGGATACAAGTCCGTCATGTTCAGCCCTTCTACCTATCATTCCAGCTTTTGATCCAAAAGAAGACAAAAAGCCCTAAGAAAGCTATTTTGAATTTTTTCCTCCTAGGGGGGAATAATCCTTCTTGACTCCAAAGGGCAATCAGATTTCTCCTTGGATTAATAAGCTCTATTATTAATGCTTATTCTATTATTAATAGCCCGGCATGTTCTGCTTTTCTAAAAAAAAAAACATTTTTAAATGCATATATTGTAGTTGACTACCACGCTGTCACGACAGCACTGTCACACTGCCAATCACTCCCTCCTTACCAACCTCCTTACCTGCTCAGAACTCCCCGGAGATCTGTCTCACTGCAATCTGGTCTCCATTAACAGGTCTTTCATGAGTAATCCTAGGTTACTGTTCTGCTCATCATCCCCAGACCAATGGCCAAACTGAGCGAACTATTCAGGTCCTTAAACAGTATCTTCGGCTCTTTGTCTCTGAGGACCAATCCGATTGGACTACATACTTACCTCTTGCTGAACTGTCCTATAATAGTTCTCACCACGATTCCCTTAAGATGTCTCCATTCTGTGCCATGTGGGGTTATGAACCTTCCCTATGGCCTTCAGTGACTCTCCCTTCAGACATTCCTGCTGCTGATACACAAGCTCTAGATCTGAAGTACCATTGGGCCAGTATAACCACCCAGCTTACAGTGGCCAAACAAAACAAAAATGATGGGCTGATGCTAAACGATCCACCTTCCCGGTACTCAATCCTGGCGATAAAGTCTGGTTGTCCACAAAAAATCTTCGCCTCCATTCTACCTCTACGGCCCTTGGTCCCAAATACATTGGACCCTACAAGGTTCTCCACAGAATCAATGAAGTTTCATACTCCTTGCACCTGCCCTCCTCCATGCGTATCCATAACATTTTTAATGTCTCCTTGTTGAAACCAGTTGTCTCTAATAGATACTCCTCTGTCTCACGGACGCCTAACCCGGTTTTAGTTCAGGACCATGAGGAATATTTAGTGCAATCTATTCTTGACTCCAGAATCCTTCGTGGTAATCTGCAGTATTTCATTCACTGGCAAGGATACGGTCCTGAAGAACGGTCCTGGTTCGACTCCTCTGATGTTCATGCCCCTGCCAGGGTACGCTCCTTCCATCTTCGATTTCCTACCAAACCTGGGCCTGGGCGCTCGTATGGCGTCCGTCGAGTGGGGGGTAATGTCACGTCAGCACTGTCACACTGCCAATCACTCCCTTCTCACCAACCTCCTTACCTGCTCAGAACTCCCCGGAGATCTGTCTCACTGCAATCTGGTCTCCATTAACAGGTCTTTCATGAGTAATCCTAGGTTACTGTTCTGCACATGTGCAGTTCTACGTTTGGCTTCCTGCCCTTACTCATCCTTAAAGGGCCAGGTTTAAACATTACTTTTCCTGTGATTCTCATTGGTTGATTGTTTGGTAGGAGGTATTTAAGCCAGACTACCTTTTGACTCCTGTTGCTGATTTTGCCTGTTTTTGACTCTGCCTGTTTGCCGCCTGTCTTGACTCTTCGCCTGTCTCCTGACTCTGATCGTTTGCTGCCAGCCTTGATCCCTGCTTGTTGACCATTCTCTTGCCTAGCCCACCTGTACCTACGTTTTTGGTTATTTGCGCCCGTGTCAGTTTTATTCTGGTTACGTTTCATTATCCTAGTAAGTGTCAGAGTGCCAAAGTCCTGGAGGAAAGAAACCTGAGGCTCAACCGTAGGGTGGAATTCCTTCAGGCAGAAGAATTCTGTTCACCTGGGTTTGTTACGTATACCATACCTACTTCTGCACAGTGGTTCCAGCTCCCCAACAACCTTACACACGCCTGGCAGTGAGTTCTATAACTTTATTGTCCTTACTGTAAAGAATACCTTCATTTACTTATGGAATCTTTGCTCTTCCAGTCTCAGGGGGTGAACTCTTGTTCTTTTTACATTTCTGTTAATGAACAGGTCACTGGAGACTACTTTATATTGGCCCTGCACGTATTTATATAATGTTATCATATCCCCTCTGAGATGCCTTTTTTCTAACGTATATAAATGCAATTTTTTAGTCTCTCGTCATAACTAAGATCCTCCAATCCCCTTATTAATTTTTTTGCTCTCCTTTACACTTTTTCTAGATCCATAATATCCTTTTTAAGGATGTGTGCCCAGAATTGTATATGCATAACTTTACATTTCTCTATATTGAACCTCCTTTACGACTTAATTGCCCAGTCCCCCACTCTGTCCAAATCTTACTGTAAAGAACAAACATCAAGATTACTCTGTGTTACCTTATCTAATTTAGTGTCATCATCAAACACTGAGACATGGCTCTCAACACAAATTGGGAAATCATTAATAAATAAATTCAAAAGAAGAGGGCCCAAAACAGACACCGGAGGTACTTTGCTCAATACCCTGGTCAAATTTGAGGATTTTTTCATTTACAACAACCATCTGCATTCTACCTTTTAGTTAATTTTTAATCCAAATACATATATTTGCCTCCAGACCTATTTCTCTATTTTGTAGAGTAACCTTTTGTGTGGAACTGTATCAAATGCTTTTGAAAAGTCTAAATAGATCATATCAACTGCCACACCTAGATCTATATTTTTACTGACTTCTTCATAGAATGGTAATAAGTTTGTTTGACAAGATTTGTCTTTCACAAAACCATGTGGACTTTTACTAATTATATTCTGATTCAAGATGTATTCTTGAGTGTATACCTTTAGCAATCCTTCAAATAATTTCCCCACTACAGATGTCAAGCTCACTGACCTATAATTACCTGGCAAAGATTTTGACCCCTTTTTAAATATTGGAATGATATCCCACCTTTCGCCAGTCTGTTGGCACTATACCTGAACTGAAAGAATCCCTAAAGATCATAAATAGTGGTATGGTCAGAATTATGCTTAACTCTCTAAGGACCCTTGGGTGTATACCATCTGAGTTTAATTGCTTAAGCAATTTTTCCTGTGTTAGCCAATCCCATGTTTTCCCGCATCCATAGGTTCTTCCTTAGAATAAACAGAAGAAAAAAAAGTATTTAAAATGTCTGCTTTCTTACCGTCCTCACTAACCAAATCTCCCATTTGTGTTAACAAGTGCCCAACATTTTTTTCCTTTAGCTTTTTTCCATTTATATACTTAGAAAAAAAATTTGGGTTAGTTTTACGCTCCTTAGAAATCCTTTTCTCATTTTCCAATTAAGCCATTTTATTTGCCTTTTTGCAAGTTTTGTTGGTTTTGATTTGTCTTTTGTATTTGTTTCCCAAAAGTGTACTTTTGTAATGTGTGCTTAAAGGAATTCAACTTGTGTTCTGTGTTTAGAACAGAAAACAATCCTTCCCAGTCTACATATTCAATCGATGCCCTTAATCCACCAAAGTTGGCGCTTCTACAATTAAGTGTTTTGGTGGCGTAGTGACCAATGTATTTTTTGCATTAATCTCAAACTAAACCATGTTATGGTCACTATTCCCCAAGTGTTCTCTCACTTGGATGTTTGAAATAAGCTTCTCATTGTTTGTTATTACCAAATCCAGACAGGCATCCATTCTAGTTGGGGTGTCTACTTTATTGTGCCATAAATTTGTTATTAAACAGGTTCACAAACTTGCTGCCCTTAGTGGAACTAGTTGTGCCACAATTCCAATCTATATCTGGGTAATTAAAAGCTCCCATGATTAAAACTTAATTCAGATGTGCAGCTTTTTCAATTTGTAATAAAAGCTAATCTTCCTCATCAAGTAATGTGCGACTCTTTTTAGTGTCTATGCTAATCTCCATCCACAATGTCTCCACATCAATTCGAGTTTCATCATGCACACCTTCTTTAATACTGGGCATTAATTTAGGATTTACATATAGGCAAATTCCTCCCCCTTTTCTGTTTACTCTTTCCTTTCTAAAAAGTGCCTTGTAAATTAACTGACCAGTGATGGCTCTCATCCCACCACGTTTCTGAGATTTCAATTGAATTTAAATGTTCAGCACTTACCAGTATCTCCAGCTCACCCATTTTGTTTGTCAAGCTTCTTGCATTTGCTAAAAGTAATTTAAGATTACTACCCATTTTCTGTTTAGTTGACAAACACTCAATTCCTGCAGGTTTAAATGTATGTACCTCACTATGATCTATTTTTACCCCACCACTGCTTTCCTCCTCCATTCCCATAGATAGACTAAGCAATTTCCCATTGCTCTATTTAGTCCATGCATGGAATGATATCTATCAGTCCCCTCAAAATATATTTTGTAGCCCATCTAAGCTACTAACTTTTTATATATAATCATGAAAAAATAGAAAAAATAGGGCCATGGAAAGAAGATCTTTTTAAGGGATTAAGGTACGATTTGGGAGTTTTTGGAGGTTTTAATAATAATGAATGCTTACACCGATATTGCATGTATTTATTGTCTAGTTTTAGATTATCTGTTGTCATTTTAAGATTAATTTGTCAGAGTGAAGGAATGAATGGAAGTAGGAATTGGAACAGTGGACTCTCACTGGGAATCGCGGGGGCGGATTGGGGGTGGCAGGGGGATAGGGGTGGTAAAACTGTTCCTAGATGACAATAAAGGTTGTGACAATTGTAAAGGGGCTGAATTCACCACAGAAGCGAGCATATTTGTATGACATGTTGATTAAAGAAAAGACACAAGTTGGATTTATCCAGGAAACACACTGGGATTCAAAGGGTCATCTGTTATGGAAGTATCAGAAATTCTCGGAGATTCATGTTTCTAGTTTTGCGCAAGCTAAAAAGAGAGGGGTTGCCATAGTGATCTCAGATTCTATTAAATACAAATATATATACCATGAAGCAGATCTAAGTGGCAGATCCCTCATTTTGATATGCAAACTGAATTACATTTTATACACCCTAGTCAGTACTTATGCCCCTAATGAATCACCAGTGGCTACAATTGGGAAGAGAGTAAACCAGATAGCAAAGGGCATGATAGTTTTGGCTGGAGATATGAATTGTGTTTCGGACCCTGTCTTGGATAAAAGCTTACCCAGAGGTAAAACTACAGATCCTAAAGTTAAATCCCTGGCCATAAAATTAACCAAATGGTTATACAATAACAACTTGTTTGATATTTGGCGGGTCCATCACCCAATGGCTAAGGATTTTTCATATTATTCACCACCCCATATGTCATGCTCCAGAATTGACGCATTCTTTGTAACTGGTCCATTCCTGGAGAGATGTCACTCGTCTAGTATAGGCGAAATTGTTTGGTCAGACCATGCTCCAGTCTTCTTGGAGATCGAGGACTCTGTCGGCCGGTTTCAGAGGAACAGCTGGAAAAGAAATGAATTCAACCTGAGGTCTGATGATCAGAAAAAAGATCTTCAGATTCAGATTGAACGATTTCTGGAGATAAATGATAACAATACTGTTTCCCCAATCACTTTATGGTGCTCACTGAAGTGCGTTATAAGGGGATATCTGATTAGCACAGACGCCTATTGGAATAAACAGAGAGGGAAATGTTTAACGGATTTATACATAGAGCTGGCCCCGAAAGTCCACTCTCAATAAAATATCTCCATCAGTGTCCCTAGCTAGTCAAGTGTTATCTATTCAGCAAGAAATTAAGGAAAAAATTTAACTAAAATACAATAGAATGATTTTCTATAAAAAATGGTATTATACAACTAATAAAGTAAATAAAATCTTAACGAAAAAACTAAACACCCAATTTAAACAGAAGAGAATAGCTAAGATAAAATTTAAATCGGAGACTATTATAGACCCTGCCGAAATTAGTACCGCTTTTAAGGAGTATTACAGCTCCCTGTATAACTTAGAGAATCCCACTTTGCCGCCCCGTCAGACTAAAACATTTCTCCAGAAATTGGACCTTCCGAAGGTCACAGAACAGGAAACTCGGAATTTGAATCTTCCCTATAGTTTACCCGAGGTAAGAGACACAGTGCAGGGACTTAAATTGGGGAGATCCCCGGGTCTAGACCGATATTCTGCTACATTTTACCGGCTTCTGGACCCGTGGATCTCCCCGATACTCCTCAGGGTATTTAACTACATTAAAGAGGGTAACTCATTTCCACCAGAGATGTTACAGGCCTCTATCTCCCCGATACCGAAGGAGGGGAAGGATCCACAATTCATAAACAACTATAGGACGATCTCACTAATTAACAACGATATAAAAATTTACTCGAAAATCCTTTCGTCTCGTCTTGGTCCTAATACTCCCAAGATTGGTTCATCCGGACCAGACTGGGTTTATCTATGGGAGAACAACGGAGGACAATACACGTAGACTAATCAACCTCATCTCAGTAATTAACACTTTAAAAATACCAACAGCCTTTTTGGCATTGGATGCCGAAAAGGCTTTTGATCGGGTAAGCTGGTCTTTTTTGAGGGAGAATTTGGATGCGTTTGGTATTCAAGGCTCCTTTAAAAATTCTATTATGTCCCTTTATCATCTCCCCCAAGCTTATGTTACAGGCCCCTCTTTAAAATCTGACCTCTTTACAATTCATAATGGCACCAGACAAGGTTGCCCCCTATCTCCAATGTTATATGCCTTAACAATTGAACCGTTGGCTGTAGCAATAAGACAATCGCAACTGGTGAGGGGCATTGAAGTTAAAGCACAAGAACATAAACTTGCATTATATGCAGATGATGTGATATTGTCACTTTCCTCTCCACGCATATCGATCCCAGCAGTTGTGAACATTATAAAAGAGTATGGGGAACATTCAAACTATAAACTTAATCTCGCAAAGACTCAGGTAATAACCAACTTCCTGGAGCCGGAGCAAATAGCAAAAATTAGTGCCCTTCACCAGTTGGATTGTTCAAATTTGAATACAATATCTAGGAACTAGAGTTACCTTTGATATAGAAGGACTTGTGAACTTTAATTATCTAAATTTGATTGTGAAGTTAAAAGCGAAGCTACAAAAGTGGAGGGGAGTTGAGCTCTCTTGGATTGGCAGAATAAATGTACTTAAAGCTTACTTGGTTCCCAAAGTTCAGTATCTGTTTAGAGCAATCCCTCTTAATGTCCCCAGACGTATATTAGATGTTATCACACGGTTGTTTCTGGCTTACGTCTGGCAGGGCAAAAAGCCGAGAATAACAAAAGTGGACCTTATGAGGAGCACTAAATATGCAGGCCTGGGTTTCCCAGACCTTTATAAATTACATAAGGTATCTATGCTTGCCCATGCCCTCCAATGGAATACGAAGGCAGATACTAACCCTAGATGGCTTCAACTGGAAAAAAGTCAAACTTTACATACAAACCCTTTCTCCCTATACTGGGTAGCAACTCCGCAATTGAAAAAATTGGAAATAAAATCACCTATAATAAAGGACATCTTTAATAACATGGAAAAAAATAGATGTAGCATTGGTACGAGCAATCCATTAAAAAAAGAGGCACCAATTGACTCCCTTAAATTCTATATACCTGATATAGCTGTCTCAGCCTGGATAGAGAGAGACATAATTTTAATATCTGACTTGATGAATGGGGATAACTTAATTACCTTTGAGGAGGCGCAAGATAAATTCGCTCTCCCTAGCTCAGAGATCTTCACATGTATTAGAATTCGGAGTTATCTTAATAAAATCCAGTTGGCTCCTCAGGACTCCTTGGATGGATTTATTGAGACCCAAAATTAATTTCAAAATTAACTAAATACATGGACGAGGTTCAAAATCTACCACTTCCTGCTGCTATCGGTAAATGGGAGAGGGACCTGCAGAAATCTTACCCTGGAGAGGAATGGTATAATGCTGTGGATCTTAATAGATCTGTGATTCACTGTGTCTCTCTCCAGGAAGTTTATTATAAGATCTTATATAGGTGGTACATGGTTCCTAGCCGTCTAAGCAAATTCCAGCAGGATACCTTAAATTCGTGCTGGAGGTGCGGAGTTACTCGGGAACCATGTGCCACATTTGTTGGGAGTGTAGAGAGCTATCGGAGATGAAAAATAAACTGCAGCAGTTTTGTGTGAAACTTGTGATTTTCGAGGTTCACTCACTGCACCTTTATATCTATTTCTACTGGACTGTCCAACAAAAAATAAAAACCAGCAACATTGTCTAGCTCACATGTTCTCCGCTGCAAAAATTTGCCTAGCTAGGCACCCACCCTCCAACCTGGCAAGAGAATACCGCACAATTTACCTTTCAAATACAGATGGAGAGCTCTATTTCTACTCAAGAGACTGACTCTCAGGAAGACAGGCTTTTTTAGGCATATAACTAGACTCCTTGAATCCCCCTATGGGAAACCTCCCCCACTCTCTCTTTTTCCTTTTTGCTCCCAGCGGTTTCTGGCTGAGCCACACTACCATCTAACCCAATGAGTTTGCGACAGATTGTATGATTGATAGATGAATAGAAGTATATGTGACTGTAAAGATTGAGACTCAGACGTAGTCCTGAGAGGTAGTCTACACTATTCACACTCTACAAACGTATAATGAATTCTGGTTATAAGAATTATAAAGTGTGAAGTATATTCTTTACCCTTCCTTTTCTGTAAGAATTATGTAACATTATAAACAAACTCTTGTTTTCAATAAGGTGGTTATTCCTGTCTGATATGTATTGATTAGAAGAACTAATAGGAAGACTTAAGGTTGAATTCTGAAAAGGGAGGGAAATAATGCATGAATTATTGTTATTGGGACTATCACTTTTTCTTTGGTTTGTGTGATTCTTTTTTGTATTTGATAATTGACAATAAAAGATTTAAAAAAAAATAGATTAATTTGTCAGTAGTATTTTGATTGATTGAAATATGGCTGATTTTTGCATGAAATCATCTATTTCCGCTGATTTCGGGTCAAAATTTAACTGAAAGATAATTCAAATATAAAAACAAAGTTAATAATGTGTAACAGTTTTAAATCAAATAAACATAAATATAACAAAACACATTAAAATGAAATAATAATATAAAATATTATTATAAAAGTTATATATATTATATTCTTCTTACTTCTTGAAAGACTATAATTAAACCTTCAGATTTACCTAATTTATTTGTATGTTTGTTTGTTTGCGGATTTTAACTTTTTTGTACAGAAGATTACATTTGAATAGATAATGTGGAAATAGCTATAGTTACTCAAAATTTTCAACAACAAAACAAACAACTTAGATGAATTGCGTCGGACAGTAAAAAAGTGAGTACACAAAATAGCACCTGTTAAACTCCATTCAAAACAATAATGTAGTGCTAAAATGTATAAATTATCTAAGCAAAAAATGGTTATATTTACTCTCAAAATGCATACCTTCCACATTTAATGCTCTACTGCTATGTGTGTGTGTGTGTGTGTGTGTGTGTGCTGTTTGTGAATAAGCAAATTATATGTATATATTCACGAATGGGTGAATGGACTAAATTAGTTGTGGCCAAAACAAATTAAATTTGTTAGAGAGGACAAAACTTAAATTAAGAAATGGAGACCACCTTACATTAAATGTAGAAAAGTCCCAAACGCCCTACAAGAATGCCTTCACTGTAGACAGCTCCCTGTTTAGTAAATGTTTATCATGAAAATGTTTTGTGCATACCCCTGCTCATAAATGTATCAAGGACCTTTGCAAGGTGAATTAACATCTTTCCCCACAGAAAAATGTAAAAGGTATTCGCATTATCCACCTTGTGATGATGTTATTTTTACATTGTAATAGCTGCTATCTATGAATGAGGTGGCACCAGTCTTAGATGTCTTAACTAAAATAACTTTTGCCTTGCTAATATTCTGGGTGTGAGTAAAGCTACGGGATAAGTGCCTTGAAAGGCATACATAGTTGCAGAGTTACATAGTTACACAGTTACACAGTTACATAGTAGTTTAGGTTGAAGACTTGTGCCCATCAAGTTTAACCCTTTTCACATTCCATGTTTGCCACTGTTGATCCAAAAGAAGGCAAATAAAAAAAAAAACCTTATTAGACATATAGAGAAACATACAAACCAATTTGTATGATAAAGACATTTTCATTTGACCAAATCTCATTTGTTTTTCCCTCACTAGGCAGAAAAAAATGTTCCAAGACAAATAAATTTACATACAAATATTATATAAACTTTTTTTAAATTTAAACATAATTTCACACATGCTAACAGTTCTTTACAGTAACATAAAACTCAAGAGTATGAAGCAGCTATAGCAGTTTTAAATTCAGTTGTCTGTTGCTATGATTAAATTACCAAACCAGGCTTTGAGTTATATATCTTTCTTACTGTGATATGAATTGGCTGTAAAAATAAAACTAAAACAAACAGAGTAAAAACATATGGAAGTTTAGCTCCTTACACCAATCTAAATGTCAGACTTTGTGCTTAGGAAATATAAATGTGTAGCTTTATGTTGTGACATCTGTGAAATGAGTACTATTAAGTTGTGGATGAAGATTTCCAGGTAATATATGCACGTTTTTTAGAACCATAAATTTCACAATAACGCTTTACAAAGGTACTTAAAATCAGAGATCACACCACTGGCAATCCCTAACAATAAATCCACTTTTTATTGTAATGTTAATATGTGCATGCACGAACAAGATCACTTATTCATTCCAACTCCATTCCATAGCACAGCTTCCTGGAGTGTAGCTCGTGTTAGATATGTCATCTAACACGATGTGTTATGCAAGTAAAAAAAATGAAAATCTCATAACAAAAAAAAAAAATTAAATCGATGAAAAGCAATTTATGTTGAAGTTTAGACGCAGCATGTTATAAATCAGATTTCTGCATGCTTGTACACAATGTGGAGTTAAGTACAAGTTTAACATTAGTAGACAGATCAAGCTTTGGTGCACGATAGTGGGAATGGATATATTTGCCATTGGCAACAAAACTGTTTCCAGTTCCGTACACCACCTGATAACTTATGACTCATTTGTCAGTGGGCTTCTGAATTTTAAAGATATGGGGTATTATAATATTATTTTTATAGCGCTTCTGTAACTCAACTGATTGGACATTACCACAATTTAATTGTGTCAAGAATTATATTGCTTTTGGTGGAAGGTAGAAGTACATATTTTTGTTCCTATTCACTTAACATGAATGCCTCACTCTATTCCTATGTCCTATGTTTTTTTACTATGCTTTATAAGATGTTAACATTGGATTGAAAAGGAGGGGAAGAAGGTAGGTACTGATAATTAAGTTCTAAGGTATGGAGCATTAAGTTCCACTCTGTACTTAATATTAAGAACCCAACCATCTAAAGTAGCTGAAGCATCTGCCAGGACCTTCAAAATAAGACAAGAATGTGTCTTTATGAGGTTACAATGAGACCAATGTGTGTGAGTCACCCTACAATATGGATGGTAACTACACTGGCTAATGATGATTTTATAAACATATACAAATACAACCTATAACAAATTGTCATACTAATTTTATATTTGCTTTAATTTTTTTTACTCCAATATCAGTCCAACTTCAATTTTGATTACCCACTTCTTTTATTTCAAGAACACACTTCTTGAAAGACTATAATTATACCTTCAGAATTACATAGATTGTTGTATGTATGTTTTTTTTATTTGTTGATTTGAACTTTTTGTACAGAAGATTACATTTGAATAGATAATATGGAAATAAACATAGTTACTCTAAGTTTACAACAACAAAACTAACAATTTAGATTAATTTGTTTCAATAAATTCTGACAGGAAAAAATTGAGTTAAACACACAATACCACTTGTACAACATTATTCAGAACAATAATTTAGTACTAAAATGTGTAAATTCTGTAAGTTAAATATGGTTAGATTTACTTATCTCAAAATGGATACTTTATACATGTAATACTACTGCTGTGTGTGTACTGTTGTGTGAATAGGTTTCTTTATAAATGTCTAGAACACCAATGTTTACCAAGGTTTCTTGATTCTTATTGTGCTTAATGATACTACCAGCTTTAGAACTAGAAACTATTTCTTGAAATTGCTTTGACAAAACTGTTCTTATTCTTTGAGATCATCGAAGAATAGTTATACAAGGTCAGTGATTATGATTAATGAAAGATATGTTTTGAAAATATTTTCATGTGTTTGTTCTCATAACTTTGTTTAGTTATGATATAAACACTGCATGTCTCTGTAATTAATACATTTAAATAAAGCAGTAACTCCAGGAATCATTTTCTGGGCGGTAAAGTACATTGCTCGACCCTATGTCTCCTTATGTCTCGTTTGTCTCCTTATGTAATGTTCATAGTAATGTTTCTACCTTAGAAGTCCTACCTAATAGGCTGCTGCCAGAAAATTAGCAAAGACCTTATTATGAATAAATGAAGGGCTGAAAAAAGAGAAGAAGAAAAGGTGCATCCCCTACTATAAATGGTTATGAACAAACACCACCTAGAGGAAATATACTACTTGAAGAAAATAATTATCTTACTCCAGATGCCCTCTGTTGTTTTAAGCCTAACTGTTAAGATGACCTAGGATATCAAAGGCAATGCGGAATAACAAGTGGAAAGATGGAATCTTAAAAGATTAGAAGGGAATATCTTTTGAACTGTGCACAATCGGACACTGTTCAAAAGGCAGTTTCAATAAATTGGAAGTGGCATTCTGTTTGATTAAAACATGTTTTAGGGTTAAGGTTAAAAATGCTCTTAATCATTGTTTTACCATAATAGGGGAATTCCTATGTTTGAAAACATGTATATCAGAAAAAAAAATGGTTCCCTTTCATTCTAGTGCTCCTTTTACCTGTGCTGGCTATAGTGAGCCTTGATTGTAGATTGAAGATTTATGTTTGCGCTTTGATTCCACAGATAAATCATTTAAATTGCTGACTGTAATGACTTCTTGAGCAAACATTATCTACTACACGTTTTATTGTAATTTTTACAGTTAGCATGAAATAGGTTTTACCACTCTTCATCAGATTTGATTTTTATTTATTTTTCAATGAAAGTAAGAATATATAATGCATAAAAAGGCACATAGTCCTTTTCTACATTATTCTTTATTTTGTTTAGTATAATTATATAACGTAGAGTATCTAGAGAGGTTTGCAGATGAAATCGCAATATCCCATACATGGGCAGTTCCAGAGTCTAATCTTGAGAGTTTCACTGCCAGATTATTTGGAGGCAGCAGCAAATATTGTGTTTCTCCCAAAGCTGACAATATTTTATTTAATGTATCCTTTAATCCTAACATTGTCTGAAACAGTACCATGTATGCTCCTCATCACTTTCCACAGTTCCATGTATGCCCCTAATCACGTCCACAGAACCAGTGTATACCCCCATATCACGTTCCACAATGTCATATTCCCTAAATCACTTTGGCTTCTGAAATTCTAAGTGATGGCTGTTAACTTTTGTTTACTATAAAAAGTGCTTTGTTGAAAAAGAAATACCAGCTCACTGGCACCTAGAAATAACTAGATTGGCTAAATTATATAAATATTTGTTAAATATTTGTGTCTATGCAGAGTGAGAGTCAGTAACAGAGGTTATGTTTTACTGAGAGGGTGACTGAAATAAACATATATATACATAAAGTAAATCCACACATTAAAGAAGGAGAGTATAATTATAAGAAGAAAAATTACCACAACAAGAGGACATAGTCTTAAATTAAAAGGGCACAGGGTTAAATAGTAATAATAGGAAGCATTACATTACTGAGAAGGTAGAAGATGCATGAAATAGTCTTCCAGCAAATGTGGTATAGCTTAATACAGTGAAGGAGTTTAAGCATGCATGGGATAGGCATAAAGCTATCCTATTAATAAGATAAGCCCAGGGGCAAATGAAAGCATTCAGAATATTGAGTAGATCAGATGAGACGAATGGTTCTTATTTGCCTACACTTACTAGGATCTACTTAATAAAGAGAAAATTGCAGGGAATTGAGGTGGGAATTTCAAAGTTAAGGACAAAGTAGCATAAGGGCAAAGCATTCAGAAAATTGGGTAGATTAGATGAGACAAATAGTTCTTATTTGCCGACACTAACCAGGATCTACTTAAAGAGAATTGCAGGAAATTTTAAACTTAAGGCGAAAGTAGCTAAATTGGAAAAGTTATTCCATTCAGATGCATTGGAGATGCATTGGAGAATATTTCCAACATTGCTACGTTGGCCTAAAGTATAATTTCAATCTCAATTACCTGAAACTCTCTCTTTAGTGAATAGACCCTTCTATGTTTCAATCAGTAGAAGATGTATAGGGTATAGGTCATGAGGCCAAGGACATTGCTAGGTATCCAACAAATCTAGAGCCAGTGGCAAATTCACTAAACATGCAGTAAAGAAGCATACGTGCATGCACCCACATGCATAATATGTATATGTATGTATGTCTCTGCATGCATATAGATATGTTTTTTTAATAATGATATTTGTGCCCCTATATTTCCACAGTCCACTAATCTTCAATTTTTTTTTTGCACTGCAATAAATCATTACTTGGAAGCTTGGAGTGCCGCTATATTTGATTTTTTTTGAATGGTTATATTTGCTCAATATAGACCGATCAGGCCCAAAATGTCCACCTGATTGGACCGATATTTGGCCATCTTCGGTTAGGGATTTTTGACCCTTGGAATCCTACTAGGCAGGGATTTCATTCAGTGAGGACCAATGTTTAGAGATCAGGGACTGCATTTTATTTTGTTATGGTGCAGATGGTCATTAATGTTTATTTTTGGATGGCCTGTTTCCTTGGGCCAAAAATTATGATTGAGGGCATTGCAAACAGCATGGGAAATAAAATAGGTAATTTTTTTGTGGGTCACTCTTTTGGTGGCATGGGGATAGGCAGTGATTTTTAAAGGTGATTTGTCCACAACTTACCTGAGGTACAAGTAGGGGGTGTAGGTATGGTTTTATTTAATTAAAATGTATTTTATTGTGATCTGAAGTGGTCCTAATCTTGGAGCTCAGATTTTTATTGTGAAAGTAGAGTAGATGCTTAAATGTTGTTTTCTTCTTTTTTAAATAATATCTGGGGTGGGGTATATATGGTGTAGGGAGTCCCTAAAAAGTTCCACCAAGGCTTGTACTCAAATGTAATTCAGTTAGTTTGCAGACTAATTAATTCATCTAGTCAATAAAACTGGCACTCTAAAATACCATATTTTATTGAATAAAAGGCGATCCCCACAAACTTTGGATGTTAATGAGTGAAAAAAATAAAAAGCCTAATCAAAGGCAACCCTACAGGAAAAAAAAGTTTGGCTAGAGTTTAGTAAATCTTGCATCACAGAAGGAAATGGGAGAGAGGAAAAGACAGACGGACATATGCCCCTCCCGAGATCAGACTCTGGATCCGCCCCTGGGCAATGTATAAGTTATTTTTGGGTTGGAGCTGTGCCCTGTTAACTTTCCTTCCCACAGATCTTTGTGTGTGTTTTATATCTGTTTTCATTGTGTAATGGTATTTTAACTATTGGTGTTTATTGTTAGTGTACTTGTGTTTGATGCCCCTATGGCCTCTCTATTATGGTCCTCAACAAATTATAACTTTTTATATTTTTGCACAATTTTGTGTAGTTCTCAAATTTTTATGTATTTTAAGTGCCATCATAAATAGACCTTTTTATTGGGTCATCTCATCTTGAGATGCCTTTTTGAGATTATTTCTATATTTAGGTCTCTAGGCAACCACCCCCTCTTTTAGCGTTTATCAGTAGGGGGTGCAGACTAGAGTACTATCATTTATTACTTGGATGTCTATACTGTAACAACAAGTACTTGCCACTGCATCCACAAGGATTTGCCATGGCACCTTGCTTGTGCCTTATACTCTGTTCCAGGACCTTTGTAATGCACAAATTCCAGGATGGTATTAGACCCTGAGTGCCTGATATCAGGAGCTATAATGCATGGGTGGAGAATATTGGGGGTTCAGTTCACCTGTTGGCCAGTATGATAAAGCTTGCCAACCACATCAAGGTACCCATAATTAGGAAAGTCCCTAACTGTAACAGAATCAAAATATTTACATTGAACATACACACAAGGATTACCTGCAGCAGCACAGATTGGAATAAACTGAACAGAGCACAAATGGGCAGGGTTGCACATTTTTACATTCAGCCGCACTTGGCTACTTTTGCCTAAAGTTTGAAATTCCCATCTCTTTTTTTTTTTTTTTGACACTCAGTACTAGCTTTATATGCACCTTTAACTGAGGAAGGTGAGTTGAAACATCATTGTGTCTATTTTGTCTCTAGCTTTAGTAGTTCCTAACTCACTGTTACTTTAATCGAGGTTTAAGTGCATCTGTGTGTGGGGTCTTGCGGGAGAGTCTGACCTTATGCTCTCTCGCTGAATTCCCCCCCCCCCCCCCCCATTGCTTCGCTAGTCTGACAGACGGGATTTACAAGACTTACAACATACAAACATAATTTGTCGAAGACGATTTCACCAGGCTAGGTGACTTGGTTGGAAAAAAAATCGGGGATGCCCCGGGTACTCAAGATTGAAATCTTTCATGTCGGCTTTTTCACTCCACGCCACCGCAAAACGTTTTTTTTTCCCCTTTCCCTTTTTTCCCCTCCTCCTTTCCCTTTGTTTTGTTTTGTTTCCTTTTGGGTCATTGTCCCGTCTTCTCAAGGATTTCCAGCCACTTTTTCCACATGTTGTTTTTTTGAATGTTGTGTCCCGACCAGGCAGATAGTCCTTTCTCCATTTTCATTTGTTGGCATACTTGTGTCCGAATCATCGGCCAAGTGATATCCTTTGAGGATTTCCAGTTTCTGGCTATGGATAATTTCGTGGCTGCCAGAATATGGTGTAATATTATTTTTTCTTCTTTTCTCATTGGTGGTAGTTTAATATGAAGGAGGGCGAGTGCGGGATTTACCGGTGTATCCATATTGAGTATTGCGTTGAGTTTTGCGAAGACTGTTGTCCATGTATTGGTTATTAATGGACACTCCCACCATATATGTTTGTGATCTCCAGCGTGGGAGCCACATCTCCAGCAGAGGTCTAATGCATCTTTATATATTTTTGCTATTAGTGTGGGAACCCAGTACCACCTGTTATAAACTTTGTAGCAGCACTCCGTGATATTGAGGCAGTGTATATTTTTATTTATTTCTGCCAGTGCCGAGTTCCATTCCTCTGGACTAATGTCTACATTTAAATCTTTTTCCCATTTTGGTAGTGCTGAAGGTAACTGTTGTTTTCTACCTGCGTTGTTATACTTTAGACAATTGCTAATCTTGATGCTTTGGCCATCTTGCTGTAATAATTTTATTAGTTTCTGTGATCTTGGGTCGTTCTCTGGCGGGTAGAGGTGTTTGTTCAGAAAATTATGGATTCTCATATGTGTATATTGCTCCCTTACTGGGAGATTATATATTTCTTGTAGATTGTTAAAGGCTCTGATTTTAGTCCCCTCTGTTATATCACCTATTTTTATGATCCCCTTATCGGACCAGGTTCCGAGTTGTATGTTGTCTATCAATCCCCTGAGAGTGGTCAGTGGTAAGTTTGTGTGTATTCTATTCTCTAGTCCGGCCTTTTTCCGAATTCTGTCCCAACTTCTACTCAAATGACTCAGGACAATTCCAGGTTTTATTAGGAGTTGCTGTTCCTTTCTGTTTCTTCTTACGTCCTTAACCCTCCAGAAGAAGGGTAATATCCCTCCATACTCTTTTACCGACTCTTCTTCCAGGGGGTACCAAGCTTCTCCCTGAGATTGCTCACTGAGAGTATATAAGGTATGATGGAGGCAGGAGGCCCGAAATTGATCCTCCACGTCTGGCAGCCCGAGGCCTCCTTGTTTACCGTTTTTCGCGAGGAGACGCAGGCACATTCTAGGCTTTTTATTGAGCCAGATGAATCTAGAGAAGGATGATTGATTCATCTTCAACCAGCTTTGTGGAACGTTTAGCGGGATCATGCGGAAGATATACAATATTTTGGGCCAGATGTATGCTCTGATGGTGTTTATTTTACCACTCCAGGAAATGTCAAGGTTTTTCCACTTTTTCAGCTTCTCATTGATTTCTTTGAAAACCAGCATGATGTTCATTTCCATCATAGTTGTTGGATTTTGTGTTATATTTATGCCCAGGAATTTAAATATCTTCTTAGACCAGTTGAAGTCATATAATGTTTGGAGCTCCATTCGATCGTTTTTGTGTGAGTTAACTAATATGGCAGCTGTTTTACTAGTGTTGAGTTTATAGTTAGAAAACTTGCTGTAATCTGTAATACAACGAATAAGCGCCTCTAAGGAAGTCTGTGGGTCCCTGATGATAAGCAGGATGTCGTCCACGTAGAGCATAATTTTCAAGTTGTCTTTTTTTGATCGGAAGCCCCTAATCTTAGAGTTGGCTCTTATCTGATCTGCTAGAGGTTCCACTGTGAGGGCATACAGAAGTGGTGAGAGCGGGCAACCTTGTCTGGTACCGTTGTTAATTCTGAACCATTGCGATTGGATTCCTTGACCGATGATTCTACCCATAGGTGTCGTGTATAGCGCCATAATTGCGTTATTGATTTTGCCAGAGAAGCCGAAGGCTTGTAAGGTTGCAGCTATGAAGTTCCAACCCACCCAATCGAAGGCCTTTTCGGCATCCAATGATAGGGTAAGGGTCGGTATCTTCTCTCGATAAATTTTCTCATATAGATTTATAATTCTGCGTATGTGGCCCGGTGAGTGGCGGCCTGGGACAAATCCCACTTGATCTTTATGAATCAGACTGGTGCTGACTTTCTTAATCCTTTCCGCTAATATCCCTTCATATAGTTTGGAGTCCGTATTCAAGAGCGATATTGGCCGGTAACTGGTGACGTCTTCCGGATTTTTACCCTGTTTTAATATGGTCACAATGTTTGCCTTGAGTATTTCTTCCGGTATGGCTCCTTTATCCATAAATTCATTAAATGTATTTTTCAGGTCATCACAGATGACTTCCTTGTAAATCTTATAGAAGACGTTGTCGTATCCATCGGGGCCTGGGGCTTTTTTCTTTTTCAGTCTTTCTATGGCTGTCCTTATTTCTGTTGTTGAGATCAATTGATTAAGAGTCTCCAGCTGGTCTTGTGATAGCTGTCTCATTCTTTTGTCTCTGAAGTACTGCTGAGCATTTTCATTTTGGGCCGTTTTTGGAAGATTGTAAAGCCTTTTGTAGTACTGTGTGAAGGCCTGGCCGATATTCTGAAATTCCCATCTCAATTCCCTGTAATTTATGAGTAGATCCTTTTGACTTTTGCTTGGACTTGTACATAGATATTACGTTAATGTACTATATTTATTACTTACCCCTAGTGTTTAATACACCTTCACCACAGACTAAATCAGGACCCTAAATCCGAATTCTTCAGGACAAAATACAGTGCATGAAGGAAATATGCATATTTTTAACCTTGTACATAATTATTCTAAAATAAAAAGATTTTTCGAAATGATAAAACATATATATAAAAAATAAAAAATTATGTGATTTTAATTAATTCCTGCAATTAAGATATAAACCCTTAAAAACTGTAATGAATATTATTCTAAAGCATCATTTACAAAAGCTCATAGTCAGCAGTTGTAAAGTAAATAAACAGATTGCCTTCTTATTAATAATAATTAAACATATATGTTGTCTAATTTTAATGCTCAGAATTGGCAATTAAGATGTACAATTATATCGTAATCAGCAAAACTGCATCATATTTAGTTGATTTATAGTGCTAAAATAATTAAATGGGTTGGATTTCTTTCAAATTTGTGTATTTTTCATATATGCCAAGCACAAAATCTTAGACAGCAAAGAGCAAATTGAAGATTCTCAGTGAAATTAAAAATACTGTAACTTGGGGGAATAGCTTTTAGTTGCAGAGGAAATATGTGTTTCAGCTGCACTCCTACAACCACTGCATATTTACACTAAAATTATAGGGCATCTTCAGCCAAAACGTCGAAAAAAACATCCTTTCACCTTCCTGTAGACATGGGGCACAGGAAGAAAAAAATCTGAACAAAACAGAACTTACCTCACTTGCCTCTCTTGGCCACTCTTGAAACTGACTTTGCCGCTGCCACCCAAGAGCGGGAAGAGTTGAAGCAACTAGTATGCCAACTGTTGATTCACTCTCAAAAGCTTCAACGTCAAGTGCTATCTCTTGAAATTAAAGCTTTTCTATGTATCTTTTCTCCATTCCCCACTTTTCTAACTCTATTTTCTCCATTTTGTCTTCTGTTTCCTCCACTTCTCTTTTTTTACCCGACTATTACACTGTCCGAAAGGGTCTTGATAGCTGTTTTACTACCCACTCATGACAGTGTATCAAGTTTGGGGCTCTACCAATGCAATATAATATAATTATTCTCTATTTTTGTTTATCAGAATTGGACAACACTTTTATAACATGTTTTTTAATGTTATATTGGGTACTGTTCTTACTTGACTAGGAGCACTGTCATGATTAAGCCAGCTGGTTCTACTCTGACAACTTTGACCCTATGTATAATTTTTATAACCTGCCCATGACACAATGCTGCAACCTTTTTCTCTGCTGCTTGATATTCTTTCTATAAGTTTCTACCACTGACCCTATTGACAGGTAGCTTGTTTGTATGTATATATGGATACGGTGCTCTGATCAGTTAGTTACCTATTCTACGGTACCTTCTTTTTTCTTGTACACAATTTACATGTCAGCAGAAATGTGTATTATTATTCGTTTTTTAAATTTAAAATGAATCTATACCATGGTATATGCCTCGTGTTACAGTGGTGTTCATATAAGTTTGGTGTATTACCCCTGATTTACATTGTATATTATGTGTATGCTCAATAAAACTTTAATTTTATGAAAGTAAATGAAATGCTGTAACTTGGAATTGTACTTTATAAATGCATTTAAAATGGAATGGATTTGCTTATTAACTATTTATTCCTTCACCAGTTCTCAAAGAGTGTCTTGATGAGCTCCATATTTAAAGCAAAAATACTCACCTACAAAAAGATTAATGTCCTTTAATTATCCACAAGACTGATAGCATGGTGTGCAGTTATCATAATCTGATGATTAAAAATCCTATAGACCCAATGGGCTCACACCCCACTTAGTTACGCCCCCCCCCCCCCCCGATTGAAGCCTGATTGTGCGAAACGCATCATACGTGCCACCGCCACATCCACCCAAAAGCTTTGCTGAGCAGCAGCAATGACTGTAAGGAACAAGCTAATTATTGAGATGTGAGCATATTGTTCATTAAAATGTTGTATTTCGACTTACATCCTGTCTCTCCATCTGCCTCTTTCCCTCTGTATATGATAAAACATCATACAGACACTACGTGTGGATGGTTCACAGGGTCGAGCAGTAATCTTTTGGAGCCCTGGGAGCTCCCCCACAAATGAGATAGTGTGAGCTAGCTGCATTGCGCAAACACCAGTGTGGTTCTTGTGGGGCTCTAACTATTTATATTAATAACAACAGCTATTGTGGCAGAGATAACGCTGTGATCTATATTTTTTTCTATTCTGTTTTGCGGAATTAAAGCTGTTGGTGGCCATCAGTCTACTCAAATATAAGTTTACTTTAGCTTAAGTCCTTTTGTGTGTAGTGCATATTGTTATATGGTTAGTATTTGTAAAACTTAATATGTCCCATCCCCCACAGAGGTGTTTAAGCATAAGTTTAGGATTGCAAAATGCATTTACCTTCATGTCGTTTTATGCAAGGTGATACTGCAATAACAGGTTATTTTAACTGGGGTTGGCAGAGGCTCCATTGTCGGATGATATACTATTTCTTAAATTCACTATCTCAGCATTGAACATACTATTAATTTACAATTATCAGCTTAATACAACCCTGCTATTGTGAAGTATGTTATTCCATGGGGGAGTAGGATTTGTAAGGACCTGATGTGTGCTTCATGCAGTCTAATGAATAACAAGTTGTCACTCTAATAATCTCTAGTGACTCATTACTATTATTGTTGCAGTGAACATAGACAGAAAGTGGACTTAGCTAGAACCTTGACAAGCTCCCATTAAGGAGCCTAGAGTCATGCATAGTCTTTTGTTGAGTCCTTGCTAATTTGGAATAGTAGGACAGAGAGACAACTAGATTATTGAGGTGTATTTCAAAATAAAACTTACTCATTGGTCTTTGTAATGTAGGTAATAAAAAAAGTTACTTTTTATCTATTTTATTTCAGTTTTGTTTTCAGCCAGAAAATTCTATATTTCAACTATTCAAATCAAAGTAAGTTAAAATGACACTTATTTTAGAAAATAAGTGCAGGTATAAATTGATGCCCTAGAAACTAATTGGTCTGCTTCCTCACTTTCTTCATTTCACAGTAAGAAATATCTAACAACCTACTTATCTTTCTGTCAGGAAGAAAAGAATGTAGCAGCATTACAATTTTAATAACAACTGCTCTACTACTATTTCGAAGTTATGGGTAATATCTTTATCTGTAGACTGAATGGAACACACTGCACATCTGTTAATCACTTACCATATGTACCTATCCTATGCATGGTAGGGAGGAAATTACCCGGATGTCTGTAGAAACTCAAACATGTTCAGATAAAGACCTAAAAAAATATTGTAGGCTTTTAGAAAGACTATCTAGGAAGCATGTTTTACAGTCTGGTTAAAATAATTTGTAAGATTGGCCATTCAGCAGGATTTTCTGCTGTTAACAATGTACTTATTGCATAATCATTTTTGGTTCTTCTTAAAGGCACTTCCAAATATTACTGCATACTAATGTGCTTTTAAAGTATTTTCAAATGCATGTTTTACATTTTGCATTGGTTAAAGTATAAAACTTACAGCTAGATGAAATTGTGATATTACAGCAGTTTGCAAGAACCCAGGACTGCCTGCACTAGCTAAGTAAAAGTTATTTTCTATTATTTTTTTTTTGCTTTCAGAAACCAATGAAAATAATTTCATTCATATTAATGGAATTTCCTGGCTCTCAATGATGTCATCAGACAATGTATTGCACTGTTAAGAGATCCTACTGTAGACAAGAGCAAGGTCACTTAGAGCAGGGCTTGACAAATTTAATTTGATTTTAGGAGCCAGAATTTTTTTTTAGGAGCCAGACAATCACGCAAACATAAACACAATTCATAAACACACACGCCTACTTCACATATACACATATATCCAAACACCTCACACACACCTACTTTACATATACACAGATATCCAAACACCTCACACACACACAACTACTTTACATATACACATATATCCAAACACCTCACACACACACAACTACTTTACATATACCCATATATACAAACACCTCACACACACCTACTTTACATATACACATATATCCAAATGCCTCACACACACCTACTTTACATATACCCATATATACAAACACCTTACATACACCTACTGTACATATACAAAAATATACAAACACCTCACACACACCTACTTTACATATACACATATATACAAACACCTCACACACACCTGCTTTACATATACACATATATACAAACACCTCACACACACCTACTTTACATATACACAAATATACAAACACCTCACACACACACCTACTTTACATATACACAAATATACACACACACCTACTTTACATATACACATATATACAAACACCTCACACACACCTACTTTACATTTACACATATATACAAACACCTCACACACACCTACTTTACAATACATACACACACCCACCTCACACAGTCTTTTCTTGGGGGTTTCTTCTTGATGTGTCCCCCTCCCTGCTGCTTTACCTCACTGCAGGGGAGGGGGACATTCATGCTGCAGCTGATCTCCGTTGGTCGGCGTGCTGAGTGCCAGGATGTCACGTGACGACACCCGGCACTCAGACACGCGTTGCGTGAGGGGGTGGAGCTTGCAGTCTGTGCCATTGGCCATCGGCACAGACTTTACCCCCTCGCGCTGCGGAAAAATCGGATGGCAGCGGCAAGGGGACCATGAGGCTGACAGCACCCAGGCGCCAGGTCTAATTTCCTGGTCGCCATGGCGACCTGGCGCCTGGGGTTTGTCGAGCCCTGACTTAGAGTCCACACAATGTATTTAATTCAAGGAACACAGGAAGTGACTAAATGAAACAAAAACTTTATATCCTCAGTGTCTATTTATTCAGTGCTGCTGCACCTGCAGTAAACATGCAGTGTAATCACTGGGGAGGGCTTGATTCAAACATAAAACATTGATTTATGCCGCAACTGGCGTAGTCGGCAGGATTATTTCAGAGTTATTACATATAATAATTAATACCTGAACTCTGCATTTTCCAAAAATGTTTTTAATGTTTGTGTTTATGTGAAGAAAAGTATATTTTGGATTATTTATTTCTCTGCAATGAGAGTGGTGTGTTTTATCATTTTCATTGCTGCAAGGGGCTTATTTATGAAACAGTGTTTTGATTTTTGTGATTAACCCCCTGCCAACACAGGATGGACTAGGTCCATCCTGTGTGGCAAAGTGTTAGTGACACAGGACGGACCTAGTCCTGCAGCAAAATGAGCACTGAAAGTGATTTTTTTTCTTGCTTTCAGTGCTCAAACGGTATTGTTATGAAGCTTCCATGTGGAAGCATTGTGAGGCTTCCACGAGGAAGCATCATGCAATACAAAAAAAATGGCCTTCGGCATTTTGATCACTCCGAAGAGCGATTGAAATGCCAGTTTTAAAGTCGCAGTGCTTTTAAAGCAATTGCCGGTAAAAACGAGCGCAGGAAGCACATTTATCACTTCATATGGCTCTGTAAGTGTTGCTGACTTGCCTCACTGTGTGACCAGGATGGCACTGCCTTCTAAGGGAAAGAGCACAGGAAGCGGGAAGTAGCTGCTTCCTGTGCTCTTCAAGCAGTCACATGATTGCCTCATCACAGAGGCAGATAAGTATCCCCATTGTTTGGTCAGATTAATATTTTTGAAATATTGATCTGACCACTTTCGATCTGCCTCCCTCTCCTCACATTGTTTTTAGTGAGGGAGAGAGACAGATCAATGTAATAAAAATAAGTAAAAGTAAAATAAAGTAATACAAATAAAATAAAAGAATAAAAATATAAAAATGTTTAAGCCATTCCCTGCATTTAACCTGTTCCCTGCTGTTGATCATGTGTAAGCAGTGATCTTGTACATCAGCACATTTTTTGCTGTTTGTGCATTTTTTAGAGATTAATATTTTTGTACTGTAATTTATTACAGTACTACACAGGCTCATCTAAAAGCTAATAACCTCTTCCTTGCTGTAGATCACTGCTTACGCAATGATATTGATGCCAAAGCAATTTTTTTCTGTCTATTTTTTTTTACACCCACTATGGGGTTACTTGTAAAGTAAAAATATTTTTGATTTTTTTTTTTAAGCTGTCTGTCCACATGTATAGCGATCAGTAACAGCAAATTAGTGGCAAGGGTGGTTTTATGATTGCTCAGATGAGCATCACCATTCGCCTGGACATATCAATATATCACCAACTTGGATCTGCCTCCCCCTCCTCACTTACATTTTTGTGAGGAAAAGAGACAGATCAGTATTATGTTAAAATAAAATTTTATAAAATGTTCAGGTTTTATGCATTCTGATTCTTGAAACCATGAAGATCACCTAAGAAGTAGTTGCTAAAGCCAGTCTTTCCACCTGTGTTCTCCTCTCCTAGCCCTATAACATCTAGGGTTGCCCCTTGGATGGTATTTTACTGACAGGCCGGTAAAAAATTGGCATCAGACCAATGTTAAGTCTATAGAGACAGTAGTGATGTAGATTAATTTAGAAATAAACAAAAATGTTTAAAAGTCTATCTGTTCCTGTCCAAATCTGAGATGAATAAATTGCGTATACGCAGAAGTAAGTTCACACTGACACATGCAGTTCAAGTTAAAATAACTTCGAGGAAATTTATTAGCATCTGGTAAAATTCAGGCTTACAAGCCCTTATAAAGGCAGAATGACATCATCATTGAATATCAGATAATAACAAATAAACATCATTAATTGGGTTAAATGTTAAGTGGCTGTGTCAATGTCCACCCATCAATATGATTAATTTGCCCAAAAACTAAGTGGTTAGCTAGGTGTCCTCCCACCGAGAGGTGGTATTGTTCTGGACACGGGTGTGGACGGATGGCTCAAGCACCATCTTTCCCAGCACGAGGCTTACTCGGTGGAAGGGGGGGCTTGGGCATCATTTTGCGTAGTTAGTGATGTCAGTCTCGTGGTCGGGTGCAAGGTTCTTTTATGAATAGAACATTTCATTTGGCCGGTGTTCTCATGGCCTTCAGATTATACTATGTTGCAAATTACAGGAGGTTCAGTAATTCCGGGGCTAGTTATGTCCTTAGAGAGAGAATACAGTCTCTATTCATTATACTAAATACTGTCAGGAAATTCTGTCATGTAATGTGAACAAAATGGAGGGTCTGTCATAATGTGAGGTTAAAATGGAGTTAGTACAATAATTCAATACAGGTTTCAATAAAGATTTTTAATAATTCTACATCACACCCACTATGGGGTTACTTGTAAAGTAAAAATATTTTTGATTTTTTTTTTTAAGCTGTCTGACCACATGTATAGCGATCAGTAACAGCAAATTAGTGGCAAGGGTGGTTTTATGATTGCTCAGATGAGCATCACCATTCGCCTGGACATATCAATATATCACCAACTTGGATCTGCCTCCCCCTCCTCACTTACATTTTTGTGAGGAAAAGAGACAGATCAGTATTATGTTAAAATAAAATTTTATAAAATGTTCAGGTTTTATGCATTCTGATTCTTGAAACCATGAAGATCACCTAAGAAGTAGTTGCTAAAGCCAGTCTTTCCACCTGTGTTCTCCTCTCCTAGCCCTATAACATCTAGGGTTGCCCCTTGGATGGTATTTTACTGACATGCCGGTAAAAAATTGGCATCAGACCAATGTTAAGTCTATAGAGACAGTAGCAAGGCTGCTATTTTTCTTAACAAACGGTAACAACCCTAATAACATCTAAGTATTAGCTTTCATATTTGAATTTACCATCTTTTACTTAAATAGAGTTATCTATTCTTGTTTCATTTAATAGACTGAGCATGTTAGCATTATTTATTTGTACAACCTATAGTAGATATAGTTGTAGAGTTATCATTAAACCTTGTTATGCTTGTTATTCCTATTCAATTATGTGGATATTCTGATATTTGGTTATTGAATATAACTCTCTAAAAGTAAATTGTTATATTGTTGCACAAACCATACATATGTATATATGTGTTGTTGCGGTTAAGCTTAATTGGCCCCTATTGTGATTTGTTTGAGTAACTGTGGAAGCCAAACTGTAGAGTGTTAAACATAAACCAATTGATACCATATCTGGTTTAATTTAGATACTGGGCATCTAATAATCCTCACTTTCCAATATAGAGGCCATCACAGAATTCTTTCTTAGCTACAATTGTAACCATCAATATATTTGTGGGACTTTTTATGTTTTCGCTGTTTCTTGCATGATGATGTCATAAGATACTCCCCTGCTCTCATACTGCCTTCTGTGTATCACACTGGGCAGGACTAGGTTGCTGTGTGCAACTTTTTTTTTTTACCTGCCTTCCAACACAAAGAGAGGAGATTGACCTGATCGAGCAGGAACATAATGCTACCCCTTGTGAAGTAATTGTGATGTTACATTACCCTCCCTTCAATGCAAGTCTATGATCAGAATTTTGACTTATAGACTGCATTCTGTGTCCCCAGTGACAAAGTGATACATTTCTGCTGTAAAGTCAGTAGGGAGTGGAACCCAAAAACACTATATTTCACAAAATGGTGGTGCGCAGTCACACTTGTTTAGTTACATATTTTATTAACTACAGTCACATAACAAAAACAAAAGACATATCTGAAATCAACAATACAAAATAAAAAAAAATAAAAAAAAACTTTTCATTTTTGGTGGGAGTGTCCCTTTGAGAAAATAAGACATTATTAATATTTTTAAGAAAAATGTTTTTGTGACGAAAAACTAATTATCAGTTTTAATTTTTTTATTTCTCAAAATAAAGTTGCAGTACATATAGTCGTTTAAAGATGTCTGCTTCCTTTTCTTGTAGAAGATCTAAGTATTTTGTTTTTAAAAAAATTGTAGGTCAGTTTTCGATTAATGATCAAGAGTTAATTTTATAACATGTTTTTAACAGTTGAAGCATATGTTGTGTTTGAAGTGCTGTTTTTTTAGAAAATGGTTTTGTTCACTTTAATTGTGATTTATTCCGTTGTGTAGACTCTAGACAGTGAAATGTCAAAAAGATTGATAATGGTTGTGTAGCATATGATTTTGCCTGATGAAAAAAAAGTTCCCAGACTTGAAGATTTCTCAATATAATTCAAAAGGAAAGACTGTGAATAAAGTGAATAATATTCATACACATAATGTATGATTTCATTCTCCTTGTATATTGAAAAGGAAAAGAGGTCTAACTGTGCAGCACAGATGGAGCAAACTGCTGATGGACCTAATATTTTGTCATGTATAGAGAATCGTTTTGTGGCAATATAAAATTAGGCATGCGCACACTAACCATGAATGGCATGAGTAGCTCAATACAAGCTAATGAGTCAAAGAAATCATTGTCTTTTTAATATATAATTAACTCTTTGCATTACAGGATGAGTTTTAAAAAGTATTTTTTTTATTTAATTTATTTGGGTAATGTATTGCTTTTGTGTATGCAGAGGAACATCCTACCAGATGCTAGGTGCAAATAGGGGTACATTGATGGCTACCTGTGACCCAAAATGGCTTGCCAGTGTCATCTCAGTGCCCATTTGGCTTGCCAATGTCATCTTAGTCCCAAAATGGTTTCCCAGTGTCATCTCAATGCCCAAAGGTCTTCCCAGAACAATATCTGTCCCTAAACGTGTTTCCAGCATCAGCTATGTCCCCAAACTGCTTTCCAGCATCACCTGTGTCCCCCAATGGCTTGCAGGGGGCATCTCTGTCCCCAAACAGCTTACCAGCACCACCTCTGTCCCCAAACAGCTTGGCAGTGCATCTCTGTCCCAAAATAGCTTTGCAGTATCATTTTTGTCAACAAACTGCTTGCCAGTGGAAAGATCTGGCATCAGGAGGTGAAAGGCAATATGCCAGCAGAGGTGCTGGTTAGGGAGATCAAAATATCTCACCTCGTCAGCCTCCCTGTGAGGTGCACAGACATCCTCCCATGCTACCTCTAACATTCCCCATGAGTGTTCTGAGGTCAGATCATCAGGGGTTTATGAACCCGCCGGTGCTCAGATTTCAAAACATGCAGAAGGAACGTGATAGGCAGCATGGTAGGATGTTTGTGTGCCTTGGAATCACACTGGCACCATGCTGACATTCCACTAGACACCAGGGAGCTGTGGGTGTTTTCTATGGAAAGGATTGGGTCTGCAATGTTGGTGATGGGGCATGTCTTGGGGTGCTGGGTGTGCAATGTGGGTGCTCCTGGGTCTGCAATGTGAGCTCTAGGGCATGTCCTGACTCTGCAATGTGAGCGATGGGGCATGTCTTGTGTGTACAATGTGGATGATGGGACAGGTGATGAGGCATGTTCTAGATGTGCAATATGGGTGCTGGGGCATGTGCCTGGGTGTGCAGTATGGGTGCTGGTGTATTGTCCTGGGGTGCTGTGGTAAGTCCTGAGTATGCAATATGAGTGCTGGGGCATGTCCTGTCTGTGCAATGTGGGTGCTGGGACGTAGTATAAGACTATACCAAAAGAAGTTTAAGAGAGATGTGGGTGGAGAAAGAGATGGAAGAAAGGGGAATGCACAAAAACGCTCAACTACACACCTCAAAATGAAGTTACCTTTTCCTTAAATGGAGTAGACTGGATATTGAGATAGATTGAAGTGAGCACTTAGGAACAAGTGAGGGACATACAAAACAAATAAAATATATAAAACAATGATTTAATAGCAGAACAATTTGTAATTGTACCTGTTATTAAAATTGTTTAGCTAATAAATCTATGTTTTATATATTTTATGTATTTTGTATGTCCCAAAGCACTCACTTCAATCTATCTCACAACTTCTGACTATGGCCCTGTCAGTGGAATCTCTGCCCCCAAGCTGCTTGTCTGCACCATCTCTGTCACACGGGGGGGCCAAATCCAATACTTGCCCAAAGTAAAACCAATATTAATGAAGGCCCAGCTAGGAGTCAATGTTTGGATTTGTATTATAGTGATTATAGTCTAATCACTATGTTACACTGTATGTTATGGACACTATGTTACACACGTATATTATAGTGTACTATAGTGATTATATTAACTTTAGCACCATTAACTGAAGCAGAACTATGATGTGATTGACTATCTCCATTATGATATTAAAACTGGATTTACTAATTCATACGTTACATAATGCTGCACCTTTAATGCATATTTTGTTTTCTAAATCCACTGGTTTACTTGGAGTTTGTAATTGCAATATACCGTTGGATTTTTTACTTGTTCATCAACTCCTTCAGAACTTTGGAATATATTTGTCTTCTAATCTGTAGGATATCCAGCAGTGCTTTAAGACAAGCCTGCCTGATCATCTGAAAAATGGAAGAAAAATGTAAGAACACGCTCCCTGGGAGTTACTGCTGTGATTTATATTGTACACAAGATTAAATGAACACAATTATTTATGATGATAATTCTTTCTTAAGATGAGGGTATTTAACTGATATAGTCAGATACATACAATAAAGCATGTAATAAATAATAAAGGCCTAAAACACAGAGTTGGACCAGTCACATTCTCCTTTGGTAACATATTGAACAATGTAAATCATTAAAATGAATTACTGGTTGTTTAAGAACAATGGACCATATGTATAATGCATCAAAGTTCTTAAAGGCAAGCATTCACCATGGAAACCAGTAGAATGTTCTTATTGATTCTTCCACTTCTAGAATACGAATTCTGAATTATACATAACCCACACTGTACAAATTATAATTAGTTGTGCCTTAATAAACTCTTATAATGTTATGGAGGCCAGAACAAGTAAAATCCTATATGTGTATTTCCTGCTTTAAGGATGTACAGTGCACCAAACCCAGGTGAGGAGTTCATTATGGTAGTGCTAGATTCTTTAATTACCGTGTAAGGCCCTCCTCCATATTCAGGAGTCTCTGATGCCACCTGACACCAATCTGTAAAACTTGTCTGGCCAGGCAAGGCTCTGCTCGGAGGAGGGGTAGGTGCTGAGCCAAGTCTACGTCTGCATTATAAGCATAGGAGTCCTCTAAATGTGGTAGGAGCAGTGGTGTCGCTAGGGGTGGGCTACTGGGGCTATAGCCCCGAATACCCAGTGCATAGCATAGAAGGAAGACTCTGGGGCTATACTTTAGCCCCTGAGACTGCAGGGCTATCACTGTAAAAAAAAAAAAAAAAAAAGGTCCCAGAATCATTTATCATCAGGTTTATGCTCGCACGGGGGTGAAGAGGAGAGACACTGCTATAAGGAGCGCTCTCTCCAGCCCCTCATCCTCGAGGTGTGGACCACAGGTGAGTGCCTGCGGTGACCGCACCTCCTGGCCATACTGACACAGAGGGCCGGGTGCAAGGTCCGCCCCCGTCGCAGTTTTTTCATTGGCTGCGCACCGGATGTCAAGTGACATCCAGCAGAAGAAATGGTGTCTACAGCTGCAGACACCATTGGAAACGTCCTCCTCCCTGCAAACAAAGGTAACTTAGCAGGGAGGGGGACCAACACTTTAAGGTTTTTTTTTGTTAAACTAAAATAGACGAAATGTGTGTTACTGTCTGCGTGTAAGTGTGAATGTGTGTCGGTGTCTCAATGTGTGTGTCCCAGGGTGTTTGCATAAGTGTAAGTGTGTGTCTAGCTGTGTGTCTCAGGGTGTCTAGGTGTGAGTGTATGTGTGTGAGAAAGAGAGAGAGAGAGAGAGAGAGAGAGAGAGAGAGTGTGTGTGTGTGAGAAAGAAAAAGAGACTGTGTGTGTGTGAGAAAGAAAAAGAGACTGTGTGTGTGAGAAAGAGAGAGATACTGTGTGTGTGTGAGAAAGAGAGAGAAACGGTGTGTGTGGGAAAGAGAGAGAGAGAGAGACGGGGAGTGTAAGAAAGAGGGAGACGGGTGTGTGAGAAAGAGAGGGAGATGGGGTGTGTGAGAAAGAGATGGAGACGGTGTGTGAGAAAGAGAGAGAGACGGTGTGTGTGAGAAAGAGAGATAAAAGTGTGTGTGAGAAAGAGAGAGAGAGACTGTGTGTGAGAGAGAGGGAGACAGGGTGTGTGAGAAAGAGAGGGAGACGGGGTGTGTGAGAAAGAAAAGGAGATGGAGTGTGTGAGAGAGAGCGAGATGGAGTGTGTGTGTGAGAATGTGTGTGAGAGAGAGATGGAGTGTGTGTGTGTGAGAGGCTGAGAGCGTTTGCGGATGAGCTCATCTGGGCTCTAGCCCCAGATCATTTGGTGACCTAGCAAAGGCCTTGGGTAGGAGGATTTTATTTGTGCCCCCCTCCCCAAAAAAAATCTCAGTGCCCCCTGCAGTACTTAATGGGGACTAAAGATGCAAAATAACATGAACTATGTACCAAAGATCTGGCCAGATGTCTTTCCTTGATCCAACAGCCAAAGAATAAGACATGCCTTTACTCACTAGCTGAATTATCTTCATCCTCAATTACCTAGGTCAAAGACACAGCAGGGGAGTTTAATAATATAATTTTATGGTTATTAAATAGTGACAAAAATGTCTTGTTTTTATAAATCTTTTTTTGTAATTTTGTAAATAAACATGTGATTGCTCGCCTACAATTAAAAACAATATCTAGGACCCACAAGTGCCTGAAAGTTGCCCTGGTATCCAGAACACTATACATACATTATTTGCATGTGATTCTTATCATAGTGTCACAAAAGGGACAAAGTGACTATTTGTGAATCTATACATTTCTCCTGATCTCTATATTTTCTGCCAGTTGTACTAGCACGGTGTATATCTTAACTGCTATGCTCTGAATTCATTTATCTTGGAAAATACTACCTTTACAATTTTACAACATCTTAGAATTAAAGAAAAGTTATTTGTCATACTATTTTAAACTTACACATATAGTTTAGTAAGTATTATGCAATAAAAATAAGTGTCATTTTTTTCATATGATGGAACACTGTATACTTCATTGTACCCTATAGGGACACAATTAAACAACGCTTTCTTCCAGTTCTGTGAAATTTTCTGTACATTTACCACAGAAAAACCTTAATGCTAGCTCCCAACTGTAAGCACAATTGCTAAGATTGGTATTTTCAGTACCATATTTTATCACTTTCTGTCTTGTGTTGACCTGATTTTCTTGCATTTGATCACAGGGTGGGAAAACTTGTCTATTGCTGCAGACTTTTGCTCTATAGTCTACCTCAAAACTGGCTGAGCATCATGGAGTTCAATCAGCTACAGTACACCATGTTGAGCACTCTTGGCATGTATGCATCATGGTTCAAGGAGAGAATTTGCAGTAGTCATGTTGGGATGTCTGCTATGGGCACTTGCATATGGGACATGAGTCACCTGTCTCATAATAGTTTAGTTGATAGCTGAAATCAGGTGTGGACTGAAACCTCATGGGACTCCCTGGGCAATAGAAGATCATGGGGCTCCTTTGTGCCTGCCCATGTGCAAGCCACACCAGTATAGAAGCCCTATCCATGTAAATGTCCTTCACCCAACTTTATACATGATTCTATTTATCCAACTTTTTTATTTGAATTCTACCATGCTGGAAAGGTGGATAAATAGAACCATATTCACTTTAATTAAAATACATCATGGTATTAAATGTTATTAGGACATGCCCCAGTACCCCAGGACATGCCCCATGACCCACACTGCAGACCAAGGACATACCCATCACCCACATTGCACACCCATAATTTGCCTCACCACCCCAGGACATGCCAATCACCCACATTGCACATGAAGGACATGCCACAGCACCTGCATTGCAGACCCAGGACATGCCCCAGCACCCACATTGCACACTCAGGACATGCCCCATGACCCACATTGCGCACCAAGGACATGCCCCATCCCCACATTGCACAGCCAGTCAATGCCACATTACCCACATTGCACACCCAAGGCATGCCCTACCACCAGCACTGCAGACCCATGAATTGCCCCTGCACCCCAGGACATGCCCCATCACCCACTTTGCAGATCCAGGAATGCCCCAGTACCTACAATACACACTGCATCAAGCACATTCCATAGCCAGGACTTAGCACCCCAGTGTGTACCCAATCCCCCACCTAGGTATTTCCCCAGCACCCATATTGCACAACCAGGGCTTACCCTTAGCACCTAAGGTATTGCCCATCACCCACATTGCACACCCCAGCCAGCACCTACAGCTCCCTGGTCTAGTTGCAGGCAGAGTTGTGTCTGTGCACTGCCCAAAGCACAGACATCCTACCATGCTTCTCTTGTGCACATCATGTTGTCTAAAGTCTGAGGGCTAAGACATGTGACTGCCAGTGCTTTGACCTCAAACATGCGGGGGGAGCGCTAAAGGCAGCTTGGGAGGATGATGTGCATCTGGGCAGCACACTGGACAATGCTGTCTACTAGCTGCAAAGAGAGAGACTTTTATTTTTCTGTGAGTGGATGATGGTGTGACTAAGGACCGGGCTTTACCAGGACATGTTCAGTGATTGTATGGCCATTTGATAGCCATGTTTGTAATTTGGCAAGTCATTTAGAGTAAGAACAAAATGATTTATTTACACAAATTAACATAAAATCACATTTACTGCAGATTAAACACACAATATTTTGAGATGTATTGCTCTGGAACTGTGTAATAAGTATCGAAACCCAAAATTCTGAGCCTCCAGAAAAGAAGGACTATAATGGTGGACAGAGGGATAGCGGGATTTGGGTGCAAAATACTGACTGTCCCTCCAAAATAGGGGAACATGGGAGGTGTGAAGATGGGATTCTGAAATAAAGGCATAATAGCAGTAATGAGCAAAATGGGCTGATAATCTTTTATGTGGTAATTATATGGGGCTAAAATGAGGCAATGGAGACATGCATTTATGGATCAGTCAATGTTGAAATGGTGAGAAGAGAAATAAGATGAAAAATGAGCTGTTCTGACGCGAGACAGATAGGCAAGGAAAGGGTTTTGGCAAAAGGAGTGTTGCTATTATGGAGCATGGATATCAGGAGGACCAAATGTGATGAGGAGGAGGTATTGTGGTAGGAAGAGGTGAGGAGTTGTGAGGAGATTAGGTATTTAGGGAACTGAAGTGGGACATTGAAGCATGTGGAGATTGGTGGGAGACTCTAATACAAGGGGCCAAAATGGAATGGAAATTGTTATTCAGAAGGAGGAGGGTCTACACACCCGACAGCCCCAAAGACTGGGCTTGCTAAGGCTTTCCCAAGTTTCAATTAATGATAAAAATTACATATTTCTATATGATTTTGATTACTAGTTTGTCTTGACTTCCTGCTAAAATTATATTTTTACCACAGATTTTATTATAGATTAAATATATCTACATACAGTATCTGGCAACGTGGTTGACTGACCCAAAACAATTGATCCTTCATCCATCTGCCTAGAAGCAATATCCAAATACTGGGCAGAGGCAATAAAAGAAAAGAAAAGTCACCACCTACCAACTTGTTATTTTTGTATATATTTTTTACAAGGAATATTTTAACCAAACTGTTTTTTGTTTGTTTTACCACATCTCTTTTTTTTTCTACTTTTGGTAGCACAGCTAAGCCTGCTGTCATAATCCATGGATTTCTCTAGGCTTATTTCAGCAGGTCAGCTTTTCCATATGGATTGTTTTACTGATCAGTGCTGAAAATGCATAGTAAATGCAGGAGAAAAGAAGAATGTCACCAGTTCAATTATAATGCATATAATATGATGCATATTATACAGAAGTGAGCATGCTGAGAGAACAGTGTAACTAGCTACGTAATGCATACAGATGTTTGGCACACTTATAATGTTGCCACCAAATGTGGTCTTCTTATAACATATAAGTATTCAAAGCATTTATTTTCTGTTTGATCTACTAACGTAAAATAACCATGTAGATAAATGCCTTCCTTGTTATACAAGTAACGCTTCACAATAGTAAGTTAGCGCTATTTGTTAGTTAGTTAGATAATTTTAATAATTTTGTATTTACACGTATCACTTAATTAATTGCACTAATGTATTTAATGAGCGTATCTCGCTCTCACAGTTACTCCCTGACGAAGCACTGAGCGGATCTCGCTCACAGTTATGCCCTGATGAAGCACCAGTACGCAGGCGCGTAATGCATAGGTGCATTCACTAACCCACCTTATTAAACCTCACATCGTTTGTAGCAAAAGCTGTGCCGTTTTTGTTACTCATTAAAACGATATTGCACAGCTAACTCTGGAGTCCATCTCAAGTTTATTCTTAGCCACCCTACAGCCAACCTCAACCCAGCACTTTCAATTTCTTCAAGTTTTTTGGTGGAAGGACCGAGAGGTTAATCTGCATGGTGAGCCTACAGGGCGGGTGTCCAGACGTTTCCTCTTTGCTTTACCAAATGTATAAACATGATAAAAATAAGATTTGGCCAAAAGCATAATTATACGTCTGTCACCACATACTGCACCAAGTAACGCAAGTAGCATACTTAACCTTTAGTTTTCACATAGAGCAGGATATACTGTTTTATAACCAATTTTGAGGTGTTTCAGAATGTCTCAATTGATCAAGCTTCAACCAAACAAAGAGGAGCCACTCCCTAATCTCTCAAAAAAAAAACGTGGTAAGCTTGTTACCATCTCAAATTCAATAAATTTTTAATGTAATTTTATGTTTGTTTTGTAAGGGCCAATAAATGTCAGTCTTTTAAGGTTCAACGTACGTCCCACTAAAGTCGAGCTTGTAGTTTTTGGCATGCAAATTCGGTAACTTATTACATTAGCTGCCAAGTGCTCACTATTGTGGTTCCCCGTGTGTCCATCAAGTGACGCTTTACCTCCATCAGTGCATGGAGTTACCTCTGTATCTACTGCTTGTTGCCCTAGCAATTCATCAAATATGCTCTGTTCATATGATCTCCTTGTTTTCTGCTAAGCCTCTCCAGCTGCTTAACAGGCTATTTAAACATTGACTTCCAGTTCAGCTTTGCTCTTGGATTGTACTATAACATGATAGTGATTCCTGTGTTCCCCTGTTGGGACATGGCTTTGTATTCTTTTATCCTGACTCACCTTTTACATTCACTGATCTGTTTTTCCCTGACCTGCACTGACCTTGCCATCCAAACTAACCATGTCTCAAGATTCTGGGTAGATCATCAGCAAGGTCAATGACTGCTTGCAATTTGTCGCTCTACCCCTAGGTAACAGTAGTTGGAGGGTGATCCATGTGGTCCTATCTGCTCCTGGGTTCTGGTTCTGCATGTTGAGCATAATCCAGGCATATGAAATTTCTGTCTTAAAATGACAGAGGTGCAGACTCTAACAGAGCGTTGCCTCACTGAAGAAAATATTTGTCCTCATCCCAAGAGATCTGTGGATGTTCTATCGCATTGTTTATTTGTATTTGGTTTTATTTTTAGAAGTATTGATTTGTGCTAGGTTTCATCACTAAACCATTTGAATTTTAGAGTTAGACATTGATTATTCTGTATTTTTATTTTATGTTATTAGGAATACTCATAAAAGTTAAACTAGCAAAATATATATTTTAAATGAAATAATGCAAACTTTATGTTATGCTCTTTAATATAACTAAAGCTAAGAATCATTTTTTTTTTTAAATATTCAAAGACTAATCAAAAAATCAGAGATAACTATAAAATGGCCAGAGGTTAGGAATTTCCAACTAAAACTAGAGAAGGATATACAGAAGCAGACAAATGATGGCCCAAAAAATGATGGGAACATTGATGAATGGATTTGAAAACTGTGGTCAATGTGAGTCTCCCCATCTGCACAAATTAGGAGTTTAAAAATATACATCAAATCTTGAAGGCCCAGACCCTCAGACCCCTAGAGATATTGTAAGAGTAGTGGTTTGTATTAAATTGTTTTTGTATATCTTAACTTATTTTAAATAAAAAAAAAAAAACAACAAGTCAAAAGTACTTTTCAGCAAACTACTTGGTTTTGTGAACAACTATTACACCACATATATTAGACTGTGGACGGATGATATTTGACCTTTTTCCAGTGGAAGAGCTTTGGGTTTGTTGGGGTAATTCGGGGTCGTGGAATCTTCATTAACAAACTCATTGCTCATAGTATTTTTAGGAATCGTATACATGACCCTCTTTCTGTTTTTCATGGGATTCCTTTAGGGCAAAGTGGGCTTTATGTGTATTTACTTCAACTATATTTTAATCTATAAGTTTAATCTCTATCAGCTCTAACTTGGTCTGAACTATCAGTTTCTGAACTCATCACTTGAAACACATGGTCAGTTTCCTGGATTGTGTCTCTGCTGTTTCCTGTTTAACACATAAAATTGCTCATCAAATGCAAATGAACCATTTTCTCTTGAAATTATTTCCATCTGAAACCACACACAAAAAAAAATCAAATCAAAGACAGAGGCACTGACACATTTAAAATACTTTTTCCTATTAGTTTGCAATCCTGGCAACACAATGCATGGATATTTTTAGATTCCCTACATTCACAGTACAAAAAAAGTGTTTAGGTGGCAGAGTTTGAGTAGTAAAAACATAACACTGTATAGACAGTTCTAACAATTAATTTTGTAAATGTTAAAATAAATCCTCCAGACAAAACTCAATTATAAAAATATAGAAATTTTATTAGACATTTGCAAAGAAAATTATATATAACATATAAATACACAAAAGAAAAACAAGGGACAAAATATACACAAATTAAAAATGAGAGAAAAAAGTAAATACATTTATAATACAAAATACATCAGTATTATACAATGGTATTACCGTATTTGCTCGAATATAAGATGAGATGTTTTTCAGAGCAAATGCGGGTGCCCCCATTAGCCACCAGGGAGAGACAGGGGGGGGGGGGACTGAGATAAACAAGGGGAGGGGGGGGGAGAGACAGAGACAAGGGGAAGGAGGGGGAGACAAAGAAAGACACAAAGGGAGGGGGAGAGAGAGACAAGGGGAGGGGGGAAGAGACAAGGGGAGGGGGAGACAAAAAGAGACACAAAAGGAGGGGGAGTGAGAGACAAGGGGAGGGGGGGGAAGAGAAAAGGGGAGGGGGAGACAAAGAGAGACACAAATGGAGGGGGAGAGAGAGAGACACGCACAAAGGGAGGGAGAGAGAGAGAGAGAAATGGAGGGGGAGAGAGAGAAATGGAGGGGGAGAGAGAAATGGAGGGGGAGAGAGAAATCGCTGGGGGGGGGAGAGACAGACAACACTAAGGAGGGAGAGCGGCATAGCTGGGGGGAGGGGAAAGAGAGAGGCAGCATTGACACATAAAAGGAAATAAAAACAAGAAATGCATTTTTTAGTGGGAGGTCTGATTTGTGAAGTCTGGGAGTCAGAGTGGTACATTTGGGGGGAAGATTGGGAAGTGGGGAGCAGATTGTCATATGGGGTCATACTGGGAAGAAGGGGTCAGACTGGCAAATATCGGGTCATACTGGTAAGAAGGGGTCAGATTGCCAAAATTGGGGTCATACTGGGAAGAAGGGATCAGATTCACAAATATGGGGTTCACACTGGGAAGAAGGGGTCAGATTGGTACATTTTGTGGGCAGATTTGCAAGTCTGGGGTGAGATTGGGAACAAGGGGCAGATTGGTAAGTCCTGGGGGGAGATTCAGTAGTGTGGGGGTCACACTGGGTAATGTGGGGGATATTTGGAAGAAGCAGACAGATTCATATGTTTGCGGATCAGATATGTTTGGGAGCATATTTGGAAGTCTGGGGGTCTGATTGGGAAAATTGGATGTGATTGGGAAGTCTGGGGTCAAATTAGGAGAAGGGTCAGATTTGGAAGTCTGGGGGTCTGATTGGTTAGATGGGGTGTTATTGGAAGTGTGGGGGTCAGATTTTCAAGTGTAGAGATCTGATTGACAAATCATGGGGTCATACTGGGAAGAAGGGGCAGATTGGCATGTGTGGGGGCAGATTGGGAAGAAGGGGAATATTGGTAAATCTGGGTGTCACATTGGCTAGTGTGGGGGTGACATTGGGTAGTTTGGGTCAGATTGGGATGGAAGGGCTGATTTGGGTGCAGATTGGGAAGTGGGGTCATATTGGCAAGTCTGGGGATCTGATTAGCAAATCAGAGTTTGGAAAAGTTTGGAGGCAGATTGCCAAATCTGAGGGTCATAATTTGAAGCAGGGGGCAGACTGGAAAGTTTGGGGGCAGATTGTCACATTTGGGAAGATTGGTCAGATTGGCAAATCTGGGGTCAGATTGTGAAGAAGGGGCATGTTGACACATTTGGGGTCAGATTGGGAAAAAGGGGGCATATTGGCATATTTGGGGGTCAGATTGGGAATAAGTGGGCATATTGGCAAGTTCAGGGGGTCAGATTGGGAAGAAGGGGTGAGACTGGCAGTTATGGGGGTCAGATTTGGAAAGTGTGGGGATGCATTGGCAAGTCTGGAGGGGATGCATTGACACGTTTATAAATTACTTCTGATTTTGCCATAGTATGCCAAGTTTATAGATTACTTCTGATTTTGCCATGATATGCCATGTTTATCCATTTTTCCATGTTTTACCAAGTGTATCCTTTATAGCTCATTTGGACTTAGTGTGTTTGTGTGTGATACTAGGGTGTGAGACCAGCTGCATTGTCTGAGAGCACAGGACTGGAAGAGAGCTGGCTTGGAAGAAAGAGAAAAAACAGGGCCAGGAGAGAGAGAGCTGGCATGCAATAGAGTGGGAGAGAGATGCCTTGGAGGAGTGAGAGTGCTATAGCATTCAGGCCTGGAAGAGACATGGCTAGGTTTAGTGTTGAGTCGCAAAACTGTGTATGTGGTATGTGTGTGGGAGGGAGGGAGGGGAAGAAGTGGACAGCATTTAAATTCTGGACAGTGTGTGTGTGTGTGTGTGTGTGTGTGTGTATCTGCTCATGATAGAGAAATATGTATATACTTTCATTATACATAATATACATATAAAACATTTATATATACATAAATCTTTCTATTTCATGCCAATGAGAAATATATACATAAATATTTCTATTTCATGCCAATGAGAAATATATACATATTTATATATTTCTCATTTTCATGCTATATAAATATTACGTATATATTTCTCATTGGCATGAAATAGAAAGATTTAGGTATATATATTTCTCACTGGTATGATATATAAATATTATGTATATATTTCTCATTGGCATGATATAGAAATATTGTATAGATTTTTCATTGGCATGAAATAGAAAGATGTATGTATATATTTCTCATTGGCATGATATAGAAAAATGATGTATATACTTCTCATTTGGCATGATCTAGAAAGATTATGGATATACTTAGTGGGTGCTAAAGTTTAATTTAAAATGTATTTTTTAAAATATGGTTCTGTTTATCCACCTTTTCAGCATTGTAGAATTCAAATGTGAATAAATAGAACCATTTAATGTGAGGGTTACATGTGGGCGATACATGGGCCGGGCACAAGGGGGCCCACATGACCATCTAATGAGTTGTCAGTCTCCTGCTTTGATCAAATTTGCAACCACTTACAGCATAGAGTTTAATCATGTTATTAAACAAGATTTGTCTATGTTGCATTTAGATCCTGGTTATAAATGGGTTTTATCGATGGGTCTTAGATTTACAGTACGGCAGGCACCTGTATTTAAAAAAAAAAAAAAAAACTCTCCCAGTGACTTTTCAGTTAAGTCTGACAACACGAACTGACAACACAAATTGACTTTGTGCCACAGGAACCTTTGCAAGACATAAATTTAAACACAATGTTTAAAGGATAACTTTAGAGAAAGGACTCCTAGGGGGCTTACTAGCGAAGCACCTCAAAATAAGAGTTTTATTGGGAGTATCCCACTTTTCACTCAGTCTGCAATCATACGAGAAGGTGAGCCCTTGGACCAGATGGGAGCAGGACCTTGGGGTCTCCTTCACCTATGAGAAATGGAAGAGAGCAATAATACTCATGAAGAAGAATTTTCACTGTATAAATCTGGTGGAACTACAACATAAAATCAATATGAGATGGTACATGGTTCTAACTAGACTGCATAAGATCAACTCAGAACTGCTCTTAACATGTTGGAGGTGCGATAGAGACAGAGGTACGCTGGCCCACATCTGGTGGGGCTTCTTAGACTTGAAACCTACAATCCTTAACCATCAAAACATATTGAATGGTCTACTTTTAACCTAAAACCAAATACATTCCTCTATAATATACAGATACCAGGGAATAACAGTCTTGCAGTCCACGTAATGACAGCAGTAAAAAAATGCGTGGCTAGAGACTAGAAAAGAAAAGGTTGTATACAATGGTCAGAGGTTACACACCAAATTGACTTCCAGTTTAAAATGGAAGCCTTTTTTTCTGCAGTTTGGGTCAGTTTGACAGATATCAAGAGATATGGGCTTCTTGGAAATCTTTAGTAAAAACAGATCCCTGGGCCCGATTTATTTTCTATCAATCTTATTATCCGTAGGTTTGTTTTGTTTAGAGGGTACCATTAAATTGTGAGGGAAGTACACAGATTTCTACAGATTTTCTTCCTGCCATAAGTGCATCTATAAGAGAGAGAGCTGTGGGGCTTCTTTCCTCATTGGTCTAAAAAAATGCTGTGTTAGGTGTGGCTTGTACAGCATGTACAAATGAGTATCTCATAACTTTCAATCCTGTGCTGCTGCTAGTAAATGGTGGCACAGCTCTGGGCCGATCCTGGGCGGGTGCGTGGGGTGAGGTGGGCGGCGCTCCGGATGTCAGATGACATCCGGCAGGAGAACCCACGTGACAGTGTTCTGCATAAGTATATGTGTGCCAATGTGTATAAGTGTGGGTCAATGTGTATAAGTGTGTGTGTGTGTCAATGTGTATAAGTGTGTGTGTGTGTCAGTGTGTTTAAGTATGTGTGTGCCAATTTGTATAAGTACGTGCGTCTCAATGTGTATGTGTGTGTGCCAGTGTGTATAGGTGTGTATCAATATGTATAAGTGTGTGTGTGTCAATGTGTAAAAGTGTTTCAAGGTGTATAGGTGTGTGTGTCAATGTGTGTCAATGTGTATAGGTGTGTGTGTGTCAATGTGTATAGGTGTGTGTCAATGTGTATAGGTGTGTGTCAATGAGTATAGGTGTGTGTGTGTCAATGTGTATAGGTGTGTGTGTGTCAATGTGTATAGGTGTGTGTCAATGTGTATAGGTGTGAGTGTGTCAATGTGTATAAGTGTGTGTCAATGTGACAAAGTATGTGTGCATGTCAATATGTATAGGTGTGTGTGTGTGTCAATGTGTATGGGTGTGTTTCAGTGTGTTTAAGTATGTGTGTGCCAATTTGTATAAGTACGTGTATGTCAATGCGTATAAGTGTGCCAGTGTGTATAGGTGTGTGTCAATGTGTATAAGTATGTGTGTGTGTGTTAGTGTGTATAAGCATGTTTGTGTACATGTGTACATGAGTGTCTGTGTGTAAGGGTGGCTGTGTGTGTGTGACAGTGTGTATAATGGTGTCTGTGTAAATGTGTGTAAGGTCACTAAGTGTGACTGTGTGTATTTATGGGTGACTGTGTAAGTGTGCACTTGCCCAGGGCCGCTGGTTAACCGGGCCCCCACTGGCCACAACACGGTCCCGCTGCCTGTGTCACATGGAGGGCAGCAGTCATCATCCAGCCGGAGTCTATATCCCCACTTCCTGTACTCAGCGTGCTTAGAGGGTAGACTGTGCGGATGAGACGGCCAGGGACACAAGAGAGCAGCAGCAAGGTGAGTACTTGGGAAGGTGGCAGAGGAGATAATGCTTTTATTGGGCAAACTAAAAGTGGCATATTGATGGGTATATTGACTGTGACATATTAATGGGCAAACTAACATTGGTATATATATGGGAAAAATTGGCTGTGGCATATCATTGCACAAACTAAGAGTGGTATATTAATGGGCAACCTGTCTGTGGCATATTAATGGACAAACAGTTGCATTTTTTAATGGGCAAACTGTGGCATTTTTACTGTACAAACTGTCATTCTAATTGGCAAACTGTGGCATTTTTAATGGACAAACTGGCATTTTAATGGGCAAACTGGCTGTTGCATATGTTTATGGCTGACTGTGGCTCATTTTAATTGTCAAAGTCATGCTGTGGGATCTTCTGTGGGGCAAAATAACATGTACAATGGGGTAAAGTGGTACTGTGGCATGTGCTAGAGACCCTAGGTACACCTCTGCAAATGGGCTGCCCATGTGCTGCTTTGCTGCCCCTCAGAGCCGTCTCTGCAGACCGGTGCCCTGTTTCCCCTTAGACCTCAGTCCGCTCTTTTCATGGTGGAATAATATTTATCGCTCATTGTGTACTTATTTTCCAATGATGCTCGGCCAGACTAATGGGAGACTTTGGCTGGTTGGGCATCATGGGAATGGCAGTTAAAACACATTCAACTAGCCAGCAAAAAGTCTCCCATGTTGCTGTCTATGCATCATAGGAATGAATAAAACCACTACACATTATTATGGCCATATAAATATCTTTATTTAACCCCTTCGCGACACTGGACATGCCTGGCACGTCCTGCGGTGAATCAAGCGGTTTTCGCGATCAAAGATCGCGAAAACCACTCTAACAGTGCTGGTCTATTGCCCCGATGTAGAGGCAATAGCCAGCACTGAAATTTCTGATCTGGGGCACCCACGATCGCCCCACGGAGTGATTGTGGGAGCCATACTGACGGAGCCGCATAGTAACTTCACTTCCGTCGCTCTGAATATGCTACTTGATTGTCCCTAGTGGTAGTTAAGCTGCATAGCAATGTAAAAAAATAAAAATAACTATTTAATTAACTAAAAACTTGTTAAATAGTTAGATTAGCCTATAGGGTTAAAATTAAATTATTTTTAGCATAAGGGATAGGGTTAAAATTAAAAAATATTAATGGATAGCATAAGGGTTAGAGTTGGGGTTAAATTTAGTGTTAGGGTTACATTTTGGGTTCGGGTTGGAGTCAAAAAGGTCAATATAGGACATTTTTGACCCATAACTCGCAAAAAAATACAGAAAATTAACTCGGGACAACATTTAGAAACTATTTAGATGGTCTTTTTTAATGATTTTGTGTAAATTATGTTTTAGGTTAAAGTTAGAAAAAGTGTTTTTTTTTAATTTTTCATCATATTTTATGATTTTTTTGTAGTAAATTATAAGATATGATGAACATAATGGTATCTAATGAAAGCCCTTCTTATGACGATAAAAACAACATATAATTTGTGTGGGTACAGTATGTGAGAAAATTGCAGCTAAACACAAACACCCCAGAAATGTCAAAACAGCCATTGTCACCAAGGGAAAGTCAAGGTGAAAATGTCTTGTCACTAAGGGGTTAAAATAAGAGTTTGTGTTAGTCCTTTACATCAAAATAAAGTTTGTTCTCTCCCTCCCCCTCTCCCCAGTAATGAAATGGGCATGTCTGGAACAGACATGTCTAAAGGGGAGGAGTTCGTAAAATAACCACGCCCACATAGGGGCGCCAAAAGAAAACCTGCACCCAGGCGCCCGTGACCCTAGGATCGGCCCTGGCACTGCTTTCAAGTGCTGCAAGTAATCCAGTATGTAAAAACAAATAAAAAACAGTGCTTGGGAAAACGCATAAAGATCCAAACAAGCAAATGTTTCGGGGAGTGCCCCTTTATCAATGAACAAATACAGTATGTGGTTTTGCATGTATATGATATATGGATGAATATTCAGTTATGGTACTTAAATTTATTTAAAAAAATAAAATAAAATATATATATATATATATATATATATATATATATATATTTATTTTTTCCTGAGGGACATATTAAGGCCTACTCAATAAACAGATAAATTCTAGGGAATTGAGACAGGAATCTCAAACTTAAGTCCAAAGCAGTTGAGTAAAAAAATCTTCCATTCAGCTGCATTGGATTATCTTTCTAACTCAGTTACTTTGGCCTAAAGTTTGATATTACCTTCTAAATTCCCTGCCTGCTCTCTCTATATTGAGTAGACCCTACTATATGTGAGCACATTCATTCAGTTATCTGTGACAAAAGGAAAATAGTTTCTGGCATAATTTGTTCGATTTTTTTGGTTTGTTGTGTTCATTATATAGCACTATTTGCTGTATTTTTATATAAAAACATTTAAATATTTCATCATACTAGCTGTTTTCTTTATCACATATAGACTTTTTAAGCTATGTTCTCGCTTATACATATGTATCATAATATTTATGTATTTTTTGGGCATATACACCACCCATAACATTATGACCACCTACCTAATATTGGATAGGTCCCCTTTTGACAGTCTAGACACACCAAAGGGTCTACTCAATATACACCGATCTGGCCCAAAATTGTATACATTTTGAGGCTCCTGTTTCCAAACATAAGGATGCAGCTACAACTAATATATTGGATTGTAAGGAAAAATACTGCAGATCAGGCTCATTACCGACAAGATAAGAAGCAGATAAAGCAACTGCTAAATAAAAAGACATTTGAGGGAGTATATAGCTTGTAAGCAGATACTACACCTTATAACTGTTCCAACGCTACATTTAACTTCAAATTGGTGGCTTCATGTTGCGATAGCAGCGGGTGATCTATCAAAGGCTGTTGTATAGTTACAAGACTGTTCTGAGTGTAATAACCAATGAATAAATTGAGCCAGAATTCCCCCACATTGCTGCTTACCACACGTATTATCTTTTCAATATTGTAATTTTATGTATGTTTTATGTTTGTTTTATTATTACTGTTTTATTATTATTTAACTTATAAATAATTTTTTATTACGGTCATTTGTTTGTGTTTTTTTTTGTTTTTGTTTATCTTTTAAACATTTTCAGAGTTAAACTATAATGTTCCTTGGTTTAACAGCCTTCTAAAAATGTTGCAATCCCTGTCAAAATTTGCAGATGACAAGTTCACACTTAGGTAGGAAACAGCCCTCAACAGCCTATTATTAAATGTTACCAAAGTGCCAGTCCCTCAACGTGTGATTCTTGCCGAATTTTTCCCTGTATTATATGTTCACTATAAAAGATGTTTTTAAATGGAAGAACATGGAGTCAGCGTTTCCTTGGAGTGCTTTGTGCAATGTTTATGCAATTGTTACTGGATGGGACCTTGCACCAAGCCTCCAGAAGTTAGAGGGAAGATACTATGTAGCTGCTAAATGTCATGATTCGACTGTGTGATCCTTCCTGTCTGCTTGTATTCCTGCCCTGTCCATCCTCACAGTGGCACCAGCCCCAGAGCGATAGCTGCACAGTTGGCCCAGAGTAGCACCTGCCCAGTGCCCCCAGTTGGCTCCAGAGTGGCACCTGTCCGGTACGGCTCCTGCCAGTCTGGCTACTGTATGCTACCAACCTTTTCTTAAAATTCCAGCCCTGTCTTACACTCGCATCTGTCAGGGTCCAACAAGTGCTGACTATTCCTCTGAAGTATCTAAAATATTTGGCACCCCAGCAAATCCTACAACCCCCCCTCCCCCCTCTTTTTTTTAATTTTTATCCGCTTAATGCATTCATTTAAATGGGCACACTTAGCTTACTTTCTATATGTTGTATGTTTCTAGTATATGTAACATGCACTTATTTTTACTTTAAAACAAATTATGCTTAGTATATAGCACAGACTGGCTCCCATCAATATATGGTTAGCCAAACATAGCTTAACAGGGGACAGGCATGCAGTCGTGGCAGAGATAAAAGAGGGAAAGTTTACATTGTTACGTGACAGTTACTGGAGCTTAATTGTTTTCTCATTTAGCACATTTCTCATAGACATTTATTATTTAAATGCAATGCTGACTGCATTAGGCAGCAGGCAAGTCGGGACAGACCCAAATCCAGGACTGTTGGCAACTATGCCATGAATGCCAGGAGAGGAATTCATCCTCCCACCACCGATGGCTCTTCTTGGGAACAGCAGTAACAGCAGCACTAGGTCGAGGAGAGGACTTGAGACTGGAGTGAATGGTGATAGTGGCTCTGTGGTGTTGGGGTACGAGGGACCAGGTGACATATAGGGCCTACAAGGTATCCATGGCCAGGCGGCCAAGTAGGGGTAGCTACTCATTTTCAGGTAGTTCATTTTTTGAACAGTAGGTTTAACTCTTTAAGGTGCTGTATTGTATTTTAGAGTACTGTTTGTGTTTTCCACAACACTGGAACAAAGTACCATCTGCCATTGGCACCAGCCTGCACTCTGCCGCCCAGGCGGATCACCCTCCCTGATAGTACCCCACTGCTCTCTCTATATGTTTTGAGACCTTGTTAAGATCATCTCTACTGATGATAAGTAAAAATGAGGCTCCCTCACTTATCTAGCAGTGAGTGAGACAACTTGAATGCTTCACTGTACAACATGGATGCTGCAGGTCAAGGGATAAGCATGTGTCTTAAAAAGTGTGTGCCATTGTACTCTCATACTAGGACCACTATACTTTGCACTTATGCTTTTATAATATAAGTACAAGTGAAAAACATATTTAGTAATTCTTCATTTAGGTTGACAAAAGACATGCAAACAATGAGACACTTCTAATTTCATCTCAAAGTGACTCCATACGCAGTCGTATTTTCCCTGGATCAACATTACCTAAGGTACTTTTAATTGTTTAAGCCCTGAATGTATTAAATAGCACTCAGATTTTTTTTGATGTCATAGGACCCACACCGCACATTCTTCACTTTATCTTCCACATGGTAAATTTTAAGAATTATGCTACCATCCAGCAGAGTAAGATAATCCTCTCAAGAGACATCCTGAAAAGGGAAAGGAAGATAATTATGTAAACATACATACATAAGGAGGATTTGTTTACAGTAAAACTGTATTCAACAAAATGCAAATATGGACAAACTAACATTAGTCCAAAACAGAAAATTACAGTATTGAATGGAAATGTTTTTAAAGACACAGTGCCTTAACATTTCTGAGGATTGATATCCCATAAATATATACATAGTATGATAGCCCATAATTACATGTGCTAACATGGTTATATATCACAGTTTTACACACCCTTTGTCAAGAAGATACAAATAGTATTTTTCTAGGTGATGCTGCAAACCTCTTCACGACTGGGTAAATCCCCTTTTTGTGTAAAGCTGATCCTTCCAGAGGAATTATCGGCATAATGCAAAAATGCACTGTGTGACAGATATACACCTAAATGGGTTAATAAGCTGATTTCCAAAGAGGTAATTGCACAGCAAAAACCTTTTGTGAGCACTACAAGAGTGAGCAATTAAATTACTCATCTCCTCGCACCCAAATTGTTACAGGTGATAATGTGAAACTACAAGAGGTCAATAAACACAAAACAGTGCACAGGCATGAACATCTTATAAGGGTACTGTGTATCTAGCACTGTTTTTACCCAGAGGCATTCTAAGCAAGTACCTTGGGCAGCAACTGTGAGGAGGGCAGCCAAAATCACCATCCCTTTAAAAAAAGAAGAAGCTTGCTGGCAGGGGAGATCAAAATATCTCCCCTCACCAGCCTCTCTGCAGGCGAGTAGGCAGCATGGTGTCTGTGTGCTGCCCAGGTGCACAGGCATCCTACCATGCTGCCTCTCGCGCTTCCTATGCATATTCATGTGACCCGCTAAGCCTTCAGACCATGTGGGGAACACGAGAGGCATTATGGTAGGATATTTGTGTGCCTTGGCAGTGCACAGACACCATGTTGCCTGCCTCTAGGCAACATGGAATTGTGGTTGCTGGCTGGGGTAAATGGTGGGTGTGCAATATGGTGCTGGGGCATGTCCTGGCTATGAAATGTGGGTGGTGAGGCATGTCCTGGGGTCAGGGCCAGCCTTAAGTGTTCAGACACCCTGTGTGGCCACCCCCGTTGCAACCCCCCCTCCTCTCCCCCATTATACCTGTCTCTCTCCAGAAGTAGCCACTCGTTACCCAGGTGGTTGAGCCCCTGAGCTTTGAGTGACAATCTGGTCTTTTAGCAGAGCTGTGAGGCTGGAACAAAGAGTATAACCGTAGTCAGGCAAGCCAAGCTCAGTGGGTAGGAGAAGGCAGAGTAGTGAGACGGTCCAAAATCGGTAACAGGTAAATAACAATCAATTGAAATCTTGATATACTGCAGGCAGGAACCACAATAATCTGGCAAAGGTAGATTCACAGGAAGAGGCTTTTATAGGCTGAGAGTGAGCACATGACTTGACACAGGTGAGGAGAGTTGATGATAATAACAAGGCTTGGTATATTCGTTGTAACTAGAACATAGGCTAAAATGTAAAAGACAGGCTAGCGAACCGGTAAAGAAGAGAGCTAGGAACATGGAAGTCAGTGTTCAAGTCCAGGCACGGTCAGTTCCTGACATCACCCCCTCCTCTACAGGAGCGGCCTCTGGACGCACTTTTTCCTGGTTTATCAGGGTGCCGCTGGTGAAAAGCCGTAATTAGATGTGGAGCATGAACATTCTCCACTGGTTCCCATGGATTCCTGGATGACCAGCTGGTTTGGAATCATGAAATAAACGTAAGACTTCCAATCTTATGGATTCTGGTACAAATAGACGCTGTTGAAAAACCCAAAATCCATTGAGCATAGTCATATGAAGGTCAGTTGGTGGGTCACAAAAAACTGGATCTGCCGCATAACCCTTTTTGATGCGAGACATTAAGGTGGAAGGAATGGTAACACCTAGAAATCTACTCTCTGGTAAGATGGAAGTTACTTCTTCTTTAATGTTGAGAGGATCAGATATCCTGGACAAGGCATCAGCTTTGCCATTTCTGGAGCCAGGCCGATATGAAATCAGAAAATTAAATCTGGAGAAAAATAGGGACCAACGGGCTTGTCTGGCTGACAGTCTCTTAGCTGATCGGACACATTCCAAGTTTTTGTGATCTGTGAGCACAGTAATTGGATTGGTGGCCCCCTCCAAGAGATGTCTCCATTCTGTGAAGGCAGATTTTATAGCCAAGAGTTCTTTATTCCCTATGTCATAGTTTCTTTCAGCAGGTGACATCTGGCGGGAGTAAAAAGCGCATGGATGTAACATCATCTTAGGTCCAGTCCGTTGAGAAAGTATAGCCCCAACAGCAGAATCGGTGGCATCTACCTCTATAGTGAATGGTAGTTCTGGCTGAGGGTGTACCAGAATTGGGGCAGATGTAAACAGAATCTTTAACCTTGAAAATGCAGCATCAGCCTTGTCTGTCCACTTGAAAGTGGTCCCTTTATGGGTGAGTTCAGTGATTGGTGCAATTACTCGAGAGAAATTTTTAATGAAACGCCTATAAAAATTAGCAAACCCCACAAATCTCTGAATTTCTTTTTCATTCTTGGGGATGGGCCAGTCCAATACAGCTTGTAGTTTACTTGCATCCATACTTAAACCTTCTGGAGTTATTATATAGCCAAGGAATTGAATCTCTGTTTGTTCAAACTCACATTTTTCCAGTTTAATGTAGAGTTGGTGGGCACGGAGGCGTTCAAGAACAATGCAGACCTGTCTTCTGTGATCTTCAATATTATCAGAAAATATCAGTATATCGTCCAAGTATGCTACAACAAACTGATCCAGAAGGTCCCGTAATACATCATTGATTAGATGTTGAAAGGTTGCAGGGGCATTACAAAGCCCAAACGGCATCACTAGATATTCATAATGTCCATACCTGGTTCTGAAAGCAGTTTTCCACTCATCACCAGATCTTATGCGAACCAGATTATAGGCCCCTCGTAAATCAAGTTTCGAAAACATTTTAGCTGAACGTAGTCTTTCCAGAAGTTCAGGAATAAGAGGTAAGGGATAGCGGTTTTTTACAGTGATATCATTTATTTCTCTGTAATCAATGCAAGGCTGCAGACTGCCATCTTTCTTTTCTACAAAAAATATAGGAGCACCTGCTGGGGAAGTAGATGGTCGAATATAACCTTTGGCAAGATTTTCTTGAAGATATTCCCGGAGTACTTTCAATTCAGGTTCAGAGAGTGAGTATATACGGCCAAATGGGATAGCAGCTCCAGGTAGCAGTTCTATGGGGCAATCATAGGGCCTGTGAGGTGGAAGTTGATCAGCATTCTTTTTGTCACAGACATCTGCAAAATTATGATACTGTGGAGGAAGCTGGGTAAGATCTGTAGCAACAAGTTCGTTAATTGCTGTAAAAGTAGGGGTTGTATTAGAAGGTTGACAGTTAAGCAAGCAGTGTTCCGAAGGGAATGACAAGGCTCTAGTCTTCCAGTCAATCTGTGGGTTATGTACGGCAAGCCAGGGTATACCCAAAAATCACTGGAAACTGTGTTGAGGAAATTAGTTGAAAAGAGATGGTCTCATGGTGATTTACTTCCAGAACCAGTTCTAAGGGTACTGTCTCATGTGTAACTGGTCCTGATGTGAGTGGAGAACCATCCACGGTTTCCATTAATACAGGTGAAGGTTTAAGTTTAGACTCAATTTCATTTCCTGCAGCAAATTTAATGTCCATGAAGTTGCCTCCTGCTCCGGAATCTATCATAGCGGAAGTTGAAATTTTTCTACCCCCATATTGCAAGGTGATGGGTACCACTAGATGAGGATGCCGAGTCATCATACCTTCTTCACCTTGTGCCAGAGAAAATAAGGGTTGTGTGACAGAATCTAGCTGGTCTGAAGTCTGGGGTTGGTGTTGGATCTGTGCACCTTCAGCAGTCATTGCTATTGTTCTTTTAGGCTTGCTAGGGCAATTAATGGCATAATGCCCTGCACTACCACAATAGAGACATAAATTGTGATTGCGTCGCCACTGTTTTTCTTCAGTGGACAGTGGCCCTCTTATTAGATCAACCTGCATAGCCTATGGTTCAGAGTCCACAGTTTGAGCAGAAAGTCTTGAATGGAATGCAGGACTAGCACTTGATTTAAAAGAGCCCTGTCTTTCCAATCTTCTTTCTGAGAGTCTCCGGTCTATACGTATAGCCAACTGCACAAAAGAATCAAATTCATCAGGAAGGTCAACACGAGCCAGTTCATCTTTTATAGCATCCGAAAGCCCCCTGCGAAAATGGAATCTCTGAGCTGCTTGGTTCCAAGTAGTATCAGCAATCCACTGCCTGAATTCAGCAGCATATTCAGCCACAGAGCTCCTCCCTTGATGTAAGTTAAGGAGAGTAGCTTCTGCTGTTGCACAGCGATTGGGGTCATCAAAAATTATGCTCATAGCATCAATAAAGTGTCTTAAATTTCCCAAGACTGGACTATCCTGTTCCAGTAAAGGGGAGCCCCAGGCAAGGGCTTCATCTTTTAATAGGGAAAAAAATGAATCCCACCTTCTCTCTTTCAGACGGATATCTGTTGGGTAACATCATGAAGTGCAAACGGCATTGATTTAGGAAACCCCTGAATTTTCGGCGGTCACCTCCAAATTTTTCTGGCAGAGGCAAGCGGGCATCTTGTGCAGGGGCAGCAGTAGCATTAGCAGCAACTGCAGCAGCGGCCGCTGCAACATCACGTGCTCTGTAGCTGGTAAATTCATTGTGCATGGCACGAACTTCATTTTGTAGTTCAGCTACCTGATCTTTCAGCACTTGAATGGTTTGTGCCTGGGTCTGCACAGTTCTTGCATTAAATGCAACCTGCTGGGCTAATGCAGATTCTGATCCAGCGGTCTCCATGATAGGCCAGATTATTCTGTAATGATACTGATGTTAGCAGGTTTGGAGTCCAGCAGCCAGATCAGCAAGGTCTTCTGCCAGAAGTAGCCACTCGTTACCCAGGTGGTTGAGCCCCTGAGCTTTGAGTGACAATCTGGTCTTTTAGCAGAGCTGTGAGGCTGGAACAAAGAGTATAAACGTAGTCAGGCAAGCCAAGGTCAGTGGGTAGGAGAAGGCAGAGTAGTGAGACGGTCCAAAATCGGTAACAGGTAAATAACAATCAATAGAAAGCTTGATATACTGCAGGCAGGAACCACAATAATCTGGCAAAGGTAGATTCACAGGAAGAGGCTTTTATAGGCTGAGAGTGAGCACATGACTTGTGAGGAGAGTTGATGATAATAACAAGGCTTGGTATATTCGTTGTAACTAGAACATAGGCTAAAATGTAAAAGACAGGCTAGCGAACCGGTAAAGAAGAGAGCTAGGAACATGGAAGTCAGTGTTCAAGTCCAGGCACGGTCAGTTCCTGACACCATATCTGTTCTTTCTCCTCCCCCGTATTTGTTCTCTCTTTCCACCCCATATCTGTTCACTCTCTCCCCCCATATCTGTTCTCTCTCTTCGCAAACCATATCTGTTCTTTCTCCTCCCCCATATCTGTTCTATCTCCTCCCCCCCATATATGTTCTCTCTCCCCCCAATCTGTTCTCTCTACCCCATCTGTCCCCACCCTCATTTGCTCTCTTCCCCTCCATTTTTACGTGAAGTTGCTGCTTCACGAGGGAGCCACAGGCAGCATGAACTCTGTGTGTTAAACACACGCAGAGCTCACTAAGTGATGCTCGCGCTCCCTGCACGTAGTGATGACGCAGGGTCTCGTATTTCCGATGCCCTGTATCATCAATATGGGAGTGGCATGCTACGACAAACTACGTGTGGGCAATTATTAAAGTAGTGCAGGAGAAATGTGTGGGAGGTGAGTGGGAGAGGTGAGGTCCCATACCATATATTCTGTAAGGGGCCTCAGAATTTTGGATTCCACCAAACGCCCTCTTGCATGCTCCCGCAAATGTAAAAAGGTTTTGAGCTGGACCACAATGACCCCTAATAAAATTGAATTTAAAATATGGTGACATTCATCCACCTTTGTATCAGCATGGTAGAATTCAAATAAAAAAAATTGTATTATAAGGACTATTTAGCCGGGGGGGGGGGGGGGGGGGTGGGGGGGGGGGCGGTTGGGTCTGAATTTAGTTGTGTCTAGGGCAGCACACACAAATATACACCACTGACTGGACCTGCAGTGTGAGTATACTTAAAATATAACATGACTTGTCATTAGAGAGAATAAAATAACAAAACTGAGCTCTAAGAAGATAAGTAATCCTTCAGTCATAATTGGTTCTTTATTTGGTGACTGCCTCTACCATGTTTACACTGGTTAGATGAGAACCTAAATCCAAATGAAGCAGATTTGAAATCCATAAGTTTGATGTAAAAATCAATAATAGTCAAAGCTCATGATCAAATAAAGATTTACACATAAATTGCACCAGTACATTTTTAAGTGTATTTTTTATGCCATCAAAGCCATCGCATAAGATTTAAGCGAATGTTGCTTGACACATTTTGCACCAATGTGCTCATTCATAATTGGTGTCTGCTCCTGTTTCTCCCAACTTTGTTTCATAAATCCTGGTGCACTTTACCAGTTAATGCTGAGTGCAGTGCTGAACAAATGTCTCTCTCAATGAGCTCAGTGTTAAACATGTCTATGTGTAGAATATACCAGTGAGTGCAGTGTTGGGGAGGTCTAGGTGTAGAATATCTTAGTGAGTACACCGCTGGACAAGTCTAGGTTAAGAATATCCCATGTGTTCCCTATTAAGAGTTAATAATGTATAGGGGTGTATATAAAAAATACCCCTTTCTGTCTCATTAGAGATTTTTGCCAGAGGCTCAAAGAAGCAAGGTGAATGGTTAGAGTTAGGACCCACCTAGGGGGGTCTGCCTTGACGTTGGCAGGTGGGCTCATCCTCTCATGGCCATTGGAAGTAACTAAAAAACCTCCATTTGTTTTAAAAATACATAGGGATAAAGGAGAGAGCGCAGGTAACTTGTTTTTCTTAGGTGAAGAATATGTCAGTGAGTACAATGCAGGGCAAATCTAGATATAGAATGTGTGAAGGAAATGCTTGTAAAGTCTAGGTGAAGATTATGTCAGTAAGTGCAGTGTTGGTGATCTCTAGGTGTAGAATATGTCAGAGAGTACAGTGCTGGATAAGTCCAGCTGTCTAGGTGAAGAATATGTCAGTGTGCACAGTGCAGGACATGTCTAGCTGCAGAATACGTTAGTGAGCACAGTGTTGCTGATCTCTAAGTGTAGAATATGTCAGTGAGTACAGCTGGATAAGTCTAGGTGAAGAATAGGTCAGTGTGTGCAGTGTAGGAAATGTGTAGGTAAAGAGTATGTCAGTGTGTGCAGTGCGGGACATGTGTAGGCGAAGAATATATCAGTGAGTGCAGTGCTGGGCAAATGCTAGATGTAGAATGTGTCAGTGAGTGCAGAGCTGGGCAAGTTTATATGTAGAATGTGTCAGTGAGTGCAGAGCTGGGCAAGTTTATATGTAGAATGTGTCAGTGAGTGTAGTGCTGGGCAAGTCTAGATGAAGAATGTGTCAGTGAGTGCAGTGCTGGGCAAGTCTAGATGTAGATGTGTCAGTGAGTGCAGAGCTGGGCAAGTCTATATGTGGAATGTGTCAGTGAATGTAGTGCTGGGCAAGTCTAGATGTAGAATGTGTCAGTGAGTGTAGTGCTGGGCAAGTCTAGATGTAGATGTGACAGTGAGTGCAGAGCTGGCCAAGTTTAGATGTAGAATGTGTCAGTAGGTGCAGAGCTGGGCAAGTCTAGATGTAGAATGTGTTAGTGGAAAATGTATGATTAAATAGTAATCAATTGCCTATATCAGTAAATGACTGGTCAGACACAGATGGTGGTACAACATATCCATTGACATTTGTATAGGATACTGCCCATCAGATATACAAACACAGTATTATAGCCTAGCTCCCATAATTATATAGTGAGCCAGACATACATTGGTGGTATAGTGTACATTCCAGGAGTATGTACCCAGCTAAATATAGACAGTTGTATAGTATATAGTTAACTAGATATTATAGTGGTAGCTGAGCATCGTGGGAACCACGTTCACAGTTAATATTTTATATATTGGTATTTATACTTCCCTTGTGACTCAGCTGCTCCCTAGTAATTTGTGAGCACATGAGGCGAGGCAAGTGCTTCAGTCACCTCATCTACCTTACTACCCTCAGTAGTGCTAGTGAATGCAGTGCTGATCTAGTCTAGTTTACATGATGCCACTCCAGTTCTGAGCAGGTCTCCCTTATTAGTATGAATTGAAAGCAGCCAGGATAGCTCTTCTTTGGCAGTAAAAAAAGATATAGGCAGTACATGTAGTGATATTCCAGCCAACATTGTGACGTTTAAGAAGCTGACTCCTGGCACTGAATGCAATTTGGTAACAATTTAGCAGTGATACAGCGCACACAGGTTTACCACAGCAATAAAAACAGCACAGCAAAATGCAGATAAGGTCACATTATTGCATGTAGTGAACGGGGTATGGCATGGGCTATCTGAAACGGAGAGTTTGGAGTTGCAGTGTTGCACAGCGCAGCTCTAGTGAAGCATGCGGTAATTGCATTGCAAGGTAGCGCTAGCTAAACTCTGGGGAGATGCATGCATCATATGTTTTCCTGGAGCCGTCAATAATTACAATGTAGCTAAACCCAAACAGGAGTTTAGAGTAGTTTTTGCCCATGGTAGTTCAGGATAACTCTAGTTGTAGCCTGGGTAATTTGATTGGCACAAGGAGTAGCACTGATTGTTAGCTCTCGGGGGTACCAGATCTAACGAGATACACTGCAAACATGTTTTAATGGAAGTAATTTATAGCGCAAACTATACCCTGTAGTGAAGTGAGAACGCAGCACTGCTTAGGTCTTGCGGAGTAAGTGTCAGTTAACGCAGCGCTGTTTGTGCCTTTGAGCTAGGCTAGTGGCGGTCCACACAGAGTTGCGTGGGTGACAGTGAATGCAGCGCTCTTAGGTCTAATGGAACGAGTGGTGTTGGATAAGCACTGCCTGGGTCTGAGTAAGTAGCAGTGAATGTAACGCTGCCTGGGTCTAGCTGAAGGGCAGTAAATTCAGTGCTACCCTGTCCAGCTGGACGAGTGTCAGTTAATACATCTGATCGTGTGTACAGTGCTGAGCCTGCCCGCCTAGAGAGTGATGGAATTCCAGCAGCATTGACCTATGGCGCCCCCAGCACGCATCCTACCTGCAGCAGAACAGAGCTCTCCCTCCCTATTCTGATGGCTGAGGCGCATGAGCAGGGAGCTCGCAGTGTTAATCTTCAGGGTGAGCTGATGTGTGGATCTGGACCACACTATCCTCACATCTCCAGCTACAGCTTTATCCCAAAAGTAGAGTTTATTGCCTGCCCACTCCCCTAACCCAAATAATCCAACACCACAACTATTCTTCAAGCTTAAGAAGATCACCTTCAGCTGGAACCAAGGGGGAAATGTGCAGTGCTGTCCAGTGCAATCAGGATGTTTGGTAAGTGTGGATCTTCTTCATTCATTCATCAAATTCGTTGCAGAACACCCTATTTATTAGTTGAATGCTAGAAAACACACACACACACAGTCTCTCTGCACCACAATTTTGCAGGAAATAGACATGATAACTATTTTCTATTAAAAGGACTGAACACCATCTGCTTTTGAGTCACATAATGGAATATTGGTAATTCAATTAATATATGTCTTAGTAAATACCTGTCTATAAGTGTATGCTTTGTGATATATGTTTGTTTAAATTATTAGACTGCTAATATTTAATTTAGTACAGTAATAGCTGTATATAAAATGAGAAGTAACTAAATAGAGTACCTGAATTCTCCTGGATGGACCATATATAGAGAGGGAGGGGGTCCTCGGGAGGTATGTGAGGTTAGAGTGACCCCTGCTGGCTGTCTAAGGAATGGTTCTGTTCAGGAGGATAATTTTCAAGCTAGCACACCAACTAATTCTTTTTTTAGAGTTTTACAGAATTATAAGTATTTTTTTTTTCTTGCTACAGAGATGCCTATCTAAGGATGACCCTTTTTGGAAAATACATTAAATGGATAAACTAGGGTTTGATTTTTCATTGTTCATCCGTGAGGAACAGACTACAAGGATCATAAGCCTAAACCACTAATTCATATATATATACACTTTTCTGTGGTCTATAGAATATCTACTTTTGGAACATTTCTGTTGATTTTTAAATATTTCCTGGGATACGGATACAACTTAACAGTTTTTTCTTTAATTGTCCTGGATTTCTGCTTTTTCATGGGACATGTCTACACAAATTTGGAAAATACCTTCAGACAGAGAGGGAGCAAAGCTGAAACATTGGAAAGTGTGATATAATATCTTCCTCTGAGTGATGCAGGTGGAATGAAAATAATAGAATGGAAATTGTTTGGGAGGTTGTTTTTCTCCTTCAAGCCAATTTCATCGTTTGCATGTCAGGTATGATTGCAAATCTTATTTATTTATTTATTATCTTGTTTAATCATATTTTTCATCTGTTGCAGAATTGAATTGCTACGTGTTAACTATGTTTGTTACTTCCGGTGGAACCCCACCTAACATGAACTACAATTCCCACTCAGCTGTGTGGCTTAGGAATTCTAGTCCATAGTAGTGGGGTACTATAGCTTACCAGTCCCTTCTTTGCACTATAGGAAAGGAATACGCCTAAATGGAAGGACTTGACTTAAGAAACTATGCTTACTAAAACCTCTATTTTGTATCCCAAACTATATAAATATCGTTTTAGTTCTTATACTAAAATATTAGCATTGGATTACATGTGTGGTATAGTTGTGAATTCCGAACTGCAGAATGATGTCAGTTACATCAGTTCACCCGTTCCCCAGCTTTCTTTTAAACATTTATATTGGTTTCATTTAATCATATGAGTGTTTACTCAGGAATAAAAGGGGTTAACTAGTTTCCAATTGCATACAATATTACTGAAGAGAGTAATACATATACTATATATATATATATATATATATATATATATATATATATATATATATCATTGTTTGTGGGAAATGTCTTGAATTTGAAAATATAGATAAAATGTATAAACAAAGTTGAATTGTTTTTCTAGATATAAAATATAGCCATGGTATTTCTCAATTATATACTATTCTATCAGTTGTAGTAAAGGTAATTATTATAGAATAAATCTTGAAAGTATATAATTACTTGCTTTTAATTACAGTATGTACCTATTTCATAAATTAGCATTGTTTCATTTAATTGTTGAAGTAAAAGATCCAGATAATTTAACTCTCCTTTTTTTAAAATGGAACTGTATATTTTTTCTATATTTACAATCAGTTTTTATATGAAACAATCTTTTCAGTTATAGAACAAAATCACATGACTTACCACGTAGTTTACAAATATATATATATATATATATATATATATATATGTGTGTGTGTGTGTATACAAATGTGTATATATGTATAAATATACGTACATATATTATGTGAACATATATATTTTAATCTTTTTTTCTCTCACATGCACACAAAAAATATATATGTACATATGTAATATCATGTTATTTTAATGCGCATTGATCAAATGTTTATTTAACCATTTGAATACCAGTTGGCTAAATCAATAATAAATTGCATACCACTTTGGTTCCCCCAGGGATTTGCTATATTTTTCAACAGTGTACATTATAGTGCTGTTCATAAATAATTTGACAGAATGAAGTTGTTTTATGCTATTCTTTTTCATTTTGTGGGATTGTTAACTGTTTTGCCATTGTATGCAAGTGGTTATATGATTTTATATATATATATATATATATATATATATATATATATATATATATATATATATATAGTCTTCACAGTTGTCTTGGAAAAGGGATTTTCTACTATTTCAGGTGCTGTAGTCTACAAACCCCTGTGTGCTTAGCATCCAATTCTAAGCATGTTGTCCACAATAGCTGGAATAACAGAAGTTGCATATCCATGAATCAGATACTGCACCTGCCTTCCACTCAGAAGCATCCCTAAAATGTAGCCTTGCATAATAAGATACTACAAATCACAGAATGCATAGGAGTCCCAAATAAGATGGTAGTGTACTAGATATTTGGAGTTGGTCCAAAATAGAACACATTTGTTTTTTTGGGATGTTCTACTATTCAGTGCCATAGGATATTTCACTGCAGTGAAATGTTTACGAGATCCTAAAATGGAATGGATTCTCAATAGTGATTCCCTTGGTTCTGTTGAAAAATGCTTAAAAAACTACTGTTCATTCATATTAATGTGCATTCAATGGGGGTTTGCAACCTAAGGGCATTTGCCTGATTATATAACAATCTGCTGATCTGGTATTTCAACCTGTCACACTCCAAATCTATAATGATTTAGGGGGATTGAAGGTAGTAGCTAAAAGGTAATGTTAATTTGGTCACTATAGACACTATGCCAGTATGGGAAATATTGCTTACTTAACATCAGCAGTTGTGCAGAAGAATACTAATGCAAAATGAGATGGCTATGTCTTACTGGAATAGAGTCAGTAATATCCAATTGTTATGACGGCACAGACAATCTTTAGGTGGTTAATGGCTTGTGTCCCAGGATGTAGAAATTCAAGTCACCACTGAACATTTGTAATCAAATTCATTCTTTCACTACTGTGAGACCATCTTCACTGTTAAAGGCTCAGATTTTGAACTGCAAGACTAAACTGCTAAATCACAATCACGATTCAATTCGCTCTCTACAAATGGCATATAGTATAGGACTATATACTCCAGCATTGTTCATCTAAGATGCATTATTCATTTTTCAGATTTTATTTTTTGCCTGAATATTACTCATTAACCATTTAGAATTCACCAGAGTGCCTGCATTTGTAAGGGAAATAAAGTGAATTTTAAACCAGGCATTTTCTGCATCACATTTGCACTACTTTTGCAGGAGTTATACTGTGGTGGTGATGTTTTTTGGTTGTTGTTGTTGTTGTTCTAGTATAGTTATTAGAGAAATCTGTAAGGCAGTTGATAAATATAAAATGAGGTGGAGATAATTCGGTGTGCATTAAAGCTTCACTCTGCAGATAGGATTATCATGACATGAAAATACCAGCTCATAACTAATGTAACAAAGTAGATGCTTTGGTCTGCAAGTCTCCAATTGTTATTATGTCCTCCAGAAAGATGCTTTTATGTATAAAGAATGGTGGTTATTGTGTATTGTGATTTAAACAAAACCCTGCTGTAGCAAATATCTGTGGATTGTCTGCTACATTCCTGAAAATGATGATTGTTAATGGGTTATAATGGACCATGCCAAACCTCAGACTATCAGTGCTTGATTTGGCAGGTTGGACAGTGATGTTTGTACATCACATGACAAAGCCAAATGGCTTAGGAGACTATGCACAGGCTCATTATTCACCCAATCTGAATTTGCATGAGCTGGAATTAGAGACAGGGCACTAGCAACACATGACAAGGTGACATCATTACACCCACCTAACGCTCCTTGAGTGTGGTCTTGCTTGGAGTCCCCTTGGCCTTGTGCCACTTCTGTTATTTGAAGAATTTTTATACTGCCTAAAAACAAATGTGTATTGTGTATAAAAAATGAGTTTCTTCAAATACTGCATAATCTCTGTATCTTGTAAAGGAGATGGAAATTGTCAGGGACAGCACTACTGTAAAGTTTATCACCGCATCACACAAACAACAAGAGGAGGAGAGATATATTGTTGGCAAATGCAGGAAAGAGTAAGGAAGGTTTGGGAAACACTGTATAATTGGAAGAGGAGAAGGGAGATAATAATAATGTGTTTGTTTCCTCCATTTTTCCCTTCATTATTGTGTTATGTCAAAGTTATATATATTTAGTTCTTAACAGATAGATAGATAGATAGATAGATAGATAGATAGATAGATAGATATGTGATAAATGTATGGATAAATATGTTTATGCCATAGGATTTACTCGGCATGTTTGTTTCTGATTTAGAAGACAATAATTGCACAATTCACTCACATTACGCTATTGTACTGTTGTTATTTGTAACATTTTGGGTGTGAGACTGGCCAGTCTCACTTCACAGTTCTACTAATGGGCATAGTATTTATTTTACTTTAGGAGAGGGTGGACTGAGCATCTCACTGCCAAGTAAGACTCTGCATTCTAATGAGGGGGGAGACACATCCCAGGTGACAGCTGGTGTCACCCTCATAGTATGCCACATTGACAATCTTGTGTTGATGTATTACAAGACCAACAACACCTCATTTACCTGGCTGATTATCATTTGCAATGTACTAATGACTGTTACAGAGCTGGGGACATACTGTCACCTAACACACTGAGAAACGGTATAGCAGTTGATTCTGACCCTCAACAGCAGGTAACTCTTGGGGGATGAGACTGATCCTCCCCTTAAGGGAAGATTTTTACTTGGCAGATGTGAGCATTATATTCCAGTGTTAATGTGGATCAAGACACTTTTCACATGGGATTGAAAGAGGGAACTTACTTAAGAGACAATCAATGACCAGATCAGGCTACCTGCTTCACAGAGAAGCATAGCAACTGCTGGTCGTAGGATAAACTGGCTTTTACTATTAAAAGTATCCTCATATTAGGGCAAAGAAACCATTCATGTGTGCTCCTATACTAAAAGCACATTTGAAAGTCTAATCTAGGCAGATTTTCATTCCGGGAATTGACAGAATTTAATTTCCTAAGTAAAGAAGCAATATTTTTTCTAAGTTGCATTATACACAAGCTAAATTATTGTGCTTCTATGCTATTCGGGCCTACCATTATGACCACTGACAGGTTGCAAGTCGGCTGAGGCAGAGTGATACTTTGGGCAATGTTCTGCTGGGAAACCTTGGGTCCTGCCATTAATGTGGATGTTACCATCTACAAAATCATTGTTGCAAACAATGTACACCTTTTCATGGGATCAGTATTCCTTGATGGCATTGGCCTCTTTAAGCAGGATAATGTACCCTGCCACAAAGCAAACATTTTTCAGGAATGGTTTGAGGAACACAACAATGAGTTTAAGGTGTTGACTTGGCCTCCAAATTCCCCAGATCTCCATCCAATCGAGCATCTGTGAGATGTGCTGGACAAACAAGTCCAATCCATGGAGGCCCCACCACACAACTTACAGGACTTATAAGATCGGCTGCTAATTTCTTGGTGCCAGATACCACAGCACACCTTCAGAGGTCTAGTGGAGTACATGCCTTGATGGGTCAGGGCTGTTTTGGCATCAAAAGGGGAGTAATACAGTATTCGATAGGTGATCATAATGTAATGGCTGTTATTGGAATCGCAAATGAGGACGTTCTTTCCCTTTAATATGAGACTATGGTTATGTTATATTGGGTGACATATAGGGCTTAAAGTATGTAGTCCTTGAAATCTATGAAAACATGACAACCTGAGATAGCAATAAGAACTTTGTATGCCATCCTTTTAACAAACCTGTAAAGTCATACCTTGTGAATTAAAAAAAAACACACAAAAATAAAGTAACTAATGTTGTCAATATATCCAGTTCATGTTACAGAATAATCATATTATGTATCTTAGTAACAACTTAAAGAGTTACTTTAAGATAAAAATGGTCTTGATCACAGAGTAGTAATTAAAAAATCATGGATGGAGTCTGAGTATCCAAATGTAAATGAAACATAGTTACTGGACAGACACAAGTGTCTATCCAAATTACAATACTTATGTGTCTGTGTTCACGTTTCTGAGCAAGAACTACATATCTGTGAAACCTAGGGGCAGATAAGTCTTGTGTGGAGGGGTAATTCGTTATAGCTATAGAGACAGAGAGCTATAACTACATACACACATACATTATTTTTTAAATTGTGTTTGAATGTGACTTTTTGAGATTTACTTTTAAAGGTATTTATACAAAAGTAGGTAATTTTGAGACAGCGCATCTTATTGGTATTGGTATTCAAAATGTAAAGAATGATGTGAATAAGTTCAGTTGATTATGGATGAATGGGTTGAACATCAGTCAGTCATCACTTTGGGTACATAAAAGTAAAAATGGGTAGTTCCACCTCCACTTTAATAACATTTTTGTTCAATCAAGCTTTTTATTTTTGGAATTATTGCTTGTTCTGTTACTAATATGATTTTTTAAAGTACTTTGCAATTATTGTATGGCACTCCTCAAGACAATGACCAATGATATTTTGTGGGGGTCAATGTCTTGGCAAAGGCATACTGGAGTATTGCTTGGAACTTATTTATTCATTATAATTGCTGGGTTTTCAATGAAACATTTCTTAATCATTTAGTGTAAACAAGATTTAGTTAATTTAACATGCTGATCTATTTTCAGTCCCTTCATCGAAGTCCTTTACATTAAAGCTAATGCTTAAATCCATCTCTCTTATCTGTTTTTTTTTAAATTATCAGCCAGAGTTTGCCCTTTGCAGACATCCATAAATCAATTTCCTTTATGCCTACAAAGAACAAGAATGTCTTGTGTACTTAGAAATGACATCTATATGAATTACAAAATATAAAAAGAAAGAGTAGTACATTTGTACAGTTCAAATTAGTTTATAGATAAGACAATAGTGGACCAAAGCAGTGGATTTTCTGGTGCCTGAATATTGCACATGATTTTATATAAACAATTTAATCAAACTTTTATGATATTGATTTTGTGTGCCGGTCGATTGACACATACACCAATGATGCAGCGTTATAGGCGCCATACCATGCACAACTGGCGCACCATTCAAATTACATAATAATTTGTGGGTTTAGTTCTTCCTTAAGTATTAGATTCGTCATTTTCTCTCTTACTCTAGGCATGTGACATGTGCACTAGACTGATACCCTTGCAGAATACTTTTAATTAGACATAGTTCCTGGATTTTAAATTAACACATTAAGAACCAATAATATCCCATGCTGCATCTTAATTTTCGCCTTCAAGTCAGCATGAAATATCCTGTTTATCTATTATGGCTCAATAATTTGGTTTTTCATGCTGGCATTGGAACAGTAGGGACTGAATTTTAATGACGACATTCCTCCTAGAGGGTTTAACACACTTTTTGAAGGTAAACATAATTAATCTTGTTTTGTGAGAAAGGTGTTTTGTTTATCCAGGTAGAAATCTTCATGTTTTTATCTTTGTTTAGTCATAAACATGCTGTTTGTTTCCAATATTCAACTGCTAGTGTTGCCTATCTCTGGGTTAATGGATTCACTTACCTATAAAAGGCAGTGTATTTATACAGAGAGAGACAGATGCTATTCATCAAGAATGAAAGGCGAATGTTAGATCACCTAAAGCAAGCAGTAAGCTGTGTTGACAGATTAATGGCAGACTGAAATAGTGCTAGGTACTTGTGCATGAACTTAGAAATACACTGCCTGTATAAATGTCATTGTACATGTATAATATCTTTCCTTTCCTCCACCCCTTACACATTTACCATTGTGGAATAAAAAACAGGCAAAGCGATAGAGCAATAAAGTCATGATGTGGACCGTTAATTAATCTATGGGGTCAAGTCACTCACGGTCGTGTTTGATGAATGGTGGTTGAGATCGGAGGTCGAGTTTGACTTAAGAGTCGACTCAGGTATCTCCAGTTTATGGCACTGAAATAATGCCTCAGAAAAAAAGGAAATTAAATAAATACATATTATAGGTGCAATCAACTGAAACATAATCACTGACATGAAAAGACTGCTCTGAAAAAGCCCACTTGTGGGCGAAACGCGTCGCGTGACATTATTGACGAGACTTGCAACTAGGAAGTACCAGCTCCTCCAGCAGAACGCTGCCTATACAAACTTCAGCTGCTGCCTGCTCCTATGAAGTGACGGATGGAGACTGTGATATGATCGGCTGGGTGACTCTGCCTGCTTTTTACCTATGCTGTTTGTAACTGTTTTTTACATGGGATATCGTTTTTTAACTTCTTCTATGTAAGCTGCTATATGTGGGGGGGAATTAAAATTGTTTACATTTGACACTACAACGTTTGTTTCTCATTCCTGTTGTGTCCTGCTCCACGATTATTCCATCGATTATCTATCCAGTGGATGTGGGGATTTTGGGACTCAGAGTCTGCACGCCTTATACACCCAGAGCCGGTCCTATAGGCTCTGTAGAGTGTGAGTACAATTCTTTAGGGGGAGATATTTATTTTCCTTATATTCACAATACTGCACAATTTTGTATATATTTTTTTCTTCTCTTTTATATACATCTAAAAAAGGCTGGATTTTCGCCTATATATCTCTGATAAGTATTTATTTTATTATATCCTGCGCAACACTTTATTACACGATATGTGTACCCATGTCCATGTGCAAAAAACAATGTACAATCTTGTATAGTTAGAGAGCTTTAAAGTTGAATTCTCCAGCTAATATGTGGAGAATTGAAATGTGTGACTTTCGCCTATGTTTCCCAAATTCTAAATTGGAGTCAGACTGTGGAGAAGGAAGAAGTGAAAGAGTTGCAGGATGTGCAGCTTGCAACTGTAAATGAAGCAAGGCATTCTGTTCTTCCATTGTAGCCAAATATCTCTCCTGAGAGAGATACTTTTTCATTCCAAAAACAAACGTTGGTTGCCATATTCTTCATTAAATAATCAAATGCCTTACAGGATTTTATTCTCAGTTGCAAGATGACCATCACTCTAAAATTGCGGGAACGGTTCTCTGATTCCTCTTGTCCTTGGGCTGAAATCAGCTAGACAATCAGAGGAACAATGTTACACATGATGCTTATAAAGACTTACTACCCACATCATTTGTGGACCATGATTGGTGGGAATAAAGGACCAGGGAGATTTCTAGGGAGGTTGGCAGATCTAAAGAGGGGAAATAATGATTCATCCATGCAAATGTACTAAAAATTATTGAGAAACATTAATATAAAGCCTATTCGATATTACTGTTAATAAATAATCCAATCCTAACAAATTACACTCTAAATTACCAATTTCAATATCACATATGACATAATAACAAAATCATCCTTTTCCTGATGAAAATGCAATCTACTTCAAATTGTTATACTAAATGAGAGGGAAACATAGTGTAAGTCTAACATACCAAATAAATATAAACATAAATAAAAACTCAAATATTGTCTGTGGTGGGCGAACAGGTTCATACATATCTGAAATGGGTGGTGCATGATGCTTGAACAAGGTCAGCAACATGGGCAGCTGATGGCATACGAGACGGAGGCCTGGACAGGCCACAGGTAGAGGCTGACTGGCCTCAAGGAGAAGCCACTAAAGGCATGACTGGCAATGAGGAGAAGCAGACTTCTCATTCTACTCCTTTGGACTCTTGCTCCTCCTCAGATGGAAGTTTAGTTTACGCCTACCTGGATGTCTGGTTCCTTCTGCGTGGGCTGTCTCCAGTTAGAGGGCAGAGATGAAGTAGAAGAAAGGAGAAAAAGAAAGATTATTAATACAAGAAGCATATGCAGTAGAATTAAAAAATGTAAAAAATAATTTAATTTTTTTTTTTTATTTAATAAAAAATAGTCATGTGAAGAAATCTCTGTATCTTCACATTGCTGAGCTTACACTACCCCACCTGTTTCAGTTATGAGTACCTATAGATCTGCCCCTCACAGCCCATCCTGGGCAGAAGAAATGTCCAGTTCCCAACTAGTTTTACACAAGCAGGGGAACATACAATACTTGTATATGGCCAGTAAACAAATGGCTATTCTGGCAACCTTAGCCCCACACATCAAGTGGTCTTGTCTTTAACATAATTCTGGAATTATTGGTACTTGTATCAGTGTATAAATGTGTCTTAAACAAAGCACTGGCTAGCCAGGAGCTTCTGTGAATGGCTTGTACATAGTGTTAGTTTGTAACTATGGCAGTAGTGCATAGTTGATGCAGTTTCATATATATATATATATATATATATATATATATATATATATATATATATATATATATATATTGGTGTGAAGTAATGGTGTGAAGCACTAAATGCCTTACCCATTTGTCTATAATTAAAATAACTCTTAAAAGAGATTAGGGTTTCCTTTCAGCACTTTGGATATTATATTAATCCTAATACAAGGGGAGTTATTGGAAGGTTTTAAATGATTAACAGATTATGGTGCAATGACATTCACCCATACTTTCAATCACACACCAATGTATTAACCTATTTCTGATTAAATAATACTAATAATTAAAAAAAAAAAACAAGCAAATATAAGCATTTGCACCCACATCCAACAACTGCAGTAGTTGAATACTACACAAGTGATTGAACATATGGCTATTATAATAAAATATAACACAACATTTGTCAATTTGGCAAAACACCATGCAAATATCTATTTTAACTACACAATCTTAAAAAAATACATCTAGTATGCAACAAGGCAAGTATATTTTAGTATTTAAAATATCTTTAAATAAAATCTAAAAACTTTTTTAAAAAACAATAAAAAAAAAAACAAAGATAAGCCAACTAGTGAATGCCACCCAATGTCAGCAGAATGGGAGAGTAATAGTAAAGTGGAGTTGAGGGTTTCAATAGCTAAGACAACATTGACTGCTGACAGTCAGCTAGTGAAAAGGGAAATACCATTCCCACCCATCACACATGACTATTTTAAATCATGGATTTTTTTAAAACTCCTACTGTATTAGTAGTAATACCAATGTGAATTGTTAACTTGTTCATACCCACTTTGAATATGTATTTTACAACATTGCTAAATTACAAACTCATAAAATTAGAACTTTTTGCTAATTCATAAAGATCTCAGTCTGCAAAGTCTATATCATAACTTCACATTTTACTATGCGGTTAGTGTTTTATTATACTTACAGAGTGCATTAATTATTTAGCCACCTACAAAGTGCTAAGCATTCATTTTTTGCCCATGCTAATGTGTATTGGATAGTCAATTCAATTAATTGCAACTATGCAGATGGATTTAGATAATCACTGGGAATGACTAAAGACAAATTCATTTTAACATAGATAAATAGACAACCAGGCATTTGGTTAGAAAACTAAAGGAGGTTAAATAGATGAAACCGAAAAGAACAAAGCATCAATCTCTGTTTCCTACTTGCAATTCCCAAGAGGGTGATTCCAAGTTCTAAATGTTTCCGAATTTGGATCATTTTGGTGATCCTAATGGTCCTTTAAATTGGGCTATTCAGGCATCATCACTTTAAAATGTTTTAATGTACCTTTTAGGATTAATAGGCTGAATACTCCAGATAATATTTGGAGGACTGATATCCCAATCATTTGGAAACAATGTTAAAATTCTGACTTAACCCCTTAGTGACTGGACTTCTAGAACATTTTTGGTAATTCTGGACCATGACTGTTTGTGTTTAGCTGTCATTTTCCTCTTTCTCATTTTCTGTACACACACATATTATATATATATATATCAAAGGGCTTTCTTTAGATACCATTATTTTCATCATATGGTACAATTTTTTTACACATCTACAAATGCTCTTATATTTGTCCTAGGTTTACATGTTTTCTGGACATTATAGGGCAATAACTGAAAGTAGTGCATTGCTTTTTCCTAACCATTTTTTCCTACAGAGACCTTTGTTTACCCCAAGCCTAACCCTAAATCTAACCTTAGCACAAACCCAACTCCAACCCTAACTTTAACTGTAAATCTAACCCTAGATCTTACTTTAAAAGTTTTCAGTATGTCCCTTCTGATTGCTCTGTGGTGTGAATAGATTGCACCCTAAGTCAAAATAAATGAATGAAATCAAAGGAATATACAAATAAAATAATACATATAAAACATGTATAACTAATTCTAAACCATATAGTTTGTGGAAGTAAATTCATACTTAGTTACTTATATCAGCATATGTTAGATATTTATATAAATATCAAGTAATGTAGTTGTACACAAAATGCTTTCAAAGTAATTAGAATTCTACATTTTTATATAATCAATATTTTAATTAATTTGGGATTTGAGGCATAGCACTGGCCCTAAGCCCCTAAAGGCATTTAATGGCTTTTATTAGGAATCTGAGTCCCTGAGAGCCTTTGATTATATGTATTTTGGGCTACAGGCATAGCACCAGGACATTATTTGTTTGCTTTTTAGTTACATAAGGTTGGTCCGCCGGCCCGCAGTCATTAGGGTACAGCATTTTTTTTTAAATTGTTGATGGATAGATTTCCTGGCTTCTACTGAACCTATGATGGTAACACAGCCCAACACAACCCATTATTATGTTTAACACACGTAACAACAATTCCTATAGTGTATATATTTTTCTGGAGATTTTTCCATACTTCCCTTGAAAACTCACCTTTTATAGATTTTCTCTCAGAGATTGATACCCCCGGAAAACATCTCAAGTACTATTCTCCAATGGCCATCTCTCTGGTGCAGATCTATGGGCAAAAAATAATAAAATAATGTCCTTTCTATGGAGAAAAATGATGCCTATTGTTTCCAAAATGATGTTTAATGGGCGAATTGCCTGGCATGTGCACCATAACGTGGTATTTGATTGCATGCTCAGTTATGCACAACAAATATGAATAATTGAGCTTAATGCAGGATGCTCTACCAACCCACCATTTTTTTTTTTTGCTTGACATAGACCTATAATCTCAGTTAAAATAAGTAAGAACTATTTCAAATATAATGATCAAGCAAAACAAGATATAGTTTTGACAATGTGATAATCAAATGGCAAAAAGTATTAGAGAAATCTAAATAAGAACATTAAAAATATACTCCTTTTCTTCCACAGAAAGCTGTTAATAGATTCACAGTAAATGGCTTTTGGCTTCTTTTGATTTTTTGGTTGCATTATTTATATTTATTTGTGCGATAGCATAGACAAGATTCCTAAGAACTATACATTTTTCATATATTTATTTGCATTTTTAGAATAATTAATTATTAATAATTATGTTAATTATATAGTGAAATTAATATATAAATATTTATACATTTTGTGCATAGACTTAATATGTGTCTGTTGTTTTTCCCTCAAGGGCAAAATATACCCTTTAGATGATCTTTTGAGACTTATTAGATGGCTTTCTTTATAAATAACAAAATTTTATGGAAATAGAACCTGGAGCCTATTCACTAAAGTCTAAGTTTGGATGAGAGATCAAATTCAGACACCACCACATGCACCCATCACAACTTTGCAAAATGAAATTCACTAAGAATGTTCACTAGTTTGAGATGTGGTGAAAGCATCCAAGATAGAGGGGAGCAAGGTTAAACTAGCCTCCCATTCATTTCAATGGGGGAGGAAAATAAAAAACGTTTTGAAAGATGAAGCCACATCGTAGTTATCTTTTTGGGTGCACCGTTTTACAGAATAGCCAGGCAAGACAGTAATTTCCGTTGTACAGTGACACCCTGCAAAGAATGTCTTTAGGCTTATTAGTTGTGTCAAAGTGATAAAGCTTTATTAACAGAGTGCCAGCTAGAACCGGGTGTGTCACAATTTCACAATTAAAAAAACACTCAGAAACAAACCACTAAAATTGTCCTTTCTTAAACATTAACTGCTTCTTCAGTTGATTGTTAAGTGTTAAGCAGACTGTTGAATTCCATTGGTTGCTTCAAGTCATTTCCATATGTTTTATATCCCCTCGGGGTCCAAGAGTGGTGCAACACCAAATAATCTTGATCATTCCCTTCAAAAAGTTAGTTAATGTGTAGCAGGTTTCTGGTTATATTCCCAGCTGCCATCGTCCGTGCACAAATATATCTCCTTTGCTACTCATCTCATGTCACCTGTGCAATTAAGGGGGCAGGCTACCAGGCATGTAATGCAGAGTAATGGCAAGTAAACAGATGCAAAAAGCTTTTTTAGTTTTTAATTACTATGAGCAAATGTATTAGCTGGATTATTTGGAAACAAGAGAAAAAGAGTGCAGGTAAGTATACATAATTTCAATAAAGAGTACAGCAGCTGAAGTCACTAATTGCATAGTAGAAAACAACATTGTTCAGAAATAATTGACATCAAACTGTTATCTGAAACCTATTTCACACAGTCTGGTTCTTTTTACAGAAGATTAAAAACATTGCAATAACAGCAGAGTGGCATATAAAGTGTTTCAGGTAAGATTCAGGGCGGATTTAGGGTGGATGCAGAGTCTGCTCTCATGAGGGGCACTGCCAGATTAATTTGAGGCAGCAGAAAACACTATGTTGCTTACAAAACTGACAATGTTTTATTTAAACTATAATACAGCTAAAATTGTCTGAAACAGTACCATGTATGCTCACCATTGCTTTTTACAGTGCCAAATAACCTAAAACACTTTGGCTTCTGAAATTCATAGTGCTGACTCCTAACTTGTGTTAGTTTTAAATGGAATTTAGTGGATATTGAAATACCAGTTCACTGATTTCTAGAAATAAATAGATTTGCTCCTGAATTGTTCTCCCTTGATCCTTAATTATATAAAAAAAATAATTACATACTATGTGTACACAGATAGTGTGTCAGGGGTTTAAACGTAACAGAACATTTTACTGAGAGATTGCATGAAACAACATCTACCAATTCTACTGAAAGCTCAATACAGTGAAGGCATTTAACCATACATGGATTAAACATAACGCTGAACATAAGTTATTTTCAGGAGCCAGGGCAAATGTAAACACCCACCAGTATAAAGTGTGCCATACACAAATGTAGTACAGTAGACCTTCAATAAATAAGTAGTGTGCGAGGTACAGACACTATAGCTCCCAACACAATTTTGTTTTCAAGGTACAGACATGGTACAGAGCTCCCATTATTATGTAGTGTACAAGGTACAGACGTGATACAGCAGAACTTACATTGATTTATAGTGAGCCAGGCACAAATGTGGTACAACATAACTCCCATCATTATGTAGCGTGCAAGCTACAGACATGGTACAGCAGAGCTCCCTTCAATATAGAGTGGTCAAGGTACAGACATGGTACAACATAGCTCCCATGAATATGTAGTGTGCAAGGTAGAGGCGTGATACAGCAGAGCTTACATCGATATATAGTGTGCAAGGTTCAGATGTGGTATACCATAGCTCCCATCAATATATAGTGTCCAAGGTACACACATGGTTCAGCAGAGCTCCCATCAGTCTTTGAAGAGCTCCCATTAATACGTAGTGCACAAGGTACAGACCTGATCCAGCAGAGCTTACATCGATTTATAGTGAGCCAGGCACATATGTGGTACAACATAACTCCCATCATTGTGTAGTGTGCAAGCTACAGACATGGTACATCAGAGCTCCCTTCAATATAGAGTGGTCAAGGTACACCATAGTTCCCTACAATATATAGTGTCCAAGGTACACACATGGTTCAGCAGAGCTCCCATCAATCTTTGAAGCGATCCTATCTTTGGCACCCCCCATGACATCTCTGTCTATTCTACTTTCCATGTATGCAATCCATGTCTGTCTCACTTTCCCCAGTGCTATCCATGTCTTTCTCACTCTTTTCATGCCATGTATGCCTGTCCTGCTCTCTCCATGACATCTATGTCTGTCTCTCTCCCTTCATGCCATTCTTGTTGATCTGTCTCTCCCCTTTTTGTCTTTCTCATCTCCCCATGTATTTACCCCTTCCCATGTCTGTCTTTTTATCTCCCACATGTTTATCTCTCTCCCTTTCCCTATTGGACTCTTTCCCTCCTTTCCCACCCATGTCTGTCTGTTTCCTCTCCTTTACCATGTCCATCTTTTTTCTCTCTCTTCCCGTGTCTGTCCCTTTACTTTTCATGTCTCTCTTTCTCTCCTCTTCACCATGTATGTCTCACTCCTCTCCTCCTTCATGTCTGTCTCTCTTTCGCCCCCATTTCCTATGTTTCTCTCACCCCCCCACACACACACTTCCATTTTTACCTTGGTAAGCCACAGCAGCTTCAGTTGTGCATGTTAAACATTCTTGGACATTAATCCAACATTATGGAGGCATCTAGGCAGTCAGGTAATAATCAGTCTCAGGGCTATAGCATCTGCTAAGACAGGAGAACATGGTCTTTAGACAGCCTGGGTGAGGCAAGTATCTTTCCATTGTCTACATGCTGTAACTTGAACCTATATAAACATAAAGGACCTGCTGGGTGGTATATTGAGGGTTATTAAAACAGGTTTCACTTTGGAGATTCTTTCTGCATGAATACTTATCACAAAGTATGTATGCATATATTGTGTCTTAATATGTTTTACATGATAGATGTATTTAATATGCATATTAATGAGATAGAGGCCAGAGGGTTTCCATAAGTTAATGCCATCCTTAATAAAAAATTTTAAAAAAGAGGACATTTCAAAGATCGTATACCTGGGAGCTATAGACATATGAGGGGAATGCTAACAAGCAGAATCTTCTCCATATAAAGTTTAAGTGAATTTATATCAACATGAAAACCTGACCAGCTGAGAGCTCTGATTTCCTAATGCAAAAATGTAATTCTTACATTGAGAATTACAGGTCTTTACAAAGTAAACAACATAACATATAACGCAACATTAACAAAACAATATAATCTCTCTTGAAGGGCAAATATTATGCTAGTTATTCAAGAAATAAACATGAAAACATGTGTCGCATGTACCTGGTTAAGTTGTTTGGTGCTTCATCCACACAGTACTCCACCAGTAACTGGTAAAGGTCACTGTGGTTAAGATTGTGAGGACAAACTTGCCATTTATGTTCAAGTCAATTTAGTCATCCATGCTTGGAAGATAACAGTAAAGGAACCACCACCACCCAGAAGAGAAGAACTTTTCTTAGCTGTAATAGGAATATGAAGATATAGCTTTGACTGCGTGTGAAAAAGGTTGCACTGATGCAACACTTAATCTAGGAGATATCGCAGAATAATGGATTGTACAAAATGCTTCTAAGATATATTAGATAATTTCCAAATACATATAAAAATAAATCTATAATGATTAAAAAAACACTGTGATTCCATTTACATGATCTGGTTCAACAAGCTGTCCTTTCTATGGCCCTCAAAGGCAATACACACTCCAGGTTTTAAAGCTAATATTTTCCACTTGGCTTGTTGATACACATAGTTAATTATTTGATTACATGCTAATTAGAAAAACCCTAAAATTCTGGCAGGTTTTCAAACCTCAAGGACCAAATCTGAGAGCCATGCTTTGCTACCTTGTAAAATTCCCATTTGTATTGCATCTTTATTGTTGGCATCAGTGAATTTTCGGTGAACTGATGCAAATGCTATGCACTTGATCACTCATTGACCAATAATCTAATAAACAAATTGATATACTAAAAAGGGTATTCACACCATTGATTAAACCTCCAAAGTTCCATTATGGTCTAGATGAGTCATGTCAATAGGCTCTCCAGCAGTTATTTAGTTATTATTTTAACAGGAAGGATACATTGAGATTTCTCTCATTTTCAGGTATTTTCCTGGATCCACAAACATTGCATTGTTACAGTAGGTACCAAATAGTAATTAAAATACAAAATAATATTAAAATACAATTAAACAAATTTAACATAGAATGCAAACATGTAAGAAAACAAATGAAATATAATTAATCAGATATGAACAGGTGTATTCTGCATTGTTGTATAATGACAACAATTTCTTTTTTTTTTAAAGGAGGAAGATTTTTATAGTATCAGAGAAGTTATTTCACCATTGTAATGCTCTGTTGCAAAACTACTTCTCCCATACACCTCTGCTAGCCTTTTAGATGACAAAACAATATGTGAGATGTAGCCCATCAGCAGCAGAGGGCCACAATTTGACATAGGTGCATGTCATGACTAAGTCATAAAGCCCCTATTTAAAAAAAAAAAAATAACTTCAATGAAAGTGGTTAGAGTCATGAAAAAGGGTAATAAAATATGGTCACACTTTATAAAGTGAGAATTTCAAAAACCATTCTTAAATGTCACTAAAATGCTAATGAACTTGCTTCAACAAGTCTCTCTATCCATAGATTTGAAAGACTGTTAAAGCAATTGCCATCCTGTAAATAAAAAAGGCATCTTTGCATGGTCAGATGATCTGCTTCTTAACTCTACTGAAGTACTGCGAGCACCTCTGCAGTCCCCAAAACGTCTTCAATTTGGAGGGGACAGTATTTGACCCGAAAAATGAAATGTAGGTCCTTCCTTCTTAACACCTCAGTATATAATGGCTTCCATTAATATGTCTTTAACCTAAAACATCCACATTTTGTTCAAGCCTCCATCACAGAGAGGTAGACACTATGAGGTTTGTAAGTATGGATTTTTAGTGTGTATCTTTTGCTGATTCTATGGACAGCTTCACCGAGACATCTATATTGTATCTCTGTAGCTTTGTAAAACATATTGGGGCATAAGAAGCTTCTGAACTCAGGAGAAATATGTGTGCAAGTTGTTCGTAGTGAGCAACATTGCAAAGTGAAGCCACCAAAGTCCCCATATTGACAGCTAACCTGGTGGGAGCAGTTTGGCCAGTAGTAGCTATACTACCTAACTTTGTGAAATGAACACAGTCATTAATGAATAAGCCCTAAAGAAAAAGTTACATATAAACTGAGAAATGGAGTAGCAGTAAGTAGACAGTAGACAGACTCATAAACTTCATCCTGCCTTTTGCAATATAGTCTGGACATTGGAGGAGGTTGAATAACTCATCCATCATTCTTACATTGAAAATGCTAGTGGTGCCGAATCCAATAGCCTTACATTCCAATATATCACTTGTTAGAACAAGAAATCAATTAGAAAAGTAAGCAAACACCAAAGTGCATTGGCATCCTGCCACTTATAGGTGGAATAATTGATGAACATCTATGATAGACTATTTCTCCTGCTGACCTCCTTTATTACTAGACCTTAACACACAATAAGAAAGATAGGAAACAGTAAAACAACTATGCTTTTATATATATATATATATATATATATATATATATATATATATATATATATATATAAATATGTATATTTGTATATATAAACATACACACAAAAAATAAAACACACCTTTGAAAGAGTCACTCAAATATTTAAGATGAAAAAATGTCTGTGCATAAATTCAATATATTATGTGTATCATACATGAAATTCCTAACATTTGTTTATTTTGTCTTTAAACGGTTTTACCATAGTTTGGAGTGGTCCAGCAATGCAGATGCAAAATGACAGAATGTTGCAGAATCGTGTTACCTTTTTTTGGACAGTATTTGGGATGACTTTAAAATGCAACATTGAACTGCATTGTTTTGTATTCTTAGAACTTAGCAACAGATAACCTTACAAATGTAATTCCATGCCTTTGGATCATCGGGTATCTTCCGAAAAATCATACACCCACCCTTGGTAATACATCCTTTTTTGTAATTTTTTTCTTCCTTCAAACTAGTGTTTTTAAGTTTAATTTTTGTGCGAACTTAAATAACAGGAATCAAGAATCATACCTACTTATATACAGGGATGGACTAAACCTTCTCCCTTACTAACAAAAATGTAGAAAAATATGGTTCAATGACCATGTATGTGAAAAGAGTTGTTTTTTTCTAACGTTTAATGACATGGCCTGTATGTCTAAATATGTGCAAAACATAAAACGGCATATAAACCAGGAGTAAATTTGCACTGGCTGTGAATTAGTAAGCATGTTTATCTCTGTATTAATAGCCTAACTTTTAAAGCATGTGTTGCGCAACTAAATATTTCAATCAAAATATGCTTTCAGGAACATTTATTCATTCAAGTAGAAAGATTTTAATTGACCATATTTCAACATAGAACCTAGAAATGCACAAAGTGTTTTGCCAAATTCCCACTTTGCTTTACAATGAGCTGACTCAATTCTAAAGGATCGTTTCAGTTATTTCAGCAATGAGAACATAATTCATTTTAATTAAATGCATACATTTTGAATATTTAAATATATATTAGCCACATTGCCTTTTCTCACGAGGAATCTGCTGTTGAGGCAAATATCTTTGTAAATATTGCAGAGTATATTCCTTGTTACTAATTCTTGTTGCTCAATGTCGAAATAACTAATGGTAAGACTTTAAAGTTGGTTCTAAAACATGTAGTGTGTATGTGGATAGAAGTCAGTATTACAATTTTAATATTTCCTTTTTCAGTAAATATACAAATGGTGACTGGTGCATCACATGTAAAGAAACATGTTTAAAAAGTACCCTAAATTCTTTATGACAATTGTTCAAAGCATCACTTAAGAATAACAGATACTCCACTTGATATCTCTTTTTTTACATTTTTTTACATTTTAAGAGCATGAATACATTTTAATCAATGATGTAGTGAGGACATTTTGTTAACTGGAATACTCAAAGATAAGAGGCTCTATTCAGTGACCTGAGATATTTTAGTTTATACCATAACCTACAATAGACATTCTGAGTTAAAAATCTGTGATGCGTGATCACTCACATCATTTATTAGATTAAAGCACAACTAAACTTAATTTTTCAACTGTGCTTCTAATATAGAATTAAAATATGGACTTAATTAAAAATGCTGAGCCCATGCAAAAATTAGGAAAAAAATGATGACGCTAGGGATAAAAAAGTTTAATCGTTCTTTAACTACAGCTCACTTACAATTCTGATAGGAAGAGACAGGCAAGAAGGTTATGGGATTTTTAAGCCAGTAATATCTGAAGGTCCATTTTTACTCATAATAACATATAACAAATATGGAGGCCCAAAATCAATGTCAGATTTACAATATGTTAGTTAAGCAATTAATTTTCAAATGACTCCATATCAATCATAATTTCTAGAATATAGCCTTTTTTGTATGTCAACTTACCCAGTGGAAATTAAATAGAAATGAGATTGCCTACATATATTTCTAGAGCTCTATTTTTCTTATTTTTTTTTTTTTTAAATATGTATGCATGTGCTTATATTAAATTTTTAATGGCCGCTCTTTGTTATTTGGGGGTTATTGTGTTGTAAATAAATATCAGTGTAAATAAACAACATTAATAATAATGCTATGGATTTTTATGTATACATAAGAATATATTCTACAAATGCACATTGCAAAAAAAGCTTGACACATTCTAACTATATATATATTTTTTAAAACACAGTCAACTGTTTTGGTTCAATCCCCTTTGCATGATTCTATTTACGTTTATTTTCTTTCAAAGTAATATATGGTATGGGACAGTTTTTTTCTTGGAGAAAAATGAAAGGTTGACAATAAATTGCAACTGCAACCATGGATTACTAACTCCTTGTAAATTAGAACCCTGTTTAGAAGCTTTTCTGGTCATGAGATGAAAATGATTTTCAATCACTTTGGTCATTGCAGGATTAAAAATGAGGATGCAGAGATTAATGGCCTGTTTTGGCTAATCCATTAAGCTTTCCAGGTCCCTTAAATTGACTAAACCAATAAAACATTAGCAAATACAAGGCCGTCTGATACTGCATTCTATGCATATTGAACATTCTTTAATAATGTTTCTGGAGGCAATATTAAATAGACATCAAAATGTAACCGTAATGTACAATACTTTATGTGCATGTAATCTAGTTGTATAATAATAGTATTCATTTATATTAGAACATCACTGAATACAGTTTAATGGTTCAACTTGCTACAATGAACGCTTTGTGTCTTGTACAAAATTACGGTGATTGTTGCTTGGTTTGTGTAAAGCATTCCAAGTTTAAATTAAATTTCACAATTGGATGCATTGATGTTACACACATCAAAAAAAAACCTTTTTCCCTTTAATGGTTTTCAGTTTTGCTAATATATTTATCCATCTTCATGTCCTTCTGTCATCTTTTTAGAGATTTAATTAAAGGAAAAAAACTCTAGGGGAAACATGTACTTGAGTTTAATTGATAGATTATATAAAGTGTAGACATTTTAAATGTTTTAAGAAATAATTCAAATAAGGTACCTTATTTAGCCCTCTTTGCACTACATCGATCTATCGCTGGAATGCCTGGTATCTTTAGTCAAATCTTTCTTCATCTCAATATGTATTGTGCAATTCTGACAAGTTTTATGACATTTGGGCTTTGGCCCGGCAATGCTTAGTTGGGTGGGTGCCCTCAGCAAGACTCAAGGTTAATGGGGACTTGTTGGAGCTGTTGGCTCTCTCAAATGACATCAGGCAGGGTGTCCCTACTACTGTTTACAAGAACATTTAGCGTGCACACTCTGCAGCAATCCTGCCTACACAGGCCTACGTGCTGGTTCCCTACATCATAGGCTAGCAGCCTTTGTCGACAATCTGTTATTGATCATATCTGACCCCATGAAATCACTCAAAGCCATACAAGAGACATTACAGAAATGTAATACACTATCCAATTTTAAAATTAATCATAATAAGTTCTGAACTTTGTAAACCTCTCCATTCCTTATCCATAACCACCCAACTGTAGGCTGATCCCCCTTATATATAGAGCGTACAGGGAAAACTAACATCGCTTGGAATTTGGCTACTTCCCATCTTGACTCATTATACGCTCTAAACTATGACCCCATACTCCAGAGAATTGAGGCAGACCTTGTAAACTGGACTACCAGAAACTTCTCCTGGTCTGTGAGAATTGTGATTTTAAAAATAATTGAATCACGATCAGCACTTTATATGGCCTAAAAAACTGCGTTCTTTTTTTTCCTCTCTTCTGTGTATTTATTGATTCACTGTATGCTTTTGGCCGGTGCCGAAATTTCCATTTAAAATTGTCTTTTAACAAATTGTATATGCACAACTGTTCAATAAAGGAAATAAAAAAAATAAAAAAAATAAATGTAATGTAATAAAGATAAACGAGTCAGCAATCTAACTGTTGTCCTTGTGGTTGCCAGAACTGCAAGATCTAGACCATATATTTCCCAACTGTTGGAGATGTATTGGTCACAGGGCACCTCTTTACGTATCTGGTGGGACTGCCCAATAATTAAACCTTTTTGGCAGTCTTCACTTGGCACACTATGCAAAATAGCCAACCCAGATTTCTTCACATCTTTAATAGCTGTAGTCTACTACCTATACCTCTACTTTGGTAGCAGCATACAAAAAAATATTTAACAGTTAATTTCCTCAATACTACCAAAATGCTTGTACCATGGCTTTGGAAGAAGGCTGGTCTCCCGACATTCTAAGAATGGGAGGCAGCAGTGGAGTCTATTAGAACCATGGAGGAGCTGATGCAAACATCGAGGCGTATAGGACTGAACCTATAAACATATAATCAGGCTAGCTATAACAAGAGCATTCCTATTAATTGATGGTTCACTCTACCCCAACTGCTTCATATGATGTAGATTCTTTTATTTTTTTCTGACATGGACAAAAAAACAGTTCTTCTTCATGCAATATATATTTTTTTGTAAGGGAATTTTTTTTATTATTGTAAACTCTATTTATTCAAACAAAAATTATTTTATTTTGTTTTGTTTTATAATGTTAAATGTTAATTTGTTGAATACTTATTTTATTTGCGTATTCATAACTCAAGTCAATTGAGTGAGTTAGGTGAAGTTGTTTATACATATCCCAAAGAGATAGGTAAAATTATTTTTCCTCCATTGAATAAAATGCTGCTGGGGAGTAAAGAAAGAGGTCTCCTACCATGAAATTTACTTTATGGAACCTTTACATGTCCAGAACTGTGTATAATACAGTATCATAAGAAAAATTTAAGAAGAAAAACTTCCAGTTTCTTGAAGGATGAGGAATTGAAATTATTATTCTGTGCGTCCTGCTATTCATTACACTCTTGAGTTTGTTTAACAGTGTATATGGAAGACATTTCATCCTGGAGTATTGGAACATCTTATCATATAATACAGTATCATAAGAAAAATTTAAGAAGAAAAACTTCCAGTTTCTTGAAGGATGAGGAATTGAAATTATTATTCTGTGCGTCCTGCTATTCATTACACTCTTGAGTTTGTTTAACAGTGTATATGGAAGACATTTCATCCTGGAGTATTGGAACATCTTGAGGGATCCATGTTCCCTCCATGAAGTAAAATTACTTCATTTTAATTGCAGTTATAAATAAAAAAAATAATCGAAACAAATGATTCCCTTGAGATCGATTCTGATGCACTAAGTCTCTATAGTGATTAGAGTGGTAAAACTCCACGGAGAATAGGATGTCTCCTACCGAGAGAACCATAAATCATAAAAAAATTGGAAGGATAGGGAGGGAAGCGTGAGGGGCAAAAAATAGCAAGGTACTTTAGACCAACTAACAATTAGTAGCAAACAGCCAGAAGAAGGAAAGGCAGTGCAAATCCAAAATATCACATACAACAAGGAGAAGGTTAAGAACATGGTACCAAAGGGCAAACGTCAATGTGCATCCAGGGCAGTTTCAGAATAAGTAATCACACAAGTTCCACTGATTGGTCTGAGCAATTGATCACCATCTCCCTCAGAAGCTAAATAGGGTCTCTGCAGCTTAAAGCAAAGAGCCCTTTCACTCATGTACCACTGACAATGTGCACAAATTGAGAGTGTCCAGGCACAGGAGCCTCATAACTATACCTCACACAAGAGCCCCATTAATTATGCCTCACACATGAGCCCCATGAATTATACCACACACATAGGGTTGCCACCTTTTCTTCAAAAAAATACCGGCCTTTGTACTGTCTCCACAGACTTAACATTGGCCTGATGCCAATTTTGTACCGGCCAGGTGGCAACCCTACACACACAAGAACTCCTTAATTATGCCACACTCAAGAGCCCCATAGTTATGCCACACACAAGAGCACTTTAGTTATGCCACACACAAGAGCTCTGCGAGGTGGCAGTTGTACAATTCTAAAACAATAAATATCTATACACATCTCAATGTTGAAAAATTGTATTTCTTGGAGTCCCATTAATTATGCCTCACATTAATTATGCCTCACACAGGAGCCCCATTAATTATGCCACACACAAGAGCTCCTTAATTATGCCACACTCAAGAGCCCCATAGTTATGCCACACACAAGAGCCCCATAGTTATGCCACACACAAGAGCTCTGCGAGGTGACAGCTGTACAATTCAAAAACAATAAATATCTATACACATCTCTATGTTGAAAAATTGCATTTCTTGTTTTTATTCCCTTCCGCTGCACCCACCTTGCACCTAAAGGACTTAACACAGCAACACACTTGAAAAAGCCTCACCAAAGAGGAGAAACGCGTTGTGTGCTATAGGAAACAAGGGATGTGCAACACTGGACTCTTTTTCAAGGATTTTTACCATTTTTACTGCTTTTAATGAAATTGAGGACTCTTCAGATTTTAACTGTAAGAATTCTATGTTTTATTTGTATTACATATTAAACAGTGTTCATTAATATCCTTGCCTTCCTTCTTCCTCATGTGTTTTGTGGAGTCTTCATGGATGAAGTAACGGAACATCATTAACCCTTTCCCTGGGCTCCCTTATGCTGATATCCCTGAGCAAGTAGTTGCTCAGACGAATGTGAGTGGCCACTTGGCACAATTCATTCACTTTATTTCACTTTTTCTTTGATATATTACACTATTGTGTGTTTTATTCTTTTATTTTTCATATTCCCTTTGTACAACACTGCAAGATACATACTTGTTCTAAGGGTAAATATAAGTGTGTGTAGTGTTGGTTGAAGCGCACTGGTCACGTTTTTCTTTGTACAGCACCACACAGTACCCACAGCACTTCCCATGCACCTATATTGCACCCACAGCACTTGGCTTGAAATCATATTGCATCCACACAATTTGGCACGCCATAGTGTTAATTTGTCCCACAGAACATGTTATTTTGCCCCACAGAACATGCCACTGCATCACTTTGCCAATTAAAATAAGCCACTCTCAGGTACCAATTAACATGCCACAGTCACTTTGTCATTAACATATGCAACACCAGTTTGCCGTTTAAAATATGCTGCTGTTTGTCCATTAAATATTCCATAGCCAGCTTACCAATTAATAAGCCACAGCCAATTTTCCCAATAATATGCCAGTTTTTTTTTGCCATTATTAATCCAGTATTATTTTGCCATTAATAAGCCATTTTCCCCATCAATATGCCAGTGTTATTTTGCCACTAATAAGCCACAGCCAATTTTCCCATTAATATGCCAGTATTATTTTGCCATTAATAAGCCAGACAATTCCCATTAATATGCCAGTGTTATTTTGCCACTAATAAGTCATAGCCAATTTTCCCAGTAATATGCCAGTATTATTTTGCCATCATTGTGCTGCATCCAATTTGCCCAATAATATGCCAGTATTATTTTGCTATTATTATGCCCCATAATTTTTATTTTTTTACCGGGTGAAACCCCCTCAGGACGCCAGTGCAAGATCCTACACAATATAATTTATACATTTAACAGTCAGCAGCAAAAATTGTGAGTTAAAAGTATTGCTTGGCATTTTCCAAACATAATCCAGTGTGTATAGGAATTAGGTTGACTATGTTACTTTTTTTCCATGGTTTGTGGGTGTAGGTTTTGTTTTCCTTATTATGTGTTGGCCAAAGATACAAGTGGTTTCCAGCTCTGCCAATTCTGACGTAAATTCCATTTCAAACAAAGTTTTTGAAATTGGGTTACATAGGTGATGATTCAATTCTGTATTCATTTTGAGAGTCTACCCTGGAGCTTTTAGCAACTATTCCGTAAGTCCTACCCTGTCACTTGTAACTTGCAACTCATGTTCCTCAATACAACAATTCAGGTTGTTCATGCTTGGCACATGCTGCCATGTCTTTGAGAACGTTCCGCATGACACATTAAATCATTTTATTGTATCTTTGACCAATGCACCTGCAATTTGGTTACTAGTTGGCTCCTTTGGAACTCTGCTTCTTGCCTGATGGAGTTGTGAATATTCATTTAATAAATTGCTGACATGTACACACTGCAATCAACATAATATCCCTCAAAATAGTGATAGTTAGTTCAAAGTAGCTTTTTCATGTGCTAATCCCTAATTTGTCCACCCTCGTTGAATGGAGCACTGCGTCTTTTAAAAGGTGCCACCTCCAGAGATGGGAGAAGCAGTCCTATATTAAAAATAATTTCACTATAAAATAAGTGACATAGTATTAATGCACACTCACTGATCACTCAATATTTTAAGCTTTTGTTACATATTGATGTCAGCACACACACACACACACACATATATATATATATATATATATATATATATATATATATCCCCAATGTATTAGCACTCTGCGTATTGTAAGTCAAACCTCTCGAAAGACCTGCACCCATCTCTGGAGGTGGGCAGAGAAACGTTGCATATATGCAAATATATTTAGCGAATATAATTATACATATATCAATTTCATATATATGTGTGGCATTAATAGTGAAGCTGTAAAAAATCTGCCACTATGCAGCTCTCAGCTTTGGCCTGATTTTGCAACTTTGTTGTCAGTTAACTGTTAACATGTAGTTAATAGACCGTATGTCCAGTTATACTTGCTTGTGACAATGCTTGAAAGGATTTTCAAAATCAAAATTGTATGTTGTCCATTCTAGTAGTTTGCGTTGTTAACTAGCAAAGCTTTCACACATTGAAACTGCAATATTTGTATAAAAATAATCTGTGACAGAAGGGAGCCAACATTGTGTTAATCTAAATGTGCATTCAACCAGCCGTGAAATTAATTCCAATTACTGAATGTTGCAATCACACATCCAGTGATTCAACTAGACTTAAATATGGTAACCTGGCCATAATCATCATTTAATGTCCTGTTCATAAGGGAGGGCATTTTGTGTTTTCCTTTTTTTTCCTTTTATTATTTTCAAAACAATATATTTATATCACAGTTAAATAATATCTCAGACATATGTTATCAATTATACAAATAGAAATGTATTAATATAAAATGAAAAAGAAGAATACAGCTGCCTATTAGTGAGAAATCCAAGAGTTGCACTCTTTAATTTCCTACCCAAGATTCACTAAGATAACTTAGACTTCTGGGATAGGGTCATTACTATGACAATTTTTTTTTTCGCACACCTTTTTTAGTTCCCTTCATGTAATCATATTTAAAAGATATGATGTTCTAGTCACAACAGTCATCCAAGCCCTATTTAAAGTGTATAGACATGCCTATTATTAAGTGCCTCTCAGCACGGAACGAGTGAGGCAGCTAGCACCACTTGCCAACGATTTGTGAATACTTACATTATTTTTGTTTTACTGAAAGAGAGCACCTGTCCCGTGTTACTTTATGCTTGGAGGAAATATGACGGTTTTTGGATGGTGGCAGCTCTGTGGAGTGGGAGGTATGTATTAGTAATGGTACATTTTTTGGCTATTTTTTGTACTTGCTGGAGCGCCCATGTGGCCTCCAGCACGTGGAACAGATGAGCAGATGTTAAGTAAACACTGTATGACACTGGTATAGCATTAAAAATGAATATTTAAAACATACAGTGACCAAACATTTCAAAGAATACCATCATTGGACTTACACATTTTTGAAAGCATGGGCAAGTTGTTCTTGGACCAAGAAAAGGTGACAAACACCTAACGTTAAGAAAAAGGGAAAAAACCTTCTGGATCTTTAAGCTAAACACCTCAGTCCTAAGGGACATAATAACAACTTCGACTGTATACTTCTCTTGGTGATTTTTGTAATTATGTATAGTAACATAGTAACATAGTAATTTAGGTTGAAAAAAGACACAAGTCTATCAAGTTCAACCCTTCTACCTATCATTTCAGCATTTTGATCCAAAAGAAGGCAAAAAAAAACCTGTCGTTTTTTATTGACTTTATTGACTAGTTTTTTAATAATATTTTACAAAGTTCTAACAAAAGCTCCGGGATCTCAGATATTCCCATAGAGTGAATCGCACTTTGAATGATCATGTGCATGCGTGGTTCACTCAAATCACACTCTTCAGTCTATACACTAAAATTCAAGGATAGCTCAAGAAGGTCAACTTTGGAGGTCGACTTTCATTTTGAGACTAAGTCAAGTTCGGCACGCGAGTTTGACTTACAAAAAAAAAATAGGTAAAATATGTAAAATGTGAGTAAAGGGTGCAGAAAGCAACATAAAAGCCCAACATTCTCCTATTTCAATGCTCATTCACATTTTTCAGTTTTTGACTGAAATCCACACACTCAGGTCTTTTAAAAAAACACCCCCCAAAAAAAATCACGCACACCCAGCACATCCTTCCAGAGTTGAATCATTGCCTGGGTCAGAATAAACGTCAATGTTTCAGGTATCTGGGTGAGGTCTTGCCGGTGGGCACCTAGTACTGCAGATCTGAATATCCTTATTTACTAAAAAAACACTACCGCATTCTATTAAAAGCAGCCTAATTCACACATTATGTGCTGCCAAACTTTAGAAAAGTGGAGCAAGCTAAACCCAATCGTATCATAGAAACATAGAATGTGTCGGCAGATAAGAACCATACAGTCCATCTAGTCTGCCCAATTTTATTTTTTTTTTGAGTACTTTTATTAGTCCCTCGTTCACTGGTCTTATAGCTAGGATAGCCTTGTGTCTATCCCACGCATGCTTAAAATCCTTGACTGTGTTTACCTCTACCACTTCTGCTGGCAGGCTATTCCATACATCCACTACCCTCTCAGTAAAGTAATACTTCCTGATATTACTTTTAAATCGTTGCCCCTCTAATTTAAGACTATGTCCTCTAGTTGTGGTAGTTTTTCTTCTTTTAAATATACTCTCTTCCTTTACTGTGTTGATTCCCTTTATGTATTTAAATGTTTCTATCATATCCCCCCCTGTTACATCTTTCCTCCAAGCTATACATGTTAAGATGCTTTAACCTTTCCTGGTAAGTTTTATCCTTCAACCCATGAACCAGTTTAGTAGCCCTTCTCTGAACTTTCTCCAAAGTATCAATATCCTTCTGGAGATACGGTCTCCAGTACTGCGTACAATACTCCAAGTGAGGTCTCACCAGTGCTCTGTACAATGGCATGAGCACTTCCCTCTTCCTACTGCTAATACCTCTCCCTATGCAACCAAGCATTCTGCTAGCATTTCCTGCTGCTCTATTGCATTGCCTACCTACCTTCAAGTCCTCTGAAATTATTACTCCTAAATCCCTTTCCTCAGATGTTGAGGTTAGGACTGTACCAAATAGTCTATATTCTAATGAGGTGAAATGCTAAAATGTACTTATCACTGTTTACAAACATTGTACATATGTAAATATGCAGTATGGCTTTATAAAGATGTGTTTGATAGTAGCTATCCAAAATGGTGTAGGAAAGTGTAAGATCATGGAAGTCATATATATATATAAGAAGATATTTTGGAGAATGTTAGAAGTAATAATTGTATATACTAAGGATGTAATTTACCAAAAGGGATCTTATAAATATGAATCCCCTTCATGACAGCAGGACATTCTATGCCATCCTAAATTAAAGCACTCAAATGCTGCTAGAACTTCATAGAAGGTCCTTGGTTTAACACCTCATCCTGGCCCCCCACTTTGAGTGGCATTTTCTGACAGGGAAAATTAAATCAATGCTCAAATCAAGCACCTTCTACATTTTACTAAATTGGGCCGTGACTGAACTCCCGGGTTTAGGCACGCCTCTACGACATCACAAGTGACGTTGAAAGGTCTTGTGACATTTTGACAGGGACAGACAGAGTCTGTTAAGACCATAGTCAGGTCTATGCCACAGTGTCCCAACGCAATTTTGGTGCTTCTGTCCTTAAGGACAAAGCGTGATGGGGTTGATGTACCAAATGTAACAAAAACAATATCATGATTTATCCCAAGATACTTGTTACTTTGTCCTACTTTGTTCTCTCCTGAAAAAAGCATTTAAATACTAACTTCAAATCAGGTAAGAATGAGCGGATGCAGTATATCTATACAATAAACTGAAGATTTCTAAATCTTGGAAATCTTCCTAAAATAAGTTTGTATGTGGCTTTCAAATGACAGCCTCTGAAATAAGATGGTGCAATGTATTAGGTCATGGAAGCCAACTGTCTGAAAGCATTCACTTTAAAACCTGTATTAAAGCTGAAAGAAATCTTTATATATATTTTTATAGATGCTGAGGTAAATCTGGTTTCAGAGCAAGATGAAGCTTTTCATGCCCTTCAGTTTTTATTTCTCTTGTAACCTTCATAGAGAACACTGCTGAATATGTATGAATACATTTAAATTATGGTAATGTGCGGTTATTGTGTTACCTGTGTACTTATAATTATTATTACTTGACTTTTTACAATCAAGCAAACTTTTAGATGGAAAAAATAAATACATCAAATAAAACATATTTTCTAGGTTATTGGATTAGATACCATCGCATTTATATTTAAGAAGCAATGTTGGGACAGAATTCTAAAACTGTAGGAGACACCATGGAAACAACTGGAATGTTCTCGCATTAAACAATAGGAGATTAGTGCTTAGCTCTTAGAACCAAGACATTGCATTCCACATACAAAACCTTGATGTTACTAGATACGAAAAAATTACCTTAAGAATTTTACTGATCTGTTGAAATTCACTCCACCGTACAGAATATGCAGAAAGAATATATATGTTATAATACCAGCAAATGTATGTAGTAATATTTTATCCCTGTTCAAATATTAACTTATCACAATTTTTTATATACACCTCGTGCTGCATTCAAAGGCATAACAGCATTAAAAACTATTGCATTAGCACATCAAATTTTAACAAAACCTTATTAACCTTGTATGACTCTAATGGCTTTATAAAGGTGAAAGATGTGACACAAATGAAAGATCCACTTTAAAACATAGGGTCGATTTACAGTTTTAATGATATACTGTCATTTTATGCTCCCAGTTGCTCTGAAAGTCGATACGTAGGCAGTCATACATAAAATATATATTGTTAGCAGTATGAAATGTGATGACTAGAACTAGAACAACTTCTAAAAGTCTCTGCTCCCATTTTCAAGATTTTTTATTTTAACACTAGGTGACCATGGACCTCAAGGTTAAATTGTGTGGTTCACGCATGGTATTTATCACTAAACTGCACAACTTAGAAATGTGGATAATATACACTAAACACTTATTTACTTATTTTGTATTTGAATTTAGCATCACAGTAGGTTATTAGGCCTGGGTTATGCTAAGCTCCACGTTGGTGTATGTTTTGATCATTCTCATGGTGTAGAAAAATGTTGGGGCCAATCAGATGTTATTGCATGATAAATAAGTATCTGCAAGTACTTCTCAGCATTAATTCCCATTCATATACTTACATATCATTAATTCTGACCAAATCCCCAACTTCATTTGCAGAAATGCATCTCTAAACTTGCAAGGAACCTCCACAATGCTTCACTATTGCTTATTTCTCCTACACATCTGGTTTTGTTTTAGTTTATTATTGTATTTCCACCTACATTTTACATTGATTATCATTAGCACTTGTGTATAATTGTTTAATCATACACCTAACTACATGCCTACAAAATCACTCAAGTGTACCTAGAAGAATTGATGCACTTTTGAAGGCAAAGGGCGGTTATACTTGGGAATTGAAAACCACTTACAATTGTTTGCACAGTTTTTACAAAATCTGTTTATTATCTAACAATTGCATTTTTTGCCACTATTTTACAATTTTAACCAATACAAGTTATGGTTTAAAATGTACAGAACCCCAAAACCTGGATAGTCAATAATAAAGGTTTCAATACCTATTATTATGGCTTTAGATATACCTAACAGACCTCTAAACAAGGAAACATATCCTATGGTTTCTCTGTCCTGGCAAATCACACCAAATCCTGAGATTTGATTTAGATTTTTATTCTGTTCACTTATTTAGCATTTTGTTAATTGAGAAAAAAAAACTATTAGCATTTCTGTTTTCCACAGCTTCATGCAATATTTTTACGTACACAAGGATCAGTAATATAAAAGCATATACATATATGAGTGACAGCATTTACTGGGCATGCACTGTAGCTCTGAAACTTGACCTTCCAAGCTGCGCCTCCCCGGCATCCTGATTTGCTGGGAGCAAGAGTTAAAGAGTTAGGAGGTATGTGTGTGTAGTGCTTTGCAAAAGTTTAAGGAATACATGTAACTTTGGCCTTGTTAAACAGGTATTGCTCAGCCTTTATCAAAGTTTTAATAATGTTAGGCAAATATAATTAGAAACAATACATTTCCATTTAAGTAAACTTTTCATATTGAGTTGTTTTTTCACACTAATAAATTTGATTTTTGTTTTTACATTATTTCTCAGAGAAAAGCTTTACTCCCCTTACATTAAGTCACCTTTTTTCAAAGGCATGTATGACATGATATGGTCTAGGTGTTGAAGAATTTTCTTTATGACTATGGTCGTATGGATATATTTATCCTCAAGGAATGTGTTTGATATTAAAATTTAGCAAACCACATGCAGTTCGTTCTCACCTGAGCTCAACCTGCATAATTTTTTTCTGTTTAACAAATCTTTTAAACCCCAGGCAAAATATATATATTTTTTTATACTTCTATACATTTTTTTATTTGATGTTTTGTTTGAAATTGTAGCATGTGCTAATGTAATGATTTGTGGCTGATGATGATCTTAATCAATATATAGTGTATGGCAAACTAAAAACAAGTGTTATTTATGTTATAGGTTATAAGAACATAGAAATGTTCAGACAGATAAGAAACATTCATGTTGACCAAAACCTTTTTATCTAATATTTACAATAGCCCTATGAATATCCTATGCATGTTTAAATTACATGTATAAACCTCCACCACTTCCACGTGTAAACTTGATAATTCTTAAACCTTTTGCCCCTCTTAAGATTGTGCCATCTTGTTGTGGTAGTGTTTTTTTTTCTTTTAAATATGCTCTTCTCCTTTACCATGTTGCTTCTCTTTATGGATTTAAATATGCTACCATATCCCCTCTGTCTCTTTTTTGTTCCAAGTTGTACATGTCAAGTCCTTTAGCCTTTGTTAGATTTTGTCCTGCAGTCTATAAACCAGCTAAGTTGCCCTTCTATAAACTCTCTCCAAAGAATCTATATATCTTTCTGGAGATATATCTTTTATGTGTACAATACTCGAAGTGAGGTCTCACCAGTGTTCTGTACAATAAAATGAGCACTTCCCTTTTTCTAATGCTAATAATAATCCCTATACAGCTAAGCACTCTTCTGTCAATACATGTATTACATTGGCTTACTTTAACATCCTCTGAAATAATTACCCCAAGATCTACTTCCTAAGAGGTTGGGGTCAGGATTGTATCAAATCACTTGTAGTCTGCCCTTGGATTTTTATGCCCCAGGTACTTTATCTTGCATTTATACAAATTAAATGTGAGTTGCCACAACCCTGACCAAGTCACTTGCCATATGGCTTGTCCCTCTAGCAACATCAACCCTGCTACAACTCTTTGTATTGTCTGAAAAAAGGCAAACCTTTCCATCAAGATCTTCTGCAATATCACTGATAAAAATATAAAAAATAATGGGGCCAAGTACAGAACCCCGAGTCATTCTGCTGGCAACAAGACCTCGCTCCAAGTGTATTCCATTGACTACAAACCTCTGTTTTCTATCTCAGCCATTGCTTAACCTATTTCGCAAAACTGGAATCCAAGCTCGAAAATTGCAGTTTATTGATATGTCATCTTTGTGAGACAAATTTCTTACTGAAATCTATAAGCAATGTCTATTGCACCACCTTGAACCATGATTTTGGTCACCCAGTCAAAACAATCAATTAAGTTAGGTTTGCCATGATCTCCCTGAACTGTTATTTCTGGTGTTGGAACCCACGTGCTTCCAGATCTGTAATAATGCCATCTTTCAACATTGTTTCTATTACCTTCCCTAATATTGTATCAGTGTATTTTTTTGTACTTAGTAACAATTATTTATAATTTTTAGGGAAGTGTTAGTACAGTATATTGGCAGTAACACTGGTTAATGTATTTTCTTATTAACTAGGTAGCCCTAGAGTGTTGTGTGTATACTGTATAACTGCAGTGGGATGTTACTCACAGTATGCTAGTATAGGTACATGAGGTTAAAAGGTATATAAAATAAGGTTGGTGTCCTGCACCACAATGCCTATTTACTCACACACCAAATGATAGCAAACAAATAACTATTCAATTAAGATTCCTTACCAATTTAAAGTAGGTAATCTATACAACCAACAACAACCTTGACTCGTACCCTCCTTCATTTTAACTCTTTCTTTGCTCATAACTCCTTTACTTAAGAGTCATTCACTTAAGAGTATTCACTTGGAGATGCACCCAGCTCATGAGTTTCCTGTTTTCTACAGGATAAATGAAGTAATGCCCTCAAGCAGACTATAGAGAAGGTTAATTATCTAATTAAAAAGCAGGGCAAAGCCATTCCCCCATTTTTTCTACAATTCTTTACAATGCACACCACACAATAAACACAGTGTCCCTTGTAATAAAAAAATAAATAAAATACCAATCCTTCTTTGCTTTTAGGGCAGTCACTAAAGAATAATTCACTTAGGAGAAGTCACTTGGAAATTTGCATGCCTTCTTCAGAATAAATGAACTAGTGCCTTTCACATGCCAAGCAGAGAAGGTTAATTAACTAATTAACCCCCCCCCCCCCCCCCCCCCACCACCTAGTAAGGCCCTCCCCACCCAAAATAGCTCTCCTTCTTTTCTACACATAAAAGTAATTCACTGAGAAACAGTCACTTGGAGATTCGCCCGGCAGGCAAAATAATAATACAGAAGCAATCCAGGGGTCAGAATAAGGTAATGTCAGGCAAAGTAATCACAGAGAAATAGGAGCAAAGATGAGGTGCTGCTGTAAACGGAGTAGTCTGGTGCCAGGAAGAGCAATAACTGTAGCGCCAGGAAAAAGGCTTCACGCTTATTGTACTTGTCAGAAGTCCTCACCCTAATGATACCCACCTTTGTCCACTACTTTGCTGCCTATGGCAGAATTAAGCCCTTGCACTATTTGTAAGCCAATATGCTTTAAAAAACAAACATTTTTCATCTGTTATAAGTAATTTTTTAATGAGTAATAAAAGTGTGAGGTAAAAAGGCAATTTCTAATATACATGCAATTTCCCCTCTATCTAGAACTTATATGCTTCATAAGCACATGCTGATTAAGGTGCCAACATTCACTCATGGTTCCCAGAGTGAGAAAAGTGTAGATTTTAGGTAAAACATATAGGAAGGATACTAACTAACCTCCCTCAAACAATTTAGTCTAACAATTAAGGCTTTTCCCTGCACAAGCGGTGAGAACAAGTGTCTTGCTGTTGACTCTTCAATCGCTATTTGACTGCAGGTGAAGTACTGACTAATGATCAGGTATGACGTGTAACGATTCACCCAGGGCCGGTGCAAGATTTTTTTTTTAAATAATAAATTTTTTATTAGACAGACACAGAGAGGGTACAAAGCATTTAGGGTATAATACATGAGATATAATTCCAATGTGAATGAGCATATACAGTATCCAAATGAGTCTTGATGCTCTGGAAGGTATAAATAAAAGAGACATTACAAATAACATTGTGTCTGTGGAGTCTACATTTTACTGCTAGCAGATAGAAGTTTCTGTCCATCCACATCTGATGACTAACATCGATACCTTCAGAAAGGTGAGAAGGGGATGTACTAGGGAGGGGGAGGGTAAAGCGAGTCACATTTACATATTATACAAGCTAATATTTTACTGGTGTATCATTAAACCAAATGGGAGAAGGCTCCTTTCAGCGGAAAACAACAAATAATTTGTCTACCATTCACAAATCTACACTACTATCTGGGTTATTCATGAACTCTATTGAGTAGAACCATTGTTTCCGATGTGCTTCCCCTCTACCTTGGGAAGACAATAATAAATCTTCTGCTACCTTGATTCTATCCATCTCAGTCAAACATTCTCCATACGTTGGGAGGGATTGCTGCTTCCAATGTCTAGGAATGGTAACTTTGGCATTCAGCTCCTTCAAGTTGGATGGTTTGCACTTGTGAACAGCAATCTTTAAGTCTGACCACAGATTTTCTATTGGATTGAGGTCTGGGCTTTGACTAGGCCATTCCAACACATTTACATGTTTCCCCTTAAACCACTCAAGTGTTGCTTTAGCAGTGTGTTTTGGGTCATTGTCCTGCTGGAAGGTGAACCTCCGTCCTAGCCTCAAATCACGCACAGAGTGGTGCAGGTTTTGCTCAAGAATATCTCTGTATTTAGCACCATCCATCTTTCCCTCAACTCTGACCAGTTTCCCAGTCCCGGCTGCTGAAAAACATCCCCACAGCATGATGCTGCCACCACCATGTTTTACTGTGGGATTGTGTTCTTTGGGTGATATGATGTGTTGGGTTTGCACCAGACATAGCATTTTCTTTGATAGCCGAAAAGTTCAATTTTAGTCTCATCAGACCAGAGCACCTTCCTCCATACATTTTGAAAGTCTCCCACATGCCTTTTCGCAAACTCAAAACATGCCATTTTGTTTTTTGCTGAAAGTAATGGCTTTCTTCTGGCCACTCTCCCATAAAGCCCAACTCTATGGAGCGTATGGCTTATTGTCATCCTATGTACAGATACTCCAGTCTCTGCTGTGGAGCTCTGCAGCTCCTCCAGGGTTACCTTAGGTCTCTGTGCTGCCTCTCTGATTAATGCCCTCCATGCCCGGTCTGTGAGTTTTGGAATTTTTGCTGTTGTGCCATGTTTTTTCCATTTGATTAAGACAGATTTGATGGTGCTCCTGGGGATCATTAAAGATTTGGATATTTTTTTATAACCTAACCCTGACTTGTACTTCTCAACAACATGGTGTTGCAGCCTCTGGGGCCTTTCAAAAAAGGTGTGTATATGTAAGGACAGATCATGTGACACTTAGATTGCACACAGGTGGACATCATTTCACTAATTATGTGACTTCTGAAGGTAATTGGTTGCACCAGAGCTTTTTATGGGCTTCATAACAAAGGGGGTGAATACATACGCACATGCCAATTTTCTGTTTTTTATTTCTAAAAAATAGTTTTATGTATACCATATTTGCTCGATTATAAGACAACCCTGATTATAAGACGACCCCCAAAACTTTGGATATTTCTTTAGGAAAAAAAACTAAAAGCCTGAATATAAGACTACCCTATAGAAAAAAAAGTTCAACTTGTATATATTCACATGTAAATTGCTTTTTTAATAAAAAATTATGATATCAAAAAATGCATTTCTTGTTTTTATTTCCTTTTATGTGCCAATGCTGCCTCTCTCTTTCCCCTGCCCACAGCTTTGTCTCTCTCCCCCCCTTAGTGTGGTCTCTCTCTCCCCTCCCTTTGTCTCCCCCTCACTCCCCTTGTCTCTGTCTCTCCCCCCCCCCCTCCCTCCCCTTGTTTCTCTCTGCCCCCCCTCCCCTTGTTACTCTCTGTGCCCCCCTCCCTTCCCCTGTCTCTCTCTTCCCCCCCTCCCTCCCCTTGTCTCTGTCTCTTCCCAGTCCCTCCGCCTTGTTACTCTCTGCCACCCCTCCCCTTGTTTCTCTCTGTGCCCCCCTCCCTCCCCTTGTTGCTCTGTCCCCCCTCCCTCCCCTTGTTGCTCTGCCCCCCCTCATTTCTCTGCCCCCCTTGTTATAATGTCCCCCCCCCCCTTGTCTTCTACCCCCCCTCCCTCCCCCTCACCTGTTTCTTGCTCCCTGGTGGCTATTGGGGGCAAGCTCACCGTGCAGACATTCCCCGGCTGTTAGAGAGGGGGATCCAGGTCCCCTGCAGCTCTGCGGGAGACCTGGATCCCAGTCTTATAGTCTGACTTCAATTTGAGGTCAGATTATAAAACGACCTCGAATATAAGACGAGGGGTATTTTTCAGAGCAAATACGGTATATTTTTTTCACATCACCAACTTAGATTATTGTGTTCTGATCCATCACACAAAATTTAGATTAATAAAACATTGAACTTAAGGCTGTAATATAACAAAATAGGTAAAAAGTCAAGGGTGGATACTTTTGCAAGGCACTGTGTGTTCACATGAAGCTGAAATTGTGCATTTTTATGAGTGTGTTTTAAATATATTCTTTTATTTCTGTGTGCATATTCCTGTGTGTGTCACATACTAATATTGCCGTATGATTTTTAGTACTGACATTTTAATCAAATATGTGAGGAATGAAACAAGGTTCTGATATCTCCTCCCTGCCATTTTTTTTCTTTTCATGCATAAAACATTGTATTTTTCAGTAATCCGCCATTCACAGCACATCCTTTCCAAGTACATGAAAGTCAAGCCCTTCTCCGATACCTTTTAGCTCTTATCATTAATTATTGAATGGGAATTTTTTATGACACATTCTGTCAGTAGTTTTCCTTTCATGAACACTTGATATACATCTGTATTAGTTTACTCATTAAGCAAATTTGCATAAATCTGCATATTCTTCATTTCTGTCTTTGCCCACTTCTGCTGAGGAGAATCATTAACTAATCGTTTGTTTCCAACTTTTTTAATTACTGGAACTCACAGTGTTCAGTTACAAAGTAAAGTTTTGTTCCTCCATTTAGGGTCGCCATCTTTTCTTCAAAACATTACCTGTTATGCTATTGTCTCCATCTGTCACTTTCAAAATAGTTTTAAAGATTTGCTTAGTACTCTTATAAGTATTCAAATTCTTATAATCCTTGAAAACGGTGATTTCAGGTGGAATAGAAAAAAACATAGGAGCCAAATAAGTATGTATGCAGATTTAGTGGCAAATGCACAAAAGCAGGGTAAGTACTTTGCACAGTTCTTATTATGCAGTATAGGTAATCCCAGATGACAAGTAAGTACATATACAGGTTATGGACAGGCTATGCAGCAGGGTTTTATCCAAGATTAGCAGATTCATTTGCACCTCAGGTTTGCATGCTCTATTGTACTTAAATGGTAAGTGAGTTAATGATTACACTTACAGTATGATTTTGAGGAATCCTGCTGAAAACAAATAAGGCTTTTAACCCCTCAGTGACCAAGCTTTTTTTTACCGTAGTCCTAACCCTATAGCCTGAAAGCTAACTCAGGCGCAATATATATATACACATTATTTATTAGGATTTTGCAGACTAACTTCCAAAGTTCCTGCCACCCTTTCAATAGGGTGAATGTGATCATTCTGGAGAATCTTATCGAGGCATTACAGCCACACTGGATGACCGTTAGAATTGTTCATTGATCTTGAGCTCATCAAGTACATGTATCATGATCTCACTAAGTGCATGGAGACACATAATTACTGTATGAAATTTAAATTGGAACCACTTAGTGCTGCCTTACTAGAGTAGATAGGCACCTCTTGTTTAACTTGACATGTCACCAGAATAACAACCAAGGTGTCATACAATGTGATGTTTCTATCATAGAACACATCATGATCTGTAGAACGTGTTAGCTACATTTCTGGCCAAGGTACTTATCCAATTATATTTCTATCATCTACCTGTCATTAGCATGTACCCATATACATACTGTGCTAGCAATTAAGAATCAAATGGCCCACCTTCTCAGTCCATAGGGAAAGTTCAGATTTATTTTGCTTATTTGTTCTTTAGGGCAATCTACTTTACATTCATTTCAGTTAAAAATGTCTTAACAGGGTTTTGATTTTCACTAACTATGTGGTTACAGAGTGCATATTCAAAGACCCATAATGCACAGTTGCCAACTGTCCCGGATTTGCCGGGCCAGTCCCAGCAACATGGCAAATGTCCAGTGCACATTGCGATCGCAGGACAGTCCCAGCAGGAACGCTCACATCAGCAGCTTTTTTTCAACTTTTACTTCAGCCGGATATGACAGCAAGTCATATCCGGCTACTTTCTTCCCCCTTTCTACCCGGGGACATGGAGGAGACAGGAGGTGAGTACTGGGGAAGGGGGAGGAGGGTGACATCTTAATGTGAAAAATAATACTGGCAAATGAAGGGCAAAATAACACTGGCGAATTAATGGCAAAATAACACTGGAAAATGAAGGGAAAAATAAAACAGGCAAATGAATTTCAAAATAATACTGGTCAAAATAACACTAACAAATGAAGGAAAAAAATGATTGGCAAATGATGGGCAAAATAACACTGGCAAATGAATGGAAAAATAATACTGGCAAATGAAGTGAAAAATAATACTATCAAACTAAGGGAAAAATATGACTGGCAAATGAATGGAAAAATAACACTGGCAAATAAATGACAAAATAACACTGGCAAATGAAGGGCAAAATAATACTGGCAAATGAATGGCAAAATATGACTGGCAAATGAATGGAAAAAAACTGACAAATGAATTGAAAAATATGACTGGCAAGTGAATGGCAAAACATGACTGGCAAATAAATGTCAAAACATGACTGGCAAATGAAGAGCAAAAAAAGACTGGCAAATGAAGGGCAAAAAAATACTAGTAAATGAAGGGCAAAATATGACTGGCAAATGAATGGCAAAATAAAGACTGACAAATGAATTGCAAAATATGACTTGCAAATTAAGGGAAAAATAACACTGGCATATTAATGACAAATAAAATACAGAGGAGATGGCCAGGTGAGTACTGGGGAGAGGGGGAGGAGGGTGGTGGTGTATTAATGGGAAAATTGTCTGTGGCATATTAATGGGCAAATTGTCCGGCATATTAATGGGCAAATTGTCTGTGGCATATTAATGGGAAATTGGCTGTGGCATATTAATTGGAAATCTGGTTGTGGCATTTTTATGGACAGGCTAATAGTGGCATATGAATGGGAAAATTATCCGTGACATATTGGCATTCTGGCTGTGTAGTATATTGCAGGAAAAAAAGAGAAGGCTTGGCAGTCATGCTGTCCAGAATATAAACTTTATTCATACCTTGCAAATTTAAGTTATAATTCACTTAAAATGCAGTGTCTCTTCGTGAGAGCAAAGACAAATTAATCTACTAAAACTCCAGACACTTAAAGAAGTAAACCCCCAAAACTATTTTAACTCCTTGGCAACACAAGACATAACCAGTATGTTTTGTGTTAATTTGAGCCTCAGAAGTGATCAATGATCATTTCTGCTGCACAGCAGTTGTTGCTGAAATGTGCTAAAGCACTCGTGGGTGTGAAATGTGTAAAACTTTAGTAGCTTAATTTAGCTTTTCTCTCACAAAGAGACACTTCACTTTCTGCTTGGTTTGTCATGGAAATTCGCAAGATAACTCTAAAGTTTATATTCTGGACAGCATGAGTGCTAGGTCTTCTCTTTTTTCCTGCAATTGCACATCACTCCAGTGGTGGATTTTGGTTTTGCTGAATTCTTCAACATAGAGGCATTTCAGTAACACACACTGAGCCGCGGAAGCAATCACTGATTACTTCTGAAGCTCATATTAATATAGGACATATTGTGTACGTCCTGTGTTGCCATGAAGTTAAAATAATTTTGAGGGGTTTCCTTCCTTTTTAACAACAGATAAAAATCTATACATTTACTAGTAGTTTGATTTACAAACTGAATACATGGAATTGTTATACTACTTTAAGGTGACCCTGTAGGCGCAATTTGTTGAAATTTAGGTTGACTCAATATTTTGTGGGTAATATGTGAGCAGATGATGTTTAATAATACTTGCATAACAATACAAACTTAAAAACGACATAGGTCAAGGACGCCACAGGGTAAGGTGCCACACTCATGACACTGCGAGATTGAGCACCAACCTCCTTGTACAGGGCATCTGGAACTCAGTACAGGTGCGTTTAAGCTATGCATGTTTTTAGATATACAGTGAGGGAAAAAAGTATTTGATCCCCTGCTGATTTTGAAAGTTTGCCCACAGACAAATAAAATGATCAGTCTATAATTTTAAGGGTAGGTGTACCGTATTTGCTCGAATATAAGACAACCCTGATTATAAGACGACCCCCAAACTTTGGATATTCCTTTAGGAAAAAAACTAAAAGCCTGAATATAAGACTACCCTATAGTACACTATAGGAAAAAAAGTTTAACTTGTATATATTCACATGTAAATTGCTTTTTAATATTTAATAAAAAGTATGATATTAAACATATGCATTTCTTGTTTTTATTTCCTTTTATGTGCCAATGCTGCATCTCTCCCCCCCTCCCACCAGCTTTGTCTCTCTCTCACCCCTTCTCCCCAGCATTGTCTTTCTCTCTCCCCCCATTGTTATCTCTCTCCCCCTCCCTCCCACGTTGTCTCTACCTCCACCCAAACTTTTCTCTCTCACCTCCAAACTTTTCTCTCTCTCTCCACCTCCCTCCCTCCTTTTCTCTCTCTCTTTCCCCCACTCCCCTTGTCTCTCTTTTCCCCTCCTCTTGTCTCTCTCTCCCCCACTCCCCCTCCCCTTGTCTCTCTCTCCCCCATCCCCTTTTCTCTCTCTCCCCCCTCCCTCCCCTTGTTTCTCTTTCCGTCCCTTCCCCTCACCTTGTTTCTCTTTCCCTGGTGGCTAGTGGGGGCAGCCGGGGGATGTCTGCACGTATTATGCTGCCCGACACTTCCGTCTATTATGACGGACAGCCGGTCAGTCATAATAGACGGAAGTGTCGGGCAGCATGGAGGATGTGTGCACTATCGTGCAGACATCGCCCAGCTGCCCAAATATCCCTGGTGGCTAGTGGAGGCAGCCGGAGGATGTCTGCACGATCCGTGCAGACATCGTCTGCTGCTGCCCGGCATTTCCGACGGGGATTCTATGATGAAGCTTCATCATAAAAGTGCCAGCGGATGTGCCGGGCAGCAGCGGAGGATGATCGCATAGACATCCACCGGCTCTTAGAAAGGGGGATCCAGGTCCCCTGCAGCTCTGCGGGGGACCTGGATCCTCAAATCGAGGTCAGACTATAAGACGACCTCGAAATATACGACGAGGGGTCTTTTTCAAATAATTTGCTCTGAAAAAAATCATGTTTTATATTCGAGCAAATACGGTATTTCAACAGTGAGGGACAGAATAACAAAAAAAAATCCTGAAAAATGCATGTCAAAACAGTTATAAATTGATTTGCATGTCAGTGAGTGAAAAAAGTATTTGACCCCTTTGACGTTTCTTGTAGTTGGCCACCAGGTTTGCACACATTTTAGAAGGGATTTTGTCCCACTCCTCTTGGCAGATCCTCTCCAAGTCATTAAGGTTTCAAGGCTGATGTTTGGAAACTTGAACCTTCAGCTCCTTCCACAATTTTGTTTTGGGTCATTGTCATGCTGGAATACCCATCAACAACTCATTTTCAATGATCTGGCTGAAGGAAGGAGGTTCTCACCCAAGATTTGATGGTACATGGCCTCGTCCATTGTCCCTTTGATGCAGTGCAGTTGTCCTGTCTCCTTAGTAGAACCCCCCCCCCCCCCCCCCAAAGTATAATGTTTCCAGCTCCATGTTTGATGGTGGGGATGGTGTTCTTGGGGTCATAGGCAGCATTCCTCCTCCTCCAAACACGGCGATTTGATGCCAGAGAGCTTGATTTTGGTCTCATCTGAGCGCAACACTTTCACCCAGTTCTCCTCTGAATCATTCAGATGTTCATTGGCAAACTTCAGAGAGGCCTGTACATGTGCTTTCTTGAGCAGGGGTACCTTTTGGGCGCTGCAGGATTTAAGTCCTTCGCGGCGTAGTGTGTTACCAATTGTTTTCTTAGTGACTATGGTCCCAGCTGCCTTGACTCACCGTTCTCATGATCATTGGAACAACACGAGGTGAGCTCTTACATGGAGCACCAGACTGAGGGAGACTGATAGTAATTTTGTGTTTCTTCCATTTGCAACTGTTTTCAACTTTAAACCAAGCTGTTTGGTGATGGTCTTGTGGCCCATTCCAGCCTTGTGTAGGTGGACAAACTTGTCCCTGACATCCTTGGACAGCTCCTTGTTCTTGGCAATGGTGGAGAGTTTGGAATATGATTGATTGATTGATTGCTTCTGTGAACAGGTGTCTTTTATAAAGGCAATGAGCTGAAATTAGGAGCAATCCCTTTAAGAGAGTGCTCCTAATCTCAGTTTGTTACCTGTACAAAAGATCCCTGGGAGCCAGAAATCTTGCTGATTGATAGGGGATCACATACTTATTTCACTCATTGACATGCAAATCAATTTATAACTGTTCGGACATATGTTTTTCTGCATTTTGTTTTAGTTATTCTGTCTCTCACTGTTAAAATACACCTACCATTAAAATTATAGACTGATCATTTCTTTGTCAGTGGGCAAACGTTCAAAATCAGCAGGGGATCAAATATTTTTTTCCCTCACTGTACATATTTTAAATAAGAATACACGCTGGACAGTAATCCATCTAAGTCTATTGACAACCATGACAATAGAGAGTGATGGGAGTGCAGCTACGGGCATGCGCATTTTCCCCTGAAAATAAAGTACCTTTGGCAGAAAAAAACTATCTTTCTTGTGTGATGTCATAAACCAGTGACCTTCAGTGACATGTGGACAACCATGATGAAAGAGAAAATAGCTGGGACAATGTGCCCAAAATGGCTTGCTTTATCATAGTTATGCCTATGTTTAAGAATGTCTGTTGCTTTAAGTTGTCCTAACCTATTTATATCAAATAAAGCATTCTGCCCACATAGTGCATGACCAGGGTCTGATTAAGTAGTACAATTCATTAATGAAATGAGACAAGACAACTATTTATTTTCCCAGTAAGAAACTATGCTCACCCAATCACTCACAGTCCAGGGAATGAGATAAATTTACCACACGTTCCCAGCTCAAGACATTGCAATTAAACACAACCTGTAAAATCTTTGCGAGTTTGCAAATACTATACATAAATCAGCCATGTTTCCTACAAAATGCCTTCCAGATTTCTTAATGCTTTTGTGGTGCTTTGTTTAATTCCTTTGTAACGTATGTTTAATAATGTCACAAGCTGCTGGGTTTCTAATCCAGACTCCTGGGTTTGCTGGTGCATGTTTTTTACTCTGGGCACCACCTGCAGGTTTTATTGCATGTCTGAGCAGCAGTATACTTGTCTCTGCCTGCTTCTTTCCATCTGCTATTGTTCAGGTGCTTACCATTGCTTTAACCCTTGGGCTACATAAACCCTTACACGGTAAGCAGAATTTGGTGGTTATAAAGATAGCTCTTTGTATTTTGGCCTATTTTGATCTCCTGTGCATAGTTTGTGCTAGTTTGGACTGTCCTGTCTGTTTCATCCCCTGATCTCTGCCTGTCTGACTTTTTTATGGATTTATTTGCTGTGTTTGACCTTGGTGTGCCTGACTCTTACATGGATTTAATTGCTGTGTATGACTATAGCCTACTACTTCATTTGACACATGCTGCATTACTGTGGTACCTACCTGTCTCCACTCCACCTTAGGATCAGCTTTCTAGGCCCCCTGGCTTGGGAGATTTTAGCCTCATAGTCCCAGCCTGGGTGAAAACCTCCTCACTCTACTGGGTTGTCCTGTTCTCAAGTTACCAAGTAGTTATCTGCTGGTCCTGCATTATGGCTCCACACATGATACATATAAAATTTTAATAAAAAATGTATTAAATAAATGAATGAATGAATGAATTAATTAATTAATTAAATAAACTATGGTACTTTGAGCAATTTGGGAGAAATTGTGATATGTATAAACAAACATGCAGACATATATAAACAGATTAAACCTAGTATGTGATCTAGAATACCAGATTATCATACCTAGAACTTAGTGATCCAGACCAACTGACCGAAAGCTCTCCCCCCATGTCTTCTCCCCGGGGAAAAGGAAGTGGCAGTCCAGTGTCATGTGTTTACACAGTATTAAATTATAAATATCCCTCGGTATATTTTCAACTATGTCATTCCTACCAGCTTAAATAACAATTTAATTATATAAACATTATCACGTACATATTTTGCAACAATATACAACGTTCAAAATAATGTGTATTAACTGTTATGCCATATTTATCAAGAAACAACCTAAGCAATTTTCGGCAAACTGCTATCTTTGGAAAAACTACCATAACAAGCAGTGTTATATTTCTGCTTCTTGCCCTAAATTTAGCATTGAAATTGTGTTTGTTGCATTAATTCAATTTAAAACGTATAATTTGCATTTTGTTCCCTTGAAAAGTCAGAAATAAGTGTGCATGCAATGGAGAGATAAAGGAAGGGAAAGGAGGCCCACTGCACAAGTACAGGTCTTGCACCATTCATGGACAAAGTACAATACTTCCTCCATTACTTTCAAAGGGGGAAACACTAAGTATGTGCAGTTCTAAGAATTCAGGTATATTAGCAGTGAGTTTTGCATGTGTGAGCATACATACATTAGGGACAGGTTAGTAGAACTTACTCCAAACAAACATGTAGCTAGAGTAGCCCTTGAAATCCAACGCTTCCTTAGTATCCCATAGTTTTTTTGAAACCACATATATATTTAACTGCAGCCGCAGTGCAATTATCTTCACAGGGTATTTATGCTGAAACAGAAGTAACATCATCAAGCAACAGAGTTTAGCAGATGAGGACCTTCCATATCTAGACCTCCTGTAATGAGGATGTTCTGATATTCCACTTTAATTTAGAGCTGGTCTCTGGTCATCTCGCCTCCGTGCTGCACTGTCATGTCGAGCTTCATGGCAAAATAAAAGGTACTGAAAGGAGCTTATCTTTGAAAACAGCATGGTAATTTTAAATAATAAAAATGACTAAGTGTATATCTGGGGGGCGTTATCTGGAAGCACTAATCCGCGATACGTTTGGCGTAATTGCCGCTTTTTGTGCATTTTAGTGACGTCATTGCAATATATCGATCCTACTTCAGTGTCCAAGGAAAAAACAAACAAAAAAGGGTGATTTTGTCAATATGAATGGGAATTTCCACACAGTCGGGGCCGCTTTGGCCAGTTAAAGTGAATCGGCGGCGGCCACCACTTTAAGAAGTTCGGCTGCTGCAACAACTGGCGGCAGCAGGAAAATTTCTTAAAGCTGCGATGGCTGTCAAATTGCTTAAAGTGGCCCCGGATGCTTGCGGCAGCAGTTCCGGCTGGGATGGGGAGCGGAGTAAGCAAGGTGAGTGAGAGATAGACACTACAGGGGGAAGGGGGGGGGGAGACACTACAGTGGGAAGGGGGGGGGGTGAAATACACTACAGGGAGAAAGGGGAAAAAGACACTACGGGGAAGACACTACAGGGGGAATGGGGGGAGACTGATACACTACAGGGGGAAGGGGGGAGAAAGACACTACAGGGGGAAGGGGGGGAGAAACACTTAAGAGGGAAGGGGGGGAAATACACTACAGGGTGAAGGGGAGGGAGAAATGGACACTAAAGGGGGGACACTACAGGGGGAAGGGGGAAAATACACTACAGGGTGAAGAGGGGGAGAGACACTAAAGGGGAAGGGGGAAAAGAAACTACAGGGGGAAGACACTACAGGGGAAAGGTGAAAAAAGACGCTACAAGGGGAGGGAGAGACACAACAGGGGGACGGGTGGAGAAAAAGACACTACAGGGGGAAAGGGGGGATAAAGAGACACTGCAGGGGGGAAGGGGGAGAGAGACACTACAGGGGGAAGGGGAAGAAGAGGAGACACTACAGGGGGAAGGTGGAAGAGAGACACTACAGGTGGAAGGGGGAAGATAGACACTACAGGGGGAAGGGGGGAAGCGAGACACTACAGGGGAAGGGGGGAAAGAGAGAGACGCTACAGAAAGGCCAGAGAGAGACGCTACAGAAAGGAGAGAGATAGAGATGCTACAGAAAGGAGAGAGAGACATTACAGAAATGCGCAAGAGAGAGAGATGCTACAGAAATGAGAGAGAGAGACACTACAGAAATATGTGCACAATGATATGTCTCCCACACTGCCCTGATATATACCTCTGCACAGGGCAATTCATTTAACTTTGTGTACATACTGGAGGTATATATATTGATCTAGGCAGGCTTATATATCAGTCTTATCTATAAATAATACACTGTTCAGAGGTGCTTTTAAAATGCATTATTTTCCCTTCTATGAACAAAAAAATGATAATATGCTATGGGGCTGGTTTAAAAATGTTATGCTATGGGGCTGGTATACAAATTTTTTCCAGGGCTGGTTTTTGTTCCCAGTCCGGCCCAGCCTTTCATTACCTAAATGCCAACAGTCGAATTTGCCAGAACAGTCCTTTTTTTTGGGACACTTTTGACAAATTTGTGTCTCTTCCAGCATAAGTACTCTCTATGCTCTATGCTATGCACAGGAAGCATTGCATTTAAACAGTGTCTAAAACAGTCTATTAGACCCTGGGCACCCCAGTCAATGGCACCCCTCTAATGCAGCCAGCTGGTCATGGAGGTGTGGCCCGTCTGCAGCGGTAATCGCACCTCCACCCAACTAAGGAAACTAAGATTCCCTGACGCTGCATAATCCCTCCCTCCTCGACCCAGCGCTTGACGTCATGCACTAGGGTCAGAAGGGCGAAAGACAGGACCGCATGAAGAATTTAAAAAAAATTAAAAATCTGTGTATGTAAGTGTGTGTGTAATTTTCTGTGTATGAGTGTGTGTAAGTGTGACTGTGTGTTTGTAAGTGTGACTGTGTGTGTGTGTGTGTGTGTGTGTGTGTGTGTAAATGAAAGTCTCTCTCTCTTTGTGTAAGTGTGAGTCTGTGTGTGTGTAAGTGGGAGTCTGAGTGTGTAAGTGTGAGTCTCTCTCTGAGTGTAAATGTGACTGTGTGAGTGTGTAAGTGTGACTGTGTGTGAGTGTTTAAGTGGGAGTCTCTGTGTGTAGTGGGAGTCTGTGTGTGTAAGTGTGACTGTGTGTGTGCACGTGTGAGTCTGTGTGTGTAAGTGTGAGTCTTTGTGTGTAAGTGTGAGTCTCTGTGTGTGTGAGTCTGTGTGTGTGTAAGTGGGAGTCAGTGTATGTGCAAGTGAGAGTCTGTGTGTGAGAATGACATGTGAGTTTGTGTTTCTAAGTCTGTGTTTGTGAGTGTGTGTGAGTCTGTAAATGTGTGTGTGTGTGAGTATCTAAATGTGTGTGTCTGTAAATGTGTGTATATGTAGTCACGCTTTCAAAGTGAGTCACACTTTCACACACATACTCTGTGCAAGAGAGGAGAAGGAAATTAAATGATGTAAAAAGTGAACTGTGCTAAAATTTAAAAGGTTAAAAAAACAAAAATGTCATGTTGTGAATAAAAAAATAAATAGCATAACTACTATATATAAAATAACCTTCTCCTCTCTTTTCTCCCACCTTAATTTCTCTCTCTCTCTTCCATCCCGCTGCTGTCACTCTCTCTTTCCCCTCCCCGTCAGCTCACTTATCCCCCTCCCTACTGTCTCTCTCTCGTTTCTCTCCTGCTATTTTGTATCCCTTTCCTCTCTCCCTGCTGTGTTTCTCCTTTTCATCTCCTCTAGCTGTCTCTCTCCCTGCTGTCTCTGATCCCCTTCTCCCTCTCCCTTTTACACTTCCCCCTGCTGTTTCTATCCCTTTTCCCTCCAACTGCTGTCATGAGAAGATGACAGGATCCTTCCCTGTCATCTTATCATGCTCTCTCCCTCCCTTTCCCCTCTCCCTGTTGCTTGTCTTGTATTTCTCCCCTGTTGATATCTCATCCCTTTCCTTTCCCATGCTGTCTCTCTCTGTTTCCTCTTCCCCTACTGTATCTCTACTTCCACCCTCACCTCCTCCTGCTCTGTCCCTCCCTTTCCCTCCCCCTGTTGTTTCTCTCCCCTTTCTCTCCCATTGCTGTCTCACCCCCTTTCTTTGGCAATGCTGTCTTTCTCCATTTCCTCTCCCCATTGTCTCTCTTCCCTTCAACTTCTCCAGCTGTTTCTCCCCCCCCCTTTCATCTCCCCTTTTCCTCTCCCCCGGGAATCTCTCTGTGCCTTGTTTAATCTAGCCCAGATATCTCACTCCTGTTTCACACCAATTTTTTTCTCTCTCCCCATGTACCCTAGCTTTATCTCTTCTCTCTCCAACTTTCATCTCATTTTTTTCCTCTGCCCTGCTATCTCTATCTTTCCTCTCCCCCAGCTGTTTCTCTCTCCTCTTTCCTCACCCCCTTTTCTCACCCCCAGATATTTATCTCTAGCCTCTTTCACCCTCTGCTGTTTCTCTCTCTCCCACAGAGCATCACATTCTAATGCTACATGTCATCACTATACACATGGCAGTGGCTTGGAGATTGCAAGCATGTTGGATGGGGGTGGAATGCACCCTTGCCAATGGTAGCCCCCTTGCCACTGTAAAGGTGAGAGGCCACCTTGAAAAAATAAAAATAAAAAGAATATGCAGACATTAAACATTTAAATCTACTACAGAATGACAGTTTAAGGTTAAGTATTAGGAAAAGCTCAGTTTGTAAGATTAATGGACTGCTATGTGAGATACGAGCTATTGAGATCAATGTGAGGTATATACATGACTTTAACTGTCATTTGCAGATATAACAGCGTAACAGCAGATAATGAGAATCATCTAATCTCTAACCTGATACGTGCAAGGAAGGAGTGTGCTGTTGAATTAATGTAATCCCCATATAAAAGGTTTCAATTAAAATCCCATATACAATTTTACTACAGAAGGTGGAACGGAAATAATGTTGAGGTGAAATCTTTACTCGTGAATTAAGGTTTAACATTTACTGGCAAATATGGGAATTTGTATTAAAGGTTGTTGAGAGAGCCGCTAAACCTTATAGGTTGAATGAAATAAAGGAGAATGATAATTTAAGAAGGTAAATCGTGTCATTTTGGATAGGTGGATCAGCATTACTAAGAGGGTTAACCAACAGTACAAAGGATTAGAAGGTATATATTTATATATATATATATATATATATATATATATATATATATATATATATATATATATATATAACCAGTCCAACCAGTTTGGGCTGAGTGCTCCACTTTTGGACATATATATATATATATATATATATATATATATATATATATATATACACAAATAATCAGGAGTCTGATCTGCATCTGCCGGATACTTAATCTTGCTCATTGCACCATTGCAGCCGATGTACTCAAAATCAGACACTAAACATTACCTGATTAATGCCGGGGAACCTCCGATAAACAGTTTTGGGATTTATAAAAAGGTGCAACCATGGTTAAACCCCTGTTAGGTGTTTTGATTTTTTTTTTTATTCTTCTAAGAAAAACACCTGCAAGAGCCTCATTAAAAAGTACCTGTCAAGGAAAAAAGACAATCAACAGATGTTAATCTATACAATATACTAGGAAATGTAGAGGCCAATAATACTTAAAGTAGTTTTATAACCCAGCGTGATGGCAAAGCTGTAGAAAATGGAAACCAACAACCCATTTGTGGAAAACGTGAAAAATCAGGCAACTGGTTGCAAGCGTGTTTTCATGTTTTCCACCAGTGGATTGACAGTTTCCAGTCTATGCAGCTATACCATCACACTGAGTTATCATAACTTGGTTCGGAGGAGGGTGCGATCGCCAGTCATGGGTCATGTTGAGCTTATTCCAAGAATTTTATTTGCATTTTATAACTATATATATATATATATATATATATATTTTTTTTTTTTATAAAATGTCACATTTGGAGTGTTATTCAAACTGTGTATTAAATTAAATAACATTTTATTCTTTTGATATTTTTGGCCATTTTGTGTTCCTTTTTTTATAAATATACTAATTTTCTGCATGTGAGATAATGCAACTGAAATTAGTGCCCAGAATAAGAAAAGTGAGCTTCTGGTTTATTGGAGATTTCAATGTAGACTGGTTAGAGCACAAACATGTTAAATTATGTTCAATGTTTAAATACATATACTTAATCCAGTTGACTTCTTCTCTTACTCCAAGGAATCCAACTGAATATTTCCAATCTGAAATAATGCAAGTCAGTGATAAGTCTATCCTCCTGTGTAGAGTAAGGGCACCCCATCTGCCCTGGGTCCTGACTGACCTCCACGAGTTATTGCATTTTAGGAATGCTTTATGGTCACAATTTAAGTAAACTGGCACTGAGCATATGAACATATCCGCAATAGCAAATTAATTAAATTACTAATTTGTAGGATGTGACACCTCTCTGATCACAAAACACAAAATGATCAACCGCTTCTACGACTGACCAATCCCCCTCAATATCGTCCCAGGTCAAACACCTCCATGCTTTGAATTCATACTGGAATCATAGAGTGAAATAGCAGCACATCTCATCAGCCAAAAAATGAAATTTCAATCACTGCTACTGAGACTCAGAGCGCCAATTACTGCCAGTCCAATTGCCTACTTAATCAATGCATCCATGAACTCTGGCTAGGTTCCCAAAGCCTGGAAAAAAGCCAGAGTTGTCACTATCCACAAAAATTGTGATGTTAACATAGTGTCAAGCTACAGGCCGATTTCACTTCTACTTATCCTCTCTAACGTCTTGAAGAAATGTGCCCATGGGCAACTGTGTAAGTATTATCACTGGTCCAACTTTATAACCTTGCTTTTGTCTGGTTTCTGTTCAAATCACTCCTTTTAAAAGTGAACATTGATGTCCAGAGTGGCATGGAGAGAGGGGAGTTACTGGAGCAGTTTTCCTAGACTTTGCAAACATCCAGTTGATCTGTTATTCTGCTAACCTGGAATAAATACAAGGTCGCTCGGCTGCTTTCCTACCTATTTGTTAAACACATATGTGTATGTTGCCAACACTTCTTGCCTTTAGTTACCGAGTGTGGAGTGATTCAAGGATCCATCCTCGGGCCCCTGCTGTTCTTGCTATTTCTAAATGATTTACCCACAGTGTACAATATGGCAAATGTGCATATTTATGCTGATGAAACCATCATTTATACAAGCAGGACAGAACTATCACAAGTGGAAACCATAAGTGGAAACCATACTGCAGGATCAGTTTTCTAAGGTTAAAACCAACCTATTCCTTAACATTGAAAAAAATTGTGTCCATGTTATCTGAGAATTAAACAAGGTACATTCTCTTTTAGAGCTCCTAATATGTGGAATAGCTTCTGATTCCAGCAAATAATCCCCACTTGACTTTTATAACCAGACTGTTTTCCTGTATAAATATTTATGTAGGTATGGAAGTATGCATGCATTTTGTCCATTGCTATAAAATATGTGTAATACCATTCTGGATTTTTCCTGATAAAATACTAAATAAATAAAACATCAAGGGTCTCTGCTTCTGCATATGTTAACAGCTGGTTGTGACTATTATTTGGTAAGATGCATGGTTACTTTTTATGTGAAATCATGTATACTGTATATAAGCAATAGTTACATTTTTTAATGATATCATATTAACGGCTTGGACAGGTGACTACAAAGCTACAGTGCCTTTATCATCATGGAGCATTCATTGAGAGTATGTTTATATGAACTCCTGATACAGTGTGTATGTGCATACAGTGTCACAATCCCTGTTAATTGGCTGTTATGAGCCTGGTAATCAAATAACTCTTTTAACAGTCAATTCCTACTTGAAAATGACTAAGCTCTCAGCGTTTGGCCACAGCCTGGGAGGAAATAAGCAATATTTAAAGTGTCTGACTGGAGACGGAGCAGCAGGAAGGTGAGTACTGGAGAGGGGGGTAACAGTATTTTTGGGCAGACTAATAGTGGCATATTAGTGGGCATATTAATTGTGGCACATTAGTGGGCATATTAATTGTGGCATATTAGTGGGCATATTAATTGTGGCATATTAGTGGGCATATTAATTGTGGCATATTAGTGGGCATACCAACAGTGGTATATTAGTGGGCATTCCAATAGTGACATATTAGTGGGCATATTAATTGTGGCATATTATTGGGCATATTGTGACATATTAGTGGGCATACCAATAGTGGCATAATATGGGGCCTATTGTGGCATATTAGTGGGCATACTATTTGTGTCATATTAATGAGCATACTGATAGTGAAATATTAATGGGAAAATTGGCTGTGGAATCTTAGTGGGCATAATAGTGGCATATTAATGGGCAGACAAACAGTGGCATATTTATGGGCAAATTGGCAGTGGTATATTAATGGGCAAATTGGCTGTGGCATATTAATGAGAAGACTAACAGTGCCATACTAATGGGCAAATTGGCTGTGGCATAAAAATGGTCAAATAGTGGAATATTAATGGGCATATTGGCTGTGGCATATTAATGGGAAATCAGTGGCATAATAATGGGCATATTGGCTGTGGCATATTAATGGGCAAAGAGTGGCATATTCATGGGCAACCTGGCTGTGGGAATACTTTGTCAAGACTGGTTGTAGTATGTCAAGTCTGGAGGTGTATTAACAAGTCTGAGGTGCAGATTGACAGGTCAGATAGGGAGGAGGGGCAAGTTTGGGGATGCATTGTCATGTTTGTGGGGCAGAGTGGATAATATAGGACAGATTGGCAAATATGGGTGCAGAATGGCAAGTCTGAGGGGCAGATAAAAGTAAATCAAAACAAAAAATGCATTTTCTCAATCATAAGTTTGATTAAATATGGAAAACATGGTTTACATGTGAATTATTAATTACTAGTAAAAACTTTTTTTCATGTAAGATCATATTATATTTACCGGGGGCCTCACAATACATGCAGCCCAGGGGCCTACAGTGTCTTAATCCGGCCCTTTGCGTAAGGTAGTTGTGGAAAAGTAATGCGCACTCTTCAAGTAAGAGATCATTTTGCTTTATTAATACATATATAATGTCCTAAGGCAAATCTCAGGCGCACACTCATGCAGAAAAAGAACACAGATAATCACAGATATGTCTAAGGCGTAGATCAGATGGATCAAGGAGCAGAATATAAAAATGGACCCTTGCCTTTTCGTAGAGCAACCCACTGCTCTTATACAAGAACGTGTAGCCAGTAATAACTTGAACCCAGGACAGAGTGACTCCAAAAGACGCAGCTCCAATAGAAGTAGGGGAGTAGAGACAAAACATATTAGGAAAGTGATTTAACATAGAATAAAGTAATATATCTGTTTACACTTTTGTTCCCATAGAACCGCGGACAGAACAAAATCAGTAACTGTAGTGTAGTTCTATCTGTGTATTTAGAAAATTGGGCAGACTAGATGGGCTGAATGGTTCTTATCTGCCAACACATTCTATGTTTATGTTTCTATCGCAGCTACAGGATTGTGACAAGATTTATACAAAAGGTGTATTCACTTTTATAGTTTAGACCTCAGCAAATGCACCTTTTTCATCTCTTCCTTTGCTCTGTGAGAGTTTTATACATTTCCCCAAAGTAAGGGCATAGAAGGAAAGAGGATGAATAGAAGCCAGGTGGTGGGAGTGAAGATGAGCCACTGGTTACCTATATTGCACATTGTTTTAGGGTAGGTGGCAAGCTTCTGAGAAATCAGTTAAGCCGATGGATATCTGACAGAGTAGGGAAAGGAATTCCAGGGGTACTAATGAGCAAGACACGGACTCTGGAAGGTTTTGAGTAGAGCTCTTGGAAATGCGACATTCACAAAAAATAATAAATAAAAAACTGTCAGTTATGTGTGATGTGTATTTACTTTAAATTACTGTCTAAAACAAGTAAATTCTGTTTGAATACCTGTCATACAATATGAGTTGGTTCAACGTCTTTGCTTTTATGTAAGTGACGAATGGAATTGGGTATAAAACGTTGTTTACTGTAGGTAACTGACAGGGCTAAATAACTTGCAACATTTGTTTATAGTAAATAATTGTCAGAATAGAGGACAAATGTATGTGCCAAATTACAATACAGAGCTATGTTTATACTAAACATACTATATATTTTCTGGGGGCTGATACTAACATTGTAAAATTAACCTATTCATTGCTTTATTATTTTTATAATAGAAATACAATTACTACTTTTATGCTATATCAGTATAGAAACATGTTATACAAAGTATTTTTTTTACATTGAATGAAATACACATATACTGTACATACATATTCCAGTGACATTAACTCAACCGGCATGATGTGTACTATCACTGAGCCAAGAAAAATCAATGTTAGCAGTGGTGACATACCGTACTTTAAATGATGGGAAAAATAGTTCTCATCGTGTTATGTGACCATTTTCAAATGTGTACTGTTGGATTCAACAGAATTAGATCACTGTACAGTCAGAGAACAGGTTTTCCTATTATTCAGCGAAACGAGCCATGTACACCACCGAACATTTTTTACTTAAAGGTATACGTCCAATAGAACAATATTATGCAAGCCAATCCTACCACCTGCCAACAAGTCTTCCATTTATATGGAATCTGTGCCACCCTTTAGGTAATGCAGCCGATACCACAGTAGACCTTTCCACTGCGGGGTAGGGCAATGAAGGGTAAGTTTTGTTTGTGCTCAAAATAGTATCTTCTGTTTGCTTGTAACCACCAAATGATAACCTTCTGGCTTTGTTTTCTTAACATTAATACTAATTAATAATACATAAATTATAGTACCGTAACCTATTTGTACAAACTATAAGATAATATCAAGATGTAAATGTAATGGTAGAATTTGAAGCATAAAGCTTTAATATTGTTTGGCAGCACATGTAGTTCTGAAAAAGAAAACAAATTTAATAGTGGTCCTGCTTATGACTACTCTTTATATATAAAATATGCTAATGGAATCCAGAGTATATAATGCTCTAATTGTTCACTGGCGTTGACCCAAAATGCAGTGATCTGCATCTTGAGAAAGCATGTAATGAACAGCAGAGCCTCAGTTGCAGCCAAAAAAAGGAAGGGGAACAAGCAGTATATATTTGGAGAGGAACAAAAGACTGCATTGTGTAAGAATTGTAATAACATTTATTGAACACTAAAATATAAAGACTTATAAAAATAGAGAGCAAGAGCAAGAATATCATGTTAATCACTCTAGTTAAACATTTTAGTTTGAGGACTACTGAAACACCTCCTTCTAATTCCTTTGCAATCGGTTTCCACTGATGATCCTGGGATTCCCCTGATGGCCCCTCATTATTTACATTAACCCTGGAAGCGACCTGGAAAGGCATCAATCTAAAAACTGTGAGTATTGAGTTCAGAGAATCCTCACTCGTAGAGCTGCGATCCAGCTGGTATTTTACCACCAGGCTGGTAAAAAAAAAATTGGCTGCAGGCCAATGTTAAGTCTACATAGGCACCAGCAAAGTTGGTATTTTTTACATAAATGGTTGTAACCCTAGGTGTTTCTATCACATTGTGATGTAAAGAATGTGTTAACTAAAATGCAAGCAAACCTTGTGGCAATTTTCTTATCACCTTCAAAATCCTTCAACATTAATTCACAATGAAATGGCAATTGAAGTGGAGGGTGCCTATTTTGGGTTATTTAACAAAATCAATGCAGGCACAATTAACTATACAGTGTTAGCCAGTACTATGGTCTGATAGACACTGACCACAAACCTAGCAGAAATTTCTCTCCATTAAGATTATAAGATATAACTCCTTGCCCCCACAGCAAAAAGTACACTTACAGAGAAGAGCTTCTTGTGATGGCTGTGATCAGCCAATTCCTGTCTTAATTTTAAATGAGAATAGCAATTGGGTGGAGTTTGCCATGCAACCAGTTAATAGGATTTCTATGTGAAATCATTATGAACTTTGATATCAAAAATAAATAAAAAGCAGGACATTAATAATGCTATTGGATGCATTACAAAATTTGGTGGCTGCAGTGTCCCTTTAATGAGAACTCACCTACACCTGTGTTAGGGCCCAGTAACCAGAGACAGAAAGTAAGACCTTTATTAATAATAAATAGAAAAATCCAGGTCTGGAACCTTAACTGGTAGTCAGACGAGCCAGAATCAGGAGAACAGAGACCAGTGGAGTTAGGAACAAAGCCTAAAGTCAGGAACCAAAAGGGAAGTCAGCCAAGCCAGGTCAAACATAAACATCACAGGAAATGCACTTGGAAGCCAGAAACAATGCAAGGGCAAAGGAGCTACTGAGACTAGCTGCTTAGATACTTGTACTGAGTAGCAAAGAGGCTGGCTAATAGAAACCAGGGGAGTAACCATGATAACAGTAGCTGAAAGGAGCTGGTTGTTAACAACAGCTGATCAACTCACAGTGAAAGCAAAAAAAGTTTATTTTTAAAACAGCAGGGAATCATTGACAACCTGCAATTCAACTAATTCGCATTTAGAGTGAAAATGACATTATAGGACATCTACCAGAATAGCCAAATGCCCAAGATGTCACCACTTAAATTACCAACATTGCACCTGATCCATTGATATGGTGGCAGCAAAACATCACTGTTATGCCGACAAATTACCCCTAAATATCAACATGTGCAGGTGCCAGCTTCCACATCTACCAGGGAAAATTAGACCATCACTCACTTCATGTCTACTGAACTGAGACATTTTGCAACTATATGTATGAGCAATATAGTGAGCATGGAATTCATAACTGAGAGAACATCCGAGTTGCTACAAATCAATATTTGGTGAATCGATCGCATGGGTCCAAAGCACGAAGATCGATACATTCCACAATTTATCATAGATATTTAGAATGTCTAGTGATATGAATCACTATGTTGAATTTTCATTTATTTAAAATGGCATTAGTATTCATAATGAAACAGAATCAGATAAGCTCGATGGCCTATTCTTTCCCTGTAGCTGTATAATTCAGCGTACTTCCTTTAACTTTTTCTTTTTAATATAACAATACATTTTAAAGTTTTGCCAGAAGACATACATCGCATGAGACAATACAAACAGGAAAAGATTAATTTAGGAAAGCATAGTTTCTAAACCTCTATTTTTTTTTCCAGCGCAAAGAAAACCTTTGAACACTAAAATGGTTGTAGAACAATACCTAGTTGGTTTGCTACTGAATACTAACAAGACATAAAGAAATTAGAAAGGGAGGCATGCAGTACTGCAGTACAAGGATTTAACTACTACATCTATACCCTTTGGAACAAAACGGTCCCAGATGTCCCTGCTCCTCAGACTTTTGAAGGGGTTCCTCTGTGGAACAGCTCACTGTTAACTGCAATGTTAATGACCAAGGGCATCAGACACCACAGCAGGTAGTAATGCAATGTAATCCTGAGAGCAAGGCTAGGCAGAATAGTTAATAGTTCTATAGGGTGAGGCCTACTGGGATGTGATTTTGTGTGTACCATTGCCTACTCCAGCCAAACTCTGCTAACCTTTGCCCACAGTCTGCTGTTTTGAGTATGTTGCACTCACTTTTAATCTCTTCTCAACCCGCAAATACATACATATATACTGTGTGGGGACATGGCTCTGGCAAGCTGTTTGGGGATAGAAATGGTGAAGACACACTGTTTGGGGGACAGAAATGGCACTGGTGAGCTGTTTGGAAACAGGGATGTCACTAATAAGTTATTTAGGGTCTGATATGGTTCTGGCAAACTATTTGGGGACTTTGGAGCACTGGGAAACTGTTTATGGCCAGAAATAGAGCTGACAAGCTGTTTGTGGTGCATATATGGTGCTGAAAAACTATATGGGGAAACAGATGGAGCTGACAAGCTGTTGGTGGACAAAGCTGGCACTGACACCTTGTTTGGGGTCATATATGGTGCTGGAACACTGTTTGTGGACAGATTTGGTGCTACCAAAATGTTTAGAAACAGAGATGACACTGACTAGCTCACACACCATCCCATGAACACACATATGGTCACATACACATACAATGACATAGACAAACACACCACTCTTTCCTACACACAATCTCTAGGTTTCTTACCTGGAGTTAGCAGATGCTTACTCTATGCTGTGTTTGAAGGAGAATTGAGAATTCTCTCCCTATTGGCTGATACCTCTTTCACTCAGTGCTCTCATTCTGAGTCCTACATAAAGTCCTACGCAGGATTGTCCAGGGCAGCCAGGAATATGTGGTCACCCTACACTGATCAGATGCCCATAATTTGGTACTGCTTTATATAAGCCTGTGTCCATCAAGTACACATTATAGCAACCTTTTCCTGCCAAATGCTTTGCAGTTAATCATGTCTATTGCACTTTTCTTTTTAGTACCTCGGACTACCATAGGTTTTTAAACATATTTTTTTTAACTTAGAGGTTGATAGTGATGCTAAGAAGAGTTTTATTTTGTACAAGTGGTACACAATGTGGCTAATCCTATTTATAATTTGTGTTAACTACGGGCTTTATTTATGAAAGCGGGAGTTTCAGGGAATTGAAAAGATACATTAAACTCAAGACTAATGCAGAATGGGATTCTTTTTCCAACTCTGCTACATTGACCTTATGTTTGAATTTCCTGACTTAATTCCCTGCAATTCACTGTTTCATAAATTTAAATGTGGTGATGTCCCTCTAGAGGGTCGACTATATAAACAGTGATTTAACCCAATGGAATAATGTATGGCTGGTGGCTCAAGTGTGTATTGAGAGGTGTGGCAAACTCAGGGACCACCCCAGGCCAAATCCTTAAATACACAGAATAAAAAGATGTCTATACATGGTGCTAGCCACACTGTCTTTCTGCAATGCATCAAAAGAGAACTTTGATGCCAAAGACATAGCAGTTCACAGATCACAAAAATGGCAGAAGTAATGGATGCCAATGCCACATTGTTGGGGGTGGGCAGATGCACTCATCCATAATGCTTCCATCCGAATTCATTTTGCAGAAGAAACCTTCAGGTAAGTATATCTTTAAATGTATATATTTGCAGGCATTTTCACCGTCAAATATGTAGATTAAGATCATATGATTACAGGTCTTAGACATACCTGTATCTCTACAAAATAATTTCTGTTTTCGCTCTTTTTCTGTGAATTTCTCAGTTTGATATTTAAGCCTCTAGATCTCTTCAGAGTTTGCAAGAATCCGAAATAAACCAGGGATCAGGAAGATGCTAAGAGGAAACATTTGTGCAATGTAGCACATCTGTTTTGATTTAGCAGTAAGCCCAAACAGATTAATTTTGATTTGTCTATGTAGGTGACTTGGTGGAATCTGGCTTGGATCTTGATGGAGGAAATGTACTCAGAAATTGTTTTTTTCTTTTTACTTTTAAATGTATTGGGATGTGAGAGCCAATGATTTCAAATGGTTAAATACAAGAAGTGCACTCTGTGGTTTCAACTACCTGTTTTACAATTTCAAGTTTCTGAAATACTATAAATATATTTTTATACTCTTTTGATGCATTTGGAACAAATATAGGTGGGATATACATATATACAAGTAGCATGGATGATCTTCACCCCCATTGACCAAGAGGGCCACTCACTAAAACTAAACTGATAAGTACGCTGCAGACATAAGGCACTAATCGTTATTAAGCAAACCATTAATAGTGGCTGAACTTAGTGCCAAAGCCGCACATAAGCAGCCACAAAAAAAAAGTGTGGATTCCTAATGAAAGGGATTTATATTGCTTTAAATTATATCTTTTTGGGACTTGGATGCATGAGAGAGTGGACTTTGTACAGAGAAGTCAATAGCATCCTCCAAGATGAGCTTTTATACAATATTTGCAGACAGGTACCGTGGCAAATTATGCCTTACAGTGAGAGGAATGATTTGTTGATGAAAACCTAAACCTTTGCATCAGAATAGAGATACTTGCCTTTGGGATTATACAAAAGTCGTACCATGCTTGGAAGACTGCAGTGGGGAAAGGCATTGGCGTGTATTCAATGTCCTGAGTTATGTTATCTCATGTCATTGAATCCCATAGATGCCTACAGCAATCTATAAAATATATATTTAATTTATTGCCTTATATAATTAATAATATAAAGCCCTCCATCCTAAGCTTCTACATATTAAAATATTGGGCAACATGGCTAAAACGTATTAATGGTCCGTGTCATCATTATTTCCCTTCTTGATAAGGTAAGGATTTCCATTTTGTTTTAAAATTCACAGGAAATATTATAGGAGTTTTAATACTGATGATAAATGCCACAGAGGGTTTAATACTGTGTCTCGGATTGGTGGTGGCTGGAGGTAAGTAGTGAAATATACTATTGTGTTGTTTATTAGAAGCTACCAATCGATTTTATAAATGCTGTCAGACATATCTATGTTGGTAATTGAAGAAAGCATAATATCAGGCTGGAAACTTTCTCCACAGCAGGGAGTCAAGCATCTGGTGATCCAATAGAGAACAAATCTCTTGCTGTGAGATGTAGCATCCAACTTCCCTGCTGTCATCTTGTAGCTGTGGGGAACATAAGCCTGGATGCATTTTGACATCAGTAATATTTCTAAGATGAGGACAGCAACAAATATGAGACTTTGCTCGTTTTTTCAGTATGTCTGAATCTTAGACATTGCAAACATTTTGTGAGCTGGTAAAACTGACTCTGCTAATAGGTGCTACAGTGGAATTGCAGAAGTGAAATATACTGTCCCTTTAACTATGGGCACATTTGCACTGTATTTGGGCATATCTGTTAACTTTTTGTATCCATAATGTGGTGCACCATTACAGGCAATTCAAAATGGCCTGTCAATGAAGCTATACATAAGCGGCAGCACTGGCATCCTTAATGCTATGTGCTACTCATGGACAGCTGAGTAGCGCTTAACTTGCCAAACAACTGCACATGCACAGCATATCAGCTCATCAGTCTGTGCATGTGTACTATCACTGGTACAGAGGCCTAGTAGAGCAATGCACAATATATTCTGCCTCTTTCATATGGAAGTGGAATATCCTATAAAAGAAAGTGCTGTCAGTTCTAAGAAATACCTGACAACTTGCTTGGTTTTGGAGCTGCTTACCGAGCCTTCAGGCCAAAGTTATATTATGCATGCGGGTGGAATCTCTACCTGCTACTCAAGGGGAATTATCCCACGTACTTTCATGTGCCCCAAGAGAAAGGAGAAGATTTCCTGGCCAGTATCCACGGATGTTTCCTGGTTTCATATAAGAAACTGTCTTTCAATTAGTGCAGCAAAATAGTTTGAAGCATTCCATAATCTTTTGGAGACGCTGATGAGGTACAATAGCAGCTGTTATAACTATCCTTGCACAATTTGTTGATGACCAAATTTTTTTATTCTGTGCATTGCCATCATTAAATAAAATATGACTTGTTCTTTGGACTTCCTCTTTAACAAAAGGCATGTGCCGCTTTCCATCCTACAAAATGGACCGTCTGACACATGACCTTTATATAATTCAGTTTAACACAATGAAACCTATTATATCATTTAAACATAGCAATTACAATGCGTACTTTCGACAATACAGAAGCAGCATCCGAAGACCTTTCGTTCTATTAAAAAGAAGAAGACGATATTAAAGAAAGAAAACCTGTTTTAATAAAAGATGTCAGTGATTACAGATTATAGAAGCTATTTAAGTGCTCCTCAAGCATGATTGTAACGTCTTTCATCAACGTTTGAGAACAGATTTCCAGGATGGAAATATTTCATCACGCCTTTTGTCTCTAAAGGACTTGGCTGTATGTCCGAAACTTGGAAGAAAACATACAGAGGATCACAGATTATTTCTTTTTAGAGCTCATAACAAAGCAGAAATTTTACTAAAGATGGCTTATAACAAAATACAAAAAAGTAACACTGATGTTCAAGAGGAAATGTTAGCTTCATAATTAACTAGCCACCTCAAAGGAATCAATATTTCATTTAGAGCAATGTACAAATAAGCCTGTTTTACCTTGCTGATTAGAAGAATGCTTAACTTTGTGTTTATGTAACAAGAAGCAGGTTTGTGCTTGAGTCTGTCTGGTCTCCTCTTATCCACTTTTTATATCCAAAGAAAATAAAGTGACAAATGTGCATACAGTGAGGGAAAAAAGTATGTGATCCCCTGCTGATTTTGAACATTTGCCCACTGACAAAGAAATGATCAGTCTATAATTTTAATGGTAGGTGTATTTTAACAGTGAGAGACAGAATAACAGAAAATAAATCCAGAAAAACGCATGTCAAAAAAGTTATAAATTGATTTGCATGTCAATGAGTAAAATAAGTATTTGATCCCCTATCAATCAGCAATATGTATGGCTCCCAGGTGTCTTTTATACAGGTAACGAGCTGAGATTAGGAGCAGGCTCTTAAAGGGAGTGCTCCTAATCTCAGCTCGTTACTTGTATAAAAGACACCTGTCCACAGAAGCAATCAGTCAATCAGATTCCAAACTCTCCACGTTTGTAAATTTTAGACCTACACAAGGCTGGAATGGGCTACAAGACCATCACCAAGCAGCTTGGTGAGAAGGTGACAACAGTTACAAATGGAAGAAACAGAAAATAACTGTCAGGCTCCCTCGGTCTGGTGTTCCATGCAAGATCTCACCTTGTGGAGTTTCAATGATCATGGGAGCAGTGAGCAATCATCCCAGAACTACACGGGAGGATCTTGTTAATGATCTCAAGGCAGCTGGGACCATAGTCACCAAGAATACAATTGGTAACACACTATGCCGCGAAGGTTCGAAATCCTGCAGCTCCCGCATGATCCCCCTGCTCTAGAAAGCACATGTTTCAGTGGAGAACTAGGTGAAAGTGTTGTGGTCAGATGAGACCAAAATCAAGCTCTTTGGCATCAACTTAAATTGCCATGTTGGGAGGAGGAGGAATGCTACCTATGACCCCAAGAACACCATCCCCACCGTCAAAAATCAAGGTGGAAACATTATGCTTTGGGGCTATTTTTCTGCATCAAATGGACGTTGGACGGGGTCACGTACCGTTAAATCTTGGGTGAGAACCTCCTTCCCTCAGCCAGGGCATTTAAAATGGGTCGTGAATGGGTCAGCATGACAATGACCCAAAACTTACAGCCAAGGCAACAAAGGAGTGGCTCAAGAAGAAGCACATTAAGGTCCTGGAGTGGCCTATCCAGTCTCCAGACCTTAATCCCACAGAAAATCTGTGGAGGGAGCCTCACAACCTTAATGACTTGGAGAGGATCTGCAAAGAGGAGTGGGACAAAATCCCTCCTGAGATGTGTGCAAACCTGCTGGCCAACTACAAGAAATGTCTGACCTCTGTGATTACCAACAAAGGTTTTGCCAACAACTACTAAGTCGAAAGGGTCAAATACTTTTCCCCCTCATTGTAAAACATAAGGTGCAACCACTAAGTTATATGATTGCTGTACCAAACAAAACACAGCTCTGTAGCACCCTGCAAGGTACTTGCAATATAGCAGAATTGCAGGAATCCTTAAGAATAAAAATATAGCAATACACACAAATAGTGTAATATTTCAAATAAGGGTATAATAAGGCTGATACACTCAGAAAGAACTGATAAATAAAGGCATCTCAGTATAAATCTTTTTTGGAAAAACATAAAGGATCTGCAAATACAAAAATCACAAATGGTCAGGACAAAAAAATGTTTTGTTACCTTTCTCTGGATGAAGCCGTGATCCCATGATCTGATAACACATAGAGACACTGGCACCTTCTGCTGCATCCGTTTCTACTGTGTGCTGTCCACCCTTGCCCTCTTTTAGCCTCAGCTGCTTTCATTGTTTTGGCCAGTGCAGATTCCAACATCAGTAGTGGATTACTAGGACATTTATTTTGGCTCCATACTTACGCAAAGCTGTAAGTTTCATCACAGCGGGGACCCAACATTATCCATTGTTTTAATCCTGTGTGTTTTTTATTTACAGAACCATTAAAGATTTTGTGTAACTATATGGAAATGCCTTCATTCCATATTTATTTTTGAATATACAAGCCTACTTAGATAAATCAATAATGGAGATCACAGAACTCAAAGTAGTCACAAGACAAGGCTCCACAAACTTTTTAATGCTCCGTCACTTTAAATCTTGTAAATCTTGTACCTATTTGATTGTAATTGATGAATTGATTCCACAGACTATTTGACTGACCTTTGTATAAAATTGTTTATGACATCATCTGTGGCCAAATATGCAAATTACACATTATCTTTCAATTTAGTTACTCTAATGTTTTGAAATAAAATGTACAAAAAATATTGTAGAGGTTCCATATGCTTTCCCAATGGCCGGACCTGATATTAAAGACCTAGTGCTTATTTATATAAATATATGTATATATAATTTGTGTGCAGGGCCCTCTTAGTAATAAACCTGATTTAAATTGAAAAAGAAATTTACCTATGCAAAGAAACTATTAGAATTTCAGTCACACTGCTATACACTCATGAAATGATATCTAGAGAGCTTTCAAGTAATAGGAGGAAAGATAGAGCAGGTTTCCATATTCTGAGATGGTTGAAATGGTACATTAGTCATTGAATTAAGCCTGTTGTCTGTACAGAAATGCAAAGACACTATGTTTGCTCTGGTCAAAAATGATATAAATCATCGTAAATAATGTGCTGGTCCTTTTCTATGTGAGATTTATTAATATTATAGAGATCCTAGCTTAAAGGCTTGGACTGCACCACTTTTCACTTCTGCATGCCATGTGTCTCACTTTCTATTATTCTATCCAATTGTCTTTTCGGTCTATTGATCTCTGTACCTTATGTGTCACTATATCTATTCTGCTGTTTCCATGCCTTTTGTTGAGCACTATATTAGCAGGCATTTTTTTGAGTGCCATACATGCTTCTATTTTTGGTATTGATAGGAGCAATCCTGGTCCACACCACTTGTGTCTGAACAACTGTATCGTTTAAACACTCTTCTTACCATTAATATTTAATCATCACTTTCTGGCTAGCCACATACATCACAGTACATAGTGATAGAAACTATGTTATACCACTGTCAATGTCTAGCTAACATTTTTCTGCAAATAACAGATATAAAACTCTATCGAAAGCAATTTTCTTTTTTTGCATCCGGCACAGGAAGAACTAGCTATAGTTCTGACATAACTTTAGCATAGGGTATTCAAATACAGCCAGATAAATATAAATAGGTCAAATTAACCAAAGCATGCTATGACACCAAGATGTACACATTTCTTTCAATTCCAACCCCAAATATCTGAGATACTTTCCTTCACAAAGTCATAATGTTTCAGGTATCTCAGTTGTCCCTTTGTCTGCCTTTGTGATGTCAAGTTGTTAACTCTTATATGCATGTTTATTAACATTTTTTTTTTTTTTTGAAGTGGTTATATATATGTATTTTATTTGGTTAATAAAATATTTTCTATTTTTAGGTATTTTATATTAGATTTTGTTTCTATCGGGTTATTTGTTAATGGTGTACTACATCATACTATTATTTCAATATATATGTATCTTTTTTTCCCAGCACAACAAAATTCACCAAAAATACATGAAGGCTGGTGGGCGTACAAAGAGGTTGTCCAAGGCAGTTTTGTTCCAGGTAGGATGGCTCTCCTGATTATTTGTTGCTAATAATATCTATGGATGTTGTATGCTGTCACAACATTGTGTTATGTTCAAAAATACAAGGTACAGCATAAAATAATCACTGTGTAGAGGAGCACAGCATTAAATATTCACGACAATATCAAACCTTTCAGAACTATCAAATTATTCTTGACAGTGTCCCCGGTATCAGTCATAATTTTAAAGATATATTAGGTGTTGCGCATAAAAAAGTGAAAAATTGGGGAAAATAAATAATGAATAAAACTTATCCTGATAATAATTCAGCTTGTTCAATGAAATCAATCACTTGAACTCAAATTATACCATGGGGGAACAAAAACAAATAAACAACATATATATGTGAGTCTGTTTTCACTGAAGATGTGTACAGAAAATTCTTCCATTTTTGCCAGTTAACGCACATGTAATAGAGCCAGCTGAAGTCGCTAGGAGTTCCCCTCACACGCGACACACTTAGGGGCCATTATTAAAAATCTGTTGTTATACTGTACAATCCGTGGCTCTCTCTCTCTCTTTGGCTTTAGACATTTCCTTTAAAATAAATATATACAGTTTGTGGTCAGGAGGATACCCAGTTAAATTCCACACACACATTCCACACCAGAGCCTGGTTTCCTTTGCTCAATTACATGTGAGTTGACTGACATATGGGAAGAAAGTTTTGTACACATCTTCAGTGAAAACAGACTCACACATATATACTGTTTATTTATTTATTTATTTTGTTTCCCCAATGTATCATTTGAGTTCAAGTGATTGATTTCATTGAAAAAGTTGAATTATTATCAAGATAAATTTTATTCTTTATTTATTTTCAACATGTTTCACTTTTTTATGCGCAACACCTATTACAACTTTATATTCATTGTTTGTGTTTAAAGGTAAAGAAACACAGGTTGTTTTTGCTGCACTTTTGTTCGCTAGCGCCGGAAGCACACTCTTTAAAGTCATAATTATAACACCTTTAAATAAAGACAAGGTAATGGACTAAAGAATCCAAGCATAAATAAAAACATAGAATGTGTTGGCAGATAAGAACCATCAGGTCTGCTCAATTTTCTGAATACTTTAATGAGTCCCTGGCCTTATCTTATATTAAGGATAGCCTGATGCCTATTTCATGCATACTTAAATGCCTTCACTGTGTTATCCTCTACTATTTCTACTGGAAGGCTATTCCTGTATTTAGTTTGTAATTAGCTATTACAGAATATTCTGCATTCGTGTCCATTAAAGCAGGAAGAGATTTTCCACCATTCATAAGCGTTAGCAGAATGTCTTCCGCATACTGATGACAAGGCTTTTCCATGCATCCACTTTCTGATATACATTTTATACCTTTGCCCCTCTAATTTAACACTATGTCTTCTTGTTATGGAAGTTTTTCTTCTTTTAAATATATTCTTCTTCTTTACAAGATAGCGAGAGCAGCATTAACCTAAACAAGCTTTTTTTTTTTTTTTTTTTTATATAATCTTTTTATTTTTTATCCCATACAAAAAGAACAATACAAACAGACATTTAAAATTCTTAAATTCATATACTAGGAGACAAGCAAGAGATATACAAAGAAAAAGAAAATAGGTCGTTTTGCTAAAGTGATGAAAAGTCAATGGTTTCCTTAGCTCTATAAAAACACCCTGTCTTTTTATGACAAAAAACAGGAGATATATCACATTATTCCAGTGTGGGCCTTTAACCGTCCAGCACGGCCATTTCACCGCTGACACTTAAGTGCGTCAGTTTCAGCGCTGAACTGTCAGAGGTCACTGACAGTATAGCACAGAAGTTTCACAGTGGCGCTTTCAGCTCAGCAGTTTCAGCGCTGAACTGTCAGTGCCTATAAATAGAAAGAAGTGCCCTCTCCTAATAAAGTAACCCGCTTATCCTCCCCCTAACCTAAAACTAACCCCGAGTCCAAATACTAACCCTAATACTTTCATTAAACTAACCCCATCCCTAATACTTATCCGTAAAACTAACCCCTAATAGTAACCTTAAACTTGCCCTAAAACTAACCCCTAAAATACTTACGTGTGGAAAGTGCTGCCAGCCACGGTGTGTAAGGCCTGTGCTAAACAGTCAGCCCATGAAATGGCTACATGCTGAATGTCTTATGATGGGTCGGCTGCGATGAAGCAGCCGTGCTGAACTGTCCCATCCCTTTCCACTGTTTTAATGTGCTCCAATATTGGTGGGTGCTACTTCTAAATTCAGCAGAGTTTAAAAAGTCTTCACCATTTTGTGCATTCCATTGCAGCCATTGTTAGAAGCCATAGAATTAATGCACTAGACCTGTCACTTGGGGCCACCAGGCTATGGCTGTGGCCTTAGTGGTGACCCCAAGAAAAAAAAAAATAACTGTACCCAACAAATACATAGGTACTGGAAGAGGCAACGATGAACGAAGGCGATAGTTGACAGGATAATTGTTCAGTTGCTGAAATGGAATTTGTGAATGATCATTTTACAGCCGATATTGATAATGTCCATGGAGATTATAGGAATAGAACATTGTGCACTTAACTGAGAATTAGATTGGTAGAAGAAAGTGATATGTATCATATTTGAATAATTGTAAACATTAATGTATAAGGAAAAATGCACTCTATTGAAAGAGATAAAAAAAACAAATTGAATGCATCAATATACCCTCATAAAATTCTGGAATCCCTATATTTAATGAGTGTCCATTAAAGCAATGGTTTTAACATAAACTGTGTTAGAAAACTTGCTAACAGACCTCCACAACCCTATAACTGCAATCTAATATTAGCAATTCAAAATGGAGCATCTGGCAGCCCATCAATCCTTTTTCATAGAAATAAGTGTTGCCATAATTGGTTCATTATTATCATGGAGACTATTATACTTATATTTATATATAAATTACTATAAACCTGAAATAATGACATGTTATTTAACAAATCACAATGCTAAACACTTATCTTCATGTATTTTGAAGCAGATAGCAGAACAAAATGCATTATTCAGCCACAGATGCTTATTTCTGCATGGAAACACAGGAAGATGTTTCTATTATTGACCTCACCAAATTATGAGTTGTGACAGATCTATGGTCCATGAGACCTTAGCACAAGCCATATTTTAGTGTCCTCCCTTATTCGTTCATTCAAATAGCTGATGAAGGTGAATTAAATTAAGCACAAATGCTATATAGGAGAGCAGATAATACAATTATTTCTAAGTTGGGACATCTGCTATCTTTTCTAGTATAGCCATATAATATATGTATTAAATACAGAGGTCCCTCATCCTTACAGTTCTTGTAAATAAATCAAGTTTGCTAAATGATCTTCTAGTGCGTCTGATGCTAATTGAAGTCAAGCATCCTATATTTCCACATATCGTGCTGCAGATGCCAGTAAATGATTTGTAATCGAGAAGCAGGTCTGTTGGGTAAAACCTTTTAACCTGCTGGTAGTTCAAATATATTAGAAAAATATGTTGGCTGCCAACATCCACCAGTGAGGTCACCACTCCTGTGGGATGTGTTAACTCTGACATAAGAGAGGCCATCAGGTATCCATTAAGCATACATTGTATTGTGATAATGTTAAATGATAGAAAAAATCATACAAACCGGGACTCTCCATAAGAATCAAAGTTGTTACAAACTACAGGGTAGAGTTAAACACTACAGCTTTCAGCGATTGAAATAATGCTTCTTGTGATAGGAGTTTTTTTTTTCTTTACTGTAGTTCAAGGAATGTTCAATTTGTAACCTGCCATACCAAAACAAAGCTTATACCATTCTACTAGTATACATGTGCTGCACAAAAGCACAGTGGGAAATTTGGCATTATGTACAATGCCGATGCAATAAGTGAAAAAAAATCAGATCAATGTAAGTGAAAATGTGCATAACCTAAAAGCTCTTAATTTGGATTTACAAAGAGTCCTACAAAGTTATTCCACCTACAATAAACAAAAAATATTTTAAAATCTCTCCCCAAACAAATGCGAATACAATGTAATATAGTTATTGAGGTTGCTATAGCAACGGCCCTGCCAACTATCCAAGCCCTCCTTATTGGATAGCACTGAATTGTGATGCCCTTATGAAATTATTTTTAATGTAGAGCTACAGGAGAGTAACACATTGTTTTAAAGTAAAAATAAGTGAATTGCACTGCAATGTATATTAAACAACTATACATCATACAAAAAAAGTTAGGTGGATCTGGACCTTTAAATAATATATGCAAGATACCACGTTTGACATCAACAATTATGAAAACTGGATATGTTTGTTTTCTTCCTCCTCTTGTTATATGACTAGAGAGGAGGCTTCCTCAGACTAAAGGAAACATGGTAGTCAGAAAGAGAAATAAATCAGCACTCCTAGGGTACAGGTTGCGATGATGGTAATAATTTATTGAAGATCATCAATAAATGATTACCTTCATCGCAACCTGTGTCCTCAAAGTGACGATTTACTTCATTTTGCTACTTTATACACCGTTTTTTTCAGCAGCAGTCTGAGCACCTGAGAAAGCACCTGTGAGCTGCACACATTTGTTTTTCTTTCCAGCAAGCTGGAGTCCGGATCCCTTTGTGGCGAGGAGATTCTTTTTGTTGTATAGTCAGAAAGTGGGCAGAGCTGTCCCTTAAGTGGGAAACTGACAGTTTATAAGTGGAACAGGTTGAGGCTAAACACCACTGAGACCATCCCTGGAGGGTGTACTGCGTCAGAGGAGATATATCTGAGTCATTATTTAGTACAGGATTTTACACTAATGCTGTCAATAATCGCATTACAGCTTTTAAACATCTCATGTATCTACAGAATTTCACGCCTTCAGTCTGCAATTTCAACTTTAATAATTGCTTCACCAAGTTATTCAAGATTGCAACAATAAGTCTAAGCTAGATAGTTGTGAAGTATTAAATTAATGTGTCATCAATAGCAGTGGCGGCTCTAGACTTTGTGAGGCCTTAGGCGAAAGTCGAACATGAGGCCCTCACGGACACACATTATTAAATAAAATATATGCAAGTGATAATAAAAATGAACTGTAGAAATAGCATATTTCAAGATCAGACTCAAATCCCAGCTTCTAGAAATGAACAGCTCCTAGAATTTTATTTGTCTCATAATTATTCTACAAACATCTATAAACATTTGGTATAGATAAAATTGTGTGCAGCTTTCTAACTCACATTGTTATTGCTGTGTCCTAAATGTGAACACTAACACATATCACACAGTCATTCATAGACACACTCAGTGTGCACACACTGACTCACAGACACACTCAGTCAGCACACAATCACACTCAGCCAGCACACACTCACAGATACACTCAGCCAGCACACACTGACTCACAGACACACTCAGAAAGCACACAATCACACACTAAGAGAAACACTCAGCCAGAAGGAAAGGTGCTCAATGTTGAAAGTGGTCTCACAGACCACATTGTGCTAGAAGATTGGCACTTTGTTCTTCCTCACAGCACCGGATGCACTGTGATTTAGCCATTCAAAATGCCAGAATTTTGCCACTCAATATGCCAGGATTTAGCCATTTAATATGCCAGGATTTAGCTATTTAATATGCCAGGATTTACCCCCTCAATATGCCAGGATTTAGTCCCTCAATATGCCAGGATTAAGCCATTCAATATGCCAGGATTTTGCCCCTCAATCTGCCAGGATTGTGCCACTCAATCTGCCAGGATTTTGCCCCTCAATATGCCAGGATTTTTCCACTCTATGCCAGGATTGTGCCCCACAATTTGCCAGGATTGTGCCCCACAATTTGCCAGGATTTTGCCACTCTATGCCAGGATCTTGCCCCTCAATTTGCCAGGATTTTGCCACTCTATGCCAGGATTTTGCCCCTCAATATGCCAGGATTGTGCCACTCAATCTGCCAGGATTTTGCCCCTCAATATGCCAGGATTTTTCCACTCTATGCCAGGATTGTGCCCCACAATTTGCCAGGATTGTGCCCCACAATTTGCCAGGATTTTGCCACTCTATGCCAGGATCTTGCCCCTCAATTTGCCAGGATTTTGCCACTCTATGCCAGGATTTTGCCCCTCAATATGCCAGGATTGTGCCACTCAATCTGCCAGGATTTTGCCCCTCAATATGCCAGGATTTTTCCACTCTATGCCAGGATATTGCCTCTCACTATGCCAGGATTTTGCCCCTCACTATGCCAGGATTTTGCCCCTCACTATGCCAGGATTTTGCCCCTCATCTCATTATGCCAGGATTTTGCCCCACACTGTGCCAAGTCTTTGCTCGTTTGTACCACCCTCCTCCCCTAGTACTTACCTCCATGCTGCTCTCCATTGTTTCCTCCGTGCATCTTCTCTCCTGCACGGAGGAAGGAAGTTCCGGTCGCGTTTTTTTTTATTTTTTTTAAACTTTATTGAAGCTGCCCGGGTTCAATAAAGTTTAAAAAAAAAAAAAAAAAACGCGATCGGAAATTCCTTCCTCCGTGCAGGAGAGAAAATGCACGGAGGAAACGTCCCAGGTTAGTGTAACAGGGAGCTTAACGGCAGCGTTACGCTCCCTGTTACATCAAAGGTAATAAGGTGAGTTAGGCAGCCGCGAGGCCCCCGTGAGTGCGAGGCCTTAGGCGGCTGCCTAACTCGCCTAATTAGAGAGTCGCCTCTGATCAACAGTATGGCAAAGGCTGATAACTTTGTGAGTGAATTATAAGTTAGTGTGAAATGAAATCCATAACAGCCAAATGGAATATTCCATTGTAGGAATTCATTTTTATTTTTTTTATTTTTTTTACTTATGTACAATAACAGTTTGTGGCTGTAGACATATGCATGCAAGACAATCTGTAGATCATTTTAAACTTATTTAAATCAAAATGGGCAAGCCTTCTCAAGAGTCCAGACCCTAAAACCAAACAATTGTTTACAAGTTCTTTTGAACAGAGTGTGAGATAAAAAATGGATTGCAAATGTAATTGTGTTCCTGACTTGTAGCCGTTATATACTATTTTCCATTTAACAGAGTGGTTGTATGAATTATCACTAACTAATCCAGCTTCCAAAATCATGAGTTGCATTCTTACAGCGCAAGCTGGCCAAAAGAGGAAGGAGAATCTTATACATTTCCTTTAAATAGATGTCATTGTCATTTGCAAACAGTCTTCCTCTTGCTTTGTACACTACTTCCATTTGTTTTTAATTTTTAAGATTTGATTAAAAGAAAAATATTATGTGTTGAAACAATATGGCTTTATTTATCCTGCCAATCTTTTCAATTGCCAAGCATTTCTATTTCATCTGCCTGTGATCAAATTTTATTGTGATGTTTTTCTAGTCATTAGTGGCTTAATATATAATTATCCAGTTACTGACTGTAGTTAGCGACATGACTGTGTAGGTTTGGTTTGACTGACGCATCTGTAAATTACAGCCATGGTGGCCAATGTTTCATTCCACTAGCGTTCTGTTTGTGATATCTAAAAATAAACAATAAATACAAAAGTCAGTCCAATCAGTAATTGGATTTCAAATGTATACAACATAGGCAGATAAGGATGCCTTATAGCTTGGAGAATGTGTTTACAATTTTAAATTGGGTTTACTCCATTCTGAAAATTTGTATAACTTTAGCTATTTAATTGACTGATCAAGAAGGACAACACAGTATTGGGGACTATTTACATACCCTAGTTATGGGGCAAAGTTGTTATTTTGGAGCCAAATAAATGGCTTGACAGTTTGTGAACATTGACTCACATTTGATCTTGTTTAATAATAACAGTTAGTGACATGTAGAGAATTTAGAAAGAACCCCAAAAATCCCCTTCTTAGCACAGATGTGAGATTTAAATCCCGTCTTATATTCATCTGACTATTACCTCCTGGCCAGTTAAGAATCATAGTATAAAAAGATCTACAGTTTTAGGATTGATCCATTTTTTTAGACTGGCAGGATTTAAAAATGAGGGTAGTTGAGGGACAATATAGAGAAAAATTAAACTTGAGTCTAGTGAGTCATGCAATGTGATCATCCAACAGTTTTCCTTGCTTGTATTCCATATTCAGGGAGCACAACTAAACAGCAATACCACTTATTTTATCATATATGTCTGTTGTCATCCATAGTGAAGTTGGCTTAGTTTCATGCTATTTCAGGCCTTAGTGGGAATAATTTGACACTTAGATTCTGGGAAAATATTTCCATAGAAAGATTAAAACTAGAACAAGATTTTATAATTTTAAGATAGTTTACAGATGACTGAAGGGAAATATAAGAAAATATTTGGCAAGCATAACCTTTCAAGAGAATTAATAAAGAAATTCAAGAATAGCAAGGATATACATACCGCTATCCTAAACAGACTAGATGGGAAAGTTACGGCTTATCTTCTGTCACAATCTATGTTTGAATGCAAAACTATAATTACATGTCAATAATTGCTGATAATTATTCCTTATTGTTTATGACAGTGCCTTCCTTTTGGGGATTGGTAAATTCAGCCTGGAATCTGTGTGCTGTCGGGAAGAGACAGTCTCCTGTCAACATAGAAACCAGCCACATGATATTCGATCCTTTCTTAACGCCTTTACGCATTAACACAGGTGGACGAAAGGTAAATAATTTTTTAAAGAGTTTTTACATTTTATCATGATGCTGGTTGAGATGCGTTGGCCTGCATGAGCTTGTGCTGACAGTCTGCAGCCATGGTCGTTTTACTAAATGACCCTTGCCAACATTTGAAGACTTGAAATCGGACTTGCAGAGCTTAAAATAAGTGTTTTTTCACAATTTATCTCCTAAAGGTAAAAATAGGTGAACCTTGATTTTGTGGTCAATCTGCTCATGTCTATACTATAGCACTGTGTAGAAGCCATTCTGGGACATGTATGGTCAGAGCTGACAGGACAATGGCCCAAAAAAGAGACTGTCCCATCAAATCTAGAACTTTTGGCAGGTATGCAAAACAATTGCCTACTCTGTCCCTTTCACTTACTTTTAGCAAGTACTCACTTTGCCTTTTACCAAGTATATGTTTCTGTGTTATTTTTATTGCTAAGGGTCTTATTTATATTATTTTTTTGTTCGGGTACAGCCCCTGCGGCACACATGTGAAAATGGACATATAAAATAGCAACAAAATGAAAGGCTTTGTGAGGTGGAAGTAAATGGGCACAGCATGTTCTAACACACAAAATCAGCAGGACCAAGTGGAGTCAGGGAAAAAGTTGGCAGGTGTCAAATTACACATAGGTATCACTAACACCTCCTATCCTGCTTGGTTCGGCAAATATAGACCTTTCTATAGACTATTAAACTTTGTTAAACCTTTGCTTCCCTGTCCCCCTTCTCCAAAGTAAACCTGATGTGTATCTTTACTTGGTATGCCCTCTGCTGATCCCATGTAAAAACATGGCTCAAGTGTACATGCCAGTATATCCCAATACTAGGGACTACTTTCTCACTTGTGTTTCTGTCTTAAAAAAAGTTTTAACATTGGCCACATGCTAAATATTTAGCGGCATGCTATTAAAATACGTTTGGGTGGCAAGTCTACATTATGAAAAGCCTTTAAAAAAAAGTCACCTTACACAAATGCATGCCTTGTGGAAAATACTACTGTACCTTAACTCCTTAGATCTTAAACAAAAAATAACAGTTAAAATGTTTAATTTCAATTAATGATTTTTCTTTATTTCATTCATATTACAAACAATGGGATGACAAGCTACTGCAAGTTTGAAAATGAAATGAGAATTAAACACCATTAAATATTTCTGCAAGCAGCATCCATATTACCACCTGCAGACAAATCCAGCCAGGAACACAGAGCAGCTCTAAACGTATTAGAATAATTGATTATAGCTATTAACTGGAAATTGCATACTTACAAATGTATTGCTTTATACCTTTTATAATTTTTGTTATAAACAGTTACTGTTTTATCTTTTTGTTAAAAAAAGAACCTTAACTATAGTAAAATTGTAAAAAGAAAAAAAATGATTGTGAGAAATAAAATAGTTGTGTTATGTAAAGCCTTTAACTGATATTTCATTAAAAATTTGAGTCTGCAACTGGTAGCATAGTAACCGAGAATCAGAGATTATCATGGTTTGCCATCTGTGCAGATTAATGTGTTTTTTTAAAACATTAATGTGTTTTTTTTTTAAACAAAGAGCTACACATGAAGGGGACAGATTTGCTGCAAATAGACAAAAATATAAAATATTTTGTGTCTCTACACCCAGCAACTATTCTTGTTATTCTGTGACTGCATAAGTCTAGTAATTAATGTCAAATGTGTCTCTTGTTCATAAATTATATCTATTAAAATTTGCAATTTAGTTTGTAAACAAGTTTTAAAGTCCCTCCTTTTAGACCGACCTATTTTTAAGCATTAGCAGATTCCTTTATGTAATGTGTCCATAAATTGGTTAATAACCATAATACTGTTTTGTAGGATTGTGCAAAAAAAAAAAAAAAAGGGAGGTAACCATAGTCTGTGTTTTTCAAAACAAAACTGTGTTTTGTGGCTTTCCCCACATGCTATTGTCTGGAATAGAACTCTTTTGTGCCAAGAGGAAGAAGGAAAGGAAGTCCACTGTGAAAATTGTTACCAGATATGACCATTGTATGAGGGATATATGAACTCATTATCCACTTCATTAGGTTTTGTGATGGGTCATGAATCTGTAGTTGATGAGCCACAGATTTTTTGGACCTTGCTCTCAGGGGTAGTCTTTCAAAAAATTGGGTCTACTGGCTGGCCATGATTTCTGGCTTCAGCTCTGGACATGTGTAGAAAAAAGCCAAATGTGATTGGTGTGGTAATTAACGAATATAATGCACTCTAGTGTGTCTTCTTTAACATACATTTATTAGAAGACAAAAAATAAGTTAATAAAAGGAACTTTTAAGGCTCCTGCCTTTACAACCCCTCCCTTCTTCTTGTCTACCTTTGGGTCATACTGGAATAATTGGCAATTTTCCACTCCTCCCCTCACAAACCTCTTATATGTCTGCCAGTGATAAAACTTTTGTCATCATTTCCAATTTGTGTTCTATTGCTGGGTTGCAACAGAAACTAAGTTCAGTTCATTGTTCTCAAGAGTTGCTGGGGCAGTATCAACATCAAGCATGCAGTGTACTGCTGCTACAGTATCACTCCTTCCACCTGTCGCAGTGGTGTGGATCCAGCTCCTCCCCTCATGACGCACAGTTGTTATGACCGTTTGGTGCCCCGTCTCTGGTGAGCACCTTTTATCTCTTCCTTTTCCATGTTCATCTCTTTCGTCAATTCTTCCACAAGTTAACTCTGGGCTTAGTTTTTCAGTTGATTGAAATTTGGGAAGTGGGATTCCCAACTATTACACCCGTACCAACATCAGTGTTGCATACTTATGTAAACTCTATCCCCCCATGGTCAACAGTGCAGCTCAACAATCCATCCCTGTGCCTGCAGCCCTGGCCCCTAACTCCACAGCTCCTTCTTCTGATCCAAACGATAAGGATAGTATCTTTACTCCCTGCAGATTCGGCGTATAAACTTTGTTTTGAAGACCTTCTTGGTTCACATCTGAAACAGGAAATTAGGGGGGAAAATTGGCACAGTGAGTACATGGAGATAATTAGTTTGCTCCCTCTCCAAACATTCTAATGCTGTGGTGACTAGACTACAGTGGGATTGCTTCTACCAGTTGGCTCAAGGCAGATCAAATCAGTTCACAGTATCCAGATTGGATTTGGATGCTGGATGAACCCAATCTTTTCACCGGATACACCAGTTCATGGTTCCTGCAATGTCTGCTGTGTATTCCAAGGACTGATCAGAATGGGGGCTTTTTATGAAGGAAGCAGGGAACCCTTCTTCCCCAGTAGCCATACAGGACATCTTATTGTGTTTCATTGGGCACCTTTTCTTCAGTGAGGTTTCCATTCCAGATTGAAACCACAGAATGGATGCTATTCCGTACCTTTTTATATTCTGTGTTCTTCCAGAATTAGGGTAGAGTTACCTGGTAAAAAAGGCTTTGAAGGGTTATAGGGTACAGGCACCTTGCAATTATTAATGCAAATGTATCCCTTACTGGGTATGATATGCTATTTAGATTTGGTGGTATCCTTATTTAAGCTGGCATTTTCACTGGCCTTTTTCAGTGCTTCTCATGAGCTAATGAGCCTCTGTCTTCCATAACAATTGCTATAAGGCAGTCCAAATAAAAGCAGGAAGGAAAAGTACTGTTATATTCCTATCCGATTACTCCCTATGCTCAGTTTTATGTGCATTAGTGTATTTGGCCAACCACCCAGTGTCAGAGGGCTCATTACTAATCCACCAGGACAATTTGCTCTTGTCCAAAATCTAGTTTTTTTCAGTTTTTAGGAAGGGCCTTTCACAGCTCGGTCCTTCTCTTACAGAATTTGGGTTGCACTGTTTTCATGTTGGTGCAGCCACAGAGGAGTCTTGTTGGGGAATACAATTATCCAGTTAATCAGGTGATGGAAGTAAACTAGGTTTAGAGCCTATCTCCACCCTCACCTCTTGTAACACACCCATGGTTGAATGGAATTGTTTCCATCCAAACAAATGGAGAGAGCATGGTGACTCTTTTATGTGATTATTGATAGTAAAAAAATGAATATAATTTTATATATATATATATAATGGTTCAACGAGTTCTGAAGTGCATGGTCAGTACAGTGCTTTGCTGATTCCATAGGTCTTCAAGTTAGAAACTTCCACTGGCATTAATATTATCAGGAACTTCATGGAGAGGATTTCTATGGCAGAGCAGCTGCATGCAAGCCTCATGTCACTAAGCACAATGAAAAGCATCAAACTAAGTGATGTGAAGCACACCACCACTAGATGCCAGGATAACATTACCTACCTGCCTGCATTGGGCCACCTGTAAAGTTTTATGGATACGGGAAAATGGTATGGGGCTGTTTTTCAGGGGTTGGGTCAGGCACCTTAAGACATTTTGAACAATACTCTGCTTCAGTTTGGTGTGGAAGAACTTGACTGGCCCACACAGAGCCCTAACCACAACCCCATAGAATACTTTGGGATTAACTGGAATTGAGATTGCAGGTTAGGCTTTCTTATCGAACTATAGTTCCTCACCTCACAAGTTCTCTACTGGATTCCCACAGCAACACTTCAAAATGCTGTGGAAAGTCTTCCCATAAGTATGGAAACTGTTATAGCTGCAAATGAATGTCTATGTATTTAGCAGATGATGTCATACATGTCTCTGTTGGTATAATGACCAGGTGTCCCAGTACATTTGTCCATACAGTGTATGTTAGGAGGACAGGAATTTTTGTTTTATGTTTGCAATAGTTTAATATGCAATACACTTTCAACAATGGTATATATCTCCTATTCTCACTACAGATACTTCTTCCTGTGTGGTTAGGATTTTATGACACTCCTTTGTATACAGGGTTGGTAGGAGAGCAGCGATGCAGATAGGGGCGAGTGGCTGGGTATGCTCCTGAATTGTATACGGTGAACTGGTTCAAATTCAGAGGTCTATGCTGGTCTTTTGTGCCGAAACTATGACCAATGACGTTAATGTTTGTGGAGTGCCCCATGTCTTAGTTATACTAGGGGCAAACAGTATTTGTGCTGTCCCTGTAAGGGAATTAAGTCAAAATATGCGGCATGATATGTTAAAATAGGAGGGATTATAACCCGGGACATAACTACTATTGGGGACCAGGGAAAAGATAATCAACACAATCTCCAGAGTTGTAGTGTTTAATGAAGGCTTGGTGATTCATAACCTTGAGTTAGAAAGTGGTGAAGCGAGCCTTAACAGAGAGCGTGGGTGTCACCTTAACCCAATATGTCTGAATCTGTGAAACCTTGGTATCCAGAATGGTATTGAGAGGGCTGTGACTCTGCGGAGGAACCAACAATGATCAAGACAGGTTGCTAATGTTGGTTGTGGAAGGGGTCCCCAAGCTATTGCATTGTGCAGAAGTGGTTGTGGTATTTGCGCCAATGCCCAACTCTCGGGAGTCCTATTTGGCTAGGACATGTTTCTGGAGTTTTTAACAGGCCAGTGTTTATATTGCACATAGTTTTTCATACCAAGTTAAGTCCCCATGGATTGTGTATTACCTGTTTCACATTAATACTGTCACAGTGTTTTTACATTTGTTTCTGTTTAGTAAACACTGTGGCCTGTTTAAATTTCACCATGTTTCTGTGTGTCTGTTTTCTTAGGTGAATGTATTTACTATACCATTGTCATGACCACTGTATGCAGGATGGAATACAGGAAGCAAGAGAGAGAGAGATTGTGATTTAAATATGGATAGACTGGCTTTTAAGGTCACTGTTAGTGTTGAGCGAACCCGAACCGCACTGTTCGGGTTCGTACCGAACAGTACGTTTTTTGGACCCCGGACCCGAACACGGACATTCCACTTTATGCTCGGGTTGGAGTTCGGGGTTCGGTGATTTAATGGCGCGTTTTGAAAGGATGCAGAGCAGCCAATCAACAAGTGTTTTACTCGTTTGCCCTTAGAAGCCATCACAGCCATGCCTACTAATGGCATGGCTGTGATTGGCCAGTGCAGCATGTGACCTAGCCTCTATATATAAGAGTCATGTACACGCACATCACATGAGCTCTTCTTAGTGTAGGGAGAGGATGCTTCAGCTGTGAGGGACAGATTAAAAAAAATCTGGTGTTGAATCTGCAAACTACAGCGATTATTCAAACTACAGAGATTATTCAAATTACAGTGATTATTTTATTGGGTGCTATACTACATATTTGTACCTCCCCTGAGCCCAGTGCCACAGAGAGTGCAGTGCACTTGCAACTGCATGTGTGCCAGGCACATGACTTTAATCCTGTTCTGTTAGCTCATTGGGCAACATCTAGGCATTTTTAAATACTGCAATTTGTTGGTGTTAAATATTACATTTGCGTCCTGCACTTCATATCTGAAAGTCAAATAGAACCGTCAAATACTGTGCTTACAGCGCACTTTGAAAAATTATAATAGTTTTGGGTGGTAAATAGTACATTTGCGTCTTGCGGTGCACTTCATATCTGAGAGTCAAATAGAACAGTGAAATACTGTGGTTACAGCGCCCTTTGAAAAATTCTAATAGTTTTGGGTGGTAAATAGTACATTTGCGTCTTGCGGTGCACTTCATATCTGAGAGTCAAATAGAATAGTCCAATACTGTGCTTACAGCGCACTTTGAAAAATTCTAATTGTTTTGGGTGATAAATAGTACATTTGCGTCTTGCGGTGCACTTCATATCTGAGAGTCAAATAGAACAGTGAAATACTGTGGTTACAGCGCACTTTGAAAAATTCTAATTGTTTTGGGTGCTAAATAGTACATTTTCGTCTTGCGGTGCACTTCATATCTGAGTGTCAAATAGAACAGTCCAATACTGTGCTTACAGCGCACTTTGAAAAATTGTAATTGTTTTGGATGCTAAATAGTACATTTGTGTCTTGCGGTGCATTTCTTGCAGTCCAAGAAACAAAAAAACAAAAAAAATACAAATAAAAATTGTTGACTATTGGCGGTTACATTGTTTCCTGACATAAACCATCTGTTACTTTGGTGGGTGACCGCAAAGAATGAGGAGAGCGTCAAATGAGGGACGTGGCCCTGGTCGTGGTGCTGCTGGTGTTGGTGGAGCTCCTGTTGCAAGTAGGGGATGTGGTCGATCTGTGCCAGCTACACGCACAAGTGAAACACCTTCCTCAGGTGCTAGTACGCGACAGAACCTTCAGCATTATTTGGTAGGCCCGAATGCCGCTCTTACAATGGTGAGGTCAGAACAAGTACAGGCGATAGTTGATTGGGTGGCTGACAGTGCCTCCAGTTCCTTCACATTGTCTCCCACCTGGTCCCCTGCTGAAAGCTCAGAGTTGACACCTGCAGCCCATGGCCATCTGTCTTTCACCTCACCCCCTTGCAAATCAGCCAAGCAGTCTGAGCCACAAGTCATTCAGCAGTCTCTTTTGCTTTTTGATGACTCTGCTGGAGGGGTCATCAAACCTAGCCTTGCCCCAGAAGTGGAAGAGATTGAGTGCACTGATGCACAACGACTTATGTGTCAGGATGTGGACATGCGAGGACCACCGCAGCACGTCTCTTATGATGATGAAACACAGGTGCCAACTGCTGTGGCTTTCGGCAGTGTGCAGACCGGCAAGGAGGGCAGGGTTGAGGAGTGGGTGGAAGATGATGTGGACGATGATGAGGTCCTGGATTCCCCACATTGAATCTAGGTTATGCGAGTGACGTGTCCAGTTTGGAGGAAGAGGCGGTGGTCGCAAAGAGGCACCAGCGCAGCATAAGAGGGAGCAGGGTCCAAAACCATAGCGTCTGTCCCCTAGACAGTACGCCTGCTACTGCCCACTGCACCCAGGGGCCAAGCACACCAAAGCCAGCTCCAAGGAGTTCCCTGGCATGGCAGTTCTTTAGACAATGTGCTGACGACAAGACATGAGTGGTTTGAAAGCTGTGCAATCAGAACCTGAAGCAAGGCATAAACGTGCTAAACCTGAGCACAACCTGCATGACCAGGCATCTACATGTCACCTGTGTGCAGATTATTTACCTGCATCTATAAGCAGCAGGTGTTGGAATTTAGCAGCTACCTGACTTAGACTACCTTTTAACTCTTCAGATTTAATATAGTCCTGTTGTGCCAAATCAAACCATGAACTCTCAAGTGTTACAATTCAAACATGGTACTCATAAATTAAAATAAACTTAACTACAGCTTTAAATTTTGCATTCCAGAGGAGAAATTAGTTTAACCTCCCTACCTTTACATTTTCTTTTGCCTGACCTGCCTTACTGACAGTATGATCAACCAAACAAAAGGTATTATTATGTTTTCATTATTCCTGGCATTAGTAAGCCATTTTCCCTCCCATCCCAATACAATAACCCCTGCCTTGCAACATAATGTAGTGATCCACCATGGACTGCTTTGTAAATGTGCACTTCCTAATGAGTGCTGGTGGAGAGTGTTAAAAAACACTCCACCCTCTCCCTCTCCATCTTTTCAACATAGGTTGTCAGTGAAAGCTCAGGGGAAGCAGCTCTGCAAATTTGTGTTCATTCTTCTCCTTGCCCTGGCAAATGACATTGAAACCAACCCTGGCCCTGTCCTAGTACAAATGTCAACTTCTCTTTCAATAAGGGCCTCTCCTCTGTCCACTGCAATATCCGCAGCCTTCTACCAAAAATTGATGAACTAAGAGCATGGTGTCAGGTGTACAAACCTAAAACTCTTGTCATCACTGAATCCTGGTTAAGCCCTAGAACCCCAGACTCTGAAATACAAATACAAGGTTATATCTGTTCCAGAAAAGACAGAAATAAGAGAGGAGGAGGTATTGTTTTATATATTCATGAGTCACTTAATTTCATAAACCTTTCTTTATCAAGTACCCCTTCTACTTTTGAAGTTATAGCCGGAAGAATATTACACCCATTCTCAAAACCATTAGTACTTGTAGGGATCTATCGCCCACCAAATTCCCCTGCTCAGTCACTTACTGACATCAAGAAACTACTGGGTGATATTAGTGCCCAAAATAAGAAAAGTGAGCTGCTCATATTTGGAGATTTCAATGTAGACTGGTTAGACCACAAAAATGTTAAAACATGCTCACTGTTCAAATCCATGAACCTAACACAACTTATCTCTTCTCCTACTCGGATGAATCCCAACAGCTCTAACCATACGCTGCTGGATTGGGTCCTTTCCTCTTGTTCCCAAAGAATCCAGCAATCTGGCATTCTACCCAATGTGTTCAGTGATCATTGCATAGTGTATTGTGTACGGAAAGTAAGACCCATCAAATCGACCCCTAGAGTAATTGTTACAAGATGTTTTAAGAAGTTTAATCTCCAGTCTTTTCTCAATGACTTGAGTAATTGTCTGTGGAGCAGGCTAAGCTTGATACCCGATCTGGACTCTGCAATTGAATATTTTCAATCTGAGTTCATGCATGTCAGTGATAAACATGCCCCCCTGCGTAGAGTGAGAGTAAGGGGTGCCCATCTTCCCTGGGTCTCAGCTGACCTCCTGGACTTATTCCATTTCAGGGATGCTTTTTGGTCAAAATTTAAGCAAACTGGCTCAGACCAAGATCACAACACTTATCGGCACGTCCGCAATAGATGCAAGACTCAAACCAAACTTGCCAAGACAACTTATTTCTCTGAACGGCTGAATAGAAATCTAGCGAACCCTACCAAATTTTGGAGCGTCATAAAAAACATGGATGACCCTCCGCGCCGCTCAGAAGCTACCACAATTAAGACACATAATGAAGTTCTAAAATCTCCAGTGGCAATAGCAAATGAATTCAATAACTACTTTGTAGGATGCGCCACAGCTCTTATCGCAACACACCACAATGAAGATCATGCCACTTTTTCTATGGCAGACAAGTCCCTATCGATATCCCCCCTGGCCAAACACATTGCTGAATTTGAATTTACTTCTATATCAGATAGAGAAATAGCAGCGCATCTCCTCAATCAAAAAATGAAATTACAGTGTGGGCCGGACCTACTTCCGTCAATGCTACTGAGGCTGAGTGCGCCTGTTACTGCGCGACCCATTGCCTGCTTAATCAATGCGTCCCTGTCCTCTGGTTATGTCCCCAAAGCCTGGAAAAAAGCCAGAGTTATTCCCATCCACAAAAATGGAGATGTAAACTTGGTGTCAAACTACAGGCCTATTTCACTGCTACCCATACTTTCTAAAATCCTGGAAAAATGTGCCCATGATCAACTGTGCGAGTATTACCAACGCTCCAACTATCTAACCTCGCTTCAATCTGGGTTTAGGTCAAATCACTCCACGATAACTGCCCTCTTAAAGGTGACCAATGACATTCAGAGTGGCATGGAGAGGGGTGAACTCACAGGTGCAGTTTTCCTTGACTTTGCAAAGGCCTTTGACACGGTTGATCATGAGCTGCTGCTAAACAAACTAAGTTGTTCCGGTGTAAATGAGAGGTAGCTCTGCTGGTTTCATTCATACTTGTCTGATAGATCTCAATATGTGTCCATTGCTGATACTGTCTCCCTCCCGTTGCCAATTAAGTGTGGAGTGCCTCAAGGATCTGTTCTTGGGCCTCTGCTATTCTCGCTATTTATAAATGATCTACCCTCGGTGTGTGACCTGGCTCGTGTGCATATGTATGCTGATGATACGGTCATTTATACTTGCGGTACTCAACTATCGCAAGTGGAGTCCGTGCTACAGGATCAGTTTTCTAAAGTTGAAAATTGGATAGCTAACAACAAATTATTCCTCAATGCTGAAAAAACTGTGTCCATGTTGTTTGGGACAAATGCCAAACTACTTAAATTAAACAATCCTCAATTAACCATCAAGACCAAAACCAGTTATAACCTGACCCAGGTAAATTCATATAAGTATCTTGGCATGTGGCTAGATCCAAACTTATCTTTTGGTCTCCATATTGATAAGCTTGTGTCAAAGTTATATCCTAGGATCGGCTTTCTGTATAGAAACAAATCTAACCTAGATTCCTCGGTAAGGAAACGTATTGTGCAGCAAATGTTGATGCCGATCTTAGATTATGGAGATGTTGTGTATGATTCTGCCCCGCAGACCCATCTCGGTAAACTCGACACTATGTACAATACATTGTGTCGTTTTGCGCTACAGTGTGATTATAACACGCATCACTGTAAAATGTTAAAAGAGTTAAATTGGCTGACGCTTGCCTCCAGGCGTGCTCTCCACCTAGCTTGCTTAGTGCATAACCACTTCTCTGGAACGCTCCCCCCCTACCTGAGCGGCATGCTCGCTCTTACTCCATGCACATCCCACAATCTCAGATCCTGCACCAACCCTTCACTAGCGATTCCCCACTTCAAAAAGGAAGCAGGTAGAGGTGCGTTCTCTTTCAGAGCGCCTCATATGTGGAATAGCCTTCCTGTTTCTGCTAAATCATCATCTACTCTAAGATCCCTGAAAATAAGTATCTCCCAAATCCTCAAAACAGATTGTACCTGTTATTAGTTTACAAACTCTTTTGTATACTGTACATGTTGTTCCTTTTTGTATCAATAATGATTTACCCTGTATGTTCCCCTTCCAACTTGTTTAATATATGTATGTATGTATGTATGTATGTATTTTTGAATCTACTGTTAAATGTGTAACTCTGTGTAACTCCATTCTGGACTGGGTCCCCAGGACATACTTGAAAACGAGAGAAATCTCAATGTATTTTTCCTGGTAAAACACTTTCTAAATAAATAAATAAATTAAAGCACGAGCTGCAGTGGAGTAAGCATCTCAAAACCCAAGAAAGGTCTCAGGCTCCTCCTGCTTCCTCTTCTGCTGCTGTCTTGGCCTCTTCCTCCAGCTCTGGAGTCATAGTGGCACCTGCCACCGAGGAAATAGAGGAAGTGGCAGTAACGCCACAACGTCCTCCACCGTCCCCAAGCATCTCCACACTGTCCCATGGAAGTGTTCAGCTGTCCATCTCCCAAACACTGGAGAGAAAGAGGAAGTATGGCCCTACCCACCCGCGAACACTGGCCCTGAATGCCAGCATTTCCAAATTCCTGGCCTTTGAAATGCTGTCATTCCGTCTTTTGGAGACGGACAGTTTTAAAAACCTGAATGCGGTGGCTGTCCCATAGTACGTGGTTCCCAGCCACCACTACTTTCCCCTGCGAGCCATCCCTTCCCTGGCGCATGTGCTGAATTTGGTGGTGCAGAAATTCCTGAAAAACTACCCAGATATATCAGACCTGCTGCAGAAAGTGCAGCCCGTCTGTGCGCACTTTAGGTGTTCTCACCCTGCTGCTGCTTGCCTGTCTGCGCTGCAGCGTAACTTAGGCCTTCCCGCTCACTGCCTCATATGCGATGTGCCCACAAGGTGGAACTCCACCCTGCACATGCTGGAGAGATTGTGCGAGCAGCAGCAGGCAATAGTGGAGTATCAGCTGCAACACGCACGGGTCAGTCGCTCTGCGGAACAGCACCACTTCACCACCAATGAGTGGGCCTCCATGCGAGACCTGTGTGCTATTTTGCACTGTTTTGAGTACTCCACCAACATGGCCAGTGCCAATGACGCCGTTCTCAGCCTTACTATCCCGCTTGTATGTCTCCTTGAAAATGGAGCACAAGGCGAAGGAAGAGGAAGAGGTCGCCAACGCAGCTGGGGCACCGCCAGCACCTCAGAAGGCAGGGTTAGCATGGCCAAAATGTGGAAAAGCTTTGCCAGCACGCCACAACAAGCAGCACCACCATCTGATATGCAACGTCTTAGCAGGAGGCAGCATTTCAGCAACATGGTGGAACAGTACGTGTGCACAGGCCTACACATACTGACTGATGGGTCTGCCCCATTCAACTTCTGCGTCTCCAAATTGGGCACATGGCCTGAGCTTGCCCTTTATGCCCTTTATGCCTTGGAGGTGCTGGCCTGCCCTGCAGCCAGTGTATTGTCTGAACGTGTGTTTAGAACGGCAGAGGGCATTATCACAGACAACCGCAGCCACCTGTCCACAGCCAACGTGGACAAGCTCACGTTTATTAAAATGAACCAGGCATGGATCCCACCAGACATCTCTGTACCTTGTGCAGAATAGACATTTATACCGGCCTCACCCAGTCATTGTTACACTCAAGTGCACTTATTCTTTGTTTTCTGTTGTTATATGTCCCAATATTTTGGGCGCTACCCCAATTTAAAAAACCAAAAACAAATAAAAAACAGTGTTGGCTACCTCCTCCTCCTCCTCCTCCTCCAGCGCCGCTTCCACCTACACCGCTACGGTCACTGCCTCCTCAACCTATGGGTCACTTAGTATAAACTGAAAGAGAATACCCTGCACTCCAACCCTCTCTCAAATGGATAATTCTGCTGATCCTCCTGGCAGCCATGCTTTAGATTTAGATTTATGTTCTTCTAAAGCTAAAATCAAAGATTCCATCTAGTGCTATTTTATGGCTCAGCTGCATTTGTAATTTGTATATATTTTAAGTTATTTTAAGTTATTTCCCTATCCACATTTGCTTGCAGGGCACTTGTCCTACTCTTACCGACATTTTACTTAATTTTGCAGCCCTCTAGCCCTTTCCAGGACTTTTTTTAGAGGCATTTTAGTGGCCAAAAGGTCGTGTCCCCATTGACTTCAATGGGGTTCGGGTTCGGGGTCAAGTTCGACTACGGACCCAGACATTTTTTCGAAGTTCGGCCGAACCTGAACATCCAGGTGTCCACTCAACTCTAGTCACTGTATGTGTTTCCTCAATAAAACAAAAGACACCATGAACTCAGTTGGTAGCATGAGTTTTACTGACAAAAGCCTTGATACAATTTTTTGCATATGTGATTACACAGACAAAAAAGTCATCCATTGGATATATAAGAAATACATACAAGCATATCACAGAAGGATGAAACTCACAACAATCATTAGAAAATGAATACGGATGAAACAAAGCCTAGTCCATTTCTACCAAGCAGATTAATTTGAGTTGGAGTTGGCGTACACTGCATTTTGGGTTTGTTTTGGAATTTGACTACAGTAACAAAATAGGCAGAACATGGGGCACACAGTCATTAGTGTATTTGGCCAACCACCCAGTGTCAGAGGGCTCATTACTAATCTACCAGGACAATTTGCTCTTGTCCAAAATCTAGTTTTTTTCAGTTTTTAGGAATGGATTAATCAGCATGATTTATACCCTGCAGATCAGCAGGAGGTTTGAGAAAAATCTGGTGCAGTATTATGTAGGGTGGTGGAGTAAATTCAGCTTATGTTAACAGGACATCACAGTCATAATTCTCTATGGCCGTAAAACAATTGTGGGTTAACCAGGACTAAAGTGAGGCTACATTGTAAATAACTAGGTATAATATGAAACAACTATGACAAAAACATATTGCCATTTCTGATGGTCTTATTTGCAAACCTTGTTGTTGACACAGGTTGAGGATTCCTTATCCAAAATGCTGGGAACCAGAAGTATTTTGGATAATGGGTAATTTCAGATAACGGATCATTTTCACCAATAATATAGATTAAAGCCTCTTGGCACTCGTGAAATCCAGTATTGTCAATGTAAATACTGTACAGAGCAACATTTACTATGATGTAGCTGTGAGCTGTGATATGAGGCATTGTTGGCATGCCAGGCCTTTTTTGAGCATGGAAAGGCTGTATCACAGTTTAAGGGGGCTGGACACTAAATAAATGGTTGCATTCTGACAGATATGTGGAATTTACAACTTGTGGCAAAATACTAATTTTTGTTTGGGTACCAGATCATTTTGGATAACAGTTTTCTGGTTAAGGGATATGCAACCTATATTGGTTGGTGCATAATGATGCACATTTTTATTTTACTGTGATATCTGTAGTTTGCTTTGCAACTAAAACATCCCAGTAGCATGGAGTTAAATTGGAATGTGAATACTTTCTGTATTGAAGTTTGAATACATTTCCTTCCATCATTTAAATAATGTATTCTCCAAGACATAAAATATAATGATAGGTACCAAAAAGTTACATTCAAATGTGATGTGCCTATTATATTAACTTTTAATGTAAGTGCAAAAATAAACTGAATTTATTTGGTCAGCTCTATTTTAAACCTGTGCTCTTTGTTGTTGCATATTTACCTTTAATAATTAGACTACAGAAGAGAATTTAATGTCTTTTAGAGGGACAATTATCTGAGAGGTTGACGCATGCTGAGTTTTAATACCTTGTTTAGTACCTATGATTGCATTTATTATGTGTTTGCAAACCAAGTGCAAGGGAAATTTGGCATTCTAGCAGTCCTTGAACTATTAGTCCATAATTGTCCTTGGACTATTGGTTTCAAGTGATGTTGATTACCTTACTGAACATTAAAATTGCATGTAAAGGTAGAGACTGTCACTCACCTTTTCGACAGTTATCAGCTCAGATAACGCTCAATACATAGGTGGGTCTTTTCAGATGCCTTGGTGTTAAGGAGTTGTTACACTTCACCTTGGACTTCTCCCCAAACATAGGTGGATTATTTCTCTAAGGCTTATGTTTGATAATTTGAATGCTTACCTTATACCCAGACCCTGGCTTGTTTTATTAACTGAATCTTAGCTGCCTACCCTTACCTTTTTGTTGGTTCTAGACTATGTTGCTCCCTGACTACATTGCTCATTATCCACATCAGTACTACTATTTAGCTCAGATAGCCACACAAACCAAAGGTTCCAACCTGAAGGGTTGTGACTGTTGTTGCTGAAGATCTGTACTGATATTTCTTGTCTTCATTTACTACGTGGAAAGTTGGGGGGCAGCAATAATTGATAGCTGTTCAGAAAAGTTAACATGTTCTGGGTGTGCAATGTCAGTGCTGTGGCATGTGGTGGGTGTGCAATGTGGCTTATGTTGCATATCCTGGGATGTGCAATGTCAGTGATGGGGCATGTTCTGGGACATGCAATGCGCGCGCTGCAGCATGTAGTGGGGTGCTGGGGTAAGTCCTGGATGTGCAATGTTGTTGATGGGCATATCCTGGTTGTGCAATGTGGGTGCTGGGACTTGTTCTGGGTGTGCAATGTGGGTGATCTGACTTGTCCTGGGTTACAGGGGTAAGTCCTAGGTCTTCAATGTGGGTGTTGGGGCATGTACTGGGTGTGTATGCAATATGGGTTTTGGGATATGTGCTGTGGTAGTCCTGGGTCTGCACTATGGGGGCTGGGACATTCATGGGTGACAAATGCTGGTGATGGGGCATGTCCTGGGTGTGCAATATGGGTGATGGGGCATGTGTATAATATGTGTGATGAGGGATGTGCAGGTTGTACAATGTGGGTGATGGATCATGTCTTGTGTGTGCAATATAAGTGATGGGGCATATCAATGTGAGTGATGGGTGGATTCAAAATGGGTGCTGAGTGTGGTAGGTTCTTGGTGTGCAAGGTGGTGCTATGGCAAAGGATAATTTATCCCACCATTCCACACTCTCTCAAACACATTTTGGAAGATGACGGAAGCAAATGTTTTAAAAGGCTTGGTACAAAGTACCAACAGTGCATTCCTAACTAGTTCAACATGATTTGGAAGGTGCACATTCTTGAATAGATTTAACAAAGCTTTTTTCAATTTCCCCCTTTCACCACTAGTTATTTACCTCTGTTTCCCATACAAGCATAGATAAGTACTATAATGTAAACATGTAATGCAACATTTTTTTTTAATATTTTTAATTTTTAAGGCACAAATCCACAATTTAATATGTAGTCTCAAAAAAAAAACATCTTGAAAGGCCCTGTATTGTCTGAAATGCAGGTCAAACTTGTAAATATTAAAATAAAAAATTCCTGAAGTGCCTCAAATTTCAATAAATATTGATCTGGTGACAGTTACCTATCGTTCCCCAGAGGAATTCTCTGGAATTAAAATCTGATATCATTAGATCCATTACCCTTGAGGAGTAGCAGGAGCTAGCTTACTTAATTCGGGATATATATTCCTGACCTGTCTCCATATCCTACCTGCCAATATAGTATTTGTTAGTTCTACGAATATGATCTTTGACAGTGGTTTTTCTTCTATATCATCTATATCCACCCATGCTACCAAGACCCTTGGACAATGGAACTGAAGGTTTTGAGTCATGAAAATCACATTTTTTTTTATACTCAATCCCACATTATGTATAAAATTTTAAATATAAGATTTGTTCTGAGATTTTCACAATTATTTCATTATCTCATTATTTAGTTTGCTCACCCCCTTTCCCTATATACTATGGCAGTTTCAGAAAGAGGTACACACTCAGTTGCTGATGACACACACTGGTAAGGAATTCAAAGAATATATCTGTGTCATTTCTGTCTCTTAAAACACCATAAAAAAATGCAAGACCCATTATTATTTTTTTAATATTTTCTCTACTTTTTTGGGTAATTTAACAAACTTTGATTCTTATTAAGTCTGTTATTTTTTTAATGCGTTTTATTTTTTTTATTTGCAAATGTCTGGCAACTGTTCTAAGTAGAGCAAACCACATGAAGTAATGATTTACGCTTAGTGCAAACTGTGTTAATGCACTTTTATTTTTAAGGGAAAGAAAGACAACATGCATTATTCTCAGAATACATACAAATTAAATGTAGAAGTGAATGTTGCTGTTATTTATCTTTACTGGTTTTACAATATAAGAAAAAAAAAGTACACTTGTTATTATTTGTATTCAACATATTTATAAATGAAAAAAAATGCTAAACTAAACAGACCTTCAGATCAAAATATTTTGAGAGTCATTTATTTATTCATAAAACTAGGTACTGCCACACATGTGTGAACCATCAGGTACTGGTGGTGAAACTGGAGCCTAGATACCCCTTTCCATGGCAACCAATCCTGCATTTAACCCCTTCGTGACGTTAGGATGGACAGTGTCGTCCTGATTTTTGGTACCTAAAACACGCTAGGACGGCATAGTACGTCCTACGTTACACAGCTCATTGCGGCTCCCCGTGATGAGCTGTGCTTGGATCCCACTGCAGGCTCAAAGCGAGCAATGGCTACATTTCTCTAAATCGCGGAAGTTCGGGCACGCCTCGTGACTCACTGTTTTTTGGCAGGGACCCACAGAGTCTATTAAGACCCTGATCGGGTCTCTGCAATAGTGTTCCTGGCTACCAATCACCTTGTGATTGGTGGCCAGGAACAAATCGGGACGTTTTGGACGCAAGCATCATGCGTCACGAAGGGGTTAAATGAACCAACAATTAAATGTTATGAAAAAACACCCAATACTCTAGCACTGCATCCATTAAAGTTAAGGTTTTAGTAAATCCATATCTGGTGGGAATATAGAAAAAACACATGATAAACCATTTAACAAGCTTTTGATTAAGCACTATGTGCGCACCACATTAAGTGGCTTATTATGTTTTTTTTTAAATATTCCTTCAGCTTATGGATTTACAATAAACCTTCATTTTTACTGATGCAAAGCTGGAATAATCAGTGTTTTCCGCTGATCTTTATAAAACTAGTTATGTCAGAGTATGTTAGTCAACCATTACCAGGTGAGGGCTGGCACCATGTGACCAGGGGGTTGGCAAAACAGTTTAATGATAAAGACAAATTCACAGGCAGAACAGATATGCTGACAGACTGATAGAGACACAAGATAATTGGATAGAAAGAAAGTGCTATCTATATAGGCTTTTAGTGGTGAAAAGTGGTGCAACCCCAGCCAATTGAGTCAGGTTAGAGAGCAGCCCAAGGGGCAATTTCCCTTCTGTTCCCCTTGCCAGCTCTCCCCTGTCTTGTACTTTTCACACTATAGCGCCTACAAGAGAGAGCTGAGCATGGATTTAGAACAAAAGCAGGTGGAGTGTATAATTAAAAAATCCTGAGGGCCTTTTGAAAAAATTTGATTATTAACATAGTTTAAAATACTGTTAAACTTATTTCACAGATATAATATATGATGTTGTTATAGGGGGCAAAGTATATGCATTTGATTTAAATAAAAAAAAAACATTTACTAACGGAACTGTTAAAAAAAAACATATTAGGAGAATAACAAATGAATACGATGGTGATAATAACAATTTGAAATTTCAATTTTCCACGGATTTTGAAGAAATCTATACATAATCTATAGAGAATTTGCAGTGAAGATCAGATTTTGATTTCCATAGACTTTGAATATATCCAATTAACCTTGAAGAGATTCATCTCTCTTGAGGACCAGAAAATATAATTAATGGAATAAGAACATGGTAGTAAATGGTAATAAAATGACTTGTGATGCTTGTTGTATTAGGGTGGGATTATCAAGGGAATCCGTTACAATTAAAGTCTTGTAATAGATATTTGCTGAGAAAAAAAGTAATTATGTTGTGTATCTTGTTATGTTTCAATTAATTTATGTTGGTAGGAGGAACATGGTTTTATGGTGCTCTATGGACACACATATTGCCAGGATTTTAAATGTGCCTGTAGGCTCAGTGGATATTACTAGTTCATTGTACGCCCCAGAGAAAGATAACTGGTTATCTGTTGAAATGCACTTAAGTAACTTAAAATGCATGCTTTTAAGCTAAGGCATATATTGAAGGCTTAAATACTAATTTTCTCATAGACAACTTGACTGAAGAAAGACTGTCATTTTCCTTGGTATGTTGGACCCGAGAACATCTGCAGCTGATTCTTATGTGATATTTTACAACAATGGACATGTGACAAACCATGTGTAAAGTTTTGTTTGCTTCAAAATTTATATTTTGGGTGCCTTATGCTCAGTGTAAGAAAGTAGTTATGGTACTTTGGGTTACTTCCATCAATAAAGACTTGTGACAAACTTATTACAGGAAATTCCTTTTAAGTTAAAAAATTGATATTTTCTCTCCTTTGAAGTATATTATTTATAAAGCATCAACATGTTTTGCAGAAGGATAAAAAGACCAGACACAACAAGTTTAGAGACGGTGGAGCGAAAGGTGAAGAGTAAGTTACTTAAATGAGCTTACAAGTTGAGGCTTATACAAGACTGAGACATTTCCATTTTGCACCATCCCTTACACCTGTGAATCTTGAGGGTATTTGATTAGCCTGCTTTCAATATGTACTGAAAAAGGCTGTAAAACTATTCATGCAGAAGGACGAAAGGAGAACAAAAAATAGGATTCCTACCAGTGTGTATGGGTGAGCTCTCTGCATCAGAGTATTAAGGAATTCATTCTGGCGGGAACAGCAAATAATGGGCACTCCACACTCCATATATCAATAAAGTGGCTTAATGCATGGAGATCCGATAAAAAAAAATCACAATGTACGGGAAAGGTGACCACGCCTTACTCATTTCACGTATTGCTACACTTAATCATAGGCTCACAGGAAATAGCAAAGAGACAAACCAGACTGTTACTTCCTGATCAGTAGGCTTTGCTCCTTATGGGATGACATGATTATGTGAATGGATTCTAGTCCTCTTTGTTTCAAAGCATAGCATGGGACTTTAGTGACTAAATGAAATACTTTACTCTGTGCCTTGCAATATTGTATATACAATATCCCTCAGTCTCCTCTGTCACAGGAAATCTTAGTGCTGTACTTTTTCTAGGTCTGACTAATATTTTAAACAATTGCTTTCTGACACATACTTGAAGCATGAAAAATGCATGAGCCTCTCAACCTCCTTTCAATGTAGGTTATCTAATGTTCTCCTCTTTGCTTCAAAACTCCTATTTGTATTCTGATACTTGAATGTCAGCCTGCTCCAATTTCTCTTAAAAAACTCTAACTCAAGTCTCATTCTTTCTCAACATCACTTACAATATCTTCTACATTTTTCTAGCTCTATTCAATGGAGCACTCATTTTTACATTTTTGCTCCTTATTGCAATACTTTCACCATCTCTGTTCAGTTTATTTTCTATCAACACCATATACATCAAAAGCACTTTTTGCCAATTCTTTCTGATGGTTCCTTATCCTTGGAATCCACTGACTCTCAACATCTATCAAGCACCCACTTTTACACACTTCAAGGCCTACTCAAAGTTCACATCTTTAAGGAAAGATTCCAAAAGCGCTTTTAGTAGGTGCTTTCAGAATGAAATAAAAAGCAGCCTGGATTTTCTTACAAATGCCACATGTCTTTCTTCAACATATTTTATATACAAACTTTCTGGGGCAAAGTTTTTTTTTTTGGGGGGGGGGGGGGAGTGAGGACACTTCTCTCTTTTTAAAAATTGTTATTTGGATATCTCTCCATCATTGTTTACAGTGCACAGCAGATAGAGAAGGATCCTAAATGCATTTCCTTCCCTGCTTGAGTTATGTTCAGCATCCTCCAATCAGCACTGTAAGTAGAGCAGGAACTCAGTGGCATGGAAGTCTGGGTGTCTCACAGACAATTCCAAATGAATTGTGAATCACTTCTGAATGGTTATCCGAAGGAGCATTGTTCAAAAACTATTTTAATCAAACCGAAGTTGCATTCTGCCTGATTAAAAGATCTGGAGGGTTTAGTCTTTTGCTTAAGGCTCATTTTCCTGCTGGACTGGAATATATACATGGCAGACTACCATGGCCAGTGTGCATAAACCAATATCAATATCAATATTTTATAGCGGGCTACGACTAAGTTTAAACTAAGTCGTAGTAGCCTTGGGCAAGGCCCCAGAATATTTCTTACCAGTATATATTATATAGGGTAGACCAGTATAGTGTATACCAAGGTTAATTATAGGGACAGGGCTACTTGTTAGGGGTCCCCTGGGCATTTTATGGTGTCTCCAGGACCCAGTTTTGATTGGGGGTATTTTATTTCAATTTTTATTCAACTCGCCTCCTGGAAAGAGGTGAGTAACAGGATGGTAGCTCGATGTCAAAGTCCAACTCGCCTCCCAGTTCAAACCTCCTTCAGGTTTAAGTGAATAGCAACAGTATGTATAACATTTTGTGATTTTTTTTTCCCCCATGCTTTGCGCCTCTATCGTCTGTTTTTATTTATTGTACATTTTCCTGGTTGCGGTAATATAGTGCAATAATATTTCCGGTTTAAAGTTTTTTATTTTGATTTTGTGCAGTACTTAACTTAAAAATATACATCTTGTAATTTTTCTCCTGGGGACTGATACAGCCCACCATGACATCAGTAGCTCAAGTGAAAAATGGGAGTCCCCAGCATGCCCAGTTAGTAGTCTCCTGTAGAGATACATGTTGAAGATTATGGCAAAAAAACCCGGAAGGAATTGCGATAAACTGAACCTCCCTTTAAGTCTAATCAACTGGATATGTTTGGAGACGGGTTACTTCTGTAATCAGATATGTTCCTTTATTAAATAATCACTACCCTATGTTTGGTTTCCTCCTACTTTCTTTACCTCTCCTACCTGCTTAAGTGGAGCATGCTATTTGAGGTACTCATTACTGAAAACAAGTTGAAATATTTTTGGATATATTACACATGCTGAGATTCCAAGTGCCTAGGCTCTCCAATGTGTGAGTGAAATTCTATGGGTGGGTAATTTTGCCCTGCACCTATATACTTGTCAAACCAGTCTAAACTATGTATTATTGTATTTTTGGTTTTCATGTATGGGCATCTGATTTATTCCTATAAGATAAGTTAATTTATATTATACATTTGTTTAAAAAAAAATTCTATTATACCAGGAGTCTGGCAGAACCTACCTAGCAGATAAATAATATAATACCCTGTGCAACACATATGGGTTAGATAATCTATCTGACCTGGGGTTTAGGAATCAAAACCAACCATGATGTGGTCCAGGTAGTTATTTATGCAGGTATGTAATGCAACATTTAATGTCTGTTTTTACCAGGTGGGTGGAACTATGTACAATACAGGAAGGCATGTATCTCTAAGACTGGACAAAGAGCACTTAGTAAATGTATCCGGTGGACCTCTAACATATAGCCATCGCTTAGAAGAAATCAGGTTACATTTTGGGAGTGAGGATGGGCAAGGATCGGAGCATCTTCTTAATGGACAAGCATTTTCTGGCGAGGTAGGATAACACTTTTATCAATAATCTAATTCTTTAGTTTGGTGGTTTGCAAGAGGTTGATCATCCTTGCATGTCTTAAATACATTGTGATAATAAACATAAAAGGAACAGTCTAGTCACCCTTTTACTTTTGGTGCAAGTTGTAGGCACCACAGGGTAGACTATGCTGTCACTTTTCTTTTTTTGGTTCTTTTTATTTCTGTAAAAACTATATTATACTTACATTTGTAAGCGCACCACTCAGTGTCCATCCTAGGTTCTGCAACGGTACTGCACTGGGCTTGCGAAAGCGCAGTTCATGATTTACCCATCAACCACTGCTCTGGCATGAATGATCTCCCAGGTTCCGCACAATTCCTGTTGAAGATGCGCATTCACGAGCGCTTCCAAGGCAACAGGGACAATGAGAGAGAGAGAGTGAGAGAGATACTTTACACTTTAAAGTTCACATGAATGGGAATGAATATGATTGGTTGAAGCAGAAAGAAAAATCGTCACACTTTTGGAATGTAAAAGTGGGTGTTCCTGATTGCTTCAAAAGCCTCAGGATCTGCAAACTGCTTTTAAATGTAAATTTTATGCATATTAAAGCACTATTTTGGTACTTTAATATGCATTAAGACTTGAAAAACGCTTTTTGGGCTCCGGACATTCCCTTTAGCGGGTGTCATAGGGTTGTTGTCTATCAAGGTCTTAGTAATAAAACTTTGATTCAGTGACAATGATTATTATATTGAAGCTATATAATAAAATAGTAATTCAGTAAGTTGCAATGCACTTTATTTCTTAAGATAATTACAAATTTTCTGTGATGACTACATTGTACAAATTTCCATTTTTCAACGAAATTACCATCTAAATTTTTTTGGGGTGTGCTCATACTTTTTTGGATTTGTTTGTTTTTCAAATCTACTGTCAGAAAAGCGGGCTGTCTGAAAATGTAGTTATAATTATCAGGTTCATAAAGGCTGGATGAATATGGAACAAACGTAAATGTCAATATGAATAATGATAATAACAATAATGAATGTAAATCTACTTGGGCCATAGTAACAAAATTATGTATATGCTTTGAATATTTAAAGATGTTTCAAACCTTTTTGAAAATATCATAATGTTATCTGAAAATACCAGTCTGTAAATGGCATGGATGTTAGATTGTTTGACCTGTATTGGAGGCTTCTAATTAAAAAGAAAATTGAATGACACATTTTGATTGTCATGTGTATCAAAGACTTTTAATATATTTCTAAGTAAAATAAAGTGTGATTTTGTCACTGATGGAGTTATTCTCTTTAGAGAAGATAACTGTACTTTCAAATAAATTACTTAATAGAATTATATGGAAGAGACAACCCAGATGACCCAGTTAGTCTTACATTTCCTAACTCCCTTTTTAGGCTGAGATATATTGTCAAGAGTACCTTGCAAACTTAATAAAACAAGGAAATCTGATTCCAGGTATAAACAGGTGGGGGGAACTGAAAAGATCCTAATATTGAAACAACCCAGTCTCCATGTATTTACTTAGTTCATTAATGTTCTTTTAACTGCTGAAAAAAAAACTATGTACAAAGAAAGGAGACAATTTCAAATTGGACTCATCGGTTGTCCCAGTAATTGGCTTTGCAATGACCTTTTTATTAGTGTCTTTCATTCTTAATGGATTTAATTTTCTTTGACAATAGGTGTGACCCCCTGCTTTTATAAAACTCTACCACTTCAACTATTTTATTGTCAATTTTTTATCTCCGGTTACGAAGAACTTGGCCTCTTTAGACCAGCTTCTTTGACCCCAGCCTTTTACTTTCTAAACAAAATGTATGTGGAGCTGCCACGTGGTTGGGCAGTTCTAGCATCTAGCTAGACTTACTTGCCCTTTGTGGAAAACTTAAAAAAGCAATGCTCAACCTAGGCAACCTGTACCACGCCAATGCTTTTTTACTACATGTCATGCATATCCTGCCATTGAATGTATTCCAACAACTCTTGGAAACAGTAGAGTACCATAAAAACAACTAATGACATGAAACACCTTTATATGTGAACATGCCAAACAGAACTGTGTCTAGCAATGAGGTGTGGGGGAGGGCATCCCTAGTTTGCTTTTGCTTACATTTATGTCTAAGATTTAGAAAAGTATCCCTTAAATTTACTGTAGTTTGATTGGCAGCAATGTTCGATTATACAGTGAATATTTGTAAAATGTGGCCAAGTAAAGATCACTGATTACCAGAAATAGCTCCATATCTCAAGATGACTATGACACACACATGCTGACAAATAATATATCTTTTAAAAGAAATATGCTTTCATCCATGACTAATGTGCATGTGGGGAAAAATGTTACATTCAAGGTAAAACTGCTACCAAAGATTGCCTAATGTATGTTATGTGTTGTGCCAAATTGCTATGTTACAAATCAAAATGACATATTACCTCTGAAAGAAACAATAAAACCATCCTTGAAAAGGATCATACATAATTCAGAGATTGTCAAGTGCTAGGGTGATTTTTTTTCCACATAGTTTTTCATGTTTTGGAGAAAAACATGTCAATTAATCAAAATATTATATATCTCGCCAGGAGAAACAAAAATTCCATTTAAAACAAAAATTCCATTTAAAGGGACACTTTTAGAAATAATTGAGAACCTTATTTATCGTTGAGCATAGATTAAAGTGTGATACAATGTTATATCACTACAGCAATCATTTACAACATTAAAACTTGCATTTGGTTTTGATTACAAATTGCTTGTTTTTAGGTCCCTCAATCAAATCAAATCAGACACATCTTGTCAAGAAGCATTAAATATTGTAATTGAACCCCGAAAGATAATCAACTTGCCTTACACATCTGCGTAAAGTTAGATCGCAAGTCACATGGTTAGGTAGGCCGTATTTAGAAAGCTATAATATAATTTAAAATAAACTTGAGTATGCTTGGTATATTCAATCTGAGTTCAATTCAACTATGTAAATGTCAGCAGCCTTTCACTGGCACCAAAGAACATTGGCACCACATTAAAAGAATCATCTGTATATGACATGGTCAGATTTAAAGGTGCTCCTTAGGCAGTCAGCTCACACCTTGTTACTTGATGGACTCTCCATGATTTCAATTCAGTTACCAAATCAGTTGTAATTACAGTGTTGAGATATATATATTTTTTTTTTAAGCATGATGGATTTAATTGCTAAAAGTATAGTAGATACAAGATAAATCGTAACATTTTAATAAATTAAATATGGCTACGGCTAAGGATCCATTAAGAGCGTGTAGGCACGGCTTGATATATATGTCCATCATCATTGGTAATCATAATGAACTTGTGATGGCATGAAACCATGCACAATTGCAACTGCTGGCAACCAGGTATGCCTGAGGACTTGCCTGGGGGCATGCTTATAAAGGGGCCTACCAATGGTACTTGGCAATGTTTAGTGTTGTGAATGAAAATTGTTAACACAAGAAAACACTACTTCACATCGATTGATGTGTTGTCAATTGAAAAAGGCAGTTGAAACTGATTAAATCACAGTAATAATAACGTATGCCACCTCTTTCCACATTAGCAGCAACATTTCACTCAGACCTCACTCAGACCTCACTAAGATCCCACAATCCAATACATAAACAAATACAAAGGCACAGCACTCTGTGTCGATGTGGTGTTTATTGCTGACCTGGCATTGTGCCTTTGTATGAATAAATGTAACAAACATGTTTTTATTATTACATGCACTTTTTTAATGAAATGATATATAAATATTAGGAAATACATGTCTGTAACAATATTCATGAATGTGGTTTTTCAACTGTAAATTTGATTTAGTTTCAATAATCACAAAATACACATATGCATAGCAAATGTTTCCAAAATAATAATGAACTATGTAAACAATATTTAACAGACACTTCTAAAAACATTTCAGTGGAAAAAAAACCCAATAAACTCCAACACATGCAACACATCTATAGTTCCAGTATCACACTAACACCCACAATCAGGGCCGTCATCAGACATTTTGTGCATATGTAAATAAATATGCATATATCACATATAATATATAATACAACTATATATTGCATATAATAAAGATAGTAAAAGAAAAATCAACACATGGATCCCATATGGCAAATAGTAATCCGAATAAAAGTTAGGAAATTCCCACGTATATATATATATACAGTCACATATATTATTTTTCACACCGACTTTACAGTTCTTGTTAAATAACAACAATGTCAGCTATAGGGTGGCATCACCAGTTATTACACGTCAACAGCTGTTAGGTTATATGTACCCTCCCGCCACATGTCACGTATATCACATTACCATTTCATGTCCACATTGTGGATGCTAACATTGATGGAAATGGTAAGTTTACATACTGAGTGCATTAGGCAGCAGTGCATATACAATAGGCGAATTCTCTGCAATTCCGCCATCTTCTCTGAATTGGTACATATTTTACTTAAAGACTAGTATGCTAAATGAGAAAGAGAGAAATTATAGTTAAACACACAAATAACAAAAATATCGCAAAGAAAGCTCTTGTCATGAAGGGGTTAAAATGACAATATTATTGTTTCATGCAAAAATCTCTATAACGTGTCTATGTGCTGTTCTCTTCTAGGTTCAACTAATTCATTATAATCATGAATTGTACACTAATGTTACAGAAGCAGCCAAAAGTCCTAATGGAATAGTGGTCATTTCAATATTTATAAAAGTAAGTCAATATTTTTGTATGATTTGTGTTTCATTGCATTACACAATGATTGGATTTGAACTGAAGAATAGCAGTTTGTATATATTCACCTTGCTTACTTCTTACTTGGCCTGGATAATTCAGGATCTCTGAATATCTCTGAATAGTGTTCTACTACATTATTGGGTCTACTCAATATAGCCCAACCTGGGCCAAAATCTGCAATTTTCTTCGATTTTTTTATACCAATTTTAAGCCATATTTGGTTCCAGATTTCGGCTATGCAAATCCTATGGATTTGAAAAAAATAAAACAGAGTGATGCACAAGTGTATTGCACACTATTACATGCATATGTGCATGAGAGACCTATTATCTGCACATTCCTTTCTTCGTGAATGGCAGCAGACCGGATATTTAAGAGAAGATGGGAAGAGCAGGATGTCGCAATACATAAATATTTGCAGCATCTGGGTTCACCGGTGTCTGGAACTCTGCATTATGTCACTTGGGCTCCAGGAAGCACTTTAATTGTCCGCCATCATGGAGCATCGCTTTTTATTACCATGTAAGATACTTACGTTTTCTTTTGTAATAAATTAGTTTATTTATCGAATTTCCTGCTCCCCCTGTTTTTTATTGCCAATCTCACTTTGGCTGTGAGTGATTACAGCAGGAACCTGTACAGATCCATATTGTGCCGTTGGAAGCAGAGGCGTCACTAGGGTTAGTGTCACCCGGTGCGGTAACACATGGTGTCACCCCCCTGGATTTCCTCCAGTACCATGCCAAATAGATTCCTTAGTAATTTCATTCATTAATATGCCAGTATTATTTTGCTGTTAATAAGCCACAGCCTATTTGCCCAATAATATGGCAATATTATTTTGCCGTTAATAAGCCACAGCCAAGTTGCCTAATACTATGCCAGTATTATTTTTCCATTCAATATGCCATAGCCAATTTGCCCAATAATATGTCAGTATTATTTTGCTATTTAATATTCCACAGCAAGTTTGCCCAATTATATGCCAGTATTTTGTCATTAATAAGCCACAGCCAATTTGCCCAATAATATGCCAGTAATTTTTTGCCATAAATAGGCCACAGTCAATTTGCCCAATAATATTATTTTGCCATTTAATATATGCTAGTATTTTGCCATTAAATATATGCCAGTACTTTACCATTTAATATATGCCAGTATTGTGCCATTAACTATGTGCCAGTATTTTGCCATAAAATATATGCCAATATTTTGCCATTTAATATATGCCAGTATTTTGCCATTAAATAAATGCCAGCATTTTGCCATTTAATATATGCCAGTATTTTGCCATTAAATAAAAGCCATCATTTTGCCATTTAATATATGCCAATATTTTGCCATTAACTATGTGCCAGTATTTTGCCATAAAATATATGCCAATATTTTGCCATTTAATATATGCCAGTATTTTGCCATTAAATATATGCCAGCATTTTGCCATTTAATATATGCCAGTATTTTGCCATTAAATAAAAGCCATCATTTTGCCATTTAATATATGCCAATATTTTGCCATTAAATATATGCCAGCATTTTGCCATTCAATATGCCAGCATTTTGCCATTAGTATGCCAGTGTTATTGTGCTCGTTATATGCCACCCTCCTCCCCCCTTCCCGAGTACTCACCTCCTGGCTGCTCAGTGTCCCTGGTCGTCTCCTCCGTGCAGTCTTTCCTCCTGCACGAGGAGGAAAACACAGTGACGGATATGACGTAAGGTCAAATGCGTTGTGAATGATTTTTTTTTCTTTTTTTTTTCCGGCAACCTGGTGGGGCTACTATAAGAATGAAAAAAAAAGTCCAGCAGTGTTATGCATGGGGGTGTCACCCGGTGCTGTCCTCACCCCCCGCGGGGTGCCACTGATTGGAAGTTTGTTTCTCCCTTGTGGGTCTCCTTATACCTTCATTGGTGAGCAGCCACTCTGCTCAAACACATGTGAGTGCCAGGTATCGGCACTGGTTTCTCACAATATACATTTTCTTACAATACTTAGCTGTTTATGTCCTTTGTTTGTTTTTCATGGTTTATATTTACTATATAATATATTTATAGCATAATAGTATTATCGAATCACTTTTCATTTGCCCTACCCAGTATGGCCCTAAAGCCCATAAAAAGAAACAAAAAAAAATGTACTGAAAGGGGCAACGATTTAAAAGTAATATCCTGAAGTATTACTTTACTGAGAGGGTAGTGGTTGTATGGAATAACCTTCCAGTGGAAGTGGTAGAGGTAAACACAGTCAAGGATTTTAAGCATGAGTGGGATAGGCACAAGGCTATCTTAGATATAAGTTAGGCAACTGGGGACTAATAAAAGTATTTAGAAACTTGGGCAGACTAGATAGACCTAAAGGTTCTTATCTGCCGACACATTCTATGTTTCTAAATCAGCCAAATTTTTATTTTTATGTTTGAAAGAATAAAAAAATGCTTAAAACATATTTTTTTAACTGTTCCCCCTGGGGTCATCGTGGTCCCCATTTATTAAAAATGTATTTTGTGGCCCTGAAATAATCATGAAGGGCCAGGGCAAGTGGCCCTGAATTCCCGCTATTATAACCAGGGAGTTGGGAGCTGAGCAAATGTTCTCCGCACAAATATTATATACATGGGGGACCAGGGCATGGGGCTTTGGAACCCCACCTGCTGCAGGGGTGGACAAATCTCAGAAGCTAAGCAGAGCCAGGCCTGGTCAGTACCAGTGTGGGAGACTGATTGGGAACCCCAGGTGCTGCAGAGAGCACTAATCACCTTTTAAAAAATCCACACCTTGGGTTCCCTGCAAAAAAACACCAGAATCAAATCCTTGCCTGCTAGAGTGGGGATTTAATTTGAGTTGAAAGATCAGATTGGCTGACTCTATCATGCCAATTCGGAAGCTGTTTCTTGGATAGCCCTAATTTGTGGGCTATTTGGATCGCCAAAGTGGTCTGAAATTCTGATCTCTGATTTGGGTGCAGAAAATTGGGTAGACCCTTGTATCTGGGAGCAGGTAAAAACTATTTAAACTACATAAGAAAATGTGAATTTTATTTATTGTTTTTCTAGCTAGTAATATATCCATCTGTTCTCATGGAAGTGTATTGTTTAACCCTGTCAGTGTCAGCGCAGGGTACCAGAAATACTTCTCATTGTCACTGAAATGTTTTAACTGCTGTGGGTTAATCTTTGTTTTTTTTTTCTTTAGGTAACTGATTCATCCAATCCCTTTCTAAACCGAATGCTTAGTAGGGATCCGATAACAAGAATAACATTTAAAAGTAAGGATGTATAATGTAAATGGAACTTGATTTGCATATTTGGGAATGCACATGATTTGCCCCAGAACCTCTAGAAATCACATGATTGATTATGCTCAAGAGCTGCATCTCAGCAGCTTAGTGTCTCCCACTGATCATCTCCACTCATAAGTCTATTTCTCCATCCGTTGTAACTGCAGTCTGCCCACTTTGTGACAAAGGTCATCCATATTTTTTTGTGTGTCAAAGAAACACATATGATTGTCCTTAGCAGAATGACATACTAAAGATACAAATTCAGGGCCCAGTCACAATGATAATTATTATGACCAAATATTTATTAAAATATTATTTTACTATATACTGAAAGCAGAAAGTATTCTCTTCAATAACATCTAAGTTATGATTTATCAGGGCCCCTTGACTGACTGACTGCTGCTTCTTTTTTACTTTTGTCCCCTTTTATCACTCTTGTCTATAAGGAGTGTATTTTTCATACGTGCTTTAGAAATGCGTGGTTTTCATTGTTTTGAACATTTAAATAATGAGGCCATGCTATAGGGCTGGTGTAATGATGCAATGTGTAAACACAATAGCTTTATGAATGTGAATGAGGATCACTCTCAATTAATAACAAATGAAGACCAATGAAGTGTTGGTGTTCAAATTAGCCCTTGTCCTTCTTGGTCAACTTAATTTTTATTTTATAGATTTAAATCATTTCTAGATTTTGTTTGTGTGTTGATTAGAAATGAAAAACACATTATAACACCTACTACTGATGTGTGTGGGAAAGTAATGATATCTCTATTATACATTTTTGCTTGAAATTAATATATTTATTTTAGTTCTTGCATTGCCACTGCCTGGGAACATTAAGATGGGAGGGAGAGGGGATTTCACTCCTGATACATGTTTTGCCACTGATACCAGCGGCTTAGTAACAATACAAGTTATAATATTTAGTTAAAACAACTTCTGTAGTCAACTGTACTATAAAAAGCAAATTATACTAAGTTATGTGATACTTTTTTCCATGATGTAGTATGTTGGTATTAGTGGTCAGTGCATTCTAAAAAATGTATTTTCACAATAGTGTTTGTTTACTTAACATGTTTTTTTATAATATGTCCTCAGATGACGCATATTTACTACAGGGGTTAAATATTGAAGAGCTTTATCCTGAGACCTCTAGTTTCATTACTTATGATGGGTCCATGACTATACCACCTTGTTATGAAACAGCAAGTTGGATCATCATGAACAAACCCATCTATATTACAAGAATGCAGGTAACTAAGCCTTTCAAATAAATACAATTATGGATATTTTGTTGTGTTCCACATTTTGGGAGATGTAGAATTAGAAACATACACTCTAGAAGACATATAGAAGACAAATATGATACACTGCGCCTGTATGTGATAGAACCAGCACCAAAAACACTCAGTAGTGTTACACTACTAGAACAAAGTTCAAATATTAAAAAAGAGAATCTGTGTGCTTATTCCAACAAAAACATAAAACAAAATAAAGTGTAGCATGTCAAAACAAAAGTGCATGTGCAAATGGATCCACTCACATGTACCTGAGCAGTAACCTTCTCAGTTATATAAGTGTCCGGGAGCCCTACAATCTGATTATTTCCCTTTGTCCTGTTTTTTTTAAGCAGCAAATCTGTGATTTCATATAAACAACCTTACCAATTAGTAAATGAAGACTATTAACTGCATTGTAGCATGAGAAAAAGGCCAGCCTTTCAATAGCAAAAACATGCTCACACCCATCAAAGTGTAGGTTCTCCCACAGGCTTTGTTTAGCAATCAAATTCAGTAAAATATGTGTTTGCATCCTAAATTATTGATATAAACTAGTTCATTGGCGTGTTTTATTTCTTGGTGATGTGTATTTTTACATACATTTACACGATTTAATGCTTTAAAGCACTGTTCTCTGGTTGCTTCCATCAATTGAAAGTAAACAGACAATCACCCTCCCTGCAGTTTCTTGAATTCTTAAATTATTTATTGGTTAATTTTCCCACAGATTTGTTTAAACCATGCTTTGTTTGTTTGCTGTTCTTTCTGTTTTGTTATTGTTTTTTTTATAATGGTTCACTAAACCCATTAGTAATGAGGCACACAGTCTACAAAATGTAATGGCATATAATGATACTCTGTAGAAATGTAATCTATCTATAAGAACAGCAGCAAAACAAGTCTTTAGTTGCACTGTAAAGATTGTGTTCCCAAAAATAGCTTTCTAACCTTTTGCGTTCTACAGGAACACTAATTTAAAGTCCATGGTCTATAAGCAGTTTCTCTCTGTCAAGGACTGATTTGGTGTCATTTTGTCCCATTTATTTTTAAGTATCTTGTTTGCTGTATCTTGTTTGAAAGTATCTCTTTCCCTAATGCACAACTTTTCATTTGGTCTTTTATTAAACCTCACCTACCTGCCAATATCTCCACATCTTGCCAAAGTCTAAAGGAATTATATCTTGCTTTGTCTTAAATGCTTTTAAAGATGCACTGATCTTTCCCTCCCTGTCTGAAGATCTTTAAGGGTACATGATTATACTAGAAGAATAAATGCCAATATTTTGCCCTCTAACATGGTGTACTTGTTTTGTTTACTTTTTAACTTTGATACACACCATAAAACGCCTGACATTTATTTACAATATTTTTACAATATTTCTTAAATGAGATTACATGGATGTTCCCATCTTGTAGGCATCATATGTGACAGTAGTTGTGATGCCTATTTATAAAGGCATGTTAGAGTTATGAGTGTCTTTTAAATGTTTTTTTTTTCACAATTTACAAGCAAAGTTACATAAAAAAAATATATACTTATATCTAACTTGCAATAATAGTAGATCAAGCTATAGTTTTAGCAAAGAGGAATCAGACAGCAGTGTTATGATTAGCTAAAAACAAATCAGTATTTTCAGAGATCACCATTCTGACAAAAAAAAAAAAAAAAATAATTAATCAAACTGCATATTTTGTAACCATGTGTTCCCTTACTTCTGTGGTGTTTTGTTGCTGATGACTTAATGGTCAGTGTTATTTACACACAGTTTAGATTGAGAAATGGTCAGATTGCTTACTTGTCTAGGTCACCACATCAGTGATTTTACCTGGTGATGGAGAAAGAAAGCAAATCAATGCTGCATTAGCATGCAATTTAATAGACAGCATGTATGAATGTGCTACTAGTGCCTCCTTTGTGGTGGCAGGGTTCTGCCATAGACTAGCTGACATTTTTCTTGGACGAATCAAGTTCTGAAAAAATTAAGACAGATTATATTTTTAACTTCGGAACGCAGTGCTGATGGAGCAACTTTAATTTCGTCTCCCAACATTGATCGGTGATCACAGGTATGACAGGGATATTTTGCCTAGTGAGGGCATCCAATAACACACAGTAAGTTAGCTTGTTTGTTTAGACAACTTAGACAGTTTCAGTCTGTATTTATATGCTCTCTTTCTTGGTACAGAAACTATTAATTGATTTCTGCAACCTTATATCTTTATTATCATCATTCAGTTAGGATCACAGACAAGGCATGAATAAGGCTGTCTATCGGTACTAATACATTAAAAGCCTGCTAGTCGCTCCTATTAGATCTTTGACTAAAAAGGATTGTAACTTAATCCGTTTTCAACCCCATTTTATGGAAGAGCTATACCCTTCATTTCTCATAATACTTGCAGAATTGTCTGTATGTTTTAGCTGCATATGCAAAGCTTGATAAGATTTATTGTGGTCATTCAATGCCATGTTGTCAAATTTCAATTACAAATATACTACCTAAATAAGCTGGCTCCCCTAAGATTATGTCTCTCTTAGTATCTGTATATACTGCCTTCTTGTAGCAGCCAACTACTTGTGCACATGCTTATACTTGGCATGTACCCAAACAGTGACTTGCTGGATGTATTGTTGCTGGAAGTGGACAGCTAATATATAACTTGAAATCTGAAACATTCATAAACTCACCATATAAGCAGTGAACACTAGAGGTCCATTAAATTATATTAAAAATGATAATATGTTGAATTAACTTCCTAAAGTCTTACACCTGTTAGTGCCTTTTCTTCATTAATTATGGTGCAAAAACTCTACATATTTAAACTAGGACCAGAGCATTAAAGTTGTGTTTAGTGTTATTTTCTTTTGCACCAATTGCTTCACACAAATATGAACATGGTATTTATTCTTTGTATTTAATCATTTTTATCAATACTAATAAAAGTTAGATTTTACAAGTATTTTGAGACGTTACACTCTTGTTGAGGTCTCATCCCCTTACAAATGGTAATTTTGATGAGGCTCAGACACATTTTTATTTGGCATTAAAAGTTGGACATATCCCTGGTAAAATACCTGGGGAATGAAATGATATACCAAATTTGGCTATCAACAGGCAGTTCTGGAGAACCTTAATGGAGAGCAGATCTCTGTTGCCTCATAATTAATTGAAGCGGAGTGTACCGGGGAATAGCCATGGGTACTATGTACTACTGGCCCCTAATACAGAACTTCCACTGTTCAGGCACTGGAAATGCTCAAGAAATAAAATCTGAAATTATTTGTTTTCTGTTATTTTGAGCATACTGTTAATTTTTAACAATATCCAATATCTAAAATGTCAAATCTAATGAGAAGGTAGAAATTGAAAACATATACTACCATTCAGTTTGGGTTCACTTACAAATGGATCTATATTTAATGGAATATCTACATTAGTGTAGAGAGACCCATTATCAGAAACCATCACTCCTATGATCCAATGGCACATTGTGTTAACTAATACAAGTGAATGCCTTGACTACATTTCCTATTCATTTTGCAATTCATTTGATGTGGAAAATAGTGACCCCAAACTTTTGAACGATAGTGTATAATTTCATAAAAGAACAAATGTAGTTGAAAAGAGATAGAAAAAGGTGATACTTCAGTTACTGCCCATCAAAGAATGGAAGGAACTTGTAATATACAGAAACCACACAATCTATCACTCAATAAAACAGATAAGAACAGTCAAAATTACTGTCAGGCGTTTGTGACCTTGGACAGCTCCCCATATATTTTGTACATGAACTTCAAAGTGTGCAACAAATCCTTTTTCCTTTCTACACAGCAGATAATATAAAAATAATGTCATCATTTTTCTCCACCAGCATATTGTCATCAAAGAGAAAGATGACCAGATGTCCCCTTTATTACTGGAGATCTACTGAAAATACATACTGCAAGCTAACCAATGACCCCTGAAACATATAAAGGATTTTTTTTTTACAGTACAAAGAAACATTTGGGGCTTTATTCATGAAAAAGGGAATTGCAGGGGAGTGACTAGGGAATTTTAAACTTAAGGCCAAAGTAGCCCAGTTGGAAAAAATCTCCAATTCTACTGAATTGTATAATAATTCCAACTGGGCTACTTTGGCCTTAAGTTTCCAATCTCATATAAATCACTCCCACACAAAAGCTAACCAGTACCAATGTCATCTGTAGCAGTGGAGGCAGCAACAGCTGGTGAAGCAGGAGCTTGTGAGGCAGCGAGGACAGGTGGTGGAGCTGGTGAGGTTGTGAGGACTAGTGGTGGAGCTGGTGAGGACAGGTGGTGAAGCTGGTGAGCTAGATGAGGTACTACATTGAGGAGACTGTATTGGGGGGGGGGGGGGGTGGCAAGTGTCTTGGAGACAGTCCAGATGGCCTGCAGGCCAAGGGATCCACATGGCAGAATGCTATGTAAAGTAAATTTACACACTATTTGTGTGCCCTGACTTTTTGTAAGTGTACCCATATTGTGTGTTTTATATATTTTATGGATACTACGCCATTGGCTGATATACTTGTTTTCTAGAAGTTATTAAAGAAGAATTTTGCACAGCCTTCTATGAGTAAAGACCAACCTTTTATATTGATGTGCAATTTTAATGAAGACATTTTGAGTGTTCTCAGTATCACCATACCATTCACTAGTCCTGCTGTATTACGCTATATTTTATTTTCTGTCTCTTACATGTATCTGTGCTTCCATTGTGTCTACATTGTATATTACGAGTACCAGAGGAGTGCTCTTCTGGGAAACTACGGTCTTGTGGGGGAGTATTTTTTGTTATTACTTGCACGTGGAGTGTGATAGCACTTTGTGCTTTTATGTGTGTAAATTAAAATCTTGATTGAAATTTGATTTCATGCCATAGTACTATCTGGTGATTCTAAGAAAAGTTGCACTTAGTCCCTGGCTCCTGCCTAGTATGTCATAGGTAACCAAGCCAATCTAATAAGCTGCAATGCAGTTGTCATAGATGGATGCGGCAATTGTCACAGTGAAAGTATTAAGAGGGCCTTCATGGTCTCTCTTGATTGATGCGCATGCACATGTGCTAGCCAATGCACAAGTGGTGCCCTTCATTACATCCTTGATGGATAAGGCAGTGAGAACATAAGAGATCTGTGCAATGTTTCCATGTAAAACAATTCATGTAAATCATTGATCTGCCTAGCAAATACCAGCAATAGAAATGTTAGCTATGCTTTAATTTTAATGTCTGTCCTTATTCATGTGTAGCACCTTATTTTTCATGTCATATTTTCACCTTTGTGCACATAATCTTGTTTAAAATGCTGCAATGTTATTTTTCCTGAAGATGAGATATGAACGGATGTCTTCTGGATATCATTGTGATATATGCTAGGAGGAATTCTATGTATTTCTATGTAACTTATGAATAGTTCAAATCTATTTGAACATTCCCAATCCCTTCAAGCAATTTATTATAACACCAGAGTGAATATTCTCCCTTTGAAAATCCTGACAAGCTATTAAAACTGAAATTCTGATCTCATTCTGTAACAGGAATGTTATCTTGGTGATCACCGTCCCGAAAGGGAACATTTGATTAAAAATGGATGTTTACAATAAATACATGCAAAATGCACTAAACAGCTATGGGGGGATAACTATCGGCAGCTACACACAGGATGTTTACAGAGGTTGCAGAGGTTTAGTATCTGGTTTATGATTTTTTGTAAACAATCCCTTGTTTAGACATATGCAAAAATATCCATTGAGCATCAGGGGCATAATCTCAGAAGACACCACATTTATATATGATTGAGGGTCTAATCACAATCTGTCCTCTTCATCATCTGTCTAGATCATCATAAAATATGACATTAATAAAAGTAATATTAATTATTAAATGTAGACATCTGTATGGTGTTTTTGTTTTTCAGAATAATTAAACAGTAGCTCCTCATAATTTTTCTTCCAGCTGCCATTCCCCCCCCTCCCCCCTATCTTAGTCAGCTTAGGTCAGATCTCACTGAAGGGAAAGGGAATGTGCCGTCCTGTCACTAATACTGTTCACAGGGTGTTTACAGTGAAGTTTGTTAATGCAGAATTAAAGTTTGCCACCCTCTCCCTTCGGTCATATCATACCTAAGCCAAAGGGATGGGTGAAGGAAAGGGCGGTTTTGTTCCCATGCAGGTGTTGTTGCAAAATATGTAAGCAGGAGGCGTGGCCAGTGATCAGTGCGAGAGGACATGCAGCCCTTCGGCTCCTGCTCTGCACTACCTTATAAGGGAGAATATACTGCATGTTCGCCTCCTTTTAATATGGGGACACACCATAAAAACTGCAATACATAATGCCTCTAATGAGACAAAAAAAAACACCATGCATCCTTAAAAGGTGTTTTTGTATAAGCCTTTTGGAGAATAAGAGGAGGAAGAAAAAATTACGTCACCATCGAGTCCACCAACTGAGCAAAACATTGAGATTGATGGATCAGAAGACAATGATACTCCAGGCCCAGAGATCACCAAAGAAAAAACAGGCACCCCCACCAGGGACGACTTCAAGGCGCTGGCCACTCAAGTCCAATCTGACATGCATCTTTATCTAACGAAATTAGGTCCTAATTAAGGAAGACATGGCAGAAATAAGAGCCGATGGGCGCCAGCTAGGTCAAAGTCTATTGCTTTAAGATGATTAGCTGGGGCTCCAAGAGTCTCTGTCCAACATGGAAAACTGATTGCAACAACAGGCAGATCTTACCTCTCAATTAATGCTCCAGGTCATGGACCTGAACAACAGAGGGAGACATAACAACCTGCACATCCAGAGAATTGCTGAAAGTCCAGATGATTAAAAATTACCACACCTTGCTGGCTGATGTATTCCATTCTGTATTGCATAAAAATCATCTGGGTGAAGTGGAATTAGATCGGGTCCACATAGATCTTAGGCCTAAATTCCTCCCCAAAACCACGCCTCAATATATTATTTGTTGTGTACACCACTACCAACATAAAGAACTGATCTTAGCAACAGCGAGGAAACAGAGGAACTTATCCCTTTCCTTATTTTACAGCATATTTCTTTGCTCACCCTCTAAGCAAGGAAACTCCTGAAACCTCCAAAAGAATGCGCTGTGTAGGGCTGGGATCTAATTCAGTTGGGGCGACCCTCTAAGAATCAGTTTCCACAAAGAGAACTGTAAGTCCTTGGTACAAGCCCCCGAGAATGTGAATCGCTTCTGCAAGAACCTTGGTATGCCAACCGTCCCTGTCCCTGACTGGATGGGGCTAGAAGGATTGAAAAGTCTTACCTCGCCACTGCATAAGCAACCTTAGCTCCCGAGACTCCAGTGAAAGAAAGAATCAAAATGCCTTAAAGAGTGAGTCAACTTGAAAACAGTGAGGTGGCCACTCATTATGCCCCTTACCTGAATGTTGAACTGTCTGATCAAGTTCGAGTTTACATTGTTATCCACTTCCTTAAGTGACACTTTTTAATTTATAGTGGGGCATGATGATCACTAATTATTGCCTAAATGTCCAAACCAAACTGGTGAGACTTCTATACACACTTGATCCTTGTAACAGGAGGGCATGAAGAAAAGGCACCTATTTTTCGTCTGAAACATCTCCTTAGTTATGGAGTGCGAAGTTGTCACAGACCAAGCAGTATTGCAGTCCATTAACCATCGTTGTCTGACGCCGACAGAACTTTACTTCACTTAATCGGCAAACTACCCATATTTGTATCTGCCTGTGCGTTCTTACACAGTAAGCAGAGAGTTGGGGATTCCTGTATTGTCTCCCTGTGATTCTCCTGGAGAAGAGGGACGAAAATACATAGAGAAGATGCAGAAAATGGGGACACTTCATTACCCTCCAGTTTCATGCTCCCTCTACCTTTCACAGTTTATGTGTTTTACAAATGTTGTTGATGATTTCAGAAAAGTTTACTAGATGTCAATTAAACCTAATGTTTATTGAGAAGAGCTGCACATTTTACTATATGGTCCCTATTTAATTCTCATCCACCCTTCCACAAACATTATCATTAATAAATCTACATTTTGTCTTTTTATATCCCCTGACAGACTACTAAGACCCTGTAGCTGTATAATTAAATTTGTAAGTATTTAACTCTTTGATGCCATATCCATTAATACATTAGCTTACGTGTTTTATGAAGTTTCCTGGCAATGTTTGAAATGTCCACTAGATGGAGCTCACCTCTTACTTTGAATGTGAATGACTTCCTAATCCATTTTGTAGTTCTCTATAGTAGCACTTATGCCTGTTTTTCTTTTTTTCTGCACCCCTCTCCGATTGAAGGCTGACATATTCTACCCCGTATGCCAAATGCCCTGTTGTATATAAAGTTAAGAGGTTGATGCCTAATTTTTTTTACATCTCCCTCTGACCGTGGCATTTTTGGCTCCTTGTTCAGACTTGTCACTGAATTGACCTGAATAGTGCTATGTAAAATTGTTTGTTGTATTAAGGTTGTTTCCCTTTGTATTACTGCTCCTGTGTTGACCTGTCCTGGCAAGACAACTTGCTCAGGAATTCAGGGTTTCTTTTTTAATATCTCCCTCGGCAGATGGATTCTGTGTGGTATCTGGACATGTATGGTGCCCTTTTATCCGTCAGCAGGTAGCAATGTTATACTAAATAAGCACCTAACCCATGTCATCCCCCTAGACCTCAAACGTACTCAAATCCCCCCTGTTAAATATTTACTACGGGAGATAATAACTTACAATTGAGGCACTATTCTATTCTATTGAACTCACGCTGTAAATGATCCAGACTCTATAGGGAACTTAATGAGAATCAGTGTTGCACAAGTAAAGTCCCTAGTTTCTCAGACCTCTAATATAATACAGCCTTCTACTACCATCCCCCATTTAACAAAACTAAAGGTGTGGCCATTTATGTATCTTAAGTCCCCATCCTAGAGACTACACATTTTACTCACATCCATAAAAAAAATACACTAGGATTGATTTCTTATTTATCTCACACCAGCATCTAAAATTCATTACACATACCTCCATAGACTCCAAATCCCCTTATAAAACTATTAACATAAAACGTTAGACAACCTATTCAAGAGACAAAACACATGGAGATTGAATGAAATGCTCTTGGAAGATTAAACCCATGCTGTAAAACTGAGATAAAATAAAATTAATATGAACCACACATAAAAAAATAATTGTCCATCTCTCTATTCCTTGAGCTCCCAAATCTTAGATCAGAGCTCTCTACCTTATGGAAAATAAAGATACTTCAGTTCTTGCAGAAATGTAAAATTGTAAACTTTATCCACCACACATACTCATAAGATACACACCATGTTGCTCTCCACTGACAGGGTGAGCTGGCCTTTTTTAAAGACACTCCAAAGACATATCAGACTGGGCAATGCAATGTTTAATTGGATTAATGCCCTGTACCATGTGCCCATGTTCCAAATAAAGGTAAACGGAATCCTGTCTGACCCGCTCACCCTGTCAAATGGTTGTTTACTCTCCGCCTTGTTGTTTAACCTGGTGCTAGAACCCCTTATAAATGCCTTTAGAGCCAACCCTTCCATTCATTGTCTTGAAATCGCCCTACATCATCAGTTGGTGGCAGCATTTGCAGATTTGGTGGCAGATTTCTGCAGAAAAACATTGAAACAAGCATATTTCTGAACTCGGGACAAAGTTTAAAAACTTTTTAGATGGGGTGGTTTTGTAATAAATTATAAGATATGATGAGATGAACATAATGGTATCTGATAAAAGACCTTCTTATGACGATAAAAACAATATATAATGTGTGGGTACATTATGTGAGAAAATTACAGCTAAACACAAACACCCTAGAAATGTCAAAGCAGCCTTTATCACCAAAGGAAAGATGAGGTCAAAAGGTCACGTCACTAAGGGGTTAAGTGTGCTCTAACATTTTTTGTTTTGTTTGTTTACTGATAAACAGTTAAAGGAGTAGTACCATGTTTTCTGAAACAATTTATTTACAGCTTGTGGGAATTTCATTTAGCTAATGATTAGGTGCCTTGCACAAAGCATGTCACGCATGGGCAATTACTGCTACCTGTCATATATACTCATTGGGAGCACTATGTGTTGCTTTTAACTTTTGGAAATAAAGCATTTATGTTTTACCGCATACCTTATGTGTCCTGTTGCAGCCTTATGTCTAGATACCTGTAGTACTGTGTTAGCCATGGAAAAACAGGAAACAAGTAGGGTTAAAATTATCCCATTTATTGGTTAGCTGAGAGTTTGATTTCAAGTTGCAAGGCATACATGAGGCTAAAACAAAATTCCTAAAAACATAGTTAATATTTTTTAAAAAGGCAAGAAAACAGAGGGTATAGAAGAATGTTCTCTGCAGTAAATCAGCCAGTTCTACAGAGATCCAACAGATAAAATCATTCAGGTCACAGCATCTCTGATCTCCCCACTCCCATGCCAGATCAATGAAGGTAGTTTGAAATAAGTCCACTGCAGCAATCCAACGCTTGTAAAAAAAAAGATTATTAATTAGTAAGATTATATCTAAAGATAAATTCACATTGTCTATTAAGGCATGTGATTAAGATCTTGTACCAGGGCTCGACAAAGCCTGGGCGCCAGGTCGCCATGGCGACTAGGAAATTGTACCTGGCTCCTGGGTAGGATCATCAGCACATGGTGCTCCCCATCCTGCGATTAGTTTTTAAAAAAAAAGTATTTTACCATCGCAGTGTGAGGGGAAGCAGAGTGTGCACTTCCTGCTCCACCCACTTGCGCTGTAGTGTCAGATAGGTGGGTGTCACGTGACATCCCGCCGCTCAACAGTAGCGTGCAGACGGTCTATGCCTGTGTGACAGGCATGGACCAAGCTGCAGTAGAAATCCCCCCTCTTGTGCAATGAGGTAAAACAGCAGGGAGGGGGGGAGTCATTCTCTTTTTTTATCTTTTCTTTAATTAAAAAAAAAACAACCTGATAGCTTATGTGTGTGTGGCTAATTGTATATGTGTGTGGATAAGTGTGTATGTCACTGACTTTCTCTGTATGAATGTGACTGACTGACTGTCTCTGTATGAATTTGACTGACTGTCTCTGTGTGGAGGTGACTCTCTCACTGTCTCTGTGTGAATGTGACTGTATGACTGTCTCTACAGTATATAAATGTGACTGACTGACTGTCTCTGTGTGTCTGCCTCCTAGATTTTTTTGCTGGCTCCTAAAAGTAAATTAAATTTGTCAAGCCCTACCTTAAACTATGCAATACATAAATTCAGTGTGTAATTATACAACATATTTTTAAACATTTGATGTTATTTTAAAAGCACCTAGCTTAGATGAAAACATATTGGAGATTTAGTCAAAGTATATGATCACATTTTGCTTATCCCAGCACTACGCCAAAGTACGCCAAACTTGGTGAGTCCTATCTCTATAGCTTACTTACTTTGAACTGAATCTCTCCGACAATCTGTCTTAAGCTACAATCATCCAGTTTCACTGGATATGCCGGTCATCGGGTGCTGTCCAAATTCTAGTATTTTAAGGCCTTAAACTGGCATATTAATTTGACCTCCCACATTTTTCTCTCCCTCTGGGAGCAAAACAATCCCATCAGTACCAAAATACTCGCCTTTCCTTAGATTTATAAACAAAGACTATTGCTGAGCAAACAAACAGACCATACACAAACACAATCTATTGCACCTTTACTGTGAGCAATGTAGTGAATTCTGTCCACACAATCTTCTGTGTAAAATGTTATAACATTGACTACTAATTTATCTCTTTTAGTATTTTAGCATATGAGTAAAACCACATATGATAAATCAAATATTCTGACGGATGTTGGAAATATACAATATTTCCATACAGACTGTTCTTTCTTTCTCATCTGCAGTTTGAGGATTAAGACATAACAGCAAACTAAGTCTAATGGCTTAGAACTGAAGCAAAAATATAATTTGATTTACCATACAAGTATGCAGAAATAACAATTTAAAATATAAAATTCAAAGTAGATTATAGTTACCAAGGTGTACAAAAGATTTGGGAGCTGTTCCTTATGAAATAATCGTGGATACAGACAGTATGGCCTTTTTCGATCAATATTTTCCCTCAGCTTTGATCTTCAAGACTTTGTCTCTGCCGTCAACTAGCCTAATTTAACCCAATTTTCCATCTCTAAACCACACCCACTGGAGGTGTGTCAGATAAATTTGGTTTTAGCTGGTTGGTTCTCTAAAAACACTCCTCTATTAATATTTGATGAGGGTATAATAATATTATCCAGTAGATGGTGCTAATAGCTCCATTCTGACCATGATTTAAATTGCACATTTTCTAATTACCTGAATCCCACCTGAATAAAGTTTAATATATATGCACTTTAAGATTTTATTCTACAGGAAAATTCCCTAAATGTAAGAAAAACCCACAAATAATTTTACCTTTTTACTTCACAGGCATTTGAATACATATTTGAATTACTTTGGATTAGAAATGAAACTAAAATATACACTCCCAACTGACTCTATGTGAATCATGTTAATATCTAATCACTTCTAATACTCTACATGTACAAAAGTACTAACTTGTTTTAGTAACTAAGCAGAAGATTGAGGAACAGGGTTATTTAGAGGTTCCTCTTTATATCAGAATATGAGTTCATTGTGTGAAATGTATCAAAGCTATCACGATAATATGCATATTTTACAAGCAACGCATTTATCCACAGCGCCATCTTATATTCAGGTCTTTTCTTTTATTCTTTCATGAAATACCAAAGCTTGGAGTTGCTTTATATTTCAATATATAAAAACAGAGGGCAGAGCAGCTGGGATAAAATATGACACAGAGGAACAAGAATACAGGAGATTAGCTGGATTAAAAGAGTGCTTGAATAAAGAAGGAAGTCTAAGGAGCTAAAATGATGAGGGGCAGATTAATTGGAAAAAAAGGAGGGAAAGGGAAGGTGTGAGTGAAAGGAGGTAGCATGGTGTTATTGGGAGAGTCTTGCTACAAAGATATCTTTCACAAGTACTTGTTTAAGCTAGTATTTGCTATAACTACAAAACAGCAGCTGGAAAACACATATTGCAAGCATTGCAGTATCATAAAGTCAGTGAATAATATGGTAAACTCACTTTCAGACAGACCCTAAGAATCTAATGATTTGCTCAAGTATATGACTCTATGAAATAACTAAACTATTATCTTGTGTTTTTTATAGATGCATTCTTTAAGACTACTAAGTCAAAATCAACCATCCCAGATATTTTCAAGCATGAGTGACAATTTTAGACCAGTCCAGCCTCTTAACAACCGATGCATCAGAACCAATATCAATTTCAGCTTACAGGGAAAAGACTGTCCAAACAACAGAGCACAAAAACTACAATATAAAGGTAGGTAATCTATGTTCTTTATCCTGTCAGTCAGACAGAAAGAATCAAAAGGAGCATTGTTCAGGAGAAATATAGATTTCTTTTGGATGACAAACACTGACTCCCAGTCTGCCATGTTGCAGAGATGCTTTTTCACCACTTGACAGCACTGATTAATGTGCAGCATCTATGAAGATGAAGACAACTCCATCCACGGAGGAGATGATCATTTCCTCCTCAGTGATTGGCTATGTACCGAGTGACGAGCGCACACACCAATGTCTAGTCTCTCTCTGCAGACATGGAGCATTGCTCCGTTAGGTAGACGTCCCATCATCTAGGGGTGAAGGCTAGTCTAAGTAGAAGACTATAGATGAATATTTAATTTAATTGTAATGGTTATTACTGCACTTTTCAAATAACACCTTGAATGATTCTCATTTATCATTTTTTAAAACACAATTATGAGTTTAAGTCTGCCAAACACTTTCCTGTCTGGTATATATTTTCTACAAGATTATTAGTGGTTTATTTTTATCATATTTCCCATCATGTCATGACTATGATCTCCCTCTTTTCTTATTAAATTATTCTATATATGAACAGCTAAACAAAAACATTGGCATTAGTGGAATCTCTAAAGAAAGAAAGTCCAAAGTAATTTCAAAGAAATGCCCCTGAAAGAACCCAAGGTCATAAAATAACAAAAAAGCATGTCATGTATAATAGATAATCTAATGAGAAAAGAGTGTTTGGTTCTTGTTCACACTGAGTTCTCAATTGGGTTTTTGTGTTGATATTTATGAATGGATAGCCTTCTATGTTAATGTTGTGCTTAATAGCTGAAAACTATTGTTAACTTTTAGTCTCTTAGCAGCTGTCACTATCCCAAGGCACAATAAGAAGAATATGTACAGACATTGAAATAGCACAATGAATCCAAAAGCTTTTTTTTATCATTTTCAAAAGCAAGCAAGATTGAAATGTTTTCTATTATGTATGATTTTGAATTCAATTATTTAGTATAATCTTTTGGATAGTGTTAATGTAAAATGTAGTAGCTTCTTCAATGGGGCTCCATTTCTTCAGTCCTACTCAAAACTCATATAATTCTCCCTGTATACTGTTTTTAACTATTGGGCAACTACTGTTGTAAAATGTAAAAGATGAGAAGCGTGAGATTCTGTTTGTGATGACTCGCCATCTAAAGAGAATATAGAATCCTGTTGGTCTTATGTCTTGTCATTTGTCCCATTTGCCTAATTTCCTGATAATTCTTATTGTATGTTCTTCAAACAGGCTCATGAAAATAATAAAATGCTTTTTTTTTGCTTTGAGGGGATATTTTTAGACAATATTGAGTCCTTTCCCCCAGACTGATCTCTGGACTGGGTAAACTAGGCAGCCATCTTCCTCAGATGAGTCTCTGTGTGGAATCAATGCAGATCCCATAGGCAGGCACTTTTGTGTGAGTTTCTCACTGTATTCACATTCACAGTCTTTCACTCTCTCTCTCTCTATATTCTGCATTTCTGCATCTGAGGTGGAGAAGGTGTATAAATCTGATAATTTCAGCCCACCCCTTACCAAAGCTAGCCAGTCCCCCTTGGTAGTGACCAGTGTGCACACAGTAGTATCTACTATATTCTATATATTAAAACCCCTATGGAGGATGATGGTTTCACATACTTCCTCTATTACCATTGTCCTTAATTTGAAGTGTGATGAAAGTGATCAAGGAGACCATACGGAAGAAAGGACAACATTGTATAGGTAGATTAAATTTATGATGTTCTTGGAGAGAGAGAGGGACATTATAGATAAAATGGATAACTGATGTGATTGTAGTTTTTAGGGAGGCAGATCGACTAAACAGAAAGAATTAATCCAATATTATGAAAATTGGGAAAAGGGGTAAAAAGAAAAGAGGGAGAAAGACCATGATGGTGATACAGTAAATGTTGAATACAAATCAAGGGTACTGTGCAAAAAATGCAAAGGAAAGCAGTTTGATATTAGTAATTCCAACCAATTTGCAGTGGTGGAAATGAAGGAAAGAAGCTAGATGTATGGCAATATATATGACTTTAAATTGGATACCTGGGTGAGCCTTGTAGTCTTTAGTTTCATAGCTGAATGCCAGAATGTTTGCGGTGGTGCCCTAAATTGTCTGCCCCCTTCTTGTTCTGACAATTCCTCCATCCAAATGCCACATGCGCAGCTTGGGATCCTAAATCCTTTGATTTCATCATATGAAAACAGCAGGATCTGTAAAGACCAACAGACCTGAAACTAACGAAATTGTGTGATGTTTTTTTTCCCACAGTGAATGAATGGCTTCTTAAGTGATCAACACAAAGAAGAAAGTCACTTAAAGTCAAATCGGGGCCCTGGATTGATGTAACATATAATGTAATGCACCAATCCTCATTCACTTTTTGGATATGTACTTCATACACGGTGCTCATCATGTGAAAAAAAAAAAAACAGAATTAAAAGTGCTGCAAGAACATTATAACAAAGGTCCTAAGAAACCTGACTCGTTAAATCTGTCTAAAAGACACAAGGAGATACTGATTTAAAAAAATGTGAACTCAACAGATATATCGAGTGGACGACTTTTCAGCCTTTGTACATATCGCATTATTTCTATAAATTGCTTTGAACACTTTCCAATTGGATTCATCATTTTGTTGAGGTCCCAAGAGATACCTTACTTGGGTAGGATCATTCGTACATATTGGAATATCAAAGCTGAAAGCAAGAGAAAAAAAATGCTTATTTTAGGTTATCATACTGTTTTTCATCAAGCAAGATGTTGAGCGATATATGTATTATATATATATAGATAGATATATATATATTATTAAAGAATTTAAAGACATAAATTAATTTATTTCTTTTCCAACAGCACCCTGATTGAATAGAATTTCATGGTCAACAGAAATGACCCATTGGCATCTCATTTTGTTTGTTGATTCCGTAATTGTTCCATAATTTTTATTTTGATGCTATCCATCTTAAAGTCATTTATTATTTTAATTCTTGTTACACCTGGCATATGTACTGCTTTTTATATGTTTACAAAATTCTATGTAATTCAGTCAATTGCATTAATCAAACCTTTCTATTTGTTATTTAACAGAAAACAGTAACAAATTCCAAATGATCTCATTTTTATTTTGTTGAAGTTCAATTTATGGTTATTTTCATTATGTTGGAGCAAGACTGAGAAAGTATACATTTTCACTTTTTTCTAAAACTATAATTTCTTGTGTTTGATTAATGTTGGCATCTCAATAAATGTTATTAAAATCTTGTATAAACTACAGAATGGTTTTATTAAAAAACATATAAGTCATAGGCATGTTTTAAAATTATTGACAGTTTTAGGTACTCAAAGTTGAGTGCACATTTGGGACCATTTACATACACTCTGAAGCAGTAGTAGAACCACTTTATTCTTTCTATGTAAAGGACGGTTGAAACATTTGACTGCCGTTTTGTGATAGCTTACCAGATGTTGCCTTTTGAGGGATAAAGCTCTGGAAAAACTGTACAGCAAACTTGTATTAACATCTGTACTGGTGTTTTTCTGAGTCCTACCCATAAAACATTGTTTAAGTCTCTTATTTAACTTTAAAAAAGGTCACATTTAACAAAATGTTTTTACAACATAGGTGTCACATCTCATAAAACTATAAAGAAACATCATTTATGGATTTATAAGTGACTTATGTTTAGATCACTGCATCTATGGAGCTAGATCTTATTTTATGGGTTTCATCCTGCAAAGGTTTTGAAGGCAAAGGTCAATGAATCAGAGGTAGGTTGCCAACTCATTCACTAAATGTGTCACCAAAATTATATTGAAGATGAAGCAATATTTACAGACAAGATGTGAATGACCTTTCTTTGCAGACTGGAACAGGTAAATATAATTCAACACAAGTAATGTGCTATTGTTGGCTTGTCATCTTGCTTTACAAGGTGCAGTCATTTTGATCTGATTTGGAGGATTATTTATTTTCATTAACCCTCCTTAGGAGGAAGCGGATATGTTTCCTCTAGGCACAAAAAGATACAAAGCAAAGCCTTCTGCAGAGGTACTCTAGTCACTGTGTAAGAACTCCTACAGTATTATTGTACAATTAAAATAGAGCCACCAAAGTTTGAGATGACAAATTCACTTTATATATCTGTCCAGGACAGAATTTGGATCAGTTGATATAGAACAAGCATTCTGCTATTAATATGGGATTGCGCTACTGTGCATGTGCCCGACGGACAGCCGTTGGGACTTGGAGCGCAGAGACTTCGGGCGGCCGGGCGAAACTGTTGAAGCGGCGGGTGTGCGCGGGCACGCGGCGGGTGCGCGCTAGCGTGGACTTACTTCTAAGCGGCAGTGGCCGTTACAAGTGGCGGCGGGCGAGCGATGTCAAGCGAGAGCCGCTCGGTCAGATCTGCGCATGTCCCCGACGTTGCTAGGGCAACAGGGATGCTATGCGCAGAGCTGGCTACGTCATGCGGCTCTGGCGTTGTTAGAAAAAAAAACATGTGTAAAAGAAATCTGCCACTGAAAGTGCATTATCAACAAAACGAGACAAAAAAAGAGACATCATAAAGGCTGGTGCACACTTAAAAGTGCTAGCGTTCTCACAAACAAATTTTGCGGTTTTCTTTAAAAGTTTTACAGATCAGTTTCAGGCACTTGCCTAAAGAATCTGTAAGTTTAATAAATGTATATAGAAGCGTTTTAATGTAGCAATTTCAATTTTTCTTACGAAATTTGAGCTGAAATTTTGTACTGGGACAAGTCTGTTTTTACAAATCTTTGACCAGATATGTTCTAGCGCCCGTTAATTTAACTTAATGTCTAGTAGTCACTATAATGGAATAACAAGGAATATAAATATATGATATGTGTCCTGATGTGGATAACGATCAGAGGGGTCCTGAGATCAAGCACATCAGTGTAAGTAGACAGTCCCATAACTAATCATGTTGTATACAAATATGAGACAGGTACTTATTTAAAATCTACAATGTCCACAGGAACTATCGTGTAATAGTCTGATGTATTTGCTAGCACACAATTCACCTCCTGCAGATATGCAAAATGTTGGGCCCTTTTTATCCCAATTAGGAAATTTGGTTAGTGAGGACAGAGACAAAGCTGGCATTTTATATACCTTTTTCATCTGTTTATACTAAGGAAGAACTGATGGATGAGCCCCTGCTGCCTGAATTTACAGAACAGTCACTGCAAACATGGGATTGGCTGACACACGAAAAAGTGCTTAAGAAATTAAACTATGTTAAGATAGACAAGGCCACAGGGGCAGATTTTATACACCCAAGGGTACTTAGAGAGTTAAGCATAATTCTGTCGTGACCATTATTTTTTATATTTAGGGATTCTTTCAGTTCAGATATAGTGGCATCAGACTGGTGAAAGGGGGATGTCATTCCTATATTTAAAAATGGATCAAAATCTCAGCTGGGTAATTATAGGCCAGTGAGCTTGACATCTGTAGCGGGGAAATTATTTGAAGGATTGCTAAAGCTATACACTCAAGAATACATCTTGAATCAGAATATAATTAGTAAAGGTCAACATGATTTTGTGAAAGACAGGTCTTGTCAAACAAACTTAATAGCATTCTGTAAAGAAGTCAGTAAAAATATAGATCTAGGTATGGCACTTGATGTGATCTATTTAGACTTCGCTAAACCATTTGCTAGCGTTCCACACAGATTAATGATCTCCCAAGTTGTGTTGAGAGCCATGTCTCAGTGTTTGCTGATGACACAACATTATGAAAGGTAATACAGACTTACCTTGATGTTTGTTCTTTACAGGAAGATTTGGACAGAGTGGGGGACTGGGCAATTAAGTGGCAAATGAGGTTCAATATATACCAATGTAATGTTATGAATTATTGGAAAATAATAACAAAGCAACATATACTTTATATGTTATCTCCCTGGAAAAAACTACTAATGAAAATGATTTAGGAATAATTGTAGATAACACACTTAGCAACAGTGCTCAATGCCAGTCAGCAGTTGCAAAGGACAATACGATATTGGCATGTAAGACCTCCCCTTGAATATGAAATACAATTCTGGGCACCAGTCCTTAAAAGGGATATTATGGAACTAGAAAAAGTGCAAAGGAGGGCAAAAAAAATTAATAAGGGAATTCAAGGCTCTTAGTTATGAAGAGAGACTTAAAAAGTTATATTTATATACGTTAAAAAGAAGGTGTCACAGAGGGGATATGTTAAAATGTTATAAATATGTACAGAGTCGATATAAGGAGCTCTCCAGTGACTTGTTCAGTAACAGAAATGTATAAAGAACAGGAGGACACCCCCTGAGACTGGAAGAGCAAATATTTCATAGACAGCAAAGGTATTCTTTACGGTAAGGACAATAAAGTTATGGAACTCACTGCCAAGAGAGATGGTGCTATCAACTACAATAGATGCATTTAAAAATGGTCTGGAAGGTTTTTTTTTTTTTAGAAAAGCAGAACATACAGGGCTATTAATAATAGAATAAGCATTAATATTAGAGATTCTTGATCCAAGGATCTGATTTGCCCTTTGGAGTCAAGAAGGAATTTTTCCCCTAGGAGGCAAAATTCAAAATAGCTTCCTTAGGGTGTTTGCCTTCTTTTGGATCAAAAGCAGGAATGATAGGTAGAAGGGTTGAACCTGATAGACATGTGAATTTTTAAAAAATACTGTACTATTTAGCACCCAAAACTATTAGAAATTTTCAAAGTGCGCTGTAAGCACAGTATTTGACGGTTCTATTTGACTCTCAGATATGAAGTGCACCGCAAGACGCAAATGTACTATTTAGCACCCAAAACTATTAGAATTTTTCACAGTGCGCTGTAAGCACAGTATTTGACGGTTCTATTTGACTCTCAGATATGAAGTGCACCGCAAGACGCAAATGTACTATTTACCACCAAAAACTAATAGAATTTTTCATGGTGTGCTGTAAGCGCAGTATTTGACGGTTCTATTTGACTCTCAGATGTAATACATGTAATGATATTGCTATTCTATAAACCGAAATAGAGTCCCCATTCATAAGAATAGGTCAATTTCGGTTTATAGAATAGCAATAGCATTACATGTATTCCATAAACCAAAAGCCTATAAACCGAAAGACATTCGGTTTATAGACTTTCGTTTTATAGAATACATTTAATGCTATTGCTATTCTATAAAAAGAAAGTCTATAAACAGAATGTCTTTCGGTTTATAGACTTTCGGCTTATGGAATACATGTAATACTTTTGGCTTTCTATAAACCGAAATAGAGTCCCCATTCATAAGAAATTCTTATGAATGGTGACTCTAGCTCGGTTTATAGAAAGCCAATAGTATTACATGTATTCTATAAGCCGAAAGTCTATAAACCGAACGACGTTCGGTTTATTGACTTTCGGTTTATAGAATACATGTAATTCTATTGGCTTTCTATAAACCGAAAGTCTATAAACCGAAAATCGTTCGGTTTATAGACTTTCGGCTTATAGAATACATGTAATGCTATTGGCTATCTATAAACCGAACTAGAGTCCCCATTCTGAATGGGGACTCTAGTTCTGTTTATAGATAGCCAATAGCATTACATGTATTCTATAAGCCGAAAGTCTATAAACCGAACAACGTTGATTTGCCCTTTGGAGTCAAGAAGGAATTTTTCCCCTAGGAGGCAAAATTCAAAATAGCTTCCTTAGGGTTTTTGCCTTCTTTTGGATCAAATGCAGGAATGATAGGTAGAAGGGTTGAACCTGATAGACATGTGAATTTTTTAACGTAAATTACTATGTTACTGTTACACAGATATTGAAATGTACTGCAACTGTTGAATGCAACACGCATTGCCCTTAGCTACTTGCTGCATTTGATTGTACATGTTAAGTGCTGTATGCCCACACTCTCTTGCAATGCAATATTCTACATTATGAAAATTAAAGAACATAAAGAAATATGTGTGAGGAATAAAGGCGCTAGAAAAAAAGCACAAACAGGAAATGTTTTAATATAAATTGTGTTTTATTTTTTGAATTTCTAAAAATGCAACCGCAATAAGCTTGGGCAGGGAGAGGCCCAGATCTGCCTTTGACAGGACTCGTGCCATGGTGTGTTCCCAAGGAGAGAAGAAAAATAACTGATTGAAAGTAATTGTGTAGGAACAAAAGAGATTTGCTACAGTTAGATGAAATAGTCTAGTGAGTTTTGTCCATAACCTCATCATCATAATTATCACCGTGACTTTTGACCCTCAGTGCTGACCCAAACATAACAATGAAGCTATTAAGTTACCAGTAGAGTTCAGCGGACACCTGGATGTTCGGGTTCGAGAGGTTCGACCGAACTTCGGAAAAAAGTCCGGGTCCGTACTCGAACTTGACCCCGAACCCCATTGATGTCAATGGGGACACAGACTTTTTGCCACTAAAATGCATCTAAAAAAGTCCTGGAAAGGGCTAGAGGGCTGCAAAAGGAATTAAAATGTGGGTAAGAGTAGGGCAAGTGCCCTGCAAACAAATATGGATAGGGAAATAACTTCAAAAAACATAAAATACATAAAAATTAAAAATACTGTACTATTTAGCACCCAAAACTATTAGAATTTTTCAAAGTGCGCTGTAAGCACAGTATTTGACGGTTCTATTTGACTCTCAGATATGAAGTGCACCGCAAGACGCAAATGTACTATTTAGCACCCAAAACGATTAGAATTTTCCCAGTGCGCTGTAAGCACAGTGCGCTGTAAGCACCGAAATAGAGTTCCCATTCATAAGAATAGGTCAATTGACCTATTCTTATGAATGGGGACTCTATTTCGGTTTATAGAATAGCAATAGCATTGCATGTATTCCATAAACCAAAAGCCTATAAACCGAAAGACATTCGGTTTATAGACTTTCGTTTTATAGAATACATTTAATGCTATTGCTATACTATAAAAAGAAAGTCTATAAACAGAATGTCTTTCGGTTTATAGACTTTCGGCTTATGGAATACATGTAATACTTTTGGCTTTCTATAAACCGAAATAGAGTCCCCATTCATAAGAAATTCTTATGAATGGTGACTCTAGTTCGGTTTATAGAAAGCCAATAGTATTACATGTATTCTATAAGCCGAAAGTCTATAAACCGAACGACTTATCTATAGACTTTCGGTTTATAGAATAGCCTATTGACCTATTCGTATGAATGGGGACTCTAGTTCTGTTTATAGATAGCCAATAGCATTACATGTATTCTATAAACCAAAAGTCTATAAACCGAATGACTTTCGGTTTAAAGACTTTCGGTTTATAGCCGAACCTCGAACTCCAACACAGACATACAGTGAAATGTCCGGGTTCGGGTTCGTGGCACGGACATCGTAATGTCTGGTACGAACCCGAACAGTGCAGTTTGGGTTCGCTCAACACTAGTTACCAGGCAACTCACCAAAACAATGTTATGAATATACAGCAAGGAATATAATTTATTCTGAGACACTTCACAAAGCATGTGGAGTCTTCAATGCACATTGTTGGTTTAATGATTTTATTTTCAAATAACTTTCTTTTATGTAATACATTCTTTTATAAAGAATTATTAATTATATATGCATATAATTAGATACAAACTAATTATATATATAGACAAATATTTAAACATTAAATATAATGTATTATAAATTTAATTGATAGGTCCTGACGTTAATATTGTTGAAAATTGGGCATTTAGGTATATTTCAATGCAATTCGGGTCAGTTCAGCTAAGCTCAACACTACAATGGATAAAGGGGCGTTTGTGGCTATTCTTTGCCATTTCTTTGCATTTTGAGTCAATTCAGTTTTTTTTCAGTTTCAAATTTGGTTTCCAGACGGTTCAATTTGGTTCAATTCTCTGGTACATGAATAACTTGGTTTGTGGATTAATTCACATCTACAAACAAAATTCAGGTGCATGAAATTGTCACAGAAATGTGGTTCTACATAAAGTGACCTATTAGTTTGTAACACAGAGAGTTATAGCTTTCAAATTTGTGAACTGCCATTAATGAGGTTGACACTGTGAGTCTTGGAAAGCTGGTGGACTCAAACGATTGCAATAAGGTGGGAATTATGAATGAAGGAAAAGAATGGATTGACACTCATGATACTGCGGATCGAGTAATAAATTTATTCAAAAAAGTGGTAATAAATCCATGGAACTATATCAACCGGCACAAAAGGTAAGGTGGCAAATCACAACCTGATCGCTTATTTAGAGCTTACTCATAAGGTGGGAATTATGGAGCATTCTAGAAAATACATTTACACCACACAGTATTCTAAAATATTTCCTTGCTCACAGTGAAGATCCAAATTATTTACATTTTAGGGCAATAACCAAGGCAGCAGAAATTGGAGAAGTGAATTAAAATAGTTAGGAAGGCTGGAGATGAAATAAAATCTTAGGCAAAAAAATTCAGACATTAGTGTTTCCGTGTTTTTGCCTTCTTCTAGATGTTTGGAAGAGTTGGACTTGATAGACTACATGTCTTTTTTCAACCTGATTAACTATGTAATTATGTAACTCTGATATTTTATACCTATGCAATATTTAGGCTATAATAACTATTGCTAATGTAAAGGAATAATATGTCCTTTTTGCATGTAGATTTACTTACAGAAAATTCCTGGATTAGGAAAAATTGCATTTATTTACGGAGATTTGTTCTAATTCTAGCTTTTATCAGTTCCCTTCCAGTGTGCATTTTTACTATGCATGATATTGATGTTGATATTATCCTAATAAACAGGTCGTCATAGAAACAGATGCTGCACATAGTTGGAAGATAGGGTTCAGAATAAATGTACTCTGGCTTTAATAGCCACTGTAGTTAAAGGATCAGGAGAGTGAAAGACTCTTATGAGTCCAATGAGAACAATTAAACAGAATGATAAGCACAGTGAGACGTGGAAGTATAAATAAAGACAAAGAGACTCAGCAATTATTTTACACGAGAAAGCATTTGATAGGAAATACAAAGTTGTTTGCCTTCCCTGACTTGTTATAAGTTAGATTGTTCTTTCCATATCATTTTTCTTCTTTGAATTCATATTTTTTTGCATAACTGCCTGATGCCCCTTTGCCTTTGGAAACCCTGCTTTATTGTAAATCAAGCATTGCCTGGAAGTGGTGATATTCTCTAAGAGTTACACATATATTTTTATAGCACTTACAGAGTAAGCATATTACTTGTACACTTGTAAAGTAAAGTGTATTTTGAACCAGCATTTTTGTACTATCTATTCTTCTTTTGCACATGAGTTCTATGGGTCTTGAGACAACGGGAAGAAGTTTCATTTTTGTTTTATATATTTTCTCTTTACATATAGATCGTTTTCTGGATCCAAATTGACACGTGGGTATAAGTATCTAGACAGTATTATACCAGCATGAAATTACATGAGCTTACTTTCCATGACCCGTGTACATGAAATGTAAAAATGAAATACTCCTAACTCAGAACCGACAACCAACATTTGCTTTAAAGCCCCTGGAAGAGCTCTTCTACATCTAAAGTTCCCACAAATGTCTTTCGAACATAATTTTATCTACAGCTTTGAAAGAAACTTCATCAGTGCCGGTATGGACAAAAGACAGACAATTTATCAATGTAGGACGGAGACAGGGGTTACCTCCCAGATAAAAAGAAACGCTAGAAACTTTAAGGTCTGTAAAACATGGATAGAGTTTCCCTCCTAAGTCTGCTACTATCCATATGGCTCCCTGGCTAACAGCGGGGATGCCATACTAACCAATTAGAGAAGGGGCCCTATAAAAATAATACATACATAAAAATAAAGAGAAAAATATATAATAAAATAAATTAAATATCTTCTTTTTTTTTTATTTAAACGATCTTGAGATTCCCAACAACCCCCCCCCCCCCCCTCCCATGCCACAGACCACAGTGCCGGATGTATATATTTGTCTTTGAGTAGTGTCCGATTTGAAGTATTGGAAAATAATCTCCCAGCATAATTTCCCCTAGATAATTTGAACCTTATCTTGTGTTTTGTTAACAATGAAGTTTTATATGTTTAACTAAATATTAATGAGAAGAAAATGAATTGTTCATTATATGTGTTTTTGTTAATGTTTTGATATTTTCATAATAAAGAATTTAAAAAACAAAACAAATAAACAATTGCTTTATAGTCAATAACAGACAGGACTACTAGAAGTTAGGTACAGCAAGAATGAAAATGTATTTGTGAAACAGCACAGACTTATATACAGACAAATATGACATCAACTAGGGGGAGGCACAGGGGAAACTAATTATAACATGGAAGCCTCAAACAATAGCAAGCCTAATTTAAAACAGGTAGTTAAATAAAGTAAGACATAACCTAATTAAACATGACACCTTAAGATACAGACATCCAGACTACAGGATAGTATAGATGTCTCACAGGATAATAAACTAACACATTTCAACACTTACATTTAATAACATTGCACACACTACTTGGAATTGCTTTGCCCACACTGAATGGGTGCCTCAGGTCCCTGCCAAAGTGTGTACAGGGCAAAGGTCCTGGGAAGTGACAATATCTTTGGGCTTTGGGAACAGGGTTTACAACATGAGGCCCCATAAAGCAAGTCAATAGTAAATCAGAAGCAGGTAACAACAAGGAGAAAGTGAGCAGTGATTTGTCCTTTGTGGATACTATAACCCCTTCCAGTACCAGGGGAGTGTAGCGCATGCTTCTGTGACACATCACGCCTTCAGGTAGGGGTTGTCCACAGGAAGGTGTTTGCCTTTCAAAAGCCCCAGTCATGCAGGCTGTCATGATTCACTTCGTGACAGGTACTGTGACAGGTTGCAATAACCCCCAGTCCCCTAGAACACCCCCCCCAAAAAAAAAAAAACCTGGGGTCAGCAGCCTCCTTGATATCCCGATGAAAAATAAATGTGGACTCTTTGGTGACCAAACACCTTGGGCTTGGCCCAAACCCAAATAAAATGAATGTCTCCCTAGGATCCTGGGATCTCATAAGCCCCATATAAAATAAAATGAATGCACCCCTTTGTCCCAAATAAATTTAAACGAATAGCCATCCCCTTGTGTCAGATTAGCCCCCCCCCCCCCCCCCAAAAAAAAAAAAACAGTACTGGGAAAAAAATGGGTGGAGTCCTCTCTTCTCAGTCTGCTCTCACCAGGAGGGCTTGCATGTCAAAAGACAATAGGAAATATCTGATTGGCTGACTCTATTAGCCAATCTGAAGCCTCTGTGTCCTAGCCCAGTAGGATTTCAAAACCAGCCAATAGTAGGTTGGTTTGAAAACCTACCAATAGTAGGGTTTGGACAGGGAGGCTTCTGACTAAGTCATTCAAGTCTGCCAATCAGCCAATCAGCCACCTACTAGTGTCTTTTGAAATACCAGCCCAGGATAACACCAGTTTTAGAATCCAGGCCATTTCTGACATGTTTTCATTATGCAGGTGCACTTTTAGAGGCTGATTAAGTGTAAATAGCATTACATAATTTGCAGGTACATTTGTCAGTCACTGTAGAGAGTGGAAACAACACCCCAAATGTGTTTTCCTCCAAAATTAACAGTATAGCCTGTTAACCATAATAGATAGCCTGTAGGAAGTGTACTGGCCTTGTTACCTTCTCACTGTTCTTTAACCTTTATTTATATCTATTACACATACAAACCTACACACACAGACAGAGTCTTTTTTTCTATCTGTTACATTCACACAGTCTTTCACTCACACAGTCTGTCACTTACACATACACAGATATACACACACAGCCTGTCACACACACACACACACACATGTCCAGCGGGTGGAGCCAACATATCCTCCCCACCATTCCTCTCGCCCACCCAATATCTCCTACGTTAAGGTACTATGCCCATGGCCCCTTGAAATACATGTAAACATGCCCTGGAGCCCAATCAAATGGCTTGTCTCACATTATTAAATAAACACCCGGGCATCCACTGTCCCCTATAAAAATAAATAATCTGCCCCCCAGAGGAGGCAGAATGCCTTTGGTACAATAAAAATATTATCCAACAAAAGCAACTTGATACAGGCTCGCGATCATAAACGGAAGTCTTTAGTAATGGTATGCCCTTCTAGACGAGTCCGGGTGCTTCTGCAGGTGTTTGGTAACACCTTAAAAGTGGTACGAACGAACAGTATAACAGAAAAGAGCACAGCACTCACAGCATTGTGTGAAAAAAAGTCAGTGTTTAATCTTCAATGGAAAAAAGTGAAAAAAATCTTATACAGCAAACGGTGGGGAAAAAAAGCCAAACAGTTTAAATCACAGCATGGCGCGTTTCGCGCGCTGGGCGCTTAATATTATGCTGCCTTTACATTATACAGTTGCTATGCCTATAACCCCATTTACATATAAATATAATTAGCTCCAATGAGCCATGGGCTGCTCAAGTATCCCCACACATTTATATAAGTAAAATAAATGATTAAAATTTCCTACATATTCACCCTACCTCTACTTTGCCAACAAAGGGGGGACAATGCAATAAAACATAGACACCTGTAAAAAACAAAAAAAATACTGACACCCCCCCCCCCCCCCCACCAGCACAAAAAAGGTGTCCTATATAAAAAAAAAAAAAAAACTATTAAAGAGTCCACCGATGAACATACATTCCCTTGCCCCTCATTTTCGGCCCAGGGAAAATCCTGTTATTCCCCTATCGCTGAACTAGTGCTTTAACAAATGTTAGCTCATAGATATCTATTGCTATTGGGATTTCAGAATAGCGTGTGCTAAAAAACTAGGTCACTGAAATTGTGCTTGGCACAAACAGTACGCAACAGGAAACACCTTATATACATTGAGCTTTTATGAAGTATAATGCATGCCTGTGGTTTTTTCTGAACATGGGTTCCTTGACAATGGCAAATGAGCTTTCACTGTTTGGCAAGCATACACTACTAAAACGTATATTACTTACTGTAATTTATACTTTGATTTTCACTCTGGGATCAAGAGTTCTTATTTTCTCCCTGTATACAGATATATAAATATGTATAAACATACATAATAGTATGTGCTTGTTGTCCTATTGCTCTAGAAAACAGTGTATATTCATATTTAAAACTTTTCTAATCTATCCCCTCATATTGCCACAAGATCTGGACAAGCGTACCCAAGTTCATCATATCTTGAAAGGAAAAATAACTCATAAAAGAATAAAGACAAATATCTAAACCTTTCATTCCAAGCCCCCAAACATCCTTGAGAATAAACAACACATTTTATTTATATTCAAAATCAGCAAAGAAAAAAGAGCTATTTCTCTACTTTAATGTGGATCCTAGCATGAAACAACAGCACCATCTAATGGAAATGAAAATCATAGGTGTACCTACCAAATAAACAAATGGCCTTTTTAGTTTACTATTGTTTCTTATGATATTTATCTACATAGCCAAACAAACCTCTTGACCAATGGCTCAGCTATTGTTGTACCAATACTCTCATAAGCCTTAGAAAAGATTAACATAAGAGCAGTGGCATACCTACCACTGGTGCAGGGGTTGCAGCTGCTACCGGGCCCGTCACTCCAGGGGCCCGACCGCCCTGCTACCCCTGCACAAAAAAAAAATGTGCGGGCAAACGGGGCAGCTGCCCAGGGCCCATTCATTCTTGGGGCCCAAGGCAGCTGCCCCGTGGGCCCCCGCTACCCGTGTGACTCCCCCCTTCCCCAGCCAGTACTTACCTTCTTCCTGGTCTGTCCCCCGGTGCAGGTCCGTGGCTATGAGGGAAGCGGTGTTCGCTCCCTTCCAGCCACGCGGATCAATAAAGTTTGTTTAAACTTTTTTTTTCAACAAACTTTATTGAAGCCGGCGGCTGGAGGGGAGCGCACAACGCTTCCCTCACACCCACGGACCTGCACCGGGAGACAGCAGCAAAGAGGTAAGTACTGGGGTATGGGGAAGGGGGGAGGAGGGTGGCATAATGAGCATACTGACTGCCAATATTAAGTGGCAATATCCTGACATATTAAGTGGCAATATCCTGGCATACTGAGGGGCAATAAACTGGCATATTAATTGGCATTATCCTGGCATATTGAGGGCAAACTCCTGGCATATTGAGGGGCAGAATCCTGGCATATTACATGGCAATATCCCGGCATATTGAGGGCAAACTCCTGGCATATTAATTGGCAATATCCTGGCATATTAATTGGAATTATCCTGGCATACTAATTTGCAATATCCTGGCATATTAATTGGCAATATCCTGGCATATTAATTGGCTATATCCAGGCATATATTATGTGGCTATATCCAGGCATATTAAGTGGCATTCTCCTGGCATATTAATTGGCAATATCCTGGCATATTAAATGGCAATATCCTGGCATATTAATTGGCAGTATCCTGGCATATTAATTGGCTATATCCAGGCATATATTATGTGGCTATATCCAGGCATATTAAGTGGCATTCTCCTGGCATATTAATTGACAATATCCTGGCATATTAAATGGCAATATCCTGGCATATTAATTGGCAATACCCTGGCATATAAAGTGGCAATACCATGGCATATTAAGTGGCTATATCCTGGCATATTAATTGGCAATATCCTGGCATATTAAGTGGCAATATCCTGGCATATAAAGTGTCAATACCCTGGCATATAAAGTGGCAATCCCCTGGCATATTAAGTGGCAATATCCTGGCATATTAATTGGCAATATCCTGGCATATTAATTGGAATTATCCTGGCATACTAATTTGCAATATCCTGGCATATTAATTGGCAATATCCTGGCATATTAATTGGCTATATCCAGGCATATATTATGTGGCTATATCCAGGCATATTAAGTGGCATTCTCCTGGCATATTAATTGGCAATATCCTGGCATATTAAATGGCAATATCCTGGCATATTAATTGGCAATATCCTGGCATATTAATTGGAATTATCCTGGCATACTAATTTGCAATATCCTGGCATATTAATTGGCAATATCCTGGCATATTAATTGGCTATATCCAGGCATTTATTATGTGGCTATATCCAGGCATATTAAGTGGCATTCTCCTGGCATATTGAGGGCAAACTCCTGGCATATTGAGGGGCAGAATCCTGGCATATTACATGGCAATATCCCGGCATATTGAGGGCAAACTCCTGGCATATTGAGGGCAAACTCCTGGCATATTAATTGACAATATCCTGGCATATTAAATGGCAATATCCTGGCATACTAATTTGCAATATCCTGGCATATTAATTGGCAATATCCTGGCATATTAATTGGCTATATCCAGGCATATATTATGTGGCTATATCCAGGCATATTAAGTGGCATTCTCCTGGCATATTAATTGGCAATATCCTGGCATATTAAATGGCAATATCCTGGCATATTAATTGGCAGTATCCTGGCATATTAATTGGCTATATCCAGGCATATATTATGTGGCTATATCCAGGCATATTAAGTGGCATTCTCCTGGCATATTAATTGGCAATATCCTGGCATATTAAATGGCAATATCCTGGCATATTAATTGGCATTCTCCTGGCATATTAATTGGCAATATCCTGGCATATTGAGGGCAAACTCCTGGCATATTGAGGGGCAGAATCCTGGCATATTACATGGCAATATCCCGGCATATTGAGGGCAAACTCCTGGCATATTGAGGGCAAACTCCTGGCATATTAATTGACAATATCCTGGCATATTAAATGGCAATATCCTGGCATACTAATTTGCAATATCCTGGCATATTAATTGGCAATATCCTGGCATATTAATTGGCTATATCCAGGCATATATTATGTGGCTATATCCAGGCATATTAAGTGGCATTCTCCTGGCATATTAATTGGCAATATCCTGGCATATTAAATGGCAATATCCTGGCATATTAATTGGCAGTATCCTGGCATATTAATTGGCTATATCCAGGCATATATTATGTGGCTATATCCAGGCATATTAAGTGGCATTCTCCTGGCATATTAATTGACAATATCCTGGCATATTAAATGGCAATATCCTGGCATATTAATTGGCAATACCCTGGCATATAAAGTGGCAATACCATGGCATATTAAGTGGCTATATCCTGGCATATTAATTGGCAATATCCTGGCATATTAAGTGGCAATATCCTGGCATATTAATTGGCATTATCCTGGCATATTAAATGGCAATAGCCTGGCATATAAAGTGTCAATACCCTGGCATATAAAGTGGCAATCCCCTGGCATATTAAGTGGCAATATCCTGGCATATTAATTGGCAATATCCTGGCATATTAATTGGAATTATCCTGGCATACTAATTTGCAATATCCTGGCATATTAATTGGCAATATCCTGGCATATTAATTGGCTATATCCAGGCATATATTATGTGGCTATATCCAGGCATATTAAGTGGCATTCTCCTGGCATATTAATTGGCAATATCCTGGCATATTAAATGGCAATATCCTGGCATATTAATTGGCAATATCCTGGCATATTAATTGGAATTATCCTGGCATACTAATTTGCAATATCCTGGCATATTAATTGGCAATATCCTGGCATATTAATTGGCTATATCCAGGCATATATTATGTGGCTATATCCAGGCATATTAAGTGGCATTCTCCTGGCATATTAATTGGCAATATCCTGGCATATTAAATGGCAATATCCTGGCATATTAATTGGCAATACCCTGGCATATAAAGTGTCAATACCATGGCATATTAAGTGGCTATATCCTGGCATATTAATTGGCAATATCCTGGCATATTAAGTGGCAATATCCTGGCATATTAATTAGCAATATCCTGACATATTAAATAGCAATATCCTGGCATATAGAGTGGCAAAATCATGGCATATTAAAATGGGAAAAGAATGGCATATTGAGGGGCACAATACTGTAATATAAAATGGCAAATGAATGGCATATTAAATGGCAAAAAAATGACATACTGAATGGCTAAATTCCTGGCATATTGAGGGCACATAACACTGGCAAATGGGCACAACTGGCAAATGGGCACATAACACTGGCAATTAGCACAACTGGCAAATGGGCACATAACACTGGCAAATGGGCACAACTGGCAAATGGGCACATAACACTGGCAAATGGGCACAACTGGCAAATGGGCACATGAGACTGGCAAATGGGCAAATAACACTGGCAAATGGGCACATAACACTGGCAAATGGGCACATAACACTGGCAAATGGGCAAATAACACTGGCAAATGGGCACATAACTGGCAAATGGGCACATAATAGGCAAATAACTGGCAAATGGGCACATAATTGGCAAATGGGCAAATAACACTGGCAAATGGGCACATAACTGGCAAATAACTGGCAAATGGGCACATAACTTGCAAATGGGCAAATAACACTGGCAAATGGTCACATAACTGGCAAATGAGCAAAATAACACTGGCAAATGGGCAAAATAACACTGGCAAATGGGCAAATAACTGGCAAATGAGCAAAATAACACTGGCAAATTGGCACATAACTGGCAAATTATGGGCAGAATAACACTAGCAAATGGCCAAATTAACATTAGCAAATGGGCAAATAACTGGCAATTGGACAAAATAACACTGGCAAATGGGCAAAATTGGCTGTGGCATATTGGCAATCTGGTTGTGGCATGGGCAACTAATCGTGGCATAATGGGCAAATTGGCTGTGGCCAAATTGATACTGTGGCATGTTCTGTGGGACAAAATAACATGTACTATGGGGTAAAAGGAACACTGTGGCATGTTCTGTGGGGCAAAATAACTTGTACTATGGGGGAAAGTGACACTGTGGCATGTTCTGCAGGGCCAGTTCAGTGGGACAAAGTGACACTGTGGTATGTTCTGCAGGGGCAGTTCAGTGGGACAAAGTGACACTGTGGTATGTTCTGGCGGGAAAATGTAAACTGCAGCATGCCAAATCGTGTGGGTGCAATATTAGTACAAGCCAAGTGCTGTGGGTACTGTATAGTGCTGTGTTAAGACCTTTAGGTGCAATGTGGGTGAATGGAAACGTAATAAAAATAAGAAATTAACAATTTTTCAATAACATTTTCATTACATATCAAAATAGTTGAATATAATATTAAAAAGTTCATATAAGTATACATGCAGCTAGTTATATAGATATATTTGGGATCCACCTCAAGCTTTTGATAAGGCTGGAAATATTTTAACGTTTTTTTTGTGTGTGTCCAGAAAAGTAAGATTACTTTACTGAGAGGGTGGTGGATGAGAGGTTAATATATGAAGGAGTTTAAGCATGCATGGGATAAGCATAAGGCTATCCTTGATATAAGAGAAGGCCAGGGACTAATGAAAATATTACTTTACTGAGAGGGTAGTGGATGCATGGGATAGCCTTCCAGTAGAAGTGGTAGAGGCACGGCCGGCCCTATAATGGGGCAGAGTGGGGCAGCTGCCCCAGGCGGCATCCTGGCAGAGGCGGCACTTTGCTACTCAGAGCAGCTGTCTTTTTTTTTCTGTGTTTCTTGAGTGAAGGAGGTCTCAGCCAATCAGGTGAGACTTTTCAACTCTCCTGATTGGCTGAGAGTTCAGAAACCTCCCGTGATTGGCTGAGACCTCCTTCACACAGAGCTCAAAGCAAAGAGAGATGCATACAGCAGGTAAGTTTCAGTGTGAATGTGTGTATGTATGTCAGTGTGAGTGTGTGTGTGTATGTCAGTGTGAGTGAGTGTGTGTGTATGTCAGTGTGAGTGAGTGTGTGTGTGTGTATGTCAGTGTGAGTGTGTGTGTGTATGTGAGTGTGTGTGTATGTCAGTGTGAGTGAGTGTGTATGTAAGTGTGAGTGAGTGTATGTCAGTGTGAGTGTGTGTGTATGTGAGTGTGTGTGTATGTCAGTGTGAATGTGTGTATGGCTGTCAGTGTGAGTGAGTGTGTTTGTATGTCAGTGTGAGTGAACATGTGTGTGTATGTCAGTGTGAGTGTGTGTGTATGTCAGTGAGAGTGAGAGTGTGTGTGTATGTCATTGTGAATGTGTGTATGGCTGTCAGTGTGAGTGAGTGTGTTTGTATGTCAGTGTGAGTGAACATGTGTGTGTATGTCAGTGTGAGTGTGTGTGTATGTCAGTGTGAGTGAGAGTGTGTGTGTATGTCAGTGTGAGTGAGAGTGTGTGTATGTCAGTGTGAGTGAGAGTGTGTGTCTATGTCAGGGTGAGTGAGAGTGTGTGTGTGTCAGTGTGAGTGAACATGTGTGTGTATGTCAGGGTGAGTGAACATGTGTGTGTGTGTCAGTGTGAGTGACAGACTGTCTGTGTATGTGTGTGGATAAAGGGGTTAACTCCTCTGATTCAGCGTGAGTGAGAGTGTGTGTGTTTGTCAGTGTGAGTGAGAGTGTGTGTATGTCAGTGTGAGTGAGAGTGTGTCTGTATCAGTGTGAGTGAGAGTGTGTGTGTATGTCAGTGTGAGTGAACATGTGTGTGTATGTCAGTGTGAGTGAGAGTGTGTGTATGTCAGTGTGAGCGAGAGTGTGTGTATATCAGTGTGAGTAAGAGTGTGTGTGTATGTCAGTGTGAGTGAACATGTGTGTGTATGTCAGTGTGAGTGAGAGTGTGTGTGTATGTCAGTGTGAGTGAACATGTGTGTGTATGGCAGGGTAAGTGAACGTGTGTGTGTGTATGTCAGGGTGAGTGAGCATGTGTGTGTGTGTGTGTCAGTGTGAGTGAGCATGGGTGTGTCACTGTGAGTGAGAGTGTGTGTGCGTGAGTGTGTGTCAGTGTGAGTGACAGACTGTCTGTGTATGTGTATGGATAAAGGGATTAACTCCTCTGATACTGCCTAAATCTGTCTAGCCACCAAGGGGTTAACTCCTCTGACACTGCCTATATTTGTCTAGCCACCAAGGGGTTAACTCCTCTGACACTGCCTATATCTGTCTAGCCATCCAGGGGTTAATTCATCTGACACTGCCTACATATGTTAAGCAATCTAGGGGTTAACTGTTGGAGGTCTCATAAAGCATGAGGAGATTATATGCAAATTTGGTGCATATGCCCAATCATCGCCAGATTCTGGCAAGATATTTCCCACCGTCTGAGGGCCAAATTTGAAAATGGGACTTAAAACCAGAAATGGCACTATTGCACCTACATTTCCCAGAGTATACAAAAGAACATAAGATTATTATCCATATACTAACAGCCTGTAAGCTGGAGATAGCTAGGAACTGGAAAGACCTGAAGGCAACAGAATAAAAAATATAAATAATTCATCAATGTAGGATGGAGAGTAGTAGGGCCCTAAATAATTTTGGGAACCTTTCAGAAGCACAATATTGGAATATGTGGACGAATTAACTGGAATCGGGGACCTTTTAAGGAAATTAAAGCCAACAACAGAGACTAAAACGGGAAATAGTGGTTAAACTAGTGGACTTTTGGTTGCGCAGTGAGAGACCACAAGCCCTCCCCAACCCCCCACCCCCCCGGGTTGTAAGGGTCATATGAATGACACAAACCCCCCCCCCGTCCACCAATCGGTGAGAGAATAATGTTCAAAAGTTTCTTTAGTTACTGTTTGTGTTTTATATATGTGTTATCCCACAAATTTCGCATCGGAATAATTCTGTTACACGACTGGAATCACCAAGTTTTTTTTTCTTCTGCTTTCTGTATATTTGGAAAGAAGGAAGGGAAAGAGAAAGGGGGAAACGTAGATAATAGTATAGTAATGGCCGTGTAATTGTTTTTTATTTGTTTTTTTAAACCTGGGGTGCACTATTGTAATTTTTTGTTGCCTTCACAAGGAAGTGAAGGCAAAAGAAAAGTGAATAGATTTATTAGAAAAGACTAGGTTATTAGATGTCTTAGGAGCAGGCGGATTGAAGGTAATACGATTGGAAGTCTTAAAATGAAAGTCTTCAATGCCAGGTGGCTCTCCTTGACCTTTGTCTGGTACATGGGAAAGTCGCGGCGCATGCCTTCTGCTTGGATTCAAAGATTGAATACATCCCGTTGTATGTTTATAAAACTTTTCAATATCTAAGCCCAGAGTATTAAGGCTTGGCCTGGTACCCATATCTATTAATCCTGATCTACTGCCATAGTGTTTTTATCTCCCAACCATGGACTGAGAATTTGCATTAATCTCATTAGGATTTTTAGCTGTGGCTTACGTTTTTTTTTTTTTAATCTTTTTTCATATCACTTGGTCACTCTGTATTGTTTTTCTAGGTATTTAACGAAGGAATTGTTTACACCTTAGAAGTATTTTGGAGTCAGCATGCGTATTCTGATAATTAAATATGTTTTTAGGTCTGCTTGTCACCAACTTACTTGTATTATCTTTTAAAATGTATCTTTTGTTACAACTTTCAATCACCTTTGGTATCCTAGGCTGATTCCTGATTATCCGAGCTGCTAGAATAAGTGTCACAATCTTGTACCTTTTTTGTACAATTGTGGGATCTGTTCTGTTTATGTCCTGTTCGCGTTTCAGTCTGTCTGTGTCTGACTGTTTGGGATCCTGATGTAATTTTAATGTAATAAGTTTACATCTAAATTTTTTTGTAATGTTAACATTTTTATTGTTGAAATAAAGTGCAAATTTATAAAAAAAAATAAAATAAATCCTAATGGTATAAATCTGGAGTTTGAACTAAAAGTTTTTTTATGCTTGTTTATGCTTTTTTTATGCACTTTCATGGACTAGAAGCTGTAACTGGTACTAGTGTACATGGATATGTATGTTTTTTTCTGCTTTTTTTTATATATCTTATACATTTTTAATATATATTATGATACATTTTGCATCTCTATAGGAGATTCTGTTAAAAATGCTAATATATAAGTTTGTTTTTTATTCTATTTTTATTTTTCATATTTTTTGTATATTAAACTTATAATACAACTGTTATATTGTATTTAGTAACAACATCATTTTATGATTTCCACATAAAACGAAGTGTGGCCTTTAAAAGAAAAGGAGCACTTTACCTGAATTGGATGATTTCACCTGAGCTCCCATACGAATTCATTCAAAAATCCTTTTTATGAGACTCGTTTTAAAAATACGAATACAGTCGAAAGCCGATTAAGGTCTACTTATATAGCATTTTTCGTCTAAATTCAATAAACTTTGAAAAAAACATTTTGGATAAACAATTGAGACGAATAGAAGGAGGGGTATATAACCATTGACTGTTTTCGACTAAAATATTCCCCTAAAGAAGTTCATTTTCAGACAAAACTCATTGGGTGCTTTCTTGATCCCTGTGAGCCACCGTACCCGTCCTGCGCAGCACTGAAGCACTAGGTTTACTGACACCTGGAAGGACTCAGTGCCTCACAGTTTTGATTTTATTGCAAAAACTACCTATTTCTGTCAATATTTTAATGGATTTCCTCCTGACTGGTTGTTGACTTGTGCTTTTACCCATTGGATAAATACATTATTCGATACTGAGTTCATCTATCATCTTCACCAGAATTATCAAGTGGTGGCAAGTATAACATCCATTTGTGCATATTCCACGCTCCTTGGTTATAGGAGCTGTTTTATCACAGCATTTATTTTCCTTCTTTATTTTACTAAAGGGTGCTATACATATTTCACTAGGTTCTTGGTATATTTTGTTTTTTAGGTGCAATCAGCACACAGAGATTGTTCCTGTGCTAAGTATCAGTGTTATCTTTTTTTATTTGTGTTTGATTTCACTGGGTTTTTATTTCACTGCTGATCACTATCACATTGTTGCAATTTGCTTTTATTGCCACTAGTGTGTGGATACTATATTACAGTATTATATTTTCATTCATCACTGTTACTGTCACTCCATTATCATCAGTCAACATAAGGGCATTTTCATAATTTTTGCATATAAGTCTCTATACACTGAGTGCTGAGAAATCCTTTCTATGTTTGCACTTTGATCACACAGTTAGAGGTTGTCCGTGTTTGTTTTATTTTCAGCTGCTGGTGTTTAGTGGACACTCCAAGTATTCATTATTGTCCCTGTTTGTATTTATTTTGTACACTTGTGGCCTTGCATATTTGCCTGTCCAACATTCTTTTCATTCTATAATAAGTGATAACAGCTTGCTGAGCATCCCTGGAAGCTTATCATTTATTTATATAGCGCCAACAATTTGCGTAGTTCTTAGTACGGAGTATGGAAGGTGACTACTTATGAAGTTATACAATGCAATACATAAATGAAGTGTGCATCCATACAACATATTATCTTAATGTTATTTTTTAATTTTTAAAATAATTTTAGATATTTTGAACGCACTTAGCTTAGATGAGAAAATATTGGAGATTTAGTTACAATATATGGGCTTGCACCACACCCACTCACAGGTGCTCTATATATGGTGTCCAGTGACATTGTACAAACTATAGTTTAAGACGGATTGTCAGATTCAGTCCATGTAAGTAAGTTATACAGATAGAACTCACCAAGTTTGGACTTTGGCATAGTGGTGGGCTAAGCAAAATATGGCCATATATTGTGACTAAATCTTTAATATTTTTTATCTAAGCGAGGTGCTTTTAAAATATCTAAAATTATTTTAAAATGTAAAAAATAACATTAAGATAATATGTTGTATGGATGCACACTGCATTTATGTATTGCATTGTATGAATTTTGGTCACTTCAGTGCCGCTCTATGCAATATATGCCGGTTATGGGGTGCTTTCCAAATAATGTGTTTTGCATGTACATATGAAGATAGACAACAAGAACAGACTGATACCTGTGGTAGTGAGCCCTGCTCACAAGCTTACAATCTAAAGGGAGTGGGAGACATCTGACAATGAAGAGGTCAAAAGAAAGGTAGGGTTAATAGAAGTTTTAGCGATGGGTGGAGCTAGGTGGGTTTGGCTACATATTCATTATGTATATTCCAGCTGGATTAATTGCAAGCTTCCTATTCCTAATAATGTTTTTGGGCAGTGTGAGCTAGGTGAGATTGGCCAGAGGTTTTTCACAGGTATTCTAGTGGGATGAGTAGTACGCTTGGGTAGAGGTGGTGATATTGGAGGAGAGTGTCCATTTGAGGAGCACAAAGGTCACACAGGTTAGTGTTGGTTAATGAGGCAGGGGCCAAGAAGTGGAGGGCTTAGTTGGTGATAAAATGTTATCCTAGAGCAGACAAGGAGCCAGTGGAGGGGGTAGCAAAGGTACTGAAAGGAAAAATAAAGAGGACTGCTGGAATGCATAAGGAACAATGTGTATGAGGTTTTTTTCAATTGGGGTAAGAACAGTAAGTGAAATTAGTGCCTGCCCCCAAGTTTTCTTAGGGTGGCTTTAGAATATGTACCTGTAGGCTAATGGAGAGCTATACTTTCAAATGACCACAATGTGGCAGTATAGTTTCACTTATGACCCACATCGAATAAAACAAATAAATCCCCATTGTGTCTGGCATTGGGGAATATAAATAAAAGGTTTAGATATGTGTCTTAATATTTTTTCAGTTATTTTCCCTTTCAGCGTGTGTTAACCCTGGGATCTGCTATCACTTGCTCAGAACCTGATACAGTATAAGGAAAATTAGAACAAATGAATATGCTCTATATTTTCAAGCAACACAACATACAGTACAAGAAAATAAAGTTGGAGTACACAAGCTGGAAAATAAGTTTCATTAATATTTATCAGTGCAATATTTTCAATAACATTAACAATAACATTTAACCACAAGAGCCCAATAGACATGTAAAATTGTTTTTCTTTCTGGAGACCGAGATTCTGGGTAGGCATATATAAATGAGGTTAACGAATAGTCACATTTTGCCTTTGATATACACTTTATACATTGACATTCAAAAGATCAATATATAAATTGGATATAGAGACAAAAGGTTATCATTATTGACCTGATTTGCAAATGCCTACCCAGAATTACTTGAATGTGAGATTTCTGTGGGAAAAGCGAGTGTGTAGGTTTGTGTATAAAGGAACATTAAACTTTATATTTCACTTGTGCTTCTAATATACAAGAAGCACAAGTGAAAAGTTAGTTGTTCCAAGTGTGAGGATAAACTGGCATGTACTTTTGATAGTACATGTCAGTTTATCCTCTGACCGACAGCTTCCATACGATGTGAGACACAGCAGATAGTAAACCCGTATGTATCTACACGACGGGTTTACACCAAACTAGCGGGCCATTTTTTTAACCCTTGCGTTAAACAAAAGTGCAGTATTCCTTTAATAATGCAGCTACTACACAAAGTGTGTTTGGACACATATTCCTATTCCTAAATGCATTCTGAAATATGCTGTGAATGTAATTTGGAATATATTCCTAAATGCATTCTGAAGGCTATTTAGCATATTTTCAAAAATAGCATAGTTCAGAAGTAGGGCAAGTGGCCACACTCCCCATTATTATTAATTGGGCTTTAGTCAAAGATATTGTACCAAACCAGGATATGTGTTTTTTGTTCCAACTTAGTATGTCCTTTTTCAATGAAGTCAGAAGATTAACCCCTTAGAGAGATTACTTTTTTGGCTTGTCCGACACTTGGTTACATGGGCTGTTTTAAAATTTCTGAGGTGTTTGTGTTTTGCTGTAATTTCTTTCTTTCTCACTTAGTGTACCCACACAAACTATATATCATTTTTATCGTCATAAGAAGGGCTTCATTTTGATAATAGCATATAATTTGATATCAAAAAAATAATAAAATATGGCAAAAAAATAAAAAATAAAAATTCTGACTTTTATTTGAAAAATTGGATACTCATCTACAAGAGACAACACAAAACACTGCTAAATAGCCCATGTTTTATGTAATTTAAGAAATAGCCCATGTTTTATGTTTTTGTGCCTTTTTATTCATGTTACAGGGCCAGAACGATAAGTAGTGCAAAGCTATTTCAAAATCCTTTTTTTTTTTTTTCAAAATTAGTGCTAGTGAGTCTGTAACCCTGATATTTGTACTAAATGCATGAATGACCCCCCACATGTACATATTGTTTAAAACTAGACAACTCAGGGCATTTAACTTGGGGTATTTTGACAACTTTTCATGTAGCCATTTTACCAACAACCATTGCCAAAGTTTGCAAAAAAAAAAATGTGATTTTTCACATAGATTGCAATTTAGATAAAATGTGAAGGGGTATTGCCAAATAACACCATAATATGTGTTCAGCAACATCTCCTGAGTACAGGGATACCACTCATGCATAGGTTGGTTAGGTAATTTGGGGGATAAAAGGCAACATTGGAAAGGTGAGCTTTTTAGTTTTCCAAATTGGAATTTTGACATGCAGAAAACTTGCGCCCATGTCCCATTTGGGACATTTTTGAAACCAATGTATTTTACCCCACACAACCAAATATTTTTTGAAAACTAGACACCCTAGGGTATTTCATGGTAGTATTATAACACTTTCCATGCACTAATTCTACCACCAGCCTATGTCAAAGTTTTGGGTAGTAATTTTTTTTCACATACATTGTATTTCTGGCATGAATTCACAGATTCTGGTATAAGTCACTGCCAAACAACATCCCAATATGTGTTCAACAACATCTCCCAAGTACAGCGATACCATACATGTATAGGTTTGTTGGGTTGTTTGGGGGGTAAAAGGCAACATTTGTGAGGTGCCTTTTCAACTTGAAATTTTGACCTGAGTCCATGTCCTTTATGGGATATATCTTTGAAGCCAGGCAATGTAATTTACCCCCACCAAACCATATATTTTTTTAAAGTAGACACTCATGACTCCTTGTGGCAAGGGCTCAGCAGCCACCGATATACATCACTAGATTATGTATCATAAAGCTGACCAGGGTTCAAAATCAAACCCTGAGTCAGCGACCTCAGAATCAGCAATAAGCATTGATCTACAACAGAGAAGGAATTAATAGCTCTTAGAAGAGCCTATATAGTACTGTAATACATTACAGTACAAAGAAATTAATCCATAAAAAATACTGTTGCTGTGCAAGATTACTGCTTATACAGTGATGAATGGCAGGGAAGGGGTTAATACACAGGGAATGGCTTTCATAAAACCTGACAATTTTATAAATTTTTATTTTATATTACTAATTCTGATCTGTCTATTTCCCTCACAAAAAACGTAAGTGAAGAGAGGAACGCAGATCCAGATTGGTCAGATCAATATTCACAAATATTGATCTGACCAGGAGAATGGTGATATTCATCTGAGCAATCACCAAACCGCTTTTGCTGCTAATTTGCTGCTATTGATCACTATGCTATGCGCAAAAATACTTTTACTTTACACATAACCCCCTAGCGGGTGTGTAAAAAAATAATAATCAAAAACTGTGCAAACAGATAAAAATTGCTTTGGCGTCAACATCATTGCGTAAGCAGTGATCGACGACAAGGAAGGGGTAAATTACAGTACAAAAAAATGAACCGCTAAAAAATGCACAAACAGCAAAACATGTTCTGATGTGCAAGATCACTGCTTACGCAAGATCAATGGCAAGGAAGGGGTAAGACGCAGGGAATGGCTTTTTTAAATATTTTTTTTATTGTTTTATTGTGTTTTTATTATTTTATTGTATTTCAACTTACTTTTACCACTTTGATCTGTCTCCCTCCTTCACTAAAAAAAATGTTCCTCCTAAGTGGTCAGATCAATATTGGGTTAATGTTGATCTGACCAGGCAGTGGGGATGCTCATCTGATAATTGGTTCCAGGACCTATTACATTGAACAAGGTGAGCAGTTTAGAGAGGTTGTAGTTTATTTGTATCCTTGCTGATGGTAAAAGGCATTGATCCAGTTTAACATGGCATCACCTAGACCATTGTTTTCACTCTGTCTAAGGCCTTTTATGCATTTTTAACAATGTGTAACTTGTGCTTCTTGCCCAATAACTAATTTCTAAACTCAAGAGAAATAGTAGAATCTATCTAGCAGCTTTTTTCATTAACTTTTGTAGATTACTAAAATATTTTTCAAATAAAAATCAGAAAACATTTGATCATGTTTTTATAGTATGTTATATGATATGTCCCAATAAAACCAATAAATAATTTGTGAAGGTACAGCAAATGACAAAGAAGAAAATTACAGCTTAATGCAAACACCTCAGAAATAAATAAAATAGCCATTGTCCAGAATGAGTAAAATGTTCCAAAGGGGCAGTCCTTAAGGGGTTAAATAATATGTGCTGTTGGGTCTGTCTGTGCATAGTTTTTACATGTATCTTGCTATCATTGTTTACCTATTTTCCACTATCACTATAGTTTCCTTTTGTGTATTTCTGTCCAATTATATATTTTAAAACACTCACCCCCGCCCGCCCCCCCACTGATATACATTTCTTCAAATAATTTGTGACAAGGTTATGAATTTTTACCCCTGATTCGATGTACATTATTGAATATATTCGATTATACAGTTATGTGTGGTGTTTTTCACATAAAAAATATGTATTATTGTGCTATGTGCACATTACATATTTGTGTTCATATATATCTCCTAAAAATATATCATATATATTGCTATTGTCAATACTGTATGTGTTGGTTTATTTAATACAACACAATTCTTTCTTTCTATCTGCATAAATACATATCTAAGCAGTATTTTTTCATATAGATAAATTTATGTTCATACATATAGATATGCACATATATATTTATATTTATAAACTACGTATGCTCTTATAATTCTATTTCTGTTTGAGGCTGTTTGCAGGATGACACAGAGAGACTGTGTGCAGACATGTTTGGGTGGGAGGGGCCCCAGGGGCAGTTTTTGAACTGATGATCTGTGGTTCCTAGCTATGTCTCTGGTTAACCTGCTGGCTTACTGATCACTCATCTCTGTCCTCTGATAATTAAAAGGACACTCCCACCAAAAAAACTTTACTTTTTTTATTTTGTATTATTGTTTTCAGATTTGTCTTTTGTTTTTGTTATGTGACTGTATTTAATAAAATCTATAAATAAACAAGTGTAACTGGGCGTCTCCATTTTGTGAAATATAGTGTTTTTGGGTGTCACCCCCTAGTGACTTTACAGCACAAATTTCTCACTTTGTGGCTGGAGATACAGAATACGGTCTATAAGTCAGAATTCTGATCATAGACTTGCATTGAATGGGAGGGTATTGTAACTACTATATCACAAGGGGTCAGAGTTATGATCATGTTTGATCAGGTTAATCTCCTCTCTTTATGTTAGAAGGCATGTAAAAAAAACTTATACACAGCCACCTAGTCCTGCCCATGCTAGCAGAGAGAGATAGTCACCGACCAGATGGCTGCCTGCTTCCTGTGGAAGCTTGGCAGCTGTCGGGCAGAGGATAAACTGGTGTGTACTTTCAAAAGTACATGCCAGTTTATCCTCACACTAGGAACAACTTACATTTAACTTGTGCTTCTATATTAGAAGCACAAGTAAAATATAATGTTTAGTGTTCCTTTAAACACTATTACTACTACTGTTATATATTCAATCTACTATTTTATTTCAACTAATACAAATAACGTTTTATTCATAGCAACAAGGACAAAACAGGGAACAGACCTGTGAGCTGAAGTACTAGTTTGAAAATATATAAACATACAACAGAGACAATCTTTATATATTGCCCTTCCTTTCTACGTCAAGGTTAGTGTCATAAACCAAACCCCAAAGTTCATGTTTAATGGACCAGCTGTTCCAGGAGGAGTTTGTATGATACACAACTAAAATAAATGCATTTTGGAAGAGCAGACAAATGCAGGCACATTTTATTGATGTACACAGATGTTTTGTATTAACAGGGTAGATAATGTGATGCAGGGTCCTGGAGATTGTAGCAATCACAGCTGCAAAATCTCAGAGGAACACACAAAAAAGTTCTGGCAAACAATCCATGCATGTTGTCCAGAGTTCAGTTCAGCATCTGATTCACAGTATATTTCTTGGTAAACCATATCTCTTTTTATGTTTGTTAATTTACAAAAGAAGTGACATACCCAGGTCAGGGATGGAAAGATAGCAAGCATAAGCAGGGACACTGCACACCAAAAAAATGAAAATGTTTTATATTTTTTAGTTTGTAATATTTTTTATTTTGTAATATTGATTTCAGATATGTCTTTTGTTTTTGTTACGTGATTGTATTTAAAAAAATATTTTTTTACTAAACAAGTATGACTGGGTGCTGCCATTTTGTGAAATATAGTGTTATTGGGTGCCACCCCCTAGGGACTTTACAGCACAAATTACTCACTTTGGGGCTGGCGATCAAGAATGCAGTCTATAACTCAGAATTCTGATCATAGACATGCATTGAATGGAAGGGTAATGTAACTATTACATCACAAGGGGGCTGAGTTATGATCCTGTTTTATCAGGTTAATCTCCCCACTTTGTGTTGGAAGACAGGTAAACAAAGGTATAGACAGCCACCTAGTCCTGCCCACTATAATACACAGGAGCCAGTAAGAGAGCAGGGGTGTATCTAATGACACAAAAAAGGAAACATGAATCTTGAAAAATGAATGCACTGTACGATAATATGAATGATCAGAGAAGAAAATACAAATCTGTTTACATAATATTTCATTTTAGCACAAATAAAACTGTGGTAATGTTATTGCTATGGTTGCTGTTGTGCTCGTTTTAGCATTTGTGACACTAAAATGAGGTCAGCTAAACATTATTTTCTTGAGTTTCTGAAGATATTATTGGTGTTGTATACTTACTTCCACTCTTAAACACACTTTAAACAAAACACATCAAAGTTATGTAACATAAAATCAATCAGGTTCAAGCAAACAATCAGATCAGATAGCATATCCCCTCTCTAGCAACAGAATAATCAGGGTTGCAGCAGGTGCAATGTACTCAGACTTGTCCCTTTAAAGAATGTCATGACAGACATTCTTTCCAGTATTGTAGCCATAGTGAGCCATATTAGGCTAGTGCAGGAGGAAAGCAGAAACTGTTCTGTTCCACTACTAGTGATTATATTATCCTTTGTCCATCTTGTACTAGTTTAACTTATAAAGAACAAATGGTGGGTACCTTAAATGAAACACAAAAATAATAGTGCAATAATGTTTAACCATGTGTGCAAATCAAATAGTTGATGATAAGGGACCTAAGTATCAGAGGTGTTAAGATCTGGACTTGTTTACCATGACAACCACATATTCTTGGTTACCTAATGTGCACCAATCACACCTACACACATTTCAAATTTGGGTAACCAAGGCGGAATTTGCTCATTTCAATTCTCCAGATTTTTTAATAGAACAGTGTAGAAGAATTAAAGTAAACATATTTTAAACCAATTTTTTTTTATCTACAAATTCAATGTATTAACCCTTTCCTGACGCATGGTACTTACATCCCAGAAGACGCAGGTACCAAAACGCTGTTTTTGTGTTCCTGTGCCCGATCACAAGGGTCTTACTAGACCCTATGGGTCCCTGCCAAAAATTTGTGATACACTTGTAATGTCATAAGGTGTGCCCAAACCCGGAAGGGCAGACAGTGTGCGATTTAGCAAAATGAAACCGGCGCTTGTTTTCAGCATCAGCTACATTTTCCCTGTCAGATCGATTCCTCTCAAAGTGGCCTCATCTGACAAGTTCCTCTCAAAGTGGCCTCATCTGACAGGTAGGATTCCGCTGCATGTCCCTGCAGTGGGATATGAGCACAACTCGTCACAAGGTGGCCATGATGAGGGCTAGCAGTAAATGCAGTGCAGTATTTAGTGTGCAGGATCCTAGGCAGATGCCTAGGGTTGCAAATTCATAAGGGACAGCGAAAAAGCACCCCCAAACTCTGGATCAGCACCCCAGAAAGCTCAGAGGGCTATTCAGACTGATCGCGATGGCCCCGGTGCCGCATATGCAACTTACGGCCGCCCATGCAGTTTTTTTTTTTTGTAAGGGGGCGGGGCATCACTGATCCCTGTGAAGTGCTGACAGGTCACGTGACTCGGCACGGGGAGCCAAACAGGCAGCATGGTAGGACACCATGCTGCCTGCCACTAGCCACCAGGGACCAGGGTAAGCCATTATGAGGGGGGCATATGATCTACGCATATTTCACCCAGAGATTTGTTGAGTCTGCATATGTGTACTCACCCAAATGTAGATTTCCAGGAACGGTTTAATTTGCTGGGAATCTTGTCACACAGACTTTTGTGGATGATAGGCCCACTTGTATTTCTGGATTAGTTGTTATTTGTTTGTTTTGTGGCTGCTAAAGGGCCACTAAAGGACTGTTTCATACACAAGCAGTGCCCCTACCACTGAAAATGAGGTTTGGTAAATAACTATTTGTACCTGAAGAATACATTCCAGTCACAGTTGTACCAAGATTCCATTCAATAATCACTCTTCTCCTCAGTGACATTTTAGAAAGATCAGTTTAAGTTCAAAGGTCTTAGTTATTTCATCTAAATGAGTGTCTTTGTTGGCCGACTTATCCTTCATGCTGTCAATGTGTAATTGGTTCTGGCTCACCTACTGTACCCTTTGATAAAAATTAGCCCCATTTATTGTTACATTCACAAAAGCACAGCTTATTCCAGAAGTAAAATTTATTTTGTCACAGTAAATTTAAGATTGCTTTTAGCCATAATTTAGATACAAAGCAATCAGTTCTGGCAGTTCAGCATTTTATTGTCAATATATTATATTCATAAACATCTGGTGTCTATTCACAAAAAAAGTAAATTTTAGTTATTAATACTATTAATGCTTGATTTTTGTAGTTTACTTGTTAGTCCACCATAGTTCACTGCTTAGTGAACAGACACCTCAAAGCTGAACATTGATTTGTGAGCATCTGGACAGTGATAATTTCGTCGACAAAACATTTTCATCATAATTTTAGTCAACTACATGTTTTCAGTGACTAAAACTAAACAATAACTAAATAAAAGCTGAGTTAATAGGACTAAAACTATGACTAAAATCCATTTGTTGTTTTCATGAACTGACTAAAATATAACAAAAATTTTAGGGAGGGACTATTGCATTTACATATTTGACCTCTGATTCCCATGGATTTTTGCCAAAGCCCAGTCCCCTGATTTTTGCTGCAGCTGGATTGGCTGGGACACATGCTCCGTGTGCCTGTTTGCCCCCTGGAGAAATGCCCTCAAACTTCAGAAGAAGAGGATACTCCTCCATCAGATAGTCCTGGTACTGTCATATATGTTTCCCCTCCCATCTCATTAACAACCTGTTCCCTCCCTCACTGCTGGAGATTTAGTGCACTAAAATCTACTGGAGATTTAGTTAACTAAAACTAGACTAAAACAATTCAGATGACTAAACTAAAATGGCCTTTTAGTAAAAAGACTATGACTAAGACTAAATCAAAATTTGCCGTAAAAATGAACATTACATCTGGGATGTTTTTAGGACTACATTTTCTGATCTGAAGTTATAAGCCGTTTCTTTTATCAGTGCGAGAGATATTTAATCTATGTTTTAGAGATTTGATTCTGGTGATTAAACGCTTAATTTGTGGATGGCAGGACCAAGGTGATTTATGGGCAATGTGCTGCTTCTATGGACCATGTAGGTGGGTACCTGTCAGCATTCTGTTGTAGGACAAGGCCCTGTAGAACTTCACTTTTAGCTTCTAAGTGAAAGGAAAGAAAATTGCTCAGAGTTTAATAGATTCTAGTTCCAGACATACTGAGGTGACATTAGCTTCAAGCTGTCAGAAATGAGCATAGTCTTTCTGTAAAGGGACCTGCCTGGACCACTAGGGAAGGGGGTCATGACTGCTACCTAGGCTACGTTCAGGCAGTTTTGTTACGTTTAAATTCATTGGCTGCTAACATGTTGTTATAATGTTGTGGGGTATAAAATGAGGTGTAGGTGGGAATAAAACAGCCACATCATTATGTGAGGATCACCCGTGCAGTCAGGAATGATTTGGGGGTATGGCAGGCATTTTTGTCATAGTATAATGGCCACACGTGTTGGCAGTTGGAGGATATGTTTAATACAGAATTGGAGCTCTACACTGATGCGTTGGGTTCAATTGGGGGCTTACTTCAATGGTGCACGCAGCAATGGCTGATCCGTAACCTCACATTCCTGGAGCTGTTCCCGATAGTGGCAGCAGTGGGGTTCCAAACTGGTGAATAGATGCATTATTTTTCGACAATCAGAGTGTGGTGCAGGTTATTAACCGCTCGTCCAGTTCTCCCCCAGTCCTGTCTCTGTTGCCCCACCTAGTCCTTACAAGTTTAGAGTTTAACATCTGGGTGAGGGTGAAACATATACCAGAGGTGGTTAATGTTATTGCTGTTGCGTTGTCTCCTTTCCAGTGGGATCGCTTCTGGACAGCAGCACCCGAGGCAGCACCCACAGGCTTGGCTTTTATGGAACACTTATGGAGCCTCGTTTCTCCGAATTGTTGAACCTACTCTGGGATTCAAAGGCATACCTTCAGGTCTGGAGTGTATGGTTGGCCAAGACGGACAGGGTCGGGGGAATTGGGGAACATGATGGTAGGTTAAGAATTACGCTAGAATATTTGGAGAATTTGAGATCCTCAGGGGTGTCAGGTTCTTCAGCAGAGCTTAATTTCTCGGTCCTCTCGTTCATGTTTAAAATATTTGGTTGGGGCAACTTATCTCAAGTCTTTATCCTTAAGAAGATTATTAAGGGTTGGAAGAAAGGTAGACAGCAGATGGCCAGAATCCTTTCATATTTTGAGTAGATTGATTGAGTCCCTTCCCTCTGTATGCTACTCTGAGTACGAATCAATCATTTTCAGGCTGTCCTTCTTGTTAATGTTCTTTGGGGCATTTAGAAAAGGAGAATCGATTTCGCCTAATGTAGCCAAGTGGTCAATCCTTCAGGTGGGGGTTATAACTATTTCAGAAATGGGAGTGTCCATTAGGGCTTTGCAGGTCCAAAACAGATCAGGAAGGAAAGGGGTTTAGGATTGTTATCAAAGCGGTGGGGGTCCCTGTTGCCTGGTTTCCCTGCTAAGGTCATATATGCCACTCAGACCTCCAGTCCCTTGCCCCCTATTGATTCACACATCAGGCTATCCCCTTAACCATTTTCAATTCTCTAGGGTGTTTCAGTGGAGTTTGGGGGCCATAGGCCTGGACTGAAGTCAGTTTTCCCCTCACTCTTTTCGCATAGGCGCTGCCACCGAGGCTAGTTTTGCAGGCTTTTCAGGGGAAGATGTTAAGCGCATTGGCAGATGCTCGTCCAGCTGCTACAAACTGTACATTCACCTTCAATTAATGTAGTTCCTTTCTTTTAGGTTCCCACCCCCGTTTTGTGTGGATATTAGGCCATTCTTACATCTATTGGGCAGGCCATTGGGCAGCTGAATGATCCTATGGCAGGAACCTCAGGATATTCTTTGAGACAGCTAGGATCCGATGGAGAGGAATTAGGGGTCTTAGGTGGTCACACGTCTATCCCAAGTGTTGCATTCTTAGAAGGCTAGTCCATAATATTGGCACTGCATGTGGGTGAAAATGACATACGTCATATTCGATTTATTGACTTAATTCATGGGATTAAACAGGACATTGTAAGATGCTGTGCCCTGTTTAATAATCTTACTATAATATGGTCAGAGATAGCCTCACGACCAGTCTGGTGTTTATATGCCAACCCGCGGGCACTTGAGCGGTGTAGACGGAAGATTAATTTGGTGGTGTCCAGGTTTGTCATGGGCATAGGCGGGTTAGTTATCTGCCAAAGAGTGTTAGAAGGGAATAACTTGGATGTGATGAGGCAAGACAGATTGCATCAAACGCATATTGGGCTGGACATTTTCAATGCTGTGATCCAGTCAGTAATTTAGCAGGCTCTGGCTGCGGGAGGGTGCAGCACCGCCAAGTAGTAGAAATTTTTGTCGATGAAGCGAAGAAGACATAGCCAGCACCTGCTCACAGGAAGTTTAAGTTGCAGGCTCTTGGGGAGTGGTGTCCTAAAGCTGGCTGAGAGCGCTGCAGGACCAGAGCTCATGGCGGATATATGGGGTAACTACCTGCTAGTCAGACTGGCTACCAGCTGGTGGAAATGTTAAAATGTTCAGGTTATGCTGGTTTTCCTAACTGTTAAATAAAGCTGTTGCCAAAGCCCCAAATGATTTGTCTGTGTCTTTAATTGGGGTGGGGCTGGAGGCCAGGAGGCTCTAGGCCTAAGCATTCAAGTCAGAAATGAAATAAGTAGCTGCAATTAGCCAACGTCTCCTGATCACAAGTGACGTCACAACGTCTTGCAAGTTTTCGACATGGACCCATAGAGTCTATTAAGACGCTATTCGGCTCTCTGCCACTGCGTCCCTGGCTACCGATTCCTTTGTGATCAGGGCCATAAACATAAAAACAAGAGAGGGGCTGCAAATTAAGTTACCACCCCATGAAGTAAAAGTGATAGCTCCGCCACTGTGCGTATAGCCCCATACTTTTCCACATCAGTTAGCCCTCACTCTGATTTTAGTATGTACTAGAAATATTATGCCCTGGACTATTTAAGGGTCTGAGAGAGTTACCAAAACGTTCTCTTTTAAGGGCCAGCAATACAAAAAATATTGCAATAATAAGTCAATTGGGTCTAGATAGCCCGTTCGGAATCTGGACTGTTAATTACATTTACTTTGTGTACGGCCAGTTGGAAAATGTGAGTGATGTGATCCTACCCCTAGAGTGTAATATGCTATATATTGATGAAAAACGTAATTGCTGCTCACTATATTTTATTTGCATCTATTTGTGAATTGTATGACGTTTTACTCTATAATGTGTTAATGAGGTCAAGCATTTGCATAGCATTTATACATTTATTCATTATTTATTTTTTTAGACACAACTGGACTGGAGTGTTGTGGGCCTTGAGGCCTGGGTTGGGTACCCATGTTGTTTGGCATAACTGGGTGAGGTGAATTTCAGTGGTGCCACATTCTGTGTGATAGTGAATTGAGTTTGAATAAGAATGAGTTTTGTATGTAGTATAGGCATAGTATAAGGTTTTTGTGGCATAAAACATATTTAAAAAATATACTATGTGCTAACCATTTATGAATGCAATGTTATGATGTTTCATGTCAAATCAACCAGTGTGCTTATCTCATGGAGGAAAAATAATCTCAAAGAGGACGAACAAGGAACTGTTTAGTATAAATGGCAGAGACTTAAGGACTCATTGGCTATTAATCAAAAAGAAATGATCCTTTAGCACAATTAACACTACAGGGTTTTGCAAAAATGTTTTTGTTTCCTCTTAAATGACGATTGATTCAAGATAAACTTTTGAGCTAAAACCAACTTTAAGCATGCATGATGGTAGTGTAGACTGTGCTGCTTCGAGATATGTATCTATACCTGCACTGAACACCAAAGTTCCTAATAATTAACTCAAGACAATGGCTAAACTCTCCCGTATATTGCTACCCTGGATAGCTCTCCCCTCAACCAATCAATCATATTTATCCTCACACATTAAACCCATACACTCCTCTATACATACACATGGACCTTGTAATGTCGAACATTCTGCCTGCCACTCAAAGATCCTAATAGCAGTCTGTTGTACAGAATTCTTGCACATGTGCTTCACAGCTGTACAATGCATTTCTAGCTTGAGTGTCAGTTCTTCATGACTCAGCTTTGAAATGTTCAATTTACAGATCTCTTTGATTATTTATTAATTTTTGCACATTGTTTATACACAAAATGCTTTAGCGGATCTGACACCCATGTGTTATGTTAAGATATTAAAATGAACATTACATTTCCCTCATCTTGAAATTAGTAATGTAGCAAATGTCTACACCTGAAACAAGATTATTTTCTTCTTCCTTCTTTTCGACACCTTGATCTTGTGCATGTCTTGCATACAGCTGTTCAGTCTTTGGAGAGAATGTTGTAGCTTCTCCCACTGACTGTTAAGAAAGCACTGTATGTGTGCCTATCATGTGCATGTTTGATACAGTCTCCAAAAGCACCGTGCCTATGCAGTTCATCCATATTTGGCTCAATGGAGATGAGTGGGGAATACAATACCATGTGCCTATATCCTTATTTTAAGCTCCCTTTCGCTGCAGAAGGAGCAGCAGAGAAGGCTCAGAGGTAAATATTTTAGAGGTGGATCCTGCTTCTCAGAAATGGTATAACAGTGCCATAAACAGGTAATATGTAAACAACAAAGAAAAACGTTTTTGTATCCATTCATTCCTCTTTATTTATTTTGTTTTTCTCCTGGTATATTTGAGGACCTATATTTCAATCCTTCCTACCAAGGCAAATCATTATGCTATGGGAAATGTTGCCACTCTTCTGAACACTATTTTACAATGTGATTTCTCTGCCAAGGGGTTAAAAAAAAAACTACAACACCCCTTTCCTCCAGGCATGGGACAATGCTCAAACTCTGACGTCCATAGTAGAATTTGCATTGTACCAAATTTAAAGGAAAAAGAAAGTAGCACAATCTTAAAGAAAAAGGAAAACCCTTTTCCTGCCGATGTGACGTCCTACTGTCAATAACCCATTGTTGTATTCACACCCTTTAAAGCTATTAATGTTGAATTCTGATATTCCTCAGCTTTCTGTAGGTGGGGTGTCTCCTGTTTTTATCTGTGCAGCTGATCTTTTTTCCCACATAAGCAGTGGTGCCAGCATGTCCCATCACTGATGGGTGTGTGGAAAGCGAATTACAGGGTAAACAAACAGTCTTTAGCAAGAGGATATTTACAATCGCTGACCAAACTTTGAATTTCCTTGTTAGCCCAAGACAATGTCGTACGGATTAAATTGCCAGTGCTGGCTGCTAGAAATTGATATAGTCTTTAAAATAAGAAAAAACCGCAATAGAAAAATAAATGTGGTTTCTTAAAATCATCTGTGTTTATTTTTATGTATAAGGGTATCATTGTGTAAGGTAAATGCCAAGTCTTCCTGTAAACATCCCAGCCAGGCATCTAAGGATAACTAATATCACATAATAGGAACTGGCAAAGAACATGAATTCCATACTAAATCTCCATTGTGAATGTTTTAGATCGGCCTCACCCATTATACTGATAAAACTATGTAATTAATAGGACTCTGGATTACATACTTCCACATCTCAGGGGATGAAGTATGTTTTGTAGTGCCAACAACATAAAAAAAAATAGTATTTGTAAAATGTAACAATTTCAGTTCTTTAAAGGAAGTCTGTCACCTAAACATGTTTTTATAATGTGAATGTAGAAAATGATGTGTACATTGTGTTAACATAATTGGAAGCAAATGCATACATTGAGGACCTTATTAAATAAGAAATAATCTTGGCCAAAAACAATGACCAATGTTTGCCCTATTTGGTTCAGGCAACTTGAACTATGGATTCCCCAAATTGTTAAAGAGCTGAAACCGCCCAAATCAGTCTGAAGTCAGTAAAAAAAGTATTGAATTCTGGGAATTTCAAATTAACCAAATAAAAGAGAACTTAAGTGCATAAAAATACTCTAAAAAATATTTGAATGTTTAGCTGACATGGATATCACTTAATATATGCAATAATTACACATTTAATTAAAAAAACATTATTTGAATATTTTTTTAAAATATGCTATTACAGCACAAATGGTACAATTACCACAGGAATCAACCAGTAATGTAATAAAACACACATCTAACCCATAAATCACTTACTAACCCCAATCACAGTTATGGAATATACATATACATAATATACATATGTACATGCAGTAACATATTATTTTGCAAAGTGCCAAAAAACTGCTGTTATGGTATAATAACGGTGCTGTAATGTCAGCATGTGTCTGGAGCAAGTATTTGGATTTGTTTCTCATGGTAGCTCTATGTGGAAGAGAAATGAATTATTTTTGCAGTGAATTTTCCTTTATAAATGCAGAGCTTCCTGAATAGACCACTAAGAGAAAAATGTGTTTTACATCCATCTGTGGTATCTCCTGTTTATGACATCATGTGGCTTGATATGCAAATGAACTATGTTTCACTGAAAAATATATTAATGGTGGTGTGGCAAATTAGAGCCCTGGCCAAGTCAGTACAATGTTATAGAAATATGCAGTTTTTAGAAATAGGCCGACTAACTCCTTAAACATAGACCAATCACTATCGTTCACTCATTAAAAAGGGTTGGATAGCTAGCACATAAAGTAGAAGCATTGCAGGCATCCACGTACAGAGGTGAGTGCACTATATCACAGACATCCCATGTAGCTTTGAGTGTGACATGAGACGACATTCAGAAAAATACAAAATATAATATACACTTTTTAATAAAAAGAGCACATATTTACAGCATTGTGTTTGAATGGCAATACGTATGAATCAATATCTAATGTGATAGTCAGCTGGTATTGATTTGTGAGGTTGACGTCATCAAATGAAAAACCATCCAAACAAGGAGGTTAGTTGCAAAACAAGAAACAAACATGGAGGTTGTTTATCCATAGTATGCCAGCAATGATTTTCCATTAACAAGTCATCAGAAGAAAGTAGAGATTTCTCCTCCCCCCACAGTTAGATTTTTTTCTTTTCTTTTTAAGTCTCATCTGTCCTATTCATTGATTTTCTAAGAGAAGAGGCGTCATGTACTCAGGGGTGGTGGAGCATAGAGCAGGCAACCCTGACAGGTGGAAAAAGGGATAGGCAAAAGAGTGGTCAAGGGACAGTCCAATGGTTGAAGCAGGCAGCTTTGGATCAAAAACGAGGAGGTAGGCCGAGCACCAAGGATTAGAGATAGTAGGGTCAACGATGAGGATAGCCAAGGGTCAAAACCAGGTATACGAATATGCGCAGTAGTGAGGACAAAGGAGACTGAGAAAGTACACCAACTAGCTCAACAAGTAAGCAAGGAGTGAAGCAAGTGAGGGGTTTAAATAGTGACTGACCTCCCTGAGTCCCTCCCTCCAACACCAAGTCTCAACCCCCTCCATAGACTATACAGAGACGGAGGGCGTAGAGGAAACACCGCTCCTCCTTTGTCTGGTCCTACAGGACCCGCCTTGTGACGCAATACCAACCGGAGGTAAGACACGCCCCCTGACTGTTGCTGGAACACGCAAGCTAAATAAGCGCAGCGTCCCAGGTGCAGCCCTGGAAATGGACCCTCGGTACGGGGTAAGTGAGGGACCCTGGGCCCGACAATCGGCTTCATACCTGCAATGCAAAGAAAACCAGCAGGAATAGAACAAAAACCAAGAGACACAGACCTCTACTTTCTAGCACTTTAATAACATTGACCAACACGGGTCTTACCTGTTTTCCATGGTAGGATATATATGAAAGATGTCTGCTTATCCTGATATAAATATTTGGGTTACGTTAAATGATCAGTGTGTAGTAAGGTTCACCCATCATGTCTTTGTTTTGCCATGCGGTGACATAGGAGGAGGAGTAATATGACCTCATCCATGACATTAAAACTATTTTTTTTGTATCAGTAACAAGTGCGTATCCACGAGATTATGGGTAGGCAACATTCGCCATTCCAGATGTTCCCTTGATGCCTTGCCAGCATTGCAGCAAGCATTATTGGAGATCTAGTCCACAACATCTGGAGGGCCAAAGGTTGCCTACCCCTGCACTAGATGATAAGGAATGCTAAAACCATATTGACAGCTTATGCTGGCATAACAGGTGAATTTATTTATACTTTGGTCAATACACATTATCAAAAACTCTAATTTGTATTATACAATTGTTCACAACTCTGTAATGGTCAGAAGCGTTGTCAGATTTTTGTATATATTATATAGTCAATTACACTGTCCTTGCAACATGCTCATATATGTTTTGTAAGCATCATTTTATTTATATATATTATTTGAACCTGTGACAAGCTTAGCATACTGTATGTGTTACTGTATTTGCTCGATTATAAGACGACCCTGATTATAAGATGACCTCCCAAACTTTGGATCTTATTGTAAAAAAAGAAAAAAGGCCTTAATATAAGACTACTCCTTGGGGGGGGGGGGGAATCAAAACTACTGTTTTGAGTGAGTGGCAGTTTTTTTTTTAAATCACTCACTCATATATACACTTACACTCTGAAACTCACTCATGCAAAGACTTAAACTCTGCCACTCACTCATATACATGCTTATAATCTGCCACTCACTGATATGCACACTTACAATCTGCCACTCACTCATATGCACACTTAAACACTGATACTCACTCATACACACATTTATGTACAACAGTGTGGGACCAGGACTGGGGTAGTAATGTGGGGTAGTAATTTTATTACATGTGTATAGTGTTTTTTTTTTCTTTTTACAGTACTCACCTGGCGTTCAAAAATAAGTAGCACATTTTTAAGAGCGGCATGTCTCATGATGTTCAGTCAATCTTAAGGCAGTCTAATGATTATGGTAAATGTAGTTCATAAATATGAGCCCCTATTTGATTCAGCTCATCTTCAAACTTGAGAAAAGGACTAATAGGCAGCACAATCTAAGAACATGCTTTCTTATGCAGCATAAACGTCTTGCACATAGAAGTGGGGTCACGTGAACTCTGCTTGACCCACTTGGTGCGCATGTGGGTCATAGTCTGGAAAGTCACTGTGTCCTGGGCTGCAACATCATGTATCCAACTGAAGTTGTGGATGCGCTGACTCAGTGGAAGATGCTCTGATTCAGCAGAAGATGCACTGACTTGGCACCAGTTCTATCTGAGGATTACAAACAGCAACAGTGTGGTATCGGAGAAGCGTCAGCAATGAGTTATTGGAGTGGCTGATCTGAGGTCTGATTAAAAGAGGACCTTGATTACAAGGGCTTTTCTTCAGAAATATTTTTCAAAAAAGAACAATGTCTTATAATCGATTAAATGCTGTTATCTGATCAACCATCTATGGGCCTTTCTCTCTTCTTTATTTAAATTATATATTATATTACATTGTCTCTTTAAATCTAACAAAAACCTTGCTTCATCATTTAATTTCCTCCTAAAACTATGTATTTGTTCCTACTAAAACTGAATATACATAATCTGCCCATCGGTAGCATACAGATGTTTGGGGACTAAATATGAAATTATTCCCAGGCAGCCTTCTGTCTGACTGCGAATCATGGGATATGGAGTTTCCGAACATCTAAGTTGCCAAGGTTACCATTCACCGGCTTAATAAAAAAGGTTATGCTATGACCTTTTAACAGCTCAAACCACTCATAAAAATACCTCAACAAATGCTGAATAAACAATTTTTATGGACTTGCAAAAGCTGTGAACTATGCTATAATGATAGTAAACTTTCATTGTAATTAAAACATACTCATAAAATACTCCTTTAGTCTTTAGAGTTTGCTCAGTGGTAGATTGATAACCACATAATTGTGTGTGTATTTAGAAATAGGTAGCTAGATGGATGTATTGAGTGGAGGTGGGTAGACGCATTAGAGTGCATTAATGTTTCATTGACAACCCTAAGTAATTTACAAAAGGGTAGGGCCATTATATTTACAGTAACATAATGTCCTCTCAAGGAACAGGAAATGACTGGCACACATAATGTGTCAATAAAATTGTAAAAATAGTTCAACAAACTCTGGAAACCAACTCTGGTTTTCCCTGTATGTGGAAAACCTGAAACACAAATCCTATCCCTGCATGATATCAGTTGATTACCTGACTCAGCATATATCTAAGAGACTTTTAATGTCTTTCATTTATCTAACATCAACAAACAGCTCAGCTCCCAATGTGAGGTACAGGCATATTTAAGAGGCCACAGTCAGAAAATGAGTGTCTTGATATTGTTTGTGGTGCTGAGTTTCACTAAGTAGCTTAATGTTTCGTTTTCCGCCAGAACTCTTCATATGGAGCTGCTGGGGTATGTCAAGGGGAATTGTTTGTTTCTTTTCCTTGGCAGGACCTCAAAGTCACAGGAACATTGTTTCCAAGAAAGACTCAAACATGTTACTTTAATGTAATCATACTAAAGATTGTTTTAAAGAGAACAAAACTTTCTGCAGATGGCGAAGTCTACAGAAACCAGATGTGTGTCTAAGCATATTAGAAATAACAATAATGTACAAATTAGACTCTATCTCTGTTAATTAAAGCCACATAAATGTGATGCTTATATTAAAATGAGGTGGGACGTATATTTTCTAAATCATATTTTTACACAATTCTAATGATCTGGGATTTGAGTGTTTTTTATAACTTCTGGGCAAACATAAGGCTAAACAACATATCCTTATTAGAGATATTCAGGACGCCTGTGAGGCCAAACCCTGTTCATTTTGCTTATAATGCAAAGTCAGGAAAATTGGTATAAATAGTCAGAGACAAGAATGTAATATAAAGATGTATTTGCAGGGGTTTACACACCTGCCTGATAATTGTAGAGGGTATGCCCATACGGAGGAAGAGGGTACAGAGCAAATTTTCAGCCTTTTGGGACTTTAAGAGGAATAACATGTTTCTGGCTGTACCCTGGATATTTCCACATATCCTCTGATAAGCCTAAACCTAAACCCCAGCCACAGCCACAGGGTCTAGTTCCCACCAATATATTTAAGATTTAATTATCAAAAGGAACAGAAAGGAATACTGCTACATTGCCCAGGTATGTATACCTATATATGTGTGTCTATATGAGTTTATATATATATTTTTAAATATATACACACACACATTGGGCTCTATTTAATGACAGGAGTTATCACTGAACTGTGGTTTTTAACTCAAAAGTTCTTTGCATTCTTTAGTATTCAATAAACAGTAAAAATGATGGTTTGATCAAACTAGGGGATGCTATAGGGATTTTGCTGCGACTTGTGCAGATCTTCATAGAAAAGAAGACAGTCGGTCCCAAACGGTACCAGCAACAAATACAACAACAATCTCCACTTGAAGTAAATACAATTTCTTTATTAAACCTTCACTGAATCATCAGAAAAAGAAGGAGGAAGGCCCACATCAAGCATGCTGACAAAATCAAAATGCCTTCTGCATTTTGAGCTGTAGCTAGCTGTTAATCATAGCCAAGAAACAAGCAGGAACCATGTTTGATTATATACACAAAAGAAAGCCCACCACCACAGTGGTAGGGTTAACATATGTATTCATAAAAATCAGCCAGAGTAAAAGGGAATGTAGTTTATTTTAGTATATATATATATATATATATATATATATATATATATATATATACACAGACAACACTTGAAACTTATTAGAAACTTTACTATTAACTTTATTAAAAAAGCTCACAATATGTTAAATCAAGGGGCAACAAGAAAGATGAATTAAAGGTATCAAAATCTTGTACCAGATAAATACAAGAAAAGTAGTTGTATTTAATACAACACAGACTTATAAAGAGGATTTGTTTTATTGTGTATTGTTTGCCCTTTGCTTTTAAAGAGCTTATATTCTTGAAAAGAGGGTTGGGGGATCCCAAAACAATAACACATTTTCCCCTTATACATCTTGATCCAGGTTGAGTATTCCTTATCCAAAAATCCAAAATGACCCAAAATCCCCGACACAATTTTTGGATAAGGATCAGTTCAGTTAAGGGATATTCACCAACTGGAGCTCCGGCTCTGAAGCTTCTTTGCTTTACTCTCCTGGGCACCGTACATTTGCAGCAAGTGCTCACCGGAAATGTAGTTCCCAAATCACTACAACGGGAGGGACTGTCGTGCTCCGAACGGATCATCTCAGCAGCACCGTGGAGCAGGTAATTTTAGCAGCTCCACTCTTATAAATATTCAACATTACCTTTATCCAATGTAAGCAAATGGCTCACAGTGAATGTAGGTAATGTAGAGAATTTAAAGGGACTGTCCAGCTAAAATGCACCTGCCAAATATGAATGCATATTAATGTCCATTGCTTAAAATATAAAATACTTACAGCTAGATGAAATTGTGAAAATACAGCAATTTGCAAGAAACGAGGTCTGCCCAAACTAGTAAAAGGAATTTTTTTTCCTGCAGGAACCAATGAGAATAATTTCATTCAAATAAATGGAATTTCCTGTCTCCCTAGTGATGTCATCAGACAATGTGTTGCGCTGCTAAGAGATCAAAAGCAAGTCTATTACAGTCCACACAATGTATTCTATTCCAGTGGCACAGGAAGTAACTATATGAAACAAAACATTTCATGTCTATATAATCAGTGCTGCTGCATCTGCAATAAACATGTAAAGTAATCACTGGGGGAGGGCTTGAGTCAAAAATAAAAAATGTAATTTATACAGAATGCCTGCATCAAATCACGCTGGAAAAAAGCCTGTATACCATACAAGCAGTAACCTTCATCTTGCACCAAAGTGATTTTAGGGACTAGACTGTCCCTTAAAGGTTAAACTTGTTGCAGTTCATTTCCAGACCAGATCACATAAGGCCATCAATATAAATAGGTTAGAAAAGGATGGTGCAAAATATGTGCCCATTGTTGTACCACATCCTCGGTGGTTGAAAGCACCATCTAATGTGTAGTAGTTGTGGCATAGAAGGAACTGAATAGTGGCAATCACAAATTCCTGAAGTGGCACAGAATATCTGAAAAGTTCTTAAGAAACCCACCCCCCAAATCATCAGGAATTGATGAATACATTTTCTGAATTTTCAGTGATGATCTAATGAAGGAGTTGTTTTCACTTCATTTGGAGATTGTTGGTGCATTTGTTGCTGCTGCCGTTCGGGACAGAGACCACTTTTTGTGGTTGTTTGAGCATGTTAGTTTTTATAAATACTGTTCACTTAAGAAACAGCAAATCTTCCCATGACATAATTACTTGCTGTGTAATGACCCTGTGCAGCTGTATCAGACACACCTTACAGTTTCCAGAAAAACAATCCAGATCCCAGTATACTTCACCTTACAAAAATATACGTGCATTGACTGCATTACTAATGTTCTGCTTTGCCAAGATTATTTGGCTTGCATTGGGAACAAGGACACTTTCACAGAGCCGCCTTTCAAGCATTAATATGAAACACATCTTCTATTTTTCAAGTGAAAAATAACAATTACGCCAACACATTTTTTTATGAGGAATATTTACACCTGTTTCATAAGATAATAAGGGACATTTTTAATGCTTTACTATAAGGAGAAGTTTGTAACTTGAGAACCAGGCTTTACAACTAAAGTCACAAGCTGCACCTGTTTTATAGGCTCTCAGGTCCTTGTCATCCAAGGTGCTATATGTATCTTCAGATCAAAAACACAGTCAGGTTTAATAATTGAGAATGAGCTAAATAATCTTCTCTAAACAGTTATCATGAGAAATGTGGTTTTAACTCTTTGCTGGCGGCGACACAAGCTTACTCCAAGGGCATATAATTGTCTGCACATGAGGTGTATTGTACAGGCGCTACACTCCAATTTGTGCACAGTAGTAAGTATAGTAGGTATTTGTAGAACCCAGGCTCATTTATTTATATAAACCATTGGAGTCAGAGCATGTTAGAATAGAAAATGTGATTTTAATATTTTTAGCACTGTGAAAGAATGAAAGGACCATCCAATATGAGCCAAGAAATCACCCAGAGTAAACATCCTTAACATATGTGAGCAGGAGACTGATGTAGTTCAGACAGCCACAAGCTCAACTCTTCCTCTTATTACAGAGTATTGAGAAATTATCTCCAGGAATTGCAACAAAAAAGACACCAATAGAGGAGAAAATGTCAGAAACAAAAATTATGAACATACCTTGTAATATAACAAACATATGAGTAGCATTAAGTAGCAGTGCCTGAAGAAAAAAAGGCAGAGCTGCACTAGGAAGTAGATGAAAATGAACAAGAAATCTGCAAGAATAAATGTTTCCACCCCATAGTTTGGCATGCAGCTGTCAAATCCAGATGCTTCTGATGAAAACCTTCTCAGCAACAGACATTAGAACCATGCTTGAGAAATTAATAATAAATGGTTATTGGTTAATAATGTATTCACTTAAATCCAGAGCAAGGCTTACTGGAAGACCATAGAGAACTGGCTCCTTAAATGTATGTAAAGGTCGATCCATTCCAAAATGGAACAGACATAATAGCCGAATCAAAAGGATGGCTCTTTGGTGCGTTCAGAAACTGAATCTTGGGATTGGTCCTTCAGTTGAGTATAATAACTCCATAAAACCTATAGGTTTTCGGTTACACAATATGTGGCGACTAACCCCCGAAGACAATTCAGATTAGGGTATAAGATCACATTTTGGCAATATCTATTTTTTTAATAAGGGGATTTGAAAATAAAAATGTAAAAAAAAGTTTGAAAAGTATCCAATGGGGAAGCTGGGATTGAAGGCATCTGATTCTCTGACACAGTCAGAGAATCAGATGCCGGTGTTTCTTAAAATTAAATCCCTGTGAGGGACGTATGTTTAGTTACAAAGTGTTTTTAATTTTGGCGGCAGGATTTGTTTTAAGAATAGGTGGATTTTTTTATATTCCCTGAGCAAGAAGATGAGGATCAAGAGCATTGTGAATCGATAATGGTGATTTTCCCTGCCCACTCCCCAGGCACCCAAAGGGTGATTTTTTTAATTACAGGTGAAGCTTCCCCCTACCTAGGCAAGGTAAAGGGGGAGGGGGGGGGGTAGTAGGTAGGGAACATTTGTATATTAATTTGTTTATTTATTTGATGGGTTCTGGGGCTAGTGTAGTTTCTTAAGTTAATGTCTATTTAATTTGTGAGTTGTCTAAAAATACAAAGTGGTCTTTTTAGAAAATAATTTTTCATATATATACTTTATATGCTGTAAAGGGCATGACCAATATTTTCTAGACCTTTAGTCCTGTGGCCTTCTTCCATATGTCTCTCAATTTTTATGGCTTATTAACCTATTCTCCTTTGAATTGGATGGTAAAAAATAATATATTATTCCATGTATTTTGAAGGGAAGGAAGAGGAGCGATTACATCACAAGCTTGTTCCGAATTACATTTTTTCTACGTTATACTTGGCAGTCAGTGTGTTATTTTGTAGTGGCGGAATAATATTTGGGATGCGTACCATAGGAAACAGTGGTGTATAAATGTTATGAAGGCCTGTAGCATAATCTGATGGCTTCTGATAAGTCTCACAGGTAATAAAGTTTACAGGCCTCAGTCAAACAGCAGGAGGGAGATTTGTAGATGTTAAACCAACAGAGCATATTCAAATGGAAACATTATGGACCAATTTGAACCCAAAAATGGTAGATTAAATACATTAATGGTAGATTAAATACCACTTTATTTTAGAATAAACTCATTTTTTTTTAAAAATACATACTTGAAGAAAAACTTAAATCACTATTATTGTCACCTGGCTTCTTTTTTTTATGCATTCTACATTGTTTGCCCTTACATATGTTCTAATTAGCCTGGATTCTCAACTGCGGTATATGGAACACCAGAAGCGCGTCGGTTCTGTGCACTAGAGGGACTTATACAACAGTGTATACAAAACCTTGATGAATAGAATATGTATCACAGAGAGACATGTACATAAGAGATATTCATAGGATTCCTTGGTTTATTCACTATAAAAGGTTGTGGGTGAGTTCCTCCTGCTAGAAGCTCAGCTGGCCAAGGATAATGCATGGAAGAAGATTGAAAAGAAAAGGGAACCTGGATACATGAAAAATTGTATTTACAGGGAACCATTTATGGGCTAGGGTGCTGGTACTCATTGCACTCAAAGGGTGCTTTTTTACAGGTTTGATGTACATTTTAGATCACGGCCCTCCATGGACTAAGTAGGTGTGTGTTGGGGGTAGGTTTAATTTAATTCATTTTATTTATTTAATGTGCATGGGGCATTTGGCTAGATCCATTCTCAAGGGTATGGGGGGGTAGCTATTTATTTTTTGGGGGGCTTCGTGCCAGCCCCAAATCCTGATGGGACAATAATTGTATTTTTATTGGGTCCTGGGGCATAGTACCAACGCCAAGCCCTGGGGGCAAATAATTGTATGTATTTTCTTGGCTTCTTCATGTAAAAAATGTATACATGTCTGACTTATTAATCTGCAATTTAATAAGGTTTATCTGTTGGATAAAAGGCACGTTGTGGGAAAACAGCAGTGAATTGGAACTTGTATGTGTCTATATTCCTTGATTGGTTTCACCCCAGGAAATCTGCCAAAACATCACTGATTGGCTTCTTCTCCTTCAATGTAAATGTATTTATGCCTGATTTCTAATTTGCAATCTAATAAGGTTCACCTATTAAACGAGGGGTACGTCGTAGGGAAACAGTAGTGACTTGGAACTGTATATGTATATATGTTTCTCCTCTCTACACTGAGGAATTAGTTTCTTCCTAAGTAATTTTTCAAAGAATCATGGATTGTGACTGAATTTTATGCTTCGAACTGTTGGATATAGGGCACGCTGTGGGCGAGCTCCCGGTTATGAAAGTCTGACCGGCATCCCCCCAAGTACCTTTCCAAGATACCATGTACTGGCTGTAAAGTATAACAGGGAGTAAGGAGACCTGTGCTGCACAAAAAAGTGAACATGAAGTGGGGGCACGGTCAAATGTTGGGGAGACTACAATGTCCGGGGAGACTGAGGCAGAACATCATAAATCTGATACATGGGACAGACAGGTCTCATTCCACAAACAGCTAACAGCTGCCCTGGATCTTCAATTCTTAAAGATCAAGGAAGAAATCCATTTAAGTGTCCAAGACATTACGACAGATATAATGGCTGTAACCAATAGGGTCAAGTTAAATGAAGACAAGATCAAAAGTTTGGAACTCAAGGTACAGGGGAATCAAGATTCCAATAACAAGAATACTAAAGAGATTGAGAGGCTGGAAAAAAAGCTTGCATTTTTGGAAGATCCTTCCAGAAGGAACAATCTGAGGCTGAGAGGAATACCTGAGTACATTTTGCCTGATGCTTTGGAAGATTTTGTCATGGAATTTTTTACAAACATTGGTGTGGAGAAAGAGGGCTCAACCGATTTATGGGAACGTTATCATAGAACGCCCAAGGCATCCAACTTGCCTCCAGAAATCCCAAGGGATACTTTCCTGTGCTGCACTACATTCAGGATTAAAGAAAAAATAGTGAAGGCAAAGAGGGGAAAGACATTGGAAGAGCCTTTTGACAAGATTCAAATACTCCAAGATTTGTATTTTCTTACACGAAAAAAGAAGAAGACCCTTTACACAAGCAACAGCAATCCTTAGGCAATATGGAATTAGATATAGATAGGGCATTTCGTGCACACTACCTCTCATACATGACTCAAAAGCATATTCATTTGTAGCCCCATGTACACTGGAGGGATGGTAGCGGGAAAAGGGGATGCAATAGGAGAGGGGAGAGAAGAGGTGATGAGGTTTAGTCTGGGGGGGGGGTTCTCTTTTGTATGCACAGAAAGGAAAATATGAAATAATATAAAATAGGTTAGGTAGTCAAGCAAGTAGAAGATAGGGATATAGATAATGTATGCAGTTTTTTGGGGGGGTTTCTCCCTTTTCCCTCCTTGTTTATGGGAGGAGATAAAAACACGGTTTATGCAGAAAGAGTAGGGGATTGAACGTGGTTATATTTGTATTTAGCAATTGAGGTATAATAATATAGAGATATTTAGGAGGGGCTAACAAGGCCAATTCTGGGCGGGTGCACAGGGAGGAGAGGCGCTGCAATCACAGAGCGCAACGGGGGCTGAGCTTGCACCCTGTGCTTGGTGTGACACCATCGAGAACGTCCTCTGCCCTGCACATAAAAGGTAATTAAGCAGGGAGGGGGGCAGTATAAGTTTTGGAGGGTTAAAAAAAAATATGTCAGTGTTTGTGTGTGTGGAAGTGTGTGTCAATATATGGAAGTGTATGTCAGTGTGTACAGGGTGTGTGTGTGTGTGTGTATAAGTGTGTGTGTCGATGTGTATAGGTATCTGTGTGTCAATATGTGTGTTACTGTCTGTGCAAGTGTGTGTACATGAGTGTCTGTGTAAGTGTATCCTGTGTCTAAGTGTGTAAAGGTGGCTGTGAGTGTATTTATGTGTGTGTGAGTGTGACGGTGTGTGTAATGGTGGCTATCTGACAGTGTGTGTAAAGGTGGCTGTGTGTGTGTGACAGTGTGTATAAGAGTGTCTTAGAAGTTTAATCCGCAGGTGGGGTAGAGGGGTTGTGGTATAGGTTGATAAGAGATAGCAGATAGAGTCTGCAAGATTACAATGGCATAAAAAGGAGGGTTTCATAACTGTACGATGTAAACCTACTATAGAATAATGACAGGATCTCGTTTTTTATTTTTCTACTCTCCCTCTTCGCCTCCGCTGGTGATCTTTCAGCTGGGGTGACGGGGGAGAGGGGGGGGAGGGGGATAGATGGCGTACCTCCCAGTGGGCCGGTCTACCCCTGCTGCTCCAGCTACCATTGTTTAAGGTTACAAATAAATTTCACACTCGTAAGGGATTTGAGAAGCGGAAATATGTGGGACACCTGAGGGTATCCTATATATTTGTAAATAGTATTGTCAGTGTGTGTTTTTTGTATGTGTTTAATGAACACTCTGGACCTGTTGTGTGTATAGTTGGACCTTGGATAAACTGGATACAATGTCACCGAAAGGTATTTGAATAGACAGAGGAACATATCAGGGCTTATAAGATACTCTCGAAACAGCTAAAAAAACAGACATGCAGACAGAAATATTTCAAAAATAATAATAGTGGGCCAGACTCTCCTGACACCTAAACAGATAGGCACTGAATTTAATGAGTATTATTCACAATTATATAATTTACCAAAGATGGGATTAAAAGAGCATATGATGGAATCCTTCGACTGTAGGCAGTTCCCCCAGCCGTCACAGGATACTCTACAATTTTTGAATAGACCAATAGACATGGAAGAGGTAATTAAGGCTATTAGGGAATTGAAGTCTGGGAAGGCACCTGGTCTGGATGGCTTCCAGGCAGGCTTCAATAAGGGATTACAGCCAGCATTGGCCTAAAGGCTGACTGTCTTGTTTAAGGAGTTTAGATCTACAGGGATGATCCCAGAAGAACTCCTCAGGCCAATCCTGAAACCAGGGAAACCTTCATATGATTTAACAAGCTATAGGCCAATTGCACTACTGAATGCAGACATTAAATTGTATGCCGCAGGATTGGCGAATAGACTTAAACCAGTTCTCAAGGACCTTATTCATCCAAACCAAGTGGGATTTGTCCCTGCTAGAATTTCTGTGGGGCATAAATGGACTATAGTGGGTGCCTTCGACTAGTGCCCCAGCTGGCTCTGTCTTTGAATGCCAAAAAGGCGTTTGACAGGGTCAGCTGTGCTTTTGGATTTACTGGAGAAATAGCCCAGGAAATTATGGCATTATATACAACAACAATTAGCAGAGTTTTTAGTTTCTGGGATAAAATTGTTGGTTCTGCCTCTCCAACGGCACCCGTCAGGGGTGTCCCCTATCCCCTCTTCTCTACATCCTCACGCTGGAGCCATTGGCGAGGGAGATACACTCTAATGTGCTGGTGGTGAGCTGTGGGGAGTGTGGGACACAAAAAATCCTGATGTATGCAGACAATATTTCTGATTCTTCGAGATCCAATAAATTCATTAGTAGAAGTATTAAAAATCATGCAGTATTATAGTAATTTGTCTAATTATAAATTGAATGTTAGCAAGTCCATGCCTATACAGATAAATATGGACCCCCACTTTAGAAGGATGTTTTTGCACAAGTGATTGGATGTGATTGAATTTGCTCCCTCTGATTAGAGAGACAAATGAAGCATTGAAAAAGTGGAAGAGTTTGAGTGTTTCATGGTGGGGAAGAATCCACACGATCAAATCTTATGTCCTCCCAAAATATACTTATATACTCAGAATGCTCCCTTTTTCTGCACCATATGTGTAACGCATGGGGTCCCAGATGGTAATAGACCCTAAGCGCCCGAGATCAGGAGCTTCGTTGCAGGGTGGAGACACAGGACCTGGTGCTGGGTAACTGCAATCCCTTGCAGGTTTTGGACCCCAAGTTTTTGCAGCCACAACCAGGCCCTGTGAAGCAGCTTCTATATCCAGGTCCCAGGGCTTAAGATGAAATGAACTAAATCACAGCCAAGCAGAGATAAAATAGAAAAGTAACTGAGGGATAGCAGGACTGAAATACATAGTGCAGGGCTATGGGACAGAGGCAAGACATAAGAAACCAAACTAAGGGTAAACAATGCAAGGCACAGGGTTAAGGGACACAAGAGAAACATACAAAGGAACAAACAAAAATACAGGAGCTAGCCTAACACTAAAGATGGCGGGGTTTTGATTAACTAATTGGCCAATTAGATGTTAGCTTGCCAACCACGTCAAGGTACCCCACAATAGGCAAGTCCCTAACTAAGACATAATATTAGAAAAGCAAAAACATATAATAAAATCTAAAAGACATACATGGAATAGACACTTAGACACAGAGGAAATACCTGTAGACTGCACTACTGAACAGAAACGGATGTGGTTTAAATAGAAGTAAACTAACAAGGTAGAGGGAATAAGAGAAAACCTGGAATGACACAAAGACAGGCAGAAAGGAAAAGATAACAGGAATATAGGGCCAGGACAAGACTACTGGGCCAGGACAGGACTACTAAATAATAAACAAGAAAGCAAAGCAAGAAGGATACAGAGATGCCTGTACCCCCTTCTCAAGGTGCGAACTCCGGGCCTGACCAGCGGCACTGCTTAGCAGACAAACTTCCTCAAGAAATTTGACAAGACAAACCAGGGCTAGGAAGTTGTCTCATGCAGATTCCCTGGTCTGGATGGAGATCCACTTCATAGGAGGGGTTCAAACACCGAACTAGGAAAGACCCAGGAACCAGGATACTCAAGAAGCATCCTCGCTTTTTCAAAAGAGAAACCTCCAGACAAGGCCAGATATCTTCTTCAAGAAGCAATGGACCATGCCAATGAAGTCCTCTTGACTTTCACTGGAAGCAACAATCCACGCCAGTGAAGTCTTCTCTTTCAGACACTTGGGACAGGTTGGAGATCCGCTCTGCACGAAGGCTTCAGACATGGAACTCACAATATTAGACTGGAGCAGGAAGCTGGAGGGTCCCTGGAACTGGCATGAATCAAAGGCAGACTCCAAACAGTAACAGCGGACATTCTGAAGGTGCTGCTTGCAAAACTCCAGCTCCCGCTGTTTTCCTACAGCAAAATGTAATGCACGGGGTCCCATGCGGATGGTAATAGACCCATGGGGATGGTAATAGACCCTGCGCGCCTGAGATCATGGGCTAAAACAGAAAAGTAACTGAGGGAGAGCAGAACTGAAATACAGAATGCCAGGGCTACAGGACAGAGGAAAGACATAAAATAAAGCAGAAACCAAACTAAGGATAAATCATACAAGATACAGGGTTAAGGAACATAAGAGACACATACAAAGGAACAAACAAATACAGGAACTAGCCTAACACTAAGGATGGTAAAGGTGGGGGTTTGGTTCACCAATTGGCCAATTAGATGTTAGATTGCCAATCACGTCAAGGTACCTCACATTAGGCAAGTACCTAACTAAGACAGAATAGTTTAGCAAAAATAAATAAAATCTAACAGACATACATGGAATAGACATTTAGACACAGAGGAAATACCTGTAGACTGCACTACTAAGGACTGAACAGAAACGGGTGTGGTTTAAATAGAAGTAAACTAACAAAGCAGATGGAATCAGAAAACCTGGAATGAAACAAAGGCAGGCAAGAATAACAACATAATAGGACTACATGGCAAGGACAGGACTACAGGGTAAGGACAGGACTACATAAATAATAAACAAGAAATCAAAGCAAGAAGGATACAGAAATGCCTGGATACAGCCTGGATAATCCTGCACAAAGGTGCATGGTTACAGAATGCATGGTTACAATTGATTCAGTCATCCTTCATGAGATTTACCTGGGCAGCAAGAAAGCCAAGATTGAGCCTTTCTCTGATTGACTCAATCTTAACGTAAGAAACAGTCTAGAGGTCTGGATGTCATCTATATATTTAAATACGCCCAGGCAGCTTTGCTGGCCCAGGCAATGGTAACAATCAACATAGCATCTGCAAGTGAGGCTTGGTAAAGGATGACATCTACTATGCCTCAAAAAGTACTAGATGATCTTCTGCGAAATCAGTTGATTTAAGAATGCAGGATAGAGAGAGGAATATCTACACAAATAAATTGGAAAAAAGCAAGCGAGATGGAATGTGACAATTGTATAGCAATGTTAACCGAAGATGCCTTTTAAGAGCCGATGCACATATTAGAGCTAGGGAGAAGCTGTGAGAGATAAAGGAAACAAAGGGAGCTTTAAACCTTAAATTGACTAAATGATGAGATATTCCCCTATCCGTATACCCCGGGGTCCAACAGTAGGAACAGAAAGATAAAGTTGAGGAGGTTAAGAAATGAGGTTCAGAGTCTAATGTTGTAGAGTGTTGTCTATTATGTCTGTTAACATGACATGGTTAGTTTTATGATACAAGATTTATACTACATAGGCTATCCAGACCAATCTCTTGTTTTTGTAAGTTATGTGTATTAATAAAATAAGAAATTGTAAGATTGATATTATTTTATCTATTTTTTTTTCTAAATTCTGATGAATAAAGAATATAAAAAAAAAAAAAAATCTCTCTCTATATATATATATATATATATATATATATATATATATATATATATCCAGCTAACAGCACTTTTTAAAATAACAGGGAGGATGCATCTACCCCATTGAGGGACCTTATCTTACCCATTCTAAATCAATGGGTCTGTTTAAATGGGGGATCATTTATTAAATTATATATTATCTGGCAAAGTTGCAGGTTTTGTTGACTGATTTTTTAACTCTGATATTAATAAGAATTTTCTCCCATTCCATGACTTCAATTTCTGAAAGTTGAAGTATGTTATGTATTATATCTAAACCAATAATTACAATCATATTTTGCTTTATATATTTAATCACATTTAAGAGCTCTTAAATACATTTCGAAACTATACATATTTTGTGTCTTGGTTTTACCAATTTCATTAAAGGTTATATTTTATTTATTCGGTGATAATATCATTAGATATTAGTCCATTTAGATTTGGACTAAACACTGAAATTCTTTTTTTTTGATGAGGAAGGCCCAAACCATTTGTTCCAGTCTGCTCAAACTTTGTGTGACTGTGGGGTTGCACAGAGAAGGCCCAAACCATTTTTTCCTGCTTGTTATACCAGATGTACCTTCTATTAAATTCTATAAGACGTAATCAAATGGTTACACGGGGGAACTTTATGCATCCAAATCCTTTCTTTAATACAGAACAATAGGTGGTCTTTTCATATTCTCCCCCTGGGTGAGTTAAAAAAAAGTGCTGTCTAATTGAGATTCAGATTAGAAAGAAACTGAACCTTTGCAACACGATAACCCACTTAATTCCCTAAAGCAGCCTGCTACAGTATCCTTCAACCTAGTTAACATCTCATAAATATTTAGACCTATGGAACCTAGAGTTAAACATGACATTCAGTTGAACTTGAAAAATTATATCAAGGGAATAGATTTATCCACTATCAATTCAGATAAAGATATTGTGTATGTTGGTGCCGCAGGACAATATAGGTTCTTGGGCAAAATGTGTATCTACGGCTTTTTGAAAGTCATAATGTTTTGTCACTTGGATAATCAGTTTTCACTCCGAAGCTTGGTCAGTCAAAACCAGGGCATCAAAGCAGATTAAAAATAAATTGCTTTATTGCAGGCTGTGCTAAAGGAGCTAGATAAAGTGGCAGAGGGTGCCAGAAGAAGAACATAATAAAAAAAACACCTCACCTTAATCATTGACAGTTCTGGCCAATCAGGGACTAGTCTGTGCTTAAAGGGACACTGTCAACCTAAACATTGCTTATACTATGAATTTAAAACTGAATAAAAACTGTGAATAAAAACTGATGAAAAGTGATCTATACATTGGGTTTTATGTGTGAAAGAGAAAATTGCAGACAATTCAGAAGGGAATTTCAAACTTCCCAAATAGCAGAGTTGGAATAATTTTCATATTTAATTGAATGAAAAATGTCCTGCATTTCTCTTCTTCATGAATAAAGCCCATTGTATTAGCAGATTTGCCAGCAAACAATACAAGAAATATATATTGTTAAAGTGGATGTAGTGTCTGCTGTTGACATCACCTGTTGAATACATTTTCCGAGGGGAAAAGTTTGATTTGCATATTAAGCCACAAGGGGATGTAATAAGCAGGAAACACCACAGACACTTTTAAAACATAGATCTCTCTTATTTAAGCATTCCTTGCAATTTTGTTAACATAATGTAGATATATTTTTTAATTCTCTACATACATAGTATGAGCAATGTTAAGATTGCCATGGTCCCTTTAATCGGGCAATCATGTTGTTAGGCTCCACTAATTGATTTTTATTTGCTGTCAGAATGGATAACAACAGCAGGTAACAACTAACTGTGGCAGTAATGGGTCTATGGCGATTGGAGTCACCACCAAATCATGACTCAATTAGTTATCTAGACAAGGAGAGAGGAAAGGGTAAACATGTTTAATTTAATAATATGATTGAGTTATAATATAATCTGTATGCTAAAAACACTACTTTCTGCTACAAGGTGTTTCCTTAGATATAGTACATGTCTCGTATATGTGGAATGTTATTGTCTCAGATTTCTATACTTTTTGGGTTGAGATTTATCACTTTTAGAGATTGCAGCAAACAAGCATATGATCAGCTAGTCTTGCCCGATATGTTACTTGATCTCAACATGACCTCCATTTTGGTTAAATAACTCTACTGCAACTTAAACTATGACTTTGGATTGATTACATTTCACATTTTCACGCCTGTACGAAGGTATGGTTTGCTACCCATATTCACCAAATACAAAGTTATGTAAACGAAAAATATTATTCATAAAAACACAAACAAGATTTCTAGAAAGATTTAAAATGATGATCCCAGAAGGTCAAATGTATATTTACCACACTCTGTTTACTGTCCCTGAGCAGCCACTAGAGGTCAGATAACTATTGCTTCTGTAAATATTCCCGTCAAGCCCTCTCATTGAAAAACAGGTGTCAATTTCAATGCAGCCATTATTCTACAGTAATTAATCTCATTAGTCAGCAAAATAAACAAACATGAGAGAACAACAGATGAGACCTCTGAAATATTTAGATCATCAGCAAACTATTTTTTCTTTCTTAAAATACTCATATGTCAGTTTAGAGGTTCATTCATTAGCTCAATTCCTGCAATAGTCATTAAAAAGGTGGTCCCTACATTATTTTCTGTATGTTAAACTTTTCTAATATATGTGACATGTAGTAATTTTAGTTTAAATTGTTTATACTGTTCTCCTATAATTTTACGTTGGAAATACTTTCACTGGGGGCCTTCAGTGGGCTTAGCCAGAAAGGTAGACCAGTCAGGGCCGGCCTTAGGGGTGTGTTACCAGTGCTAGTGCACAGGGCGAAACACAGCAGGGGCGCAACAAAACAAAAAAAGTTTGCCGGTAGAGGCACTGGATGGGGAGATCAAAAGATCCCCCCTCACCAGCCTTGTGGTCGCACTCCCCATGCTTAGTGATGATGCCGGGTCCAATACCCTGCATCATCACTAAGCATGGGGAGCGCCAGCAGCACTTACTCATGCTGCCCGCGGCTCCCTGTGAAGCAGACGCTGCTCTGCTTCACATGGTGAGGGCAGAGCTACACCTCTCACCCGGTGAGCTCCGCCACCTCACCATAAGTAAGAATTGGAGGGGGAGGGAGAACAGGGGGGAGGATAGACAGAGGAAGGGGGGAGAGAGAGAACAGAGGAATGGGGGGAGAGGACAGAGGAAGGGGGAGAGAGAACAGAGGAAGGGAGAGAGAGAGAACAAAGGAAGGGGGAGAGAGAGAACAGAGGAAGGGGGAGAGAACAGAGGAAGGGGGAGAGAGAACAGAGGAAGGGGGAGAGAACAGAGGAAGGGGGAGAGAACAGAGGAAGGGTGGAGAGCGAACAGAGGAAGGGGGAGAGAGAACAAAGGAAGGGGGAGAGAACAGACGAAGGGGGAGAGAGAGAACATAGGAAGGGGGAGAGAAAGAAGAGAACAGGAGGGGGAGAGAAGAGAACAGAGAAGGGGGAGAGAAGAGAATGGAGGGGAGAGAGAGAAAAGATATGGAATGGAGGGGGGAGAGAGAGAACAGATATGGGAGAGGAGGGGAAGCGAGAACCGATATAGGGGAGTTGGAGAGAGACAGACATGGCAAGGAAGAGGAAAGTGACATGGGAAGGGAGAGATGTGTCTTGGAGGGAGAGGAAAGAGACGGGCATGGGGAAGGGGGGGCATGGGGGAGGCCCGCACAGGACGCCGTAACACTTAAGGCCGGCCCTGAGCCCAGTTGCCCTAGCAACAGAATTACATTTTAATACTTTATTTGCAGTTTTAGGATACCGAAGGAGTTGTTGAAAAAAAACTTATGTGAAGTCTGCTTCTATTTTTTTTACTTTACATGATGATTTACTTATCTAAAAAAAAGTTTGAACATTGTTGGTGAAATTGCCCCTTTAAAAAAAAATCTATTAACTACAAACCTATGGGTATATAAGTCTCTGGCACATACCATCTGCACCAGTGGACCATGCAGATTCATTTTTGCTGGTTTTGTTGAAGGGACTGTATCACATAAGCTTTTTTTTACTGTGAATGTAGTGAATAAAAACTGCGTTAGCAAAATTGCAAGGAACTGCCTAAATAAATAAAAGAGTGTCTTAAATATATCAGTGGAGTCGCCAGTTTATGACCTCACCTGTGGTTAATATCTAAATTTCCCATTGAAAACCAGTTCATTTGCAGATTAAGCCACAGGTGATGTCGTAAGCGGGAGAATCCTGAGGCATTTAAAACACATTTTTCTCCAATTTAGGCATTTACTTGCAATTTTGCTAACTCAATGAATAGATAATTTTCAATAATTTGTTATTCTCTACAGTAAAAAAAGAACATGTATGGTGATTTACAAAGGTCCATCTATTTGCTATTCCAAGAGCTGATTGCTGCTCACATGCTGCTTACTATTAGCTTTATGTATTAACAATGCAGGATGTTGTTTGTTTTTACTTAACTAACTGAATGATTTTCTAGTATGGAGCAAAACAGAGGGGCTTTCATATACTTTCAGACCTCACAGAGAGCATTATTTGGCTCATGAGTGCTAGGTTTTCTTTGGAAAACTTAAAGAGTCTTTGCAAAAACAATCTACCAAATGCAAAACTAGGATTTATTTAGGCCATTTATTAATAGATTTCTCTGCCACTAAAAAACACAAAAATAAACTAACATGTACTAAATAATAAACTCATGGGCTTCTTAGAGAAGAAGTAATACGGATTTGAGACAAAATAGTCTCTGACAATGAGGAGGAGCGGATCAACATATCCTCCCCACTTTTCCTTTCTAAAACGTCTATACCTCCTTAGCTCATCCCCATTGCCTACCTTTGTGGCTCAAGAGAGGGGATTCCTGGTGGGGAGGGCCGATTTAATACTCTAGTGGGCACTGGGCAAAGTCTTTAGCAGTGGGCCTCCCTTGACCCAATTTTTCTAAAGTCACATAGTAAAAAAACTGTATGTACATGTAAACTTTTTAATATTATATGCAACTATTTTCATATCCCATTCAACTATTTGGATATGTAAAAAGAATATTATTGAAAAATTGCATTTATATTGCACCCACAGCACTTAGCTTGCACTCATATTGCACCCACACAAATTGGCATGCTACGTTGTCACAGAACATACCACGGTGTCACTTTGTCCCACAGAACTGCCCCTGCAGAACAAGCCACAGTGTCACTTTCCCCCATAGTACATGTTATTTTGCCCCACAGAACATGCCATAGCATCACTTTGCCAATTAAAAATAAGCCACTGTCAGGTACCAATTAACATACCACAGTCACTTTGTCATTAACATATGCAATAGTCAGTTTGCCTATTAAAATATGACACTGGTTGTCCATTAAATATGCCACAGCTTGCCCATTAATAAGCCAGCATTATTTTGCCATTAATATACCACAGTCAATTTGCCCATTAATATGCCACAGTCATTTTGTCATTAATATGCCAGTATTATTTTTCCATTAATATGCCACAGCCAATTTGGCCATTAATATGGCAGTATTAATTTGCCATTAATATGCCAGTGTTATTTTGACATTTATAGGCCACAGGCAATTTGCCCGATAATATGCCAGCAATATTTTGCCATTAATAAGCCACAGCCAATTTGCCCAATAATATGCCAGTATTATTTTGCTATTAATAAGCCACAGCCAATTTGCCCAATAGTATGCAAGTATTACCATATTTGCTCGAATATAAGATGACCCTGATTATAAGACGACCCCCCAAACTTTGGATATTCCTTTAGAAAAATAATTAAAAGTCTGAATATAAGACTACCCTATAGGAAAAAAAGTCTAACTTGTAAATTGCTTTTTCATATTTAATAAAATATATGATAGAAAAAAATGTGTTTCTTGTTTTTATTTTCTTTTATTTGCCCATCTACCCTCCCTCCCCCCTAAATTTGCCCATGCTGCCTCTGCCCTCCCTTCCCTCTCACCAGACTTGTCCATGCTGCCTCTGCCCCCTCCCTACCCCAAAGACTTGCCCATGCTGCCTCTGCCCCCCCCCCCAAGACTTACCCAATTTCCCTGGTGCCTAGTGGGGGCAGACGATGGATGTCTGCTGCCCGACACTTCTGCCTTCTATGACGGACCACCGCCATAGAAGTCCCGGTGGAAGTGTTGTGCAGCGGCGGAGGACCAGCTACTCCAATATCCCTGGTGGCTAGTGGGGGCAGCCAGTGGATGTCTGCACGATACACATTTGCTCTGAAAAAAACCTTGTCTTATATTTGAGCAAATACGGTATTTTGCCATTAATCAGCCACAGCCAATTTGTCCAATATTATGCCAGTATTATTTTGCCATTAATAAGCCACAGCCAATTTGCCCAATAGTATGCCAATATTTGTTTGCCATTAATAAGTCACAGCCAATTTGCTCATTAGTATGCCAGTATTATTTTGCAATTAATATGTCACAGACAATTTGCCCATTGTGGCATATCGCTAGCCAGAGCGCATCCACACGATGTGGATTGTCGGCTGCTACCCACATGAATGTCTCTGGCAACGGGGGGCACATTGGGCCAGTCAGTGGGCCCTGGACCAGTGCCCACTTTGGTCATTGGTTAACCCCCCTAGTGACATGACTTTTTGACCTTGTTTTACCCTTGGTGACAAGGGCTGTTTTAACATTTCTGGGGGTTTTGTGTTTAGCTGTCATTTTCTTCTTTCCCACTGTACCCACACAAATTATATATTGTTTTTATCACCATAAGTAGGGCTTTCGTTATATACCATTATGTTCATCATATCTTATAATTTACTACAAAAAAATAATAAAATATGATGAAAAAATATTTTAAAAAAATAACACTTTTTCTAACTTTGACCTAAAAAAAAATTACACAAATACAATCATTAACTTTGTCCTGAGTTTACAAATATGCTTGTTTCCATGTTTTTCTGGATTTGTTTTAGTTATCGGGCAAAAACTAGTGGGGGGTTTTTCACCTACAGTGACCTTTTGACACAACCCGAACCCTAAATTTAACCCTAAATGCCTTATGCTAACCCTTAACTTTTGATTTAATTTTAACCCTTACCCTTATGCTAACCTTAATTTAATTGTAACCCTAACCATTATTCTAACCCTAGATGTTTAGCTAATTAAGGCTTTTTTTTTTTACATTGCAATGTTATTTCACTTCCGACGCTCTACCCACAAGAGGCATGCTCCTCTCCAATATAGTGCCCGTGATTTGCTCCGTGAAGCATTCACGGAGGCCCTGCGCACCGGATTTCGATGTTGCTTCATGCCTCGAGGCATTGAAGCATCACCGTTTCAGCGTTGTTTGCGATCTTAGATCACAAAAAAATGCTTGTTTTACTGCAGGATGGACTAGGTCCATCCAATGTTGGCAACGCTTTGCCAGACACGACGGACCTAGTCCGTCACATGTCAGCAAAAGGTTAAAGCGGTCCTGCTAATGGGAGGCAAAATTTAGTTACCTATTAATAGGAAAAATGATATTACCATGATAGTAGTAACTAACAGATTAGCATATACCTGAACAACATGAGTGATAAAGATCAGACACAACTATCAGGATACTAGTTAACCCCTTGGCGACACAGGACGGACTAGGTCCGTCCTGTGTGCCGAGGCGTTAGTGACACAGGACGGACCTAGTCCGTCCTGTGTCAAAACGAGCACTGAAAGCGGAGTTTTTCCGCTTTCAGTGCTCTAAGGGCATTGTAACGATGCTTCCGTGTGGAAGCATCGTACAATGCTAAAAAAAATGCCCGTCGGCATTTCGATCGCTCCGGAGAGCGATCGAAATGCCGGTTTTAAAGGCACAGTGCCTTTAAAACGCGGGCATTTTAAAAATGAGCATAGGAAGCGAATTTTTCGCTTCCTATGCTCAGAAAGTGTTTCTGATTGCCTCGCAAGTCGAGGCAATCAGAAACACAAAAAAAAAATGCACGATCTTGGTCACTGAGTGACCAAGATGGCGCTGCCCTTCTAAGGGCAAGAGCACAGGAGGCAGGAAGTACCTGCTTCCTGTGCTCTCTGGCTGTCACACGATTGCCTCTTCACAGAGGCAATCAGTGACTGCCAGGCACACTGACAGGCAGTGGGGATGCTCTCCTGAACATCCCCACTGACTGGTCAGATCAATATTAACTCTATATTGATCTGACCAGTTATGATCTGTCTCCCTCTCCTCACATTTTTTTTATTGAGGGAGAGAGACAGATCAAAGTTATAAAAGTAAGTAAAAGTTAAAAAAAAACAATAAATACACAACACACAAATAATAAAACAATAAAAAAAATGTATTAAAGCAATTCCCTGCGTTTAACCCCTTCCCTGCCACTGATCTTGCATAAGCAGTGATCGTGCACATCAGCGCATTTATTTTTGCTGTTTGTGCATTTTTTAGGGGTTAATTTTTTTTGTACTGTAATTTATTACAGTACTAAAAAGGCTCTTCTAAGAGTTATTAACCCATTATTTGCCGTCGATCACTGCTTACGCAATGATATTGACGCCAAAGCAATTTTTATCTGTCTGCATATTTTTTTTTTTTTTTTTTTTACACATACCCGCTAGGGGATTACATGTAAAGTAAACATATTTGAGATTTTTTTTTTTTAAGCTGCCTGAGCGCATAGCGATCAGTAACAGCGAATTAGTGGCAAAGGCGGTTTGGTGATTTCTCAATTAAGCTCACCATTCGCCCTGGTCAGATCAAAATTAATCGGATCAATATTCACAAATATTGATCTGCCTCCCTCTCCTCACTTACATTTTTGTGATGGAAAGAGACAGATCAGTATTAGTGATATAAAATAACATTTTATAAAATTGGCAGGTTTTCTGAAAGTCTTTCACTGTGTATTAACCCCTTCCCTGCCATTCATCACTGTGTAAGCAGTAATCCTGCACAGCAACAGTATGTTTTGCTGTCTGCACTGTTTTATGGATTAATTTCTTTGTACTGTAATGTATTACAGTACTAGATAGGCTCTTCTAAGAGCTATTAACCCCTTCTTTGCTCGAGATCACTGCTTACGCACTGATTCTGAGGCCGCGGACTCAGGGTTCGATTTTGACCCTATTCAGCTTTCTGATACATCATCTAGCGATGTATCGGTGGCTGCTGAGCCCTTGCCACAAGTAGTGATGGGGGTCTACCGATAAAAAAATAAATGGTTTGGTGGGGGTAAATTACATTGGCTGGCTTCAAAGATATATCCCATAAAGGACACGGACGCAGGTTGACTACATGTCAAAATTCCAAGTTGGAATTTTGAGATGCGCATCCCACAAATGTTGCCTTCTAGCCAAAAACAAACCAACAAACCTATGCATGGGTGCTATCCCTGTACTCGGGAGATGTTGCTGAACACATATTGGGTTGTTGTTTGGCAGTGACATATACCAGAATCTGTGAATTCATGCCTGAAGTACAATGCATGTGGAAAAAAAACTCCCAAAAAAGTACTACCACAAACTTTTACAAAGGCTGGTGGTAGAATTAGTACCTATACAGTATTAAAATACCACCATTTGAAATACCTTAGGATGTCTATTTTCCAAAAATATATGGTTTGATGGGGTAAAATTCATTGGACGGCTTCAAAAATGTTCCAAATGGAACATGGGCGCAGGCTGACTACATGTCAAAATTCCAGGTTGGAATTGCGCACCCCCTAAATGTGGAATTTTAGACCCAATACAAACCAACAAACCTATGCATGGGGGGTATCCCTGTACTCAGGAGATGTTGCTGAACACATATTGAGGTGTTGGTTGGCAGTGGCAAATACCAGAATCTGAAAATTCCTGCCTGAACTACAATGTGTGTGGGGAAAAAATGACATCCCATCCCTTTGACATAGGTTGGTGGTAGAATTAGCACTTGGAAAGTGTTAAAATACCACAATTTTAAATACCCTAGGATGTCTAGTTTTCCAAAATATATGGTTTTATGGGGTAAAATACTTTGACAGGCTTCAAAAGTGTCCCAAATGGAACATGGGCGCAGGCTGACTACATGTCAAAATTCCAAGTTGGAAATGCACCCCCCCCTAAACGTGGCCTTTTAGCCCCCAAATAATCTAACTAACCTACACATGGGTGGTATCCCTGTACTCAGGAGATGTTGCTGAACACATATTAAGGTGTTGTTTGGCACTGACACATAATAGGATCTGTGAATTCATGCCCGATGTACAATGAATGTGAAAAACAAATTACTATCCATAACATTGACATAGGCTGGTGGTAGAATTAGTGCATGAAAAGTGTTAAAATACTACCATTTGAAATACCCTAGGGTGTCTAGTTTTCAAAAATATATGGTTTTGTGGGGTAGAATACACTTTTTGGCTTCAAAAATGTCCCAAATGGGACATGGGCGCAGGTTTTCTGCACGTCAGAATTCCAAGTTGGAAAACCAAAAAGCGCACCTCTCAAATGTGGCCTTTTAACCCCCAAATAACCTAACCAACCTATACATGGGTGGTATCCCTGTACTCAGGAGATGTTGCTGAACACATATTGAGGTGTTGTTTGGCACTGACATATAACAGGATCTGTGAATTCATGCCCAAAGTACTATGTATGTGAAAAAAAATTACTATCCATAACATTGACATAGGCTGGTAGTATAATTAGTGCATGGAAAGTGTTAAAATACTACCATTTGAAATACCCTAGGGTGTCTAGTTTAAAAAAATATATGGTTTTGTGGGGTAGAATACACTTTCTGGCTTCAAAAATGTCCCAAATGGGACATGGGCACAAGTTTTCTGCATGTCAGAATTCCAAGTTGGAAAACCAAAATGCGCACCCCCTAAATGTGGCCTTTTAGCCCCAAAACAAACCAACAAACCTATGCATGGGTGGTATCCCTGTACTCAGGAGATGTTGCTGAACACATATTGAGGTGTTATTTGGAAATACCCCTTCATATTTTAAGGTAATGTTTACCTAAATTGCAATATATGTGAAAAATTTAAAAAAAAAGTTTTTTTGCTGCAAACTTTGGCATAGATTGGTGGTAAAATGGCTACATGAAATGTGTCAAAATACCCCAAGTTAAATGCCCTGAGTTGTCTAGTTTTCAAAAATATGTACATGTTGGGGGTCATTCATGGATTTAGTACAGAAATCAGTGTTACAATGTCACTATCGCTAATTTTGAAAGAAGTGATTTTAAAATAGCTTTGCACCACTTATAGTTCTGGCCCTGTAACATGAATAAAAAAAGCACAAAAACATAAAAACATGGGCTATTTCTGAACTCAGGACATATATTAGAAACTTTTTAGCAGTGTTTTTTTGTTGTCTCTTGTACATGAGTATACGATTTTTCAAATAAAAGTCATAAAAAAAAAAATTTTTCAATTTTTTTGCCATATTTTATTATTTTTTTTACATCAAATTATATGCTATTATCAAAATAATGGTATCAAAAGAAAGCCCTTCTTATGACGATAAAAACGATATATAGTTTGTGCGGGTACACTAAATGAGACAGAAATAAATTACAGCAAAACACAAACTGCTCAGAAATGTTAAAACAGCCCATGTCACCAAGCGTCGGACAAGCCAAAAAAGTCATGTCACTAAGGGGTTAATACTATAATTTACTGTTTTTAGTTGGTATGTGGATTTCTTTTAGCTTGTGTATGTGTTTATTTTAGCTTGTTATTTTTGTTGCTTCTAAAACTGGGGAAGACCACAGGCAACTTTCTAGCTGTTCATGATCTCCCATAATCCTCTGTGGTATTCAGCCAAACGCTATCAATGCATCATGTATCGTTTTTTGTCTTGTAAAAACGACAGTAGCTGCATAAGTTATAGTTCCACGAGTGACAGAAGGCACTTCAACTATAATCAAAGTAGATCTCCCATCATTATCCAGTCAGAAGTGAAGGAATTTGAGGCCCAAAAAGCTGTAAAGCCGCAGGCCACCCATACAACTCAAATTTGATTTTGTTGACTCTGTTTGTGCTTCTAAACACATTTGACTAAAGTTTAAATGTGGCCAACCACAAACCTAGCTCTGTGTCAAATGCATGTAGCAGTATCCATTTTAACTTCATCCTAGGACAACATTTACAACATAAAACCATGCTTTTTTATTGCAGTATATCCAAAAGGAAATGCTTCTTGAATACCAGAACATCAGCTTTTAAATATTCCATACTTTTCTCAAAAACAAGTGAAACGTTATCCCTTTTCTGCTTTCCAAACCTTTTGTTCATGCTATTCCAGTATATCAACTGATTGTATTTGTCAGACAGGTCCATAAACTAAAAAGTGCTTCTTTGTGCGTTAATGGTAGGACCTCCTGAGGAGAAAAGGGCTCTAGGGTAACCAGGGAAACATAAAGGTGACGTAAAGGATGCAGATTTTGTCAGCTGGCCAGGGAACTTTGCCATATTTTAAAGATTAAACACAAGTCCATACAGATTAAAGGGACAGAGTAAATTCCATCTTTCAAAGTTACACTGACCCAATTAAGGCCCCAACTTAAAATGCTATAAAATACTTGGTAAAACAATCTTTGCTATGTTGGGAAAGCTGTCAACTTTCTTTGAATTCCTAGAATTTTATTTTTCCTCTTTTTAAGCATCCAGGATTTTTTTTCATTGTGTGCACTATTACTTTATATATTTTTTTAAGTCTGGCTGTTTTATGCTTTCAAATATGTGCCTACATTAGAACATTAAGACTGTTCATGTACCAAACCAAAAGCTGTTTAAACAAATTCTAGAATAGTGTAATATGCGGAGGGGTATTATCTCACACAATTATATAACAAAGAGGAACTACGAGAAGTGGAATGACTGGATTAAAAAAGTGGAACAGTTTTAATGTAGTGACGCCTGGTTGGAATGATTGCTTTCTCTCTCTCTCTTAACAATTACATTATTGGGGTCCCTTCCTATCCAAGGTGCACATGTAATTTGATGTTTTTATATAAAATTAGTTTTATGTTTATCTTCCAATTCAGTATAATTTTACCATTGTAATAGGTTTATGTATATGTATGTATTTGTTTTGTCTTTTTGTATGAGATCTATGTTGGAAAAATAATAAAAATGATTAAAAAAAAATACCCAGAAAAAATGCAACTTCTTCTGGAAATAACCCTTCTGGGACATCTGTTACTGTAATAAAGTAATCTTCTGATTTATAGCCATTGCTTTCATATTCATACTCTTCTGGATATAACTCTTCTTTGAATGTATTATCACCTGGACGTAAATAAAATAAATGAAATTACATTTTCAATCCCATGCCAAATAAAAAAAAAGAAAAGAAAAGATTATTCCATTATACGTAGAAGCTGAAGTTGAAAGTTCAGTCGCCTTAATATGAATATAAAATGGTGTGTATTTTTTAAGATAAATAATGAATTGTTTCGTTACGGTGGTAATTTTACACATTATTTTTATGGTGAATGCAGAGAAAAAAAAGTTATCGAAATTGATCAATACATTATGTTTGCAGAAGTGCCTATCAATGTACAAATTAAATGGTTCATATGCAAATTAACTAGTTTCCAATTGCATTGGATGTCATAAAAAGGAGACACCACAATCACATTTAAAACATATGTGTCTCTTATTTTATGCAATTGCATGCACATCTGCTAACACAATGTATACATAATACCTGGAGTATCCATGGTAATACCTGGAGAAAATAATTAAATAATGAGTTTTGAAGTCAACTATAAATGCCGTTTTATCCTCCAACCAGGAGGTGTAATTAGACACCATAGGGTCCTTGTGCAAAAATTGCCCTACCCACCCAAAACTTCACTTCAAGGAACACATCATAACCAGTGCCATACAGATCTTCTCCCCTCCAGTATCATGCATATTCACCCAGTACCATACAGATTCCATTTCTTCCCAGGGACATACATTTGCCCCTCTCCCAGTGCCATAAACACTCCTCCCCTCCAATGCCATACAGATTCTTCCACTCCAGAGTCCAGAGCCATGTTTACATTTGTTTACTTACCTAATCTATGGCAGTACTTTCTTGCATGCTCTATCACTAAGTAGCATGGCTATATAATACATAATCTCAGCAAGGGGGTACCAGGACCAGTCACTATTGCAACCCTTGTGACCATGGTATTTATGCCACTACTGACCCAGTACTACTACAGTGAGAGACACTTGGCACATGGAGCTATTTGTTGGGTTAACCAAGAAGAAGTGGCACTACATTTTTATACTTTTGCTTCTGGTAAAGAAGCAAAAGTTAGTAAGATAGTATAGTGCCACTTTAATTAATGAATCCATTTTGTTTACACAGGCAGTATCATTCCCTTCGATGAAACATACCAATATGCAAGCAAAAACTATACAGATGTTGGATGTTCCTGTTTTGTAAGCTCAAAGCTCTGTTTGTAAGTATTTGTTGTAAAACAATACCAGATGTTAGTAGTTATTGCCATATATTTCATGTAATCATTCTATTGCCAATCCTAGGGTTTTAATTACAAACATGTGAGGGAGGGGCAAATAAATCAAATACTGTTTACAATATGAAATGTGAATAAATCAACCATCTTTATCTCGTTATGCTATTTAGCAAAGCCAATTTGATTTTTGTTTAAAGAATAGATTTGTTGATATGGTTTATCTCTAGTATGTGTTTATAGTATTGGAAGTGGATTTCTTCCAAAATGTTATTTTAACCCTTTACAAAGCCGTGGGACAGAACACATAGTAGTAATAAACTATACCCAAGTATCTGTCCTGGAAGTAACTTAAATAGGTGTAATCTCAGTGGTATATCCCAGGAGATTTGTGATGGAAATGAGTTTGAAATCTACTCACTGATCAGATTTCATGAATAGTTTATTTTACAGCTAGAATTGAGGAAACTATTAATGGGCATCATTGTTAGGGCTGGAAGATCCTACTGTGTTCAATTGGCAAGTATTGCCAGTTTAGAGCCATGGCAATACTTCTGAAACAGTTATCAAAGCATTATTAAGATAAATGCAAACTTCAGAATGTAGAAGAGAGTACCATATTTTTCAGTGCACAAAATTACAAGATGACTAATTATACACAAGATACATACTAGCCAGAAGGGTGGTGGAAGGAGCAGATATGTCTGAACTTACACAAACATATGAATAAGTAATGTAAAAACAGAAAATGGCAGAATGTGAAGATTTCATTTCCAAAAATAAGATGTCAAAAGCACTCTAGTCCCTAAGCAAAAATTAAAACACTCTCCACCCATCAGTATTCCCACTTAATATTTAAAACTAGTCTTTGGTACTAATGTTTTTGGGTTTTGCTTTGATATAAACCAGGTTTCCATTCAGGTCTGCCTCTCAGCAATAGTGTCTCCTTATTGAATACATCTAAAAAAAATCTCTCACTGTGCTAGTACAGTGTCAATGGTAAAAGCTGTCAAGGTCCATAGGACATAATGTAATTGCCTGTCACAAAGTCCAGTACATGTTAACCATGAACAATGTTGGTGCCTACCAGTGAAACATGGAGGCTGCCGGTCAGAAGATAAAAAGGCATGTATCATAAAAGGTACATGCTATATTATCCTCCTACAACACCAACTGAACTTTTCACATCCAAAAAGTAAAAAAATAAAAATTAGTTTAGTGCCTCTTTAAGGTTATCCAAACTCCTTCCGACTTTATATTGCCAGAGATAATTTCAAACAAATGTATCTATCAGTCTTTTTGTTACAATGTAATCTTTGAATGTATTTTTCTCAAGTACGTCAGTTGCCAAAATCCCCACAAACGATAAATGCAATTCCTTTTCAACTCAGAGGATTCGTTTTTGATTGAGCAATCCATTTCCAAATGGAATACATATATTCGGGAATAAAGGTTCCCATCTTAAGTTTACTTTAGATAAATAGTCACAGTTGATGGAAAACACTTGCCTGGTGCTTGCAGAGGAAATATGTTTGGAAATTGTCCTAATTAAATGTTTTTTCTCCTGCAGTTATGATTAAACACATCCATGAACCCTGATTTGCCGAAATTTATCCAACGGTTCTCATAAAGAAAACATGCCTATGATTTAAAGAATTTTTATAAGTGACCTAGGCAATCATTAAGGAAACTGGTGTTCCTGTTTATGGAGATAGGGTGACATATAACAGAAGGATGTTATGACAATATGTACAGGTAATTGGTGTACTACTAATTCCAAGAATATACATATCATTTTGTTTTGTATCTCCTTACTGTTAATTCAAGGGGAACCACAAATAAATCCAGGCTTTTGAACATCTTTATGGATACAGTGTGCAGAATAATTCTTACACAAAAAAAAATACATTTGGGGTGTGTTCATGCTGCATGTGCACATGCCCCACAGTGACCCTGTGACATAAGAGGAAGCACGCATGTAAGTCAACTGGCAGAAAATGCAGCTCAGATGTTTTAATGATTGGTCAGTGAACTGAATCGTGATTTGTATCACTGATTTCCACTATAAATTGGGCTTCATTGGTCCTCTAAACAAATATTTATCTTACGTATAAACAGAATATGTTTTTTGTAACAAAGCACAAACCCATCATGTTTGTCTTTTTATGATTGATCTGGGGGACACAGGGTGTTAAGGATCCAAAAGAAGACCACGAAGAACTACACAAGGGCTATTTTCAATCTAAAGGCAAAAGGTAATCCGTTTTCTTTTTCAGCATCATCATTGCCAGCCCAAAAGTAACTACATTTTAACATGGTATATTATATTTTTAACATTCCTAGATGAAAGTGGGGCAACTTTACATGTTTCGAGCCCTTTCCGCACTCTTACTCATATTCCATAGTTGGTAAGTAGGGGTTGATCGCTCTGGGAAGGGGTATCAGTAATTCTCACTTATTTGCCTCCCTAATATGTCAAATGCCCAGTCAGCCTTATGTGAGAATTAGTCCTCTATGTTTTTACATATTAAGGGCCATGAATCGAGGATCTAACAGTTTGAAGCATCAAATTACTTTTTACTAAACCTTATGCTCTCGTTTATTCAACTGCTGACAGGATGATTAATCCAATATGTGGGGGGCGGGGGGTTTCTGGAGAGAAAGTAAATATATTTTTTAACTCTTATTCAAAGTAATACATAGTATTGTATAATATTTTTTTTTTTTCCAAATTCTAAATAATAGGCCAGAGCAGACTTTTTCTGTATGTTATTTCAGCTGTACATTGCATCATCAACTGTTTTGGCTAAAATCAGGTGGATCTTATGCCAAAAAATTATGCCAAGCAAGGAAAGCAAAATCCAACAGCTGTTGTGACTTACGCATGTTTCTAAAAGCACAACTGAGCTTCAAAGCACTTATATTTTATACAACGGTCACATGGTAGAGTTATGTAAAAAGTATGAAGGTCTGTAAAAAAAAAATAGGCAAATAAATCTGTAGATGCATTTTTAAAAAATATTTTAAAAAAATGGATTGAAACCTTTTATTTTTATAATTAATTTACCTTAATCAACGAGTCTTATGCCTATAATTAAAATTGTAAGAAAAAGTGAAATTGTGCTAAATGTTTTTTGAGAAATTAATCTTAAAGTCACCCTTTAATGAAAGGAAGTACAAGCTTAAATGCCCAAAAACTACATACCATATCTGGGAATATTGGTGGCATATAGGCTTTAAGAAGTAACACTTCCAGATTCATTATGGACAGGAAAAGGAAGAGGCAGAGGCGTCGCTAGGGGTGGGCTAAGGGGGCTGAAGCCCCGAATGTAATGAGCAAAGCCCCGAGTCTCTGCAGCTCCGTGTAGCTCCGCCCCCTGACATCACACAGACAGTGTGTGAAAGCCCAACACTGATAGGAGGCTGAGTGATGTGTCAGCCAATCAGTGCAGGGCTTTTACACAGCATCATTACTGTGTGTGAAAGCCCTGCACTGATTGGCTGACACATCACTGAGCATCCTATCAGTGCAGGGCTTTTACACAGCATCATGACAGGGATGTGAAGGAAGCTCCACGTGGGACAGTGAAGCAGCTCTGAAGATATCCTTACTGGCTGTCACCTTGTGGGAGATACAGAGCAGGTCTATTCCCACTCAGGTAAGCTCTGGGTATGGTGGAGAGAAGGGAAGGGTTGGGGTCACTGATTTACATCCACCTTTGTGTATTTAAGCTATATATTGTTGGTTTGAGATTCCTTATTACAGGACTGACAAACAGCATAGGAAGGATTTATGTTACATATGTGTATATATATATTGTTTGGCAGTCCTGTAATAAGGAATCTCAAAGCAACAATATTTAGCTTAAATACACAAAGGTGGATGGAAATGAGTTATGCTATATATGCATAATGATTTATGCTATCTATCTATCTATCTATCTATCTATCTATCTATCTATCTATCTATATATTATATATAATCATAAATCATTCCTATCCTGTTTAGCAGTCCTGTAATAAATAACGTCACACATGTGTGTTATGTGTATGTGTGACATGTTTTATTACAGGACTGCCAAACAGCATAGGAAGGATTTATATTTATATCAGGGCTTGACAAATTTTATTTAGTTTTAGGAGCCAGCAAAAAAATTTAGGAGCCAGACAATGGCACATCAGAAAAGCATACATACACAGAGACAATCACATGCACACACCTCACAGACATCCAGTCAGTCACATACACAGCCAGTTACACACACACACACACACACACACACCAGTCAGCAAGTTTTTTTTTTTTTAAATAAAAAAATAGTTCCTTAATGTGTCCCACACGTCACATGCACAGCCAGTTACATACATATTCACATACAACACATACACAGCCAGTTACATGCATACACACACAACACATACACAGCCAGTTACATACATACACACACAACACATACACAGCCAGTTACAAAGATACACACACACACAACACATACACAGCCAGTTACATACATATACACACACGCACACAGCCAGTTACATAAATATACACACGCACACAGCCAGTTACATACATATACACACACACACACACACAGCCAGTTACATACATACACACACAACACACTCACACTGACATACACACACTCTCGCTCACACTGACATACACACACTGTCGCTCACACTAACATACACACACTGTCGCTCACATTGACATACACACACTCTTGCTCACACTGACATACACACACTCTCGCTCACACTGACATACACACACTCTCGCTCACACTGACATACACACACTGTCGCTCACACTGACATACACACACTGTCGCTCACACTGACATACACACACTGTCGCTCACACTGACATGCACACACTCTCGCTCACACTGACATGCACACACTCTCGCTCACACTGACATGCACACACTCTCACTCACACTGACATGCACACACTCTCACTCACACTGACATGCACACACTCTCACTCACACTGACATGCACACACTCTCACTCACACTGACATGCACACACTCTCACTCACACTGACATGCACACACTCACACTGACATGCACACACTTACACTGACATGCACACACTCACTCACACTGACATGCACACACTCACACTGACATGCACACACTCATTCACACACTGTTAGTTTTTAACTTACCTGCTGCAGGCATCTCTTTGCTTTGAGCTCAGTGTGAAGGAGGTCTCAGCCAATCATGGGAGGCTTCGGAACTCTCAGCCGATCAGGAGAGTTGAGAAGTCTCACCTGATTGGCTGAGACCTCCTTCAATCAAGCTCCCCTGGACACAGGGCCGGCCCCATTAAGGCTCCTAAATTACAAAACTGGTATGAAGCTCAAAGCAGTGAGCATATATTGGTAAGTGCCCGTATGGTTCCATATAAAAAACTAAAAAAGTCTTATGGGCTATAGCCCCAGATCTTTTGGAAACCTAGCAACGCCTCTGGGAAGAGGCAAGGTCAGCAAAAAAAAATAAATAAGTGAGGGTTAAGAACAAAATAACATGGGACCACAAATAGGGACTGAACTACCTGCCAAAGTAGGGCAGGTGTAGACTTAAGATCAGTGAGACGAAGAAGGTTCCCAGGCATGCACACAAGGGTCTAAGATGGTTCATCAGGGGAATTTCCCCATAACAGTTTCAGCGCTGACAGTTCCATATGGTTATTTTTGCATGTCAGCTCTGACAAGTACTACCCCCTAATAAAGTAGCCCCTCAACCTTTAAAATAACAATAATCCTAATACTAACTGTAAAACTAACCCTAAAACAAACCACAAACCTTAATGCTCTAAAACTAACTATAATATTAACCCTACTAAACCCTGACACTAACCCCTAACCCTCATACTAACCCTAAATGAATCTGGAAACTAAACTGCTCCCCTAAAACTAACCTAACTGTCAGGCAATGTAAGTCATGCAATGAAGCTGTCGTGAAGATCAGTCCCATCTTGTGCATGCAAGTGCCACATCTTTTAATTTTTTGTTAATGAATGTCAAAAGGATTGACAGGATTGTTTTTATAACATCATTTTTGCTGGTTTCCCAGCAAACTTATTGAGAATTGAACATTCCATTAGATCCAAGTTCTTAGACCGATATACATGTTATTCTTGCTCATTTTTGTTGTCTTGGAAAATTACAATATTTTTTTCAATAGCTACCCACATATGTTTCTAATTGGGTCTTCTATTTACCAATCTTTGCTGTAAAACTAAATGAAAAACATAAAACTCTGTCTGCATTGTGGACTTTACAGAGACCAGTGGGATGCCATCTAATGTCATAATGTGGATTGTATAAAGATCAGTAAACAGACAATGTCATAATATGGACTGTAAAGAGATCAATAGGCAGGTGATATCATAATGTGGTAGATAAGATCATAACATGGACTTACAGAGATCACTGGGCAGATAATATCTTTATGTGGACTGTACATAGATCAGCAGGTAGATAATAACATAATCATGATGGTACAGAGATTAGTGAGTAGGTAAATTTGGCTCTTTTTTTGTACTAAAAAGATCATTCTAGATAATTTGCCCCCAGATTTCTCAAGAAACAAATATGTGACTATATTTGATCATTTATGACTGGTGAAAAAACTCTGTTAGGTCTACATACAATAATTTAAAGAAATATGTTTTGTTTTGTTTAGTATTGGACAAACAAATATGACGTATGTCCCGCAATGAAGCTGTCATAAAGAACAGTCCCATCTTGTGCACACAAGGTGCCACATCTTTTCATTTGTTGTTACTGAATCTCAAAAGGATTGACAGGATTGTTTTAATAACATCCTTTTTGCTGGTTTCCCAGCAAACTTATTGAGAAGTGAACATTCAATTAGTTCCAAGTTCTTAAACTGATTTATATGTTCTTTTTGTTCTTTTTCCTTGTCTTACAAAATTACAATATTTTTTTCAATAGCTACCCACATATGTTTCTAATTGTGGCTTCTATTTACCAATCTTTGCTGTAAAACTAAATGAAAAACATAAAACTCTGTCTGCATTGTGGACTGTGCAGAGACCAGTGGGATGCCATCTAATGTCATAATAAGGATTGTATAAAGATTAGTGGACCGCTAATGTCATAGTATGTATTGTGCAGAGATCAGTGGACAGGTAATGTCATAATATGGATTGTACAGAGATCAGTAGGAGGGAATGTCATAATATAGACCATATAGAGATCAGTAAGCAGACAATGTCATAATATGGACTTTAAAGAGATCGGTAGGCAGGTGATATCATAATGTGGACTTTACAGAGATCAGCAATGTAATAATTATGATGGTACAGAGATTAGTGAGTAGGTAAATGCAAATCTTTTTTTTGTACTAAAAATATCCGTCTAGATAATTTGCCACCAGATTTCTCAAGAAACAAATTTAATGAATATGTAAATATATTTGATAATTTATGACTGGTGAAAACACTCTGTTGGGTCTACATACAAGAATTTAAAGAAGGATTATTTTTTTTTTGTTTATTATTGGACAAACAAATATGAGCTTGTAATGTCAAGTGTACAAAGACCAGTCTAATGGGCACTGTATAATAACCTATGCACAGTTCAGGGGCATAATGCAAATGCCTGTTGATAGAAATGCAAGGTTAGGGTGCATTATCAAATTAAGAAGCCCTTTCCAGTAACAGTATTAACTTACATTTCTGTTCTTAAGGATGTTACTTCTTTCATCACCACACAAAAAATGGGAAAAAAAGTGCAAGTGTTGTATGCCGACTTGAGGAAAACAGCATAGAATGTGAAGTGGAAATGTAATCTGCAATGTGTTTCTTTCCGATTTCAGGGCCATTAAAGTGTTTTTCTGGTGCAGCTGCTTGCTCCAGGCAGCCACCACCTCTGGACAGTCAACATGTTTAACTTACTTCACAGAAAAGAATAGAGCCGGCTCATTATTGCTTTGCTAGTCAATTGAATGTCACTGCCGGCCGCAACCTCAGCGAAATGTTCTCATGTAGCAACCATCTCAGAGGCAAGCTATCATACACAGGGTCCCAGATGGTAAGGGACCCTGAGCACCTGATATTAAGAGCCCAATGGCAGGAGCGGAGAGAGAGGCTTAAAGCTGAGTAACCACATTCCCCCAGTGGTTTGGGACCCCAGGTTCCTGCGGCTACATTTCAAGACCCTGTAAGAGCAACTGTTGAATGTAGATTACATAGCTAGGATAGAATAATATAAGAGACAGTCAAGTCGAGCAATAGTGGAAAAGAAACTAAGGAAGAATAGAACAGAAATACAGAGTGCAGGGCTACTGGACAGACATAAGCATGATAAAGCAACACATGACACTAAAGATAAACAATGCAAGGAACAGGGTTGCAGACAAAGGACACATACAGAACTTAAAGGGACAGACACAGATATAACATACTATATAGAGAGGACAGGGCAAAGGGATAAGGGAACAAGGGACACAGTGAGGAACCAGAATCCTCAGATGCTTCGTAAGGGAACCAGATCTGGGATATGTGGAGAGGATAGAGGAACTGGAATCCTCAGGTGCTGCAGTGAAAGAGGGTCAGGGAACATAAAAACATAAATACAGAAATTAGCCTAACACTAAAGATGGTACAATGGTGGGGTTTGGTTAAATTATAGCCATAAGATAAAGCTTAAACAGAAAAAAAGGGTGTATAGATGAGCAATCCAATAACGAATATCCACCCCAAAAGTCATAAATCGCACCTGCTGCCAAGCAGGAAAAACACAAACACAAGGTGTGTTAAAAATAGAGAAAAACAAGAAAATCCTCTAGCGCACAGTGCAATGTGGCAAAAGCAATCAATAAACTGAATCAATAAACGGATGTATAACCAGTATAAATACAAAGTATGAAAATGGTGCACAGTGTATACAGAGTGTCAAAAAAGTAATATGAACACTTTCACATAAATGCAACAACCACTCTCTGTGTACAGTGACATAAACAAATATGTGCCAAAAATATACAGTGAATACTAGTGTTCAAAAATGTGAACAAAAAGTTCTGAATAAAAATAATATCACCAAACAAGCCGTTGTTAAATGTTCTTGAACAGTATGACCTGAAAAAAATCAGAAAACGGAAAAACTGGTGCAGTATATCTAGACCATAAATTATAGCATATATGAAAGTGAAAATTAACTCACAAACAGAGCTCCTAGGATTATAGGAGCAATGAAAATCGCGTCACAAATGGGATGGAACTTCTCCCAACACAGACGGATGATTTCTTGATCCTCCTCGCATAAATAATGAGGTCACCAATCATAAGGGTATGTGGTCTTATATTTTAAACCGATATACATAAAAAAGACAAAATGGATGTTGAATCAACGGAGACACAGCCTCGTGCACAGGCCTGTTTGCCGTATTCTTCAATCGTTTGTCCGTGATCGGCTGGGGGAACAAGCTCACTTCCATATGAAGCCTCTGTGTAAATACCACAGTTCCAAAATGAGCAGCCGTCAGAAGTTAGTAATGAAGCAGCTATCCAGTACGGGTGCTGTAGTAGTTCAAACAAGAAAAAACCAACGCGTTTCGTCCATGGGACTTCATCCAGGGTATACCCTGGATGAAGTCCCATGGACGAAACGCGTTGGTTTTTATATCGTTTTAAAATATGAGACCACATACCCTTATTATTGGTGACCTCATTATTTATGCGAGGAGGATCAAGAAATCATCCGTCTGTGTTGAGAGAAGTTCCATCCTATTTATAAGATAAAGCTTGCCAACCACGTCAAGGTACCCCACAATAGGCAAGTCCCTAACTAACACAATCAAAATATTAACATAGCACATTCATACAGAAAACAGAGAATACCTGTAGACTGCACAGAACGTAGGACTGAAAGGAAACTAAAGCAATTGGTGGAGCACACTTATAAAGAGGAACAAAGTAACAAGGCAGAAGGAATCCAAGAAAACCCAGAACGTAACATAATCACAGACAAGGAAATCCAGAAATGGACCAGAGCAGAGAACAAAGAAACATGGAAACTGTGTACAAGGGAGGGGGAATAACTTACACAGGAAACAATGCGGAACTACAAAGGTTCGGATTTAACCATGTCACCATATCTTATAATCACACCTCAAATGAGGCAATGGTGTAAAAATGTAACAACAATTTTTAATTTGGCCTCTTAATACTGCCGCTTACATTAAAAACATGATGTATGAGCACATTCATGATATATGCAACCGGATTCACCACTTGTAGAGAGTCCACAGAGGTACTTTTCAGAGTAATGCTTAGGCGCTATATATTGATAAGTCAATATATATTTTCTGTGCAACACTTAATTATTCTGTGCACTAGAGAGGTAATCATCAGGTTCCATTACTTTGCAACCAAGTAATCGATCATAACAGCATGTCTGCAACAGACTGTGCACTATAAAGGAACTAAGTTATAACTCTTTCAAGATGTTGAGCCTTGTGCACTATTCGAATGTCAACAACTTGGGGCTTTACTCCAGGGGAAGGGTTCCAGAGTATTTCTATTTGTCATCCTTCAGCAGCATTGCAATCCTGTCTTGTACTCTCATGCCCTGCCTGAGGGCTTCCAGTATCATGCCCTGCCTTAGGGCTTCCAGTTGCTGTTCAGTCCCAGCGTATGCCCTGTCAGTACAATTTTTCAGTTCTATTTGTATTTACCATCCAGTCCTGTAACATGACCCCCGCAGCAAGGGTTTCAGAATTCCATCAAATCCATAAAATTAGGCAAATCCCCAGGACCAGACAGATTCGCCAATGCCTATTACAAATTATTAACTGTAGAACTTACTCCCCACCTTTTTAACGATGGGATTCTGGAAGACTGCTACATCACTGACGATGTGAAAATAGTAACTATAACTATTATCCCCAAAGAAGGTAAACCTCCTACTCTCACAAGTAACTATAGACTAATTTCTCTTCTCAGTTGCAACTACATATTGTTCACCACAGTCCATGCCAATAGACTCAACACAGTTCTTACTAAACTAGTCCACCCCTACCAAGTTGGTTTTATTCTAAACTCGCGAACCCTAGAGAACACAATAAGATGCATAGCCTCATACACACCAACTCCTTCTCTGTTTCTCTCCCTGGAAATTATGGGAACAACAGATATAGTCCTTAAGTTCATCAATTATTATTTTAGCAGTAAAGTCACGGGTATCCCACATTGCGTTTCACCAATTCCAATGTGGCTTCATCAAGAGGAGAAATTCAAGCATCTGTTTTAGGCAAGTTGTGGCATTTTATGTATTATACAGCTTTAAGTGTTTATCACCTGGTGTTTTTGTTTCTACTTGTGATACTGTGCCATTGTTTGTGTTTTGTGTTTACCTTGCAAAACATGAATACTATGATATTAAGAGTCTAATATTCTTGATAGTTTGTGAGTGCAATACTTACCACTTATGGAAAGTAATTCATTTTGAAAATCTATATTATTGTGTTTTTATTTTTTTCTCCCTATGTGCAAGTGCTCATTCTGTTCTGTGGAGGTTTGGGGCAATTTTATACATGCAGTTTCACCTAGGGAAGTATATGTATTCATTATTATATCTCACAGGTGTTTAAATGTTTGTTTCGGTGGTGCATATCTCTCCCTGAATGAAGAGAAGACATTTTAATCAAATGGTCCTTCCTGCATATTACTTTGGACCAGATGAACTTTTCCGCTAACTTCCAGAATTGCTTAGCAACGATCTACCACAAACCTTCTCAAATATGTTACCTGGGGTGTAACCCATTAGCTTCTTAGTCAAAAATCTAACCAGACAAGGCTGACCACTTTTTCCTTTATTGTTATCCCTCTCCCTCAAACGTCTTCTACATTCAATTTGCAACAACCTCAATATTTCAGAGCTCAAGTTCTCCCAGACAAAATGCAAAATGGCATTTTCAACTGTCAACATTCTCCTAACAATCACCAAACCACTGACTTCTCTTCCTAAACTAGTCCGAGAACTAGATATTTTCTCAAATCACTCAGGATTCAAAATCAATCCTAGAAAAACCTACTATCCCATCCATAGATCCACTCAAGAGCTTAGTCTCGGAAGTGATCGAGATGGATCATATTACAGCCTAAGTAAACGACTCTATCAAATCCTTCATTTCCAACACTGATGAATCTACTGTCGACATAGATCTCTCCCAATGGTGCACCCTCATTTTTCCCCTCAATCGACACTTTCTTCTCCTCCCTACCTTCCTCTGTTATACCTTTCCCCTTTTCTCTTTCTCCTCCATTTTCTCACTCCTATTTTATTTTTAAATGAGCTTCTACTGCAGTACCCGTCACTGATTAAAATTTTTCAAGTATTATGAGAAAAAAACGATAATGTATTCTTTTGGGTTTCCAAGACCCGCTGAGAACCTTTCATGCTTAACGTCTTTTGTAGTTTGGACTCCAAAGTTAGTTTTCATGTCAAATTACCATAGGAGACAATTAACACAAGGTTTTGGTTGATATTCTGTGTGCAGTTTGGTCCAAAATAGAACTACTCCTAACCCTGCTAAACACACGACTTTTTATTTCTTTTTTTTAAAACACTTACAGATGTGCTTTACATACAGAAGGGCAAAACCTAATCTAAGGCCCATTAAAAATAAACATGAGGAGAGGAGAAGGGGAGTTTAGCTAACCTCTAAACAGTTAAAAGACTGAATGTTTCTCCTATTGTTTTACAACTGTACACTGATTTATTCATCTTAATTGGTATTCATCTCTTATCTGTTTTATTATGAATCATTTTAATAGTTTTTCTTCATCCTGAATGAAATATATTGTAGTAATAGTGAAAGCTGTATATATAATTCAAGCCATATTGAATTATTATTGAATAGACATCATTGAATGGTTTGATAAGCAAATGACCTGACACTGAGACAGAAAAGTGTCACTGGCATATCAAGCCACAGGTAATATTATAAACAGGAGACAGCACAAACACATTTAAAACATGTTTAAGTTTATGCATTTGCTTGCAATTCTGCTAACATAATGTAAAATCATCATCTATACATCATCTACCGTCACAATAAAATCAATGTTTAGAATGACAGTTATAAATAAAAGCTTAATAAATCAGTAAATTATAGAAATGATCGGTAAATTTCCTTTTTTGTTTTCCCCTTTTGTTATTTTATTTTACAAATTATTGTATGTGGGTGTAACGAACAGTCTACCGGATGTAGTAGACCCTCTGCTCGATTAAAGCTCAGCATCCCCCCAGCAAGTCTTTCCTGGACCCTTGCTCTTTGTACCCAAATAGCATACAGGAGACCACTAGCAGTTAGAATCCTTTATTTGTGTAACAACACAGACTTATAAAAATACATAAACATGACATCACAGACATTAGTATACAATGGGGAGGGGGGGGGGATGGAACTAAGTATAGTTCACCAACTAACTGGGGCTAGGAATACATTTAGAAACATAATGTACACAACATAATCAGTTTCCCAGTTAATCCAGTTAATCCAGAACAATGGATGGTGGAGTAAACTATCAATTATTGTCACTGACACATTATAATCCTGGTCTACTCACAGAATTAAACATTACACATAAACCAATATAATAACAGAATATAACTAACTAACAATAATAACATATAGAGTTATGACACATAATCTAGGGCCCATAATCTACAGGGAGGTGTTTGGCCCTCAGGCCCCTCCAATAACCCCAGTCCCGCAGGCTGTCAGCATTCACTTTGTGACAGTGGGATTTAAATCCAGTTCTGGAACCAAGTGGCATTTGTTTTTGGGGGAGTGGCTAAAGATGTACTGAAGAGTGAGGTGGTCTTTTCGAAGGCCGATACTACCCTATGATTGAGCCTCAGATAAGTCTGTATGTTTTTTGTGCAGCACCAAATAACTTCCAGTTGGTCAGGAAAGTAAACCAGTCAGGTGGAATAGGAGTTCAAAGAGTTTCACAGAACAGGAAGTTGGAGAAACAGATTCAGGCAACAAATGGAACTGAGGTTGCACATAGAAAAGCAAATACAAACAGGAGTCAGGCAGGCTGAGGTAATAGTGCAAAAACATAGGTAGAATATGTGGAGGGAGCCACTTCACACAGTCATATTGTATCGTTGCAAAAATAGTAAATGTATTATAAAGTGATGGAAGGTACAAATGTGCAAAAACAGCAAACTACACCTTAGGACAAGGTAATACACAGGAAGGAAAACTAAAGGAGAATCAGGCAATTGCTGGAGCAGGCTGAGTAGTAAATATTAGCTGTGTTGGTACACAGAAGTCTTGAAGTGAGTCAGTGAGTGGGTAGGTGGGTAGTTGGTTGGTTTAGGGTGGAAGCCAAACCATAAAATGTAAAAATAGCAAACTCTACCAGCAGTGACGGATGCAAGTAAAGTGATGGCTTATATAGCCCTTCGGCTCATTACAGTAATGGTGAGCACCTGGGCAATAGGAGAGAGAAAAAACAGGCAGAGAACAGTGTACTGCTGCTCAGACAGGTAACACAATCTAAAGGTGGTGTCCAGAGCAAGAGCTGGTACCAGCAAACCTGAGTTTGGATTTCAATATTGTTGAATGGATTAGACAATGGCTGAGTGACAGGCAACAGAGGGTTGTAGTCAATGGGGTATATTCGATGCAAGGTCTTGTTACTAGTGGGGTACCTCAGGGATCTGTACTTGGACCCATTCTCTTTAATATTTTTATTAGCGATATTGCAGAAGGTCTTGTTGGCAAAGTATGTCTTTTTGCTGATGATACAAAGATTTGCAGCAGAGTTGATATTCATGGAGGGATAAGCCAAATGGCAAATGATTTAGCTAAACTAGAAAAATGGTCAGAGCAGTGGCAACTGGCATTTAATGTGGACAAGTGCAAGATTATGCACCTTGGGCGTAAAAACCCAAAAGCAGAATATAGACTATTTGGTACAGTCCTTACCTCAACATCTGAGGAAAGGGATTTAGGAGTAATAATTTCAGAGGACTTGAAGGTAGGTAGGCAATGCAATAGAGCAGCAGGAAATGCTAGCAGAATGCTTGGTTGCATAGGGAGAGGTATTTGCAGTAGGAAGAGGGAAGTGCTCATGCCATTGTACAGAGCACTGGTGAGACCTCACTTGGAGTATTGTACGCAGTACTGGAGACCGTATCTCCAGAAGGATATTGAGACTTTGGAGAGAGTTCAGAGAAGGGCTACTAAACTGGTTCATGGGTTGAAGGATAAAACTTACCAGGAAAGGTTAAAGCATCTTAACATGTATAGCTTGGAGGAAAGACGTAACAGGGGGGATATGATAGAAACATTTAAATACATAAAGGGAATCAACACAGTAAAGGAAGAGAGTATATTTAAAAGAAGAAAAACTACCACAACTAGAGGACATAGTCTTAAATTAGAGGGGCAACGATTTAAAAGTAATATCAGGAAGTATTACTTTACTGATAGGGTAGTGGATGTATGGAATAGCCTGCCAGCAGAAGTGGTAGAGGTAAACACAGTCAAGGATTTTAAGCATGCGTGGGATAGACACAAGGCTATCCTAGCTATAAGACCGGGAACGGGGGACTAATAACAGTACTCAAAAAAAAAAAATTGGGCAGACTAGATGGACCGAATGGTTCTTATCTGCCGACACATTCTATGTTTCTATGTTTCTATGGGTTTAATACATCTGGGTTTAAATCACAGAATATTATAATATATCTATGGTTCTTTGAGGGTGGTTCATGCCATTCGGTAAACCATGCAGAATAAGAATAATGCATTTTATTAGCAAGAGCTAATATATAAACACATTTACTTCATTGTAGACACTATAAAATTAGTTGTATTGTTTGGGAGCATCTGAGCATCTGGGATCCTAGAAAACGGGGACACTAAAGGAACAAAGAGGGTAGAGGGATTTGGGGCAAAAATAAGGACACTTGGAAGTCATGCATTATGTGGCCACACTGTTTACTATTACTCCATCTGAGAACACACCCATTGACATTTTGGAGGTAAATGTGTGGACAAAGCAGGCACATCTGCTGTGGAATAAAATGCTATTTTTAAGGTGTTGTGCCTTAAATATAGCCAGAGTCTACGTACATCTCCAACTGTATGCATTTCAATCAAGTCTGCAATCCAGTTATTGCTTAACCCTGCAGCTGTGCATTAATCTCGAAATAATCCCCATATGTATTTTTTTCTTTACAAGCTGTGTGTTACCTACACCGGCTTACAGGTTTATTTTTTTTCCATATGTCAAATGACAGCTGAAAAACCCATCTCAGTTCCTTTTTTTTCTATTTGTAGAATGGGTGGAAAGAAGCTCTGTCACATTCTATAGAGGTGAGAATGAATTACAGGAATGTAAAACATAAAAATGAATCACACATGGCCATAATAGTTAACAGAATTTGAGTGTAATCTTTGCAAATCAATTTAAGTCCCTTTCTCTGGCATGAACAGGAGACTGAATACAAAGTCTTACATTCTTTCCAACTGTCTTGTTTGTCTATGAATTTATGTACTTCATTTGTCAGTACACCTATTTATCTGTATGTATCTCTGATGATAAGAGGTTGGCTGATGAATTTTCAACATGGGCCACTAATTTGTTTTTGCCACTGGGTCCAAAACTTGCCAGCCCTCCCCTGGCTGAGTCTATCTAGGCAGATGCATTTTAGGAGACCTCCCAATTAACCCATATAATCTATAGCCATCATGACTACCTATCCAATTTTATTTCTTGAATGATCACCACATATTGGGATACGCTGCTAACCAAGTCGCAACACCATTCAGATGACAGCTTTTTAGCACACTGCTAGAGAGTCCTAGTCTTTGGAGCGACTAGGACTCTGGCCTTTTCCTATGCTTTATATTATAGGAATGGTAAGACTACAGACACCTTTACTATTTCCCACCAAAAAACGGAGATCTTCCTCTAATGGCTTAAGGGCCTTGCATCATCCTCTCTGGGAAAGTACTCATGGTCGGGGGCTTGGCTTTACTTCAGCTTCTATTATCATGGTTACTGCTGGAAGGTGGGAAACACCCTCGATATCACTTACTGCACCATCGGTGAGGTACTTTCTGTGCCTTTAATACTGGTGTTGTGTTCTATGACATCTGCTCAAACACCTCAATGATTCTGTCACCAGTGGCAAAGACATACAAGGCCCATCTGCAGACTTTACCCTGAGCCTTAGCTTTGTTTTGTGTCTTCCCACAGGGAATCTGTTCCCATAGTACTGCAAACCGGTCCCCCTTGTGATATATAACAACAGCGTGCAACTTCCATTATGCAGCCTATGCATAGCAGAATGCCTCTAACTGCCATCTTACATGACACTGTTGCATCGTATGCAGCTGGAAGCCTCTGGCCTTTCCATCTGTACCCATGCTTGGATCCTCCGCATTCATCCCAGATTGTGGATTTGATGAACCTTTAAATTTATGTTAACGGCTGCATATGGTGGACCTTTGCTTTGCTTTTGCCATGAATACTTTGGAGACAGGCACTGCCTCAAATGTATTCAATGTTCATCACCATGTTTATCACAAAGTTATGAACCTTTTGACGTTACACTGTGCTATGCTTCAATGCTTCATGCTTATTTCCATAACTGCTTATGTAACATAACCTTGATATTTACCACATCCCAGATATACCACTAACAGATTGGAACCTTGGATTACCTTTTTACTGAAGCAGATCAAGTACCGTGTGTTGCTAAATTTCTATCTATACCTGCTGTTCCCAATAGCATTGTACCATGCCATTGTACTCTGACCTTGTCCAGGACACCTGATTTCACTTGGATTTGGTTTGACACTGAACACCACTGATATCACACTCTGCAGATTACATTCACCTGCGCAGCATAGCTATCTGGATTTAATACTGAGACTTTGCCTATTTCCCATGTAATATATTCTGTTTCTCTTCCTTGTGACTTGCACCTCTGGCCACTCCTATGTTACTCCTCTGCCTCACTTTGTTGCATTTTGTCTGTATATTGGCCACTTAGATGTCGGTTTACTGAGTCATGGAAATATATATCCCAATGTCACTGCAAAGGCTGTACTTAGAAGTCACAAAATGTCATATATAGTTCAGTTGCATAACACTTGTTTTCTAACGCACAATAAATTGCTCTCCCACACTGTATCTTCCAAAATGATCCCACTTCAGAACACAAAACATTGTTCACCAAAGCCAAGGAGCTGCTAGAGACATTCTTGGTGAAAAGAGCACATACCCAGATCAATTCTAATCATAGTAGGTTCTATAGATGAAGCAGTAAACCTAATTGAAACCTCACAGACACAACAACCTGTTAATTCATGGACCTGATGGCCAAGGGGGTAAAAACTATTTAGTGGAAAAGATTTGGTTTACTGGGGCATTTAGAAGTGAAATGTGCCCCCCACCTGTTGAGTCAGGTTAGAGAGCAGCTGGGATGCAGTTGCCTGCTTGCTCCCCTTGCCAGTCCTCCCCTGTACACCCTTGAAATCTGTCAAGCATGTAGAATCTTACCAAGCTCTATATACAGCTGGACCTGCTCCGGAGGGGATAGCACTCTTAAGCACAGCCTAATTACCCCACTTTACTAATGCTCCACGAGATGTCCTTAATACTGTATTTCCCAGCATTAGGTCTCTGAAGCTATAAAATGTCTCAAATCCGATAATAGGTTGAGCATGGTTGGATACCCAATGCCAAATCATGTGCCTCCATGTATTAGGTTCTCTGACTGACCTTTTTAATGACATACTTTTTGAAGATACCCCACTCACCTCCCTGACTGAATCTTGCACTATACTTATACCGAAACCCAGCAAGCACCTCACACAACTCCTATAGACCCATATTACTACTAAACACCTTAAAAATCTATCCTGCCTGAAATCTTTCCTACCTCACAAACTACATCATACACAATGGTTTAAATGAGGCAGACACTCAGTCCTTGATATTAGAACCAATTTTTTTCACTTCATGACATTTTTGTATTATGGTCCAAGATTTAAAAATGTTCTCAGTAAGTTTTATGACTCTCCTAGACTCTTACTAGAATAGGAGCTGGAATAGGAGCTAATGCATTAGAATCCATTAACTATGCAGAGAGGTATACATATGGATTGCCTCGTCGCCAATATTAAACATCGTCTTTGACCCAATAATCAGTTAAATAATAAGTTCCTCTAATTACAGTGGCAATAAAATAGAACATTCAGAATTGATTGTGTCTACTTCGTGGATTAACTTTCTCGAACCCCCATATCACAAATCCATGGTTACTTGACTCTTTTGAGCATTGGTGCCATGTAACAAACATAGAAACATAGAATGTGTTGGCAGATAAGAACCATACGGTCCATCTAGTCTGCCCAATTTTCTAAATAATTGTATTAGTCCCCAGTTCCTTATCTTATATCTAGGATAACCTTGTGCCTATCACACACATTCTTAAAATCTACCACCCATACTCGATGGAACCACCTAACGCGTTTTGTCCAGGAAGGACTTAATCATACCTACGATTAAGTCCTTCCTGGACGAAACGCGTTAGGTGGTTCCATCGAGTATGGTCTTCCATGTATCACTTTTTATTACTTTTTGACTAAATAAATAGGCTATGTTTTAAGGATCTGGCACTTACTTCATGATTTCCTTCACCTTGGACTATTCTTTTCCAGTTTTTATTTCTTGTCTCTATTATATTCAACATCCCTGCTCCTATTCAGGGCTCAATGTCCCAGCCATGTGTAAATATAGTAATTTACATTAATTTACTGTGTGGACTTCCTTTATGTATATTATCAATAGTTCTATTATATTCCGTGTGTCTCACCTTTCTTCAAATCTATACATGTTTCCTGGTAAGTTTTATCCTGCAGTTAGTAGCCCTTCTCTAAATGCTCTACAAAGTATCTTTATTCTTCTGGAGATACGGTCTCAAGTTTTGTGTATAATACTCGTGGTGAGGTCTCACCAGTGCTCTGTACAATGGCATGAGCACTTCACTCTTTCTACTGCTAATACCTCTCCCTATTGAACCACGCATTCTACTAGCAATTCCTGCTGCTAGATTACATTGTCTGCCCACGTTTAAGTTGTCTGATATTATTACCCATAAATCCCTTTCCTCAGATGATGAGATTAGGACTATAATAAGTAGTCTATTCTCTGCTATTAGATTGTTTGCATTATATTGCATTTAGCAATATTAAATGTCAGTTGCCACATGATGTCACTTTATAAATAGACATTTCGCCTACATCACATGTTATTTGGAAGGGTTTCAAGAAAAAAGCCTCTACTCCCATCCAGAAACTAACTCAACCATCTTCAGTTTGTACACACTCCTGGAACTTCAAATGGGATCTGATTCTATAGTCTATGGGTATGGCACACACAGAGAGGTAGCAATATGGAAAAGTTCCTTTATGCCATGGTTAAATATGATGGTTGCTCTGCAATGTTCCTGGTCTGTTTTTCTGCCAGATATTTTTTAAGATGTATGTCATCATAGACTCTATTAAATATCAAAGGATAATAAATGAACATCTGACTGCCTGTGCCAGAAAGTTTCAAATGGGCCGTGGTTGGATGTTCCAGCAGGACCATGATCCAAGACATACATTAAAACCAACATAAAAATGGCTTGACCCCCATAGAACACCTATGGGTTAAATTGAAGAGGAAAGTTCACCAGGGTCAACCTTGAAATTTCAAGGATCTGGAGAGATTCTCATTGGAGGAATGTTCTCAGATCCTTTGCCATGTATTGTCCAACCTCGTCTGGTATTATATGAGTAGACTCAGAGCTGTTATCTTGGCAAAGGGAGGTAGCACAAAGTATTGAATAAACATCTTTTTTTTAATAAATCTGTGTTGTGTTTGGGATTGTTTGATATCCACGAAAGTAGGGTGTTTTTGTGTATTTTTCAAACAAAAGATTAAACGGTTAAACATGCTTCTTTGCTCATATTTACCAAGGGTGCCAATATTAGTGGAGGGCACTGTATCTGTGACAATAAAACAGTACAGTTTTGCTCCAAATTCCAGTGGAAAAGAATATGCATTTGACTGCGGTCAGAATGCCAAAATAACTACTCTAGGTTGAAGAAGCTCTCGGTGACTAAGATGTCCAGAAAGAATTCTACACTTTCCCAGAACAGTCCCTATCAAGACCCAGTTATGGATTCGTATAAAGAGGCTTCACAAATCCTGCAAGGATCAGCTTCCAAACAAGGTGACAAGAAGCCCATGAGTAAAGGCTTAAAAATATGGAAAGTATCACCAGCCAGAGAGTCTCATCCAGCATGCTCTGGTCCAGATTTCTCTCAAAAACTCTTCAACCTGAATGGACACAGCCCATTTGTCCAATATCATCTTCAGAAGATAAAAGCTGAACCTCAAAGTGGACTAAACATCTTGGTCCAAAGAACTGAAATCCACAATCATCTGTATCCTTCAGTTACAAAGTGCTACGTGACAATGAATAGGAATTAGTATTTTCATTTGTACTATGCTGTCCTAAACTCCTGGGCCCAAACGACCATGAGGATGGCATAGAATGTTCTCTGAACACAAGCTCATTGCATTGCATAGTTGATGGTGATGCTATAAGCCCTGGTATTCTCCGCCATCAGACGATAAACGGTTCGATCCAGCTGAAGAACCTCAGAAGATGTCCGCTCTCATGGCTTGCAACAACAAAGAAATAAGTAATATAGTTGTATTTGATCATTTAAAAAAAAAGACTTGAGGATATGTGTTGCTATGTGAGCTTTTAAATAACAAAACGTGCATAACTTCTGTACAGTTGTCCTTTAATCCATTAAACTCCTTTACAAAATGAATACACCACTGAAATTCCAACCATCAATGGCTTAGTTCCCATGGCCTCCACTGAATTAAATTGTGAACATCCTTGTAGAAAAAAAAAAAAGAAAAAAGAAAAGAATATGCATTTAAGGACCTATTCGGAAAATAGACTGGAGTTGTTTGGCTGTGATGGATCTTTTAAAAATATATACAAGACTTTATTTCTGGTTGAAGTAGTGTCTGGCAAATATTTCTAGCATCCCTTAACCATCCTTTAAGTTATATATGGAATGTATATTCATAAGAGTGCGTTATTACATTGATGCAGGACAAATATATGTGTCTGTACCGGATACCTCGAAAGTTCCATGTTCAGCATGCAGACGATCTGGCTGTGTTTCATCATGGTTATTCCACAAGCTGTGCATTTTTTCTTTCTTCTGCAGCAGTTAACACATGCTAGTGTTGTGCTGTGGTTTGAGCGGGCCTGCGCTGTGTTACCATGTTACAATGTAAACACACATTCAAATAGCAAGTGGTCTGGTACCTGATAGCCCAGCTTGACTCCTTCACTGCAATGCATAGCACATTCCATGCCTGCAGCTACACACAGCAGTATGTGTGGTTGTCAAAGAGACTCCATTAAAGTGGCACTGCTGTGTCAGGCTTAGCCACAGATATATCCGGCATCAGAGGTGCACCTGGTTTGACTTTTTTTTTTTTACCTGGACAAAACTTGAAGAACCACTCAAGCCTAAACAAAGTAACCAATAAATGCATGTTAAAGGTTATATTTAAAAAATAATAATAAAGATTTTATCCTTAAATGGGTGTTCTCAGACACCACTAAGATAGCTCCCATAAACACAAGAACATCAACAGGGGGTACAGCAGATGCTTGAGCAACATTGCTGCTGCAGTCTGAGGGGCAAACATGGTACTGGCAAGCTGTTTGGAATATATCAGGATTGATGCGAACATATATAGCAATTAATGATATAAAGGTGTCAGTGGACAGGGGCTCAAATTGCTGCCCCAAGGTATAGCCAAGCCCAAGCAGGTACATGGGGTACACTTGGCGTTCTGAACAGCAAAATCTGCAAAATATGGCTGAGGGTGGATCATTTTTGTTTTAGCAACTCAAATATGCTACAATTATCCTGACAAGCAGTGACAAGCAGCCCAGACCAACTCCCCCCCCCCCACCCCCCCCCCACCCCCCAATAGAAATGGGTCTAGGAGCTCTGCAATTAGGACAATAAGCTAACATGACTGGTGCTGGGAGTTACCTAAAAAAGATCGGGGGCCAGGGCTAATTGCTCCAGCCACCCATATAACTACATTTTCCCTCCCAGCGTTTGGGGACTGGGCAAATACCCCCCAAATTCCACAATACAAATAATGCCCCCCACAGTTTGTGGTATTGCCAAAGGCCCGTGAACCCTCACAATAAAAAATAATGGCCCCTCTTGGGTCTGGGGACCGGCCATGATCTGTAGAAGAGACCCCATATTATTAAAACATATAGCCCCCTACCTCTAACTTGCCCAGGTATGGGAGGATGATTCACCTGTAAAAAAATAACCCTTTGAGTGCCAGTTTTTAAAATAGCTGCCGAGGAAGAATCTATCATAGTGGTCATAAGCAAGGGGGGATATTATATTTTTCTGAAAACAAGAGATATGTCATTTAGCCAGCGATTATTTGCTGCCCTAGGTTGAATTAATATCATACACACCCCAGCCCTCATTTGTCCCTCCCTTTCCTCTCCAGGTTGCACCCCTTCCTCGCATACCCTTCCTACTACACCATATTGCTTCTCCATCCCTGTTCACTGTGCCATATCCCCCCCCCCCCCACACACACACACATCCCTGTCCTTTGCACCCTTTGCCCCTTATCCCTTTCCACTGCATCATCTAGCACCTACATCTGTATGCATAGCACCAAGTTGCTCTCTGCTGATCTAGTGGGGCATCCCAGGTGTTTGTGCAGGAAGTACAAGGAATTGAAGGGGCTCTACCACCAACAATGGTAGTGCTTGCTCTGCTGTCTCCACCTTCAGTCTGATGCCATCCCCCTCCAGTCTGCCTCCATAGGACCAGTTGTCCTAGGCAGAAATACAACCCTGTATAAGGTGACTATGTTTATTCAACAAACAAAAAGAGTGTGATGCTGAGTGTAGTAAAGCTACAGATTCATTAGCCATATCTGGGAACATTGGTGGCACTGTACCACAGAGAAGAAGAAAAGGAACAGTCACGAAGTGCTTCCAAAAATGTATTGGGTTGATTTTAAAAGGAGGACAGTATCTTGAAAAGAAAGACCAATCCCAAACATTTGGTAGGGTCCTGCAGCAAGCATGTATTTCTAAATCCAGTATAGGAGAGAAGGACTGAGACAAATCCTTGGCAGATAGATGTCAAACCTTAATCATTTGAGTTAAACTAAGAAAATTTGCAGACATCATAAGAACCATACCTAACACTATAAGATGCTAACAGAGTATCTGCTTAGTAATTACTCACACAGAACTGTGACCAATAAATACTTAATGTCATGATTGCAAGCTTGCGGGCAAAGCTGGCAAAACCTATAGAATTAGTTTGTCAATACCATTTGCCCAATCTAGGACATAAGCAAAGTGTAATTCTGAAACAAAGTTCTACAAACTACCATGGAACCCAAAAGAATCTATCTGCTGATACATAATATTCCTTCTATCTAGCAATTCAGAATTTGGTGGTGTTATAAATAAATACATAATAACTAAATAAACTATAATGAACAGTCTTACGCTGTCACTCTGGCACAAGCAACTCACATGTTAAAACACAAACTAACTTGCATCCGTACTTCCACTGCATAGCCTTTTCTGCCTTGGTAATCACAAAATCACATAGACTAATTGTGGCTTTCACAGCTTTGTTGTGGATCATTTCCTACGTCAGTCTCAGACTCATGTGACAGAGCTTATATCCTGCTCAGAGGCCTCAAGCATGGCCTAATAAAAGGCCATAAGGTGGTGACCATGCTATGTTGGTCCTGTGGAAAACTAATGAGTGGACAGCAGTGTGCTCAGTTTTCTTTCCAATGCTTGAAACAAGAGGCTTTCCTTAAATGTTATGTGTGAGCCGAGGGCCATGTTGATGGTGAGTATAACTTCCTTGTGACCGGATTGACATAACGTGTGAAGGAATTGTAGGGATGACACAGCTCTGAGCAGCTTCTTATGTTAGCTGTGAGGCCGAAAGGGAAAGAGAGGAGGGGGGCTCTAGGACAGGGCATTTGCTTACAAACAAAAACGTTTCCTGTAGGAACAGACATCGGTCATGAAAGTATTACCATTCCAATGTGACATTCCAGCATTCTGGCTTGGCTCCACACCCCGGAAATAAAGTCTCTTTTCCTGCGGCCCACTTTAAATTTCATTTATAAAAGCTACACATACTCATCTGTCAAGAGTAAAACCAGGACACATACCTTTCTAAGAGGGCACAAACCCCTGCAGGAATGTAATTTAATGTGATTGATTCAATAGGCCTATTTAGTGCCTTTAACACTATGGGGGCAAGTGCAGTGTATGGCATATTACAGATCCTTTATCCAGTGCATATATTGAGCTGGATATTATATAGAAAGAATACTTCTGGGGAAAAAATTGTAATAATGATTCAATCATCAGAAAGATTCCACTGATTCCATCTGGATTGCTCCACTTTTAGGACTTTGCCTTTATTAATTTATATGGGTAATACAGCAGGGGTGATGTATAAATAAGGAGCACCAATTTTCAGACCACTTAGGGTAAATTGGCGATATTGAGCCAAAATCGGCTGTACTGAGTACCAGAATTTCAGAAATTTGCAAAATTAATTTATTATATCTTAAATAAACATAAAATACATTGTAGGTAGGGCCTATGTCCAATTTAGCAGATAGTGGTCTGGCTATCTTTTTAAATGGCAGCCATTACATGTGCAGCAGTGTGCAGCTAAATGGTTAGATACATTTGAAATGTTAGCGTTTTTTAAGAATAGCACAGTTTAAATATAAGGGCTTCTTTATTTATATCAGACAAAATTACTTATGGCATGACAGCTGTCCTTTAATAACTGTATTACAGATCATTGTTATTATTGATATGTTTCATACTATAATATATAATCATTTATTTTGGAATATTTAGCCATTTATTACTAAAAGCAATGCAGTTTTAACAATTATTAACTAAAATTACTAAGCACATAGCTATTGATAAATATAACTATTTATGATATGTAAACATGCTTAATATTTACTTTTATATAGCATAGAAAGATTTGGAAATCCTAAGAGAGCCTGCTAAATATATAAATATAAACGCTATTTAAATTTACATGTGTAATTTACAATGCTAAAAATTACGTATGATTGCCACCACATTACTCTAGTTTAGTACATGCCCCCTAAGTAATTTTATTGTAATTTATTCTGAATGGGATAACATGCAATTCTGTGAAAACTGAATACTGCAGCAAATATTTGGTAACGTCGCCCCCAGTCCATTAGCCTTCCCTCCCCTATACCCTAGTGCCCCCTCCCACCCCCATAAAAAAAAAAGGCTGCTGAAATGGTCTCACCCCCCAAAAGATTTCAGGCTGTTGGCTTGCGAAATGGTAAGGAGGGGTGGATTGTTGGTAGCCACTGCTTTTAGTGGGGGTGCTATGGGACTGGGGCTGCAATGTATTTTTGGGAAAAACATCGTATTTTGAATAGAAACACATTAATTCCCTTACCGCTGAGCTACTGCTTAAACTCCAGTTTCTTCATTACGGTATGTGTTCATTGAATCGCAAGGTAGTCCATTCTCACAAGCGTGCAGTAAAATAATTTAAAAATACAACCAAAATTGAATCCAGGACATTGTTTTTTGCATAGGAATTCCATACTATGTACAAATATGCCTGAATTGGTTTTATACTCATGAACTAAAAATAGATGTTTTGTTATTTAAATGTAATTGTATAGTCTTAGCCCCATGCATAACGCATAGGTTGTTAACCCATTGTCTTCCATGTAATAACACAAAAATGCTAGGACCTTTTTTCTTGAAGCAAAGTAAGACCAGCTCTTTAACAGCTGCAGAACAATCCTATTTCATCAGTCACTGGTCTGTTTCCCATCGCTCAATGTTTCTTTCATTCTGCTGGCTTGGTGTTGTTTTAATGCCTTAGCATCCCACCCATACATGTCTGTCGGTTCATAAGTCGATCGGCTATGACGACTTACAATCTCTAAACGTATTCATGTTCAGGAATGGGAGGGTCAGGGCTATTGACACACAGCGATATCCTGCTGCCTATTATTTCCTGAAAATCCTGGCATCCCACCAAAACCCCATCATGACAGGTGTATGAACTTCAAAAGGAAATCATGTCATCATGGGTTAGTTTTCCAGGGAAGTGGCTAACAGCAATCACAAGTTAAGGCCCTCTCTGACGAGGTATTGGCTGTTTCCTTACTCATTGGGCAACTAAGGGCCCAATGCCACTAGCATTTTTTTCCCCATGCCTTAGGCTAACAGATAAGTGTGCTGTGTCCTTAAAATTATACCAATAAAACATATGAAATCACACGTTTCTCCTCTTGACGCTTCCTCTGACAGTCGGAGGAAGCTTTACGAGACGTGAGGTACTGGGAGAATACTTTTTTTAAATCTAGACTTGCATGGAGAGGATGTTTTCTATTTTCAATATATAAATTGTTATGCATTAAATGTTTTATGTGTGGAGATTTACTTGAAGTCTCTTCTTCTCTTTGACTGAGTTCCAGGTTTGGAAGAATGCTTGTGCCCTTTTGTGCTCCTTAATGGTGATTAATTATAAGTATATGTGCATATTACCCAAGAGCTGGTCCATGCTCTAGGAAGTGTGAGTCAGACAAATGCTACCTTCTCTCTCTTTTTGCAGCAAGCATTATAAATATATGATTACTGTATGGACATACTGCACTATGTTATATATGTAATTTTTTCATATATGAGGTTTGCTGTATTTACACGAAAGAAAACTTTTGTTTGATGAACTTCAGGTACAACTTCAGAGTATTTGAAATGTTATTATTACATGTGTGATTTCAAAGATTGTATTAGTTATATAATTTTAAACCACAGCACACTAAAAATAGATTGTGCACTCAACTGGCATAGAATTATGTTGGCACCTATGAAACCATGCAAGGCGCAGGCGTACCTTTTACTTCCTTGTAGCCGGTGCTTCAGGAGAGCCAAAAGGGTATAAGAACATTTTAATATAACTCCTAAATGACTCACTTGTTAGCTACAGTTATCAAATGTATAGTGGAAATTAAGCCTGTTGATGTTAAGCTAACTTATAACTCACATTTTAATACCTTGCTAATATTATTTGCAACTTTCCTTTAAAATTCTGCATCTGTCATTCAAACATTCTTCTGGGTAATCTGCCCTGTTTCTCTGCCATTTTTCTATTGGAGAGTAATTACAGTTGTAGTCTTTTGTTTGTATTGCAGACCCGCTAACCTCCCTTACTTACTAGCAGTCTATGGTTAAGTGCTAGTTCCTTATTAATCACAATAGCTGGGAATAATTCTGCCAAGCATTTCAGGAAGGGAGAAACATACTATTGTGAAAAAATCTACAATTCCCACCAAACCTCTCCTAACTGTAAGGGGCCACTTGGTGATCTGGATGCCCTTTTTACACTAGCAGTAACATTCTCAGTTTAAAAGCCAACATAGATTCTTCCACTAGAATGTGCAATCTAATTGATTAGTGCTTTTTGCGGAGCAGCACAGTCTGAAAGCATCTATGTTGAAAAATATGTAAGATGTAATTCATATTTCTTCATTTCATAGGCTGCAAATTTTCCAGGTTTATGCAAATACATTTAAACATATATTGTGAGCAAATTTCATTTACGCGCTTCAAGTAGCATGATCTTTATATGTTGTAGGACATATGTATAACTGTCTGTTTGGTCCTGCTGTACCTGACCATAATACAAACTTAATAACTCAATGAAATATCAACTGTTTATATAATGCACAGGGTGGATTTTTTTTTACAGGACAGATTTCATCGCCCCGTACCTGGGGAACTTAAAGGTAGGAGGGGTGAGAAGGGAGGCAGGAAATCATTTTTTATATTTTAAATTATTTATTGTCATGGTTCCATGGTTAATAGGCGGTGGCATCCTCCGCCACTGGCATCCACTTTGTGCATCCTCCATTCCCATATATATAAGGAGAGACTGGGGGCAATTGTTTAATAAAAGGGGGGACAGGGGCCCTTTCAAATATGGGGGGTGCACTTGGGCAGCCCCATTCATCATTAGGGGCTAGGTGGGTTATCACCAGCCCCCGGGCTTAGTATTGGGGGGTTGGGAGGAGGGCATTTTGCCCAGCCATTATTTCTTAAGGTGCAAGGAGCTTTTTGCCCCCCTTCTGACCCTATTACTATTAGGATTCCGGAGGCATTTTGTGCAGCCTCCAGTAATTACTAGGGGAGTGGGGCATCTTGTGCAGTCCCCAGCTCTGGTATTAAAGGGAGCAGTGGGGGATATTTTGCCCAGCCACCGGTCCCATCATGTATTGAGTAATTACCACACAGTTACATTTTTAATGTGTGTGGTAATTTTACAGTACATATTTAATACTGGAGTCAATTACTTTTAAGGGGGAAGGTTTTTTATACTAAGATCCACTTGACAGTCGAACAGACTCAAAACCAGCATAATTTCTTCTTATATTGAAATAAATGGGAGTCAAACCTCTCTCACATTCATCTCACATGCCTTCACCACATCTCAAACTCACAAAAATGCTTAGTGAACAGCATTTTGTAAGGTTGTTATGGGGGCATGCAAGGGAGCTCTCATCTCAAACTGGGACTTTGGAATAGACTTGTGACTTAGAGTCATCCTGTAGTCTATCTTTGTTTGTCATGCATACACTAGGCATGTCTTGTTTCCTCCTGTCACGAAGTAGTCTGGGAGTTTGGTACCTTTAGTGCTAATAAAATGGTTAATATTGTTATTTTTAATCAGAACCAGGGTCTAACAACCATGGCTGCTATGTGGGTACACCAAACTAGAATGCACTTGAGGAGGTTAAACACACAAGCCCATAACAACTGACTGCTAAGAACACAGCACAACAAGAGGACATTCCATTCCTCCTCCAACGTCACTGTAACCGGCGTACACTGATCAAGAGACTGGGCTGAAAACTGCAGGGCGAAACTTTAGTCAACAGCTGTAACACCCCAAGCCTACCAGAAAATCTCCTGTTCCTGCCAGGCTGAAGACAGGTATCCCTTTTTTCTAGAATCCACCTGCTCAATTATTTATCATGTTATGTGTTGTCTGGCCAAACCCTTTCAATGCCAAAGAGGGGAGCAATGCAACGAAAGGGTTCATTGTCACTCACACACAGGCTTTATGTTGTAAGGGGACACCCTAATATTTTTAATGACCTTAAGCAAAGTGATTGACATAGGATACCAGTGTCAGGTGTTCCTAGTGACGCAATATGTTCTCCCAGTAGCAGGAAAGCTTCCTGTCGTGATTAAGCTGCAGCTATGAATGTGACAAAATGTGTTGTCAACTTCTCTCTGATGCAAGAGATTTTATTATAGTGACTGGTAACAGGAGTGTAGCAACGCAAACACAGGCTTTAAATACAACCTCACCCCCACTCTCTTACATGTATAGCTCACTCTATTTAAATCTGAAGCAGGAAAAGGTTCACTGATAAGGCCGCAAATCCTTGCATCTCTCCATTCTGCAAGGCTGTACTTGCTTAAAGGATCAGTTATGCTAAAATAAACTGTGTGTATGTAAGTTATCATTACACGAGAAGTTCACTTATGTGTTTAAAGGTTGTGAATCTTGCTTCTTTGAATTTGTACTGCTCTTCATTTGAGAGTATATCGCTTATAAGTTACAGATACACATATTTCTCAAACCAAAGCTCCCACAATAAATCAAAATGATCACACTACCTGGGGGTGTTTCCACACAATTGGGATGTGTCTATCAGCAAGATGATCTGTGCATGGATGGACTCTTTACATGGCTTGCAAGTTTGCTATTTTGCACTTCTCTTAGTGGACAGGAAAACAGTGGTTTAGAAATTGGGACTATCCTGACAGATCTGGGAGAGTTGGGAAGAGCCATTTTAAATGTTGAGAGGTATGCATTGGCAAAGTGAGAAAATAGCCAATCTTTGAACACATAGCACTCAATTTTGAGAAATGTAAGCGATGTGATGTGGGTTAATAAATAAACCAACTATATTAAATTATCTATCTACATATTCATTCAAAACATTTAGACTCGCAAACGGTCAGTAAAATAACATTTATTCCAAGTACCTGTATTAGCTTTTCATTCTCTCTACCCCACTCCTCTTTAACTCCCATCTCCATGGACTATCCTTCTTATGAATACCCGAAATTCATCACTAGAGACTTTTGGCTAGGTAGACATGTTCACAGCTGTTATTTCATCTTCTGTCCCACAAAAATCTCATAAAATACAGTTGCAGTGATGTCCAGCCAGGCAAAATAGGTTGCGGCGCATGATCACTGTAGGTCTGTGCCCCGTACTGTTACCAACTTAAAGGGCTGAAGGTTGAGTTTTTAGTCCAGTGCTCCAAATCTAATGGGCTTCGCGGCACAGTGACAGCAGTGACTCTGTAGCAGAAAGCGGTACAAGCCCGCAGCTGTAGGCATGGGATTGCTACACAGTCCCATAAAGCTTTAAACATATTTGACACCTTCCATTCTGAATCATTCTCAACGTGCATGCATGATATTCAGCCATAAACCATCTATGATCTATATCATGAATAATTTAGTCCACACACAACAGTTATCACTTTTCTTAGGCAATCCAACTATTTGGCCTGCATGTCCTGTGATGCTAAGGTGACCATATGATATCTAAGCATCTTAAGAAGTATGGTCCACAGAGGAGTATTGGTAAAATACTGTCTGGATGGCAAACCTACCTTTCTTAGGGGACTGCTTGCCAATGTATAGTTCAAAGCTATATGAAAATCATTGACATGCTAGGGTAAAAATGTTTCTTTTTGTAAGTACAAAAACATGTTTGAGCAGCCTGTGTGTATAGCTGTGTTATCAGAAGATAGGATGTAATTGTTCTATTAAACAAGCTATATGACAGAGAGAGCTTCCTGTGTCTGTTTCTGCAGCAGCTGGGTTCATCCTTTTTTATAGGAAAGGTTTGTGGCTCATCTACGTTATATACATTAAAAGTGGTACAGTAAAATAAACCAACGTTTTCCAATGCTATTGATATAAAAATCGTCTCAAAATAAGGCAGATATTATTTAAACCCCTTCAAAAATTGCTTCATCTGGTGTTGAATATCTACTTCCAGTCAGTTCTCCTTAGGCACAGGGGCATGTTGCATAATTTTTTTTACTTTTTTGACATTGGTATGTTGTAAAAGGCAGCTCACCTAAAACGAATTACCTGCGAAAAGGGTTAAAAATAATAATCCAATTCTAGGTTGGACCAAATGATATTACATTTATTTATTTATCTCCAATAATTTACACAGCGAGTGCAGAGAGAAACCTTTGTTTTTGCATGGGATCAGCAGAGGGAACTTTGTTAACATCCTCTCTACTGATCTAGCAGAGAGATAGAGAGTCAGTCGCCGACCTGACAGGGTTGCCTGCTTCGGTATTTCTTTAGATCAGTCTTCCTTGCGAGCAATTCAAATCCAGTCACATCCCAATGACTAGACACACTATACGCAAATAATAATGATTACTGTTATATCTGTGGATCTTACTACTATTAGTCACAAACATTTTCTAGTGCAGAAGTCTAGCATTGCTAATATGAGAAAAAATGGTTTGTACTTGTCAAGTTAAAAACCATTTTAGTCTCTGGCCAGCAGCCTAGATGCCTCACTCTGAAGTACATAGTCATCACCTGGATCAGCCTATCATTCACCCTTATTTTACATCAGTCAATGCAAAATGTAATCTATACCAAGGATAGGCAACTCAAGATGTTGTGTACTACATTTCAATTAATGATCTACCAATATTTAGGCTGTAAGAGCATTATGGGTGATCATTTAGTTCACAACATCTGGAGTGCCAAAGGTTGTCTACCCCTGATCTATACCCATGTGTAGCTGCAAAAATATAAAACAGGTTTACTCAATTAACAGAGAATTGCAGGGAATTAAGTTGGAAATTTCAAACTTCAAGCCAAAGTATCTGAGTTGTAAAAATTCTCCAATGCAACTGAATTGGAGAATTTTGCCAACTCTGATAATTTGCACTTAAAGTTTGAAATTCCTGACTCAATTCACTACATGTCTCTCTTTACTGAGAGGCCCCTAGGGTTTCTAACTTTCTCTTCCATCAAAGAAGTGAAAGTTAAAAAAAAACCATGTCACTTTAACTCTGTGGTATACATGGTTCATTTTGTGAATTGAGCAAGATCATCGAGTGTTTAAATACAATGGAAATACATGTTCTGGAAGAAGCATGTCTTAGCTATAAATATTATCATGGTACTGCAATGAATATGTTGTGAATTCAGAATGATCAGAATTAACCCATAAAGCTCAGAGAAGCAGCAAAGAGACATCAGTTCCAGAATTAGTTCAGGAGTGTATACAAAGCAAAATTCTAGCCACATAGAGGATGCGTTGAACTTAAACACTATTAAAAGTTTTATGTCCAGGGATCCAAAAACTGAAAAACACAATTACACATTTTAGCAGCACTATTTTTTTTTTAATAAAATGTATATTTTATACAAAAAAACAAACAGGAAAGTGCTAGGTTTGACAAAGTTCATTTACAAAAGATGAGTGTTTATTAAGATGCAAATCACACCCTTGGGTGATGGCTTCTGACAAATATAATTAATTACAAATAGCAATCTAAATTAACAGTAATTATTACAATAATACTAATTAAAAAATAAACCTACAAGTACCACTATTGTCATTCGCTGTATCACAGACAAATAACACTGCCAGTCGGTGCTTGGCAAATTCCAAATGAAGGTTGCAGACTCTCAAGGCAAACAGAAATTGACTCTTCCACTAGTAATTTACAAGACGAGTATTATAAAACGACAACATCCCAAAAGATTAATCTGACCAGGAGGACTATAGGGCATTTGCAATGCCAGATTTTGTAACACATGGGGGCTATATCAGTTGATTAGCAGATGTTCATTTTCCTGATCAAATGTAGTTGAACCAGTAACTAGCAAAATATCTATGTTATTTACAATCAAAGCTATTATTGCCTATATTTTGCAAATCTTTCAATTCACAGCTTAATGAATACGTCCCAGATTTTAACCTCAATGTGAAAATCAAAATACATTTTATACTTTTAATGTGCACATCCCTCTCCAAATATTATAGAAACCTAGATTTAGGTTAAGGGATTTCTACAGGGTTTAAACTAGTCCTTGATACATCATGCCTTTTGTAGCAATATGTGACTGTGTCAACTGCTCTACTGCATGTCTAGGTTCCAGGTATCCATTTGCAAGAACACGCATTCTCCAAACAGTCTTGCAAATAGCAGGTAAATGTGGGAGTTGTAGTCCAGGAACAGTGGAGAACTCCTACCAATAGGTAGGTATTGGAAATACGGTAAGTTTACTTAGGGATCCAGAGAGATGGTGGACAGCAGTATCAGGTGTCAGGCACACAAATGATCACACAAAAAGAGCTCATGGCTTTGCTAGTGTGCTGTGAGTCACAGCTGTCCTGCGAGTTGTAGTCACACCTGTCCTGCACAGGATTCCCTGCTTGTTTTAAATGATGAGAAATGAAAGAGGGTGTATAAGACATAAAGTGCTGCTTGTGATAGGTCAGTGTTTTCAGCCCTGAGGTGCCACAAAAACTTCTGTTTGCAAAGTTTAAAGTTACAGCTTTTAGTGTCAGTTTACAGCTGTTAGTGTCTACTGTTCACCTTGATACAAGACTTGGTTCAAAGACAAAAAAAGCAGCTTGGTGTGTTAGCTTTGTTTATGAAAATAGACAGCATAGCAAATATTTTTGCTGGGCCCGGCTACTAGGTTGGTACACACTTTAAAACATTAGAATGTGGATCATTTGTGGATATAGTACCTTTTACCAAAAAACCCAGCTTCCGAAATATCGGTATGAGAATGACAACACAAGATCACTTTGAGGTCAGCAAAGTGATCTGATTGGGTCCAAAACTCAAAGCTCTGATTTTCTCAAGAAAATCTGAGATACCTTAGTCAACCCTTGGGTTTCTGTATTTCATCTCAAATTATTCATGCTGTCCCAAGAAATGTCATATCTATTCTGAAATATTTCAGTTGACTCATTGGCAAGAAATTGTAAAACAAATGTTTTCTTGAGCACATCTGTTCTTTGGAAGCATTAAGCTTGCATCCAGTTGTGAACAAAGTCCTATACAAAAGTAAGCTGTAATGTTTGTTCACAAGGCAAAATACAACAAATATTTTTTTTTTTTATTCTTTTGAATAGGAATGATGTAGAATGTTCCTCCTTATTAAAATACATTGTCCTTTGACATATTTTAGTGTTAAATGAAGTCACTATAGTGACTAGTTCATTAATAGCTAGACATATTATGTATATAATACTACTTATTGGGTTGCAGTAAATCTAAAAAGAAACTAACATCTAAAACTGTAAATCGGACCTCTCAGCTCAAACCTGGTTTTCTGCACTGTATACTACTGGGTTTTTAGACCTAGTGACCTGGAACACTTCATAAATGTCCCACATAAATTGTGTAGTCCACTTATGCTAAGGTGACCCCACCTCCATTTTATTCAGGTACCTACATAAAAAAAAAATGTATACTTTAGGGCAATCTCAATTGCAGCCCTTGGTGATGATTAGCAATTCTCATACCTTGTTAACAATGATCTAAATCTGCACAAGGCCACTGTTTGCGTAGACTGTGCATAAATTATGGGTGCAACAGATATATTTGTGTGACATCATTACAAGCAAACTAAAGGACCAGAATAAGTTATATATAAGCCAGTTATCAATGGAACAGACTAAGGAGGGGTAGGTTTTGGAGGCATAATTGTCTCCTGAAATGTATTAATTTCCTATAGGCTTGGATCATTTAATACACACTGAATGTATAACAAGCAGTTGGGGCTGTATATCAATTGTCTACTCATGGGTAAATTAATATAATTTGACACATATCATAGACCAAATATCAAACCTGAATGGCAACATGTAGAATCAATCATGCCAGTCGAGTTTACACGTGTATAGAGCTTGAAAATAGTTGTAGGGTAGATTTGCAGACCATGATGATGGCACAATAGGTGTACAGTCATTGCTAACAAAAAAAAAATGCATGCAATGCTGCTAGCAAAGTATACAGATTATTTTTTCAATGATCAAAAACAGCGGTGATGCCCTGCAACCCATAGTCTGGCATCATGGGAGTTGTAGTTTCAAAACAATAGGAAGCTATCTGTTGGTTACTGTTGCTCTACCTTCTTGCTGTTTAGTTGAAGTGTCTCATCAAAATCATTAATGCAATAGTGTATTGTATTTACAATATAGCTTGTAACAAAACTAATTTAACAGGAGCGTTGTCTTACAGCCTTCATTCTATGAAGCATCTCCACCATAGTGTTTGATCCACGCAAACAATTAGAAAAAAAAGAGAATGCCTCTCTCTGCAGTATTTATCTCAGCTGGTTTAATAGTATGCAGCTTTACTGTTCAGTTTGAGCTTTTGTTCTTAAGCAAATAAACTCCTTTGGTTTGCCACTAGCGCAGTTTGGCTCTCTCGCCTTTTTGCTCTCTTCTTCCGTTGCCTGATTTTCCAGCACACTGCACTTGAGCATACCAAAAGTAATCCCGACAATAAAAGGACCAGTCCGAACACAGAGATGATGGATCCATGGGAATTAAAACTATACGCCACAGCAGTAACCACGACTCCAGCTATAAGTATGACCACACCAAAAGGAATGGTGCAGCGGTAGCACGAGAGCTCTGCTCCTCCCGTTGCTGCGGTCAACTGAGTTTCATTGAGTCTCGGAACAGTTGTAATCACATAGTCATTGTTTGTCTTCTCCATCATTATTGGTTCTGATCCTTTGGAGGCTCCCAATATGTCTTTAATGGGCTGCTCCATCATTTCTCTTAACAAAAACGTTCAATGTAATCTTATACAGCTTCTGTATTGGGTTGAAATTGTCTCAGCCTGTGTAAAGAAAGAGTACAATGAGTCAATCAAAATATAAGACTAACTTTATAGCCCTCAAAATCTATTTATGTTTACTAGACAGGAGAAGCCAAGAGCTGGCTTTCCAGATGCTATTAAACTACATCTCCCACAAGCATTTGGCTGGCAACATTCTATTTGTGTAATACTCTCCACCGTGACTTAAAAAGTCTGCTAATTATGTCCGCGCATAGTCTTATTAAAAAGAACAAGGGTTGCAAAGATTGTTTTTGAGGAGTTCTGGGTAATTAAACAAAGAAATACATAGCAGCCACAGGCGATATTAGACTCAGATAATACGCTGCACAAAAAATTGTTTTGCAAAAACAAAATGTATACACACACAATGAATTGAAGTATGATACTAAATGTAGTACACAATTGAGGGTACTGTACAGTTACGGTATACATCCTATTAAGGCAGACACTGATGTGGTACTGTATATCTCCCACCAATTTAGTTGGTAGAGTATAACTTCATCAGTATATCGACACAGATATGGGATTTGGTCCCACACAGCCTCATATATTTACAGCATATATTACAGAAAATGCGGGGGAATACTTACTGTGATGGTTTGTAGCAATTTTCGATTTATTAGTTCCTTTATTAGTCCCTGGCCTAGTTGTGGTACATTTTCTTCTTTTACATATACTCCTTTAAAGTGTTGACTCCCTTTATGTATTTAAATGTTTCTATTCCCCCTGTTGTCTTTCCTCCAAGCTATACATGTTAAGATCCTTTAACCTTTCCTGGTAAGTTTTATCCTTCAACCCATGGACCAGTTTGATCGTGCCTATACTCTGGCTCGGTGACCTGGGCACGCTCCATGAATGATACATGTTTGAAAAAGAGAATTGATTTAGCATTACTGAATATCCTAGCCGAACTCATATGTGGTAAGTTCGGGTGGGCGGCCAAGGAAAATGTGGCTGCTGCAAGAATGCCACAAATCGTTGCTGGAATTTTAGGTCTGTTCATGGACATTCATCCCTTTAATGTTCAAAGTGACTATATTGAGGTTCGCAGTGCGAAACACTTTACCTTTTGTATGCAAAGCCATATGCTAGATAATTTGTGGGAGTGGATACCCAGGTGAAACAAGGGGAGAGAAAAGAATTGGAGATGGGTAGACAAGAAAAATGTGGTGCAACATTTCTGACAATTTTAATAGATTTGGGTTTATGGGTCAGACAGGACTACCTTACAGTGATTTTCTTTTTGTTTTAGTTTGTCACTTGAGACTTGTGCATGTGCCACCGATATCTGCTAATCATGGTTTTGAACAATTTAATGCTCATCTCATGTGCTGAAAGAGTTAAGAGGTAACTAGAAATTCCCATGAAGGATCAAACTCTGTAATATGTCAACACTTTTGTTTACTTTATACTATACAAAACTGTTAAACAATGACTTAAAGAATAACCGAGACGCTTAAAAGGAAGCTGGTTAAACTGATAAGTGATTTCTGTTCTGTTTTCTACCTGCAAACTACTGATTTACATTTATAAGGACATTCTTTGCATTTTCCACCAGGCTCAATATGAATGGGTACCATGCCCACAGGATATTTCTAAGGAAAACAAAAAAATAGGAAGGGGGGATGTTTTGCCGGCAGGACAAAGACCATAACACAATCTTTAGAACACTAACACTGGACAGTAAAGCATAAAAGAGTGTATTTATTATTTAAATATTTAAATATATATATATATATATATATATATATGTATATATATATATATATACACACACACACACACATGCACACACATACATGAGACTAAAATGTCCTGTGTTTTTTTACCACTATGAATTAAAACACTCTATTTGAATTGATAAGATCTGTACTTCTTTGGACGTATACTGTGAAAGATCACGTAGTGAAGCACCAGGGCAAGCTGTGTCCTTTCTGGGTTTATTTCTGCATGATTTAAGTGGTGGAGTACAAGTATTTTGGACACTGGTATATATTTATATATGTGAATGTATAATACATATTATACATAGAGATGCCACCTTTACTATTCTCTCCATAGACAAAACATTGACCTCAGGCCAATTTATAACTGTCCTGCCAGCTGGGTGGCAACCCTAATATCATATGACCACTTTTTTGTGCTTGTAATATTAAAGGATCCCTTAAGTCTCAATTAACCCCTTTGTGACTGATAATGGCCCAGGACCGGTATGCGCAATGGCATAGTGCTTGCTCTGACAGCTATAGTGTCTCTCGGCTCCAAAGGAATTGTGGGCCAAGGAGAGACTAAGGATAGTGGTAGAAGTCTCCCCCTGGTACCAAATGACATACAAATAATAAAGTTATTCCATAGAGGACCAGTGGCATATTAGGTCTGTCACTGGTCTTCTAGGGATATGCCAGTGCTTTGCACAGCAGCTGGATGTATCATACATGCAGCCGCAGGGGAGCAAGGGTTGCAACATACTATAGACTATATTTCCTATGATGCTAAGGTGACGTTTGGCTGGCTGAGCATGATAGGAAATATAATCTGCAAGCATTAAATAAAAATACACTTTTTAAAGCTGCAAGGACCTTATCCTAAATGTGGCCGTGTACCTGCCACATAACCCTAACAAACCTATACATGTGGGGAACCGCTATACTGGGGAAGTTACTGAACATACATTAAGGTGTAGTTTGGCAATATAATAGAACAACCCTTGTAAATTCATACCTAAAATACAAACTGCATTAAACGTATCAAAATGGCAATATAATAGAACAACCCTTGTAAATCATACCTAAAATACAAACTGCATTAAACGTATCAAAATACCCCAAGTTGAATACCCTGGGATGTGTACATGTGGATGGGTGATTAAGGAATTCATGACAGATATTGGTGTTGCAGCTATGTGCTACTTGTATTTATTAGCCTATAACATGCAAAAAAAAAGCAAAAAACATATAATTATTGGGTATTTATAAACTCAGGACCAATATTAGAATCTATCTAGCAGTTTTTACCATTAGGTTTTGTAGAGTAGTAAAATATTTCACAAATAAGTCAGGAAAAGTATTTTTTTTTAAATGTTCACCGGATTTTACTATTTTTTTTTTATAATACTATAAATGATATTGTCAAAATTCTTGTCCTGAAAAAAAAAAAATATAATTTATGTGGGTACACAAAATGACAAAGAAGAACATTACAGCTCAATACAAACACTGCAGAAGTGTTAAAACAGCCACGGTCATTAACACAAAGTATTCCAAAAACCGTCTGGTCATAAATGGGGTTAAACCGAAAAAAAAATAACAAATAAATGCTAATTGAAGCTCACAATTTAATAATATGCATTTATTTGTTTTAAAGGGACTGCCTGGTGCCCAAAATGCATCTGTTAATGCACATTAATTAATTAAAGTATTTTAAAAAAGCATGTTTTACATTGTGGATTAATTAAAATTTAAACTTCATACAGTATTTTTATGGTATAATGAAATTACAGCAGTTTGCAAAAGATCAAAACTGCCCACACTAGCTGAGTAAAAGTTAAGTTCCTTTTTTATTTTATTTTTTTAGCTGAAGGAACCAATGAGAATAACGCCATGTAAATGAATGGAATTTCCTGTCTCTCTATTGATGTCATCAGACAATTTATTGCACTGTTAAGAGAGCCTACTGTGTACAAAATCATTATATCGTCAGTGTCTATATAATCAGTGTTGCAGCACCTGTAGTATACATGCAGAGTAATCACTAGGGGAGGGCTCGAGTCAAATATTAAAAATGTGATTTATGCAGAATGCCTGCATCAAATCATACTGAAAAAAGCCTGTGCACTATACAAGCAGTAATCTTCATCTTGCACCAAAGTGAATTTAGGGACTAGACTGTCCATTTAAGTGTTTGCATATTTAAGTTGAACACATACGTGTTTTTCCTGGATATTGCTGTGATCTGATTAGTGCTCCCACAGATGAACATGAGAATGACCAAAACATACATGCACAATTTGGAATATAACAGGTATAAATGCTACTAGAGAAAAAAAAAGTAAAAGGCAGGATCTAGAAATGTACACAATTTAATATATCATAATAAATAGGAATGGTACAATTAAAAATACAATAGCTGTAACAATATGGGTTATATGTAAAAACATTTAACTAACCAATTCATTTTCTGAAGAAGATTACCAACATGTGTATGAAAAAGAAAATGTACAGCTTTTAGAGGTATTAAACGTGGTTTGATGACTAGAGTGTCTCTAAGTTCCCCAGCATGCCAGCCTGTGCCTTTTTCTTCCTGACTGCATATATAGCATCTTTTTTAAGCTTTGCAAGTTTTTGAAATAACAAAGCCCGGGCAGGGAAGAGAATAGACAGTATTTAAAGAGCAGGTAGCTATAAATTACAACAAAAATGTTTAATTCGGCATACAAAAAAGATTTCATGAAATAATGATTAATTTTATGATTAAGGTGGTATTTTATGCTTATTATACCAGAAATCACTTTAAAAAAAATAAAATATGGTCAGGCCAATAGACTGTGAAATGTGGTGTAGTATTAGTATGTGTATAAATAAAGGAACGGTTGTAGGAAGAGGAATGCTTTAGTGTCAGAGACAGATGGTATTACCAGGCAGTCAGTCATGAAGTCTTATGGTATCGGAACGTACTGTCATTCCGTCCCAGCTCACTGATTTTCATGGCTGGAACAAACAGGATCTTCAGTGATCCTTTCTGTGCAATGACAATCCCTCTGACACTAAAAGGGTTAACAGGGGGCTGTCCAAATTCCTTATTCCAGGGCTTAAGGAAAATCAGTGTTATACATGCAATTGTTACAGTGCTGCTTGCTTATTTCCCTTATGCAAGTATTTTTTCTAAATGGAAGATTAAGCAAATAGTAGATTTGCTTAGTATAATCTCAAAATCACCATTATCATCAGCATTTGGCACAAGTGTCCAGCCCCAAACTAAAAGCAACTGCCTTTGATGGTGACTAAGCTCTCCCAGTGAACCTTGCAGAAACCAAGCAGCAAATTCCAGAGCAGCAACGTGGAACCCAGTTTAGCTCCACTCAGCAGCCATCCATAGGCTTAAAGAAATGTAGTCATCATTTTTTCATTTCACGAGAAAGAATTAAATAAAAAAAAATCCATTTTTTTACTTACAAGGTGTACACATTTAGCTATCCCAATTTTAGCCAGCCTTTGGTCAAAACAAAACAGATCCAAGATGCAGCCCTGCAGGTGTCACTTTGTATTGCACTCTAGAGGACTAAGCACAGTGAAGTTGGTTAATGCTGTCAAGGCAGAGAGTCGAGGATGTGATGCTCATTGACAGCCTTCCGGGCTGCAGATTGCGTTAGCCAGATCTCTATTGATCCAGCCAACTATTTGATTTAGTTAAATCCTTTTGTTTTATGGGATGAAAAAACACAGCATTACAGGTGTCCTTTAAAAATGAACTCAGAGGGATCCTTTCTACTGATCTATAGGACAGTGTGTAAAGCAAGGTGAATGCACAACATTAAAGCCAATGCCACCAAAATCAGGAATTATTAAGCATCAATTGAATGCTCACAACTCATCATGACTCCCTCCCCAAGACAGGTGTGGTATAACCCAAGGCTCACTCAGACTTTTTTCTTTTAAATATACTGTCCTCCTTTACAATGTTGATTATGTATTTAAGTCAAATCCCCTCTTTCTTCAAGCTATGATTTCTTCCAAGCTATGAGTGTTAACCTCTTGGTGTCAAAAAGCATGGCATCTTCAGCAGCCAGGGAAAAAGGTAAGTCCTGGGGCAAATTGGCAGGGAATTATACGTGGCAAATAATTCTGGCATATTACTGGGCAAATTTGCTGGGGCATATTAATGGCAAAATAACACTGGCATATTAATTGGCAAGTTGTGGCATATTAAATGGGCAAACGGTGGCATATTTGAATAACTGCCTGTTGCATATGTTAATGACAAAGTGACTGTGGTATGTTAATTGGCACCTGACAGTGGCTTATTTTAATTGGCAAAGTGATGCTGTGGCATGTTCTGTGGGGTAAAATAACATGTACCATGGGGAAAAGTGATACTGTGTCTTGTTCTGCAGGGGCAGTTCTATGGGACAAAGTGACATTGTGATATGTTCTGTGACACTGTTGCATGCCAAATTGTGTGGGTGCAATATGAGTGCAATCTAAGTGCTGTGGGTGCATTATAAGTGCATGGTAAGTGCTGTGGGTACTGTATGGTGCTTTGTGAAGTCCTTTGGGTGTAACGTGGGTGCAGAAAAAGGGAATAAAAACAAGAAATGTAATTTTTCAATAACATGTTTATTACATATACAATTAGTTGAATGTGATATGAAAATAGTGGCATATGATATTAAAAAGTTTACATTTACATACAGTTTTTTACAATGCGACTTTAGAAAAATTATGTCGAGGGGGCCCACTAAAGCAGCCCTGTGATGGGGCATGTGATGGGGTGATGGAGGCATGTGATGGGGACATGTTATTAGAGCATGTAATGGTTATGTAATGGGGTGATGAGGCATTTAATGTGTGTGCATGTGGGTGATGGAGCATGTCCTGGGTGTGCAACGTGGGTTATGGGTTTTATCGTGGGTGTGCAATGTGGGTAGGGGGCGTGCCCAAATTTTGTCTGCCTAGGGCATCACAAAACCAAGATACAACACTGCTTCCACTCCATTCTATTCCTCACTCCTTTTTAAACTGAAACAAAAGATTATGTATTGCATTTTCTGGCATCTTCCTCTGAGGAAGCTCGGTGTGGCAAAATGTGTTTCACCACACAGTTATGGCACATAACGGCTCTAACTCTCACGTATTTTTTTACACTATTGTTAAGTGTATAGTTTATGGGAATTTAGATTGTATTACTATTATACATTGCATGCAATTGTACTACTGTATATGCCTTTGTTTTATTTGGTTTTAGCCTTTTTCCCCCATACTTTTACCCTTCTGTATTTTCTTTCGAGCGCTCACAACAGTTTATTTGCACAGACATCCAGCTGCCTCCACTAGACACCAGGGAGCAGCTGTCCTGGGGAGCATGGGTAAGTCCTGGATGTGCAATGTAGGTGATGGGGCATGTATTGGGGTGCGGGGTAAGTCCTGGATATTCAGTGTGGGTTATGAGGCATGTCTTGGGTGCAGGAGTAAGTCTAAGATGTGCAATGAAGTTCATGTGGCATGTATTGGGGTGTAAGTCCTGGATGAGCAATGTGGATGATGGGTCATATCCTAGGGAGAAGGGGTATGTCCTGGATGTGTAATGTGGGTGATGGGTCACATCCTGGGGTGCAAGGATAAGTCCTGGATGGGCAATGTGGGTGAAGGGTCATGTCCTAGGGTGCAGGGGTATATCTTGGATGTGTAGTGTGGGTGATGGGTCACATCCTGGGGTTCAGGGATAAGTCCTGGATAGGCAATGTGGGTGATGGATCATGACCTGGAGTTCAGTGGTATACCCTGGATATGCAATGTGGGTAATGGGGCATGTACTGAGGTGCTCACATGACAATGACCATGTATGCTGATAATCCACAGGCTCATGCATCTGCAAATGCTGTTAGAAGGCAATCTGGAAGGCTTTGCTTTACTAGGAGCTAAACTTACTTTGAAAATGCAGCTAGGATAACCACCGGAAACACATTTGAATCAGACAGTAGTAGCTGTTTACCCAATAAAAAGGAAGGGTGCAATGTATATATCTAAAATACAAAATATGTTATATACATAAAAATTCACCATTATATTAAATGTATAAGAGGGCACCAAACCCATAATAATAATGATGCTTTATGCAAAGGATGCTAAATAGGGGATTGTAGACACAATCATTTCTGTGGTGAATTGATTTCCCTCCTGATTCATCCATCACCTTTCATTATTTTCAAGGGCTACCCTATTTATTGCTATTAAGTAGTAGATGTTTGATGTGTTTACCTCTACTTATTTCTATTTGGCAGAAGCTGTTTGACTTTTTGAAACTTTTTTTGGGAGGAGTTGACTCCCTTTTTAATAAACAAAGTACAATAGTTGAGTGCGCTTTGTTTATTAAAGAGGGAGTAAACTCATCCCCAAAAATGTTTGTACAATGTTGTAAAATTTTAGCCCATTTTATTTTAATAAAATAAACCTATTAACTTTTTAAACAAGAAGATCATGCCACTTTACTCATCTGCATAACATTTGTTATATTGTGCAAACTATAAACCGTCCATTTTATTTAGGTACAGGCACAGAACTGCTGCTCTGCAAAGTCTATCCTATTCAAGCCATACCCCTCTTTTGCTTGCCAGACTATTTCCATCCTTCTAGGAAGATCCTTTGGGTCATGTGTGTAACCGATCCTATACCCTTTGCAGCAATGCTGTCCATGTCTCCCCAAGCCTATTTCTGTCCTCATAGCAATATATTTTTACTGAACAGAGTTTTCCTAAAGCTCACAATCTAATGAGATGCAAACTGAGAGGTAGTCGGGTGCTGTCGCCAAATAGAAAATTGGCTTGTACTAATATACTGACCACATGGATGACAGAGGATGGTAATAATGCTGACAATCAATGCATTAATATTTCTGGCAGTTCTAGGCTCCTATGATTAGAATAATGGGCGTTGGACAATACAGTAATAATTTTAATGGGTTTTTTTGCCTATTAGTGCCAGACAATGACCACATAAAATACATGGACTGCTACAATTTTGTGTAGCATTTCTACACATAAATTCTCATGACTCTTTAAAGAAGCCCATTTTGAAAATGATATTGCCCATTGGTCTGAACCTAACCCAAGTGATAATACAGGGTAACTGTAAAAACACTTACATTTAATTCTCTTTAAGAAATATGGATATCACTTTTCCAATAGATAAATTACATTTAATTATCTACTGGAAAAATAGATCTCCATATTCTTATATAAGAATAATTTTAAGTCATTTTTATTTTAATCAATATTATCACGTGGGTTGTATAATTGTATTAACGTGCTCCATTTTTTCATAAACTATTTTCTCTATAGGGTGTTAAATGTAACCTATACCTAAAATAAATTTCTGAGAATGTAAAATATAGATCATACTATTTGCTTAGTGCCTGATAACACCATTGTGTTCTCCTTAACACTAGCTTAAGAAAGCCGGTTTCCAAGGCATAATGCGAATTAGTAGTGGTTATTCAGTTGCCAGTCTAACTAATGTGTTTGGGTTTTGTTCCAATCTGATCTACATGGTTTAGTGCAAAAATGTGTGCTCCACCTCTAAAAACCCAGCCACAAACAATCTGATGATGAAAGCTGCAGTGGCTAATGGAGTTTGGAGAACAATCTAATGATAACATATAAAGCCCAAATTAGACAACAAAACTAAAAAGGACATTGTAAAAACTGTTTTGTGTATGTGCACTAAAACTGGAAATTATATGGAAAAATACCATCGTTTTGAAGAAAAGAAAATGGGGACAGTCTATGATTAATGTTAGTTCAATAGAACATGTATAAACTGCTCCTAGGCAGTTATGAGCAGTATCCATTTTTTCTTAAACTGGCAGAGAAATTGTGTACATCAAGTGGTTTACATCTATTGCTCTATCTTGTGAAGGGTAATATTTAAAAACACAGCAAACCCCAGATACCAACAAAATAGCACAGGATATTTTGAGATGAAGCTACAGCAGACAACAAAGGCTACGTGACACGTAATGTGCAATTGCAGTAATATTTAAATTCGATAACAACAAGCACCTTATGAATGTAGAAATTTGACATTGTTCCATGGCTTTCAAATTAAAATTTAAAACAAATGGCACTAACAATTATTATTATTTATCTTATCCAATTTTAAGCAGTGTAGGTGAAATTTCGTGAAACTGAATCTTCATGACTGTGATTTTCATTACAAGTGACTTATGTTTAGATGTGTTTACCTCTTTCCAAGGAAATCTGTCTAATGTTTTCAGACTATTTGCTATAAACAAAAATCCTATCATCAAGCTCTCTCTGATGACACACTGATTGAATGAGTCGGCAAGCACACCTCTATTACTCACTGCCACCTGTTCTATATCCCATTCAGAACCAGAGCAATAAAATAAGAGGTTGAGCTTATATGTTTAGCAAGAGTGAAAGATCAGTAGGTTTAAACACAAGCCACTTGTAAGTATGTAATTGATGTTTTCTTTATAATTTTATAACATCTGACATATCTGAAAAAAGCTTTTTAAATAGAGAATATTATTGAGTTCATGGCAGCTTCATCTAAATGTTTTTCAGCCCTGAAATTTGAACGCAATCTGCTTCTATCTAAATTATCAAGAAGGTACCAGCGAGTACCAAAGGCAAAGCATAGCAAAACTTATTACAAGTACAGACGCAAAGTTTTTGGTAAATATTGTTCATGTTGGTGTGATCATGTAATCTGTTTTATTCATACCACAGTCTGCTATGTACAGGGGAGGGCTGGCAGCCTTAGGCCTGGGGGGCAAATCCAGTCAAGTGGCCCATTGCACCATCGAATCGCCTCCCCATCCACGGCCATCTTTTCCTTGTTTTATAACGAATATTGCCAGGATTTTCCCCCACAATATGCCAGGATTTGCCATTTAATATGCTAGAATTTTCCCTTACAAAATGCCAGGATTATGCCCCTCAGTATGCCAGGATTATGCCCCTCAATATGCCAGGATTATGCCCCTCAATATGCCAGGATTTAGACACCCAATATGCCAGGATTTTCTCCTCAATATGCCAAGATGATGCCCCCTCAATATGCCAGGATTTTCCCCTAAATATGCCAGGATTATGCCCCTCAATATGCAAAGATTATGCCCCTCAATATGCCAGGATTTAGACACCCAATATGCCAGGATTTTCCCCTCAATATGCCAAGATGATGCCCCCTCAATATGCCAGGATTTTCCCCTCAATATGCCAGGAATATGCCCCTCAACATGCCAGGATTTAGACACCCAATATCCCAAAATTTGGGCACCCCCCCCCCCCCCACCCACGTTGCACACCTACGACATGACCCATAACCCACGTTGCACACCAGGACATGCCCCATCACCACATTTACATGCCTCCATCACCCCATTACATACACATTTCCAATATTATTTGCCATTAATATTCCCCAGCCAATTTGTCCCATAATATGCCAGTGTTATTCTGCAATTTAATATGACTCAGTAAATTTGCCCAATAATATTCCAAGGTTATCTGCAATTTAATATGCCCCTGCTAATTTGCCCAATATGCCAGAGTTAATTGCCATTTAATATTCCCCAGCCATTTTGCCCAATAATATGCCAGTCTTATTTGCCATGTAATATTCCCCAGCCAATTTGCCCAATAATATGCCAGTGTTATTTGCCATGTAATATGCCCCAGCCAATTTGCCCAATAATATGCCAGTCTTATTTGCCATGTAATATGCCCCAGCCAATTTGCCCAATAATATGCCAGTCTTATTTGCCATGTAATATGCCCCAGCCATTTTGCCCAATAATATGCCAGTCTTATTTGCCATGTAATATTCCCCAGCCAATTTGCCCAATAATATGCCAGTGTTTTTGCCATGTAATATGCCCCAGACAATTTGCCCAATAATATGCCAGTGTTTTTTGCCCCCCCCCCCCCCCTCTCTCTTACCTTTTTCCCTGGTGGCTAGTGGCAGGACTTCCCTGGTGGCTAGTGGAAGGAGGACTTCCCTGGTGGCTAGTGGCAGGCAGCATGGTCCCTCCATGCTGCCTGTTCGGCCTCCCGGCGGTTGTGCCGACAGGTCACGTGATCGGCGCGCGTCTGACGTCAGAGCGCCGATCATGTGACTGTCGGCACTTCCGTGTCGGCACACTGCACGGGGAGCCGAACAGGCAGCACGGAGGTTTCTCTGTGCTGCCTGTTCGGCTCCCCGTGCAGCTTTGCAGGCAGAGCGGAGGTGAGAGGGGATCTTCCGATCCCTTCTCACCTCCGTCTCTGCCTGCAAGCGCGTTTTTTTTTTTTTTTTTAATAACACTGGCCCAGCGGCCGTGTTTTAAAAACCTTAGGGCGGCCTGGGGGGCAATTGCCACCCTGCCCCCCGGCCCAGCCCGCCCCTGGCTATGTAGATATAGTAATCTGGGAGGTGTCTAGCAGATAATTTAATATTATGTAATACTACACTACACTACACTATAAAATGTATAAATATTACATATGCAATCATTTTACTTACATAGTGCACATTAATTGCACCACTGTCCTTAAAATGGTTAAATGTACAGGTCATTATTGCAATAAGATTATTTTGTCATAAATTAACTCAGAATATTTATGCACTGATAATAAAAGGCAAAATATTTTCATAATTCAGAACTGTTTCTTTCTAATAAAACTAAGTGGTGGGATTATGCAAGGAATGCATTGCAGTTAATTGCTAAATCATTTTTCTACATTTCTTAATTATTTATTGCAAACACTGCATCTGTCTGATATAGTCACAACGTCTATATCAGAGTCTCCTGGCAGAGATAGAATTTAATATGCCAGACCTACTAATACAGACGTTTTTTAGCATGATTCCACAGAAAGAATTTCTAAGTGTCTGTGAAAATCACCAGGCCTTTTGGAACCAAAGACTCCTACAAGGCTAGGACCTGGTTAAACTGCTTGCAAAACAGTGAATGGTGTGTTGGAAACAAATCGTTGACTCTGTTTTTTAATTCATCTGAAGATGGCTCCCTCTGATGGATAATTAACACTTTGTATTCCAAAACCCATGTGACACAGCTGAAGCATAAGGGATAGCTGCCTAGTGCTCAATCAAAGTCCAATGCCCACAAGAACCCAGTTTGGGTAATAGTTGAAATAATTAATGTAAAAAGTAAAAAAAGTGTTTCTTGAACAAAGTTCTAAAAGTGAAGAGCAGGAATATTTTGTTAGTTTCCATGGTGATCGCTAAACTTTGAAACTTTCAGAATTGCTCTTTATATATAACCCTCATTGTATATTAGTGTGTAACCAAAAATTGAGGAATGAAAAGAAAGCTAGCTATCTGGCATTTAAACACAAACTGTTATTTTGCAATCGTCTGTATAGGACACTAGCAGGGTTTTTTCAGAACCTCATTCGTATTAAAGAAGGTCCAGCATAAAGAGTTTATAAGTCAAAATCTCAGAAGAAAAATATCAAGAAAGTTTCAGAATTAATCATTTTTGTTACTGGTATAAACTCGGCTAATTATTGTTACTGAGCAGAAGTTACATTCTACATAGTGCAAATGTTTTTTTGTTAGCTAAACATCTATGGAGGAACAATATAATAAATGAGTACAACATTAGGGGAATGCCAATTAATAGCACAGCACTCTGTGGCAGCAGAAAAAAATGGTCAAGCTATGTTCTCTGCATCACTGGTGTGTGGGGCATCTATAATGTCACACATTGCCAATAGTTGCCAAAAGCTTATATATATTTAACCTGAATTTCAGGATTAACATTAGGATTTATTGTTTTATAAATATTTTGGAGATACAAGGAATACTGTAGGTGCGGTAAATGCTAATACAGATGTAGAGCTCACATCTGGTATATATTATGAGAAAGTAACAAGAAGGGTTGTGATTTTTAGCTCGAAAATAGTGGTGGAAGGGTTAATCTGCATAGTAAATGTTCATTTCATAAGGTATTGTTTTGGTTCTGTTAGTTGAGGATTGGTATTCTTTGAAATCTAAGGTCATTTTCAACCCTCTCTCTTAGACATGTGAATGGGTTCCTGAACTGAAAAGTAATCTCAGATTTAAAAGCAAGCATTAAAATTTGAACCTACCGTGCAAATCTGTAATCCATGGTATAACAAAATTCCTGGCACGTTTCAATAATAAAATGTGTATTCTGTCTGTGTCCAGCTTGGGTTTCGTTGAAGCGCAGAGAGGAATTTTTGTGTGCTTGTTGCTTTGAATAGAAGTTCGTAGCTGGAGGCTGAGTTACCGATGACACATCATTAGCACTGTGGCTTCCTCTGGAAAAAAAGTGGGACTAGATTCAGATCACAGTGAATAGGCGTTTGTTTCTAATTAGCACTGGGCTGAACAGAGCAGGAGGGGAGCAGACTTCTAGGGAAGTCTCTTTCTCGCTAACCCCCATTTCAATGAATGTTTTATTGCTTGGCAGAAATCACTAGTTTTCTAAGCGCCTCTCCCTCTTTTCTGGGGCATTACACATTTATATAATTTATCAAAAGGACAAAGAGCATCGTAAAAGTTGGATGCTGCAAGTCACTGAATGTTCTAATGTGTATTAACCATCCAAAGGACTTGCAGGGAACTGAGATGGGAATTTCAAACTTCAGGCCAAAGTAGCCAAGCTGGAAACAATCTCCAATAGGAGAATTTTTCCAACTCAGCTACTTTTGGCTTTAAGTTTGAAATTCCCATGTCAATTCCCAGCAATTCTCTTTAATGCACATACTTAGTGTTTAAAATCAGTAAATGGTAGATATCTAGCTTTCAGCAGTGCTCTTCCTACTTTATGATTGTTCAATCTATGTATGTCCAGTTACATTTTTAATTCCCCTTTTTAGTTACGTTGCTTATATTCTTGACACTATATAAACATTAATGTAAATTAAATGCACAATTAGGGCAAATTCTAGCAACCTTAGGTGATCATGGTGCCTAAAGTTTAACTGCTAGTGTGTAGTTGTTATCGATATATAGTGTGTATCCCCTCCTGGCTCCTAGCTATGCTTATATTCACATAAGTTGTTACATAGTTAAGTAATCAACATAGAAACCAAATTTTCCACTTGACTGTTCTACTTTTACAACTTTCCCCAGAACTATTCTTTATCCCTCATTGTTTCCTATTTTATTGTTTTCATTCTTTTTGAATATAGCTTATCTTTAAGAGAGAAACAATACGACACGATTTTCTCTTTGAAATGTAAGTATATAGTTCCTTTGACAGTTAAGACAGGCAGAATGAATTACACAGAATAGGAAAGAATTTTTTGGTTAGTCTACCAGAAGACAATAAGACAGAAGTGTGGCTGTCAGAAATCTATAGCATATCTAAATTAACCTTCATACTGTTCAGACCAGGGTTATCCAACTTTTTCTAATATTGAGTACCACATGAAGCAGAAGCTTAGGCTGGGGTAGGGAAGAGGACATTAGTTTAACAAGGTTATATAATAGAACATATGTCCATTGCAGCCATGAAAGCGGCACCAAAAACCCATTAGAACCACATTTGACCTACAGGATGCTAGTTAGACATCGGTGGTCTGTCTGTCCTGTATGTATAATGAGAAACCAGTATCTGTAGTTCTGGGTTCTAAAATCAGAACATGCTGCAGCCAATGGAAAGTAATTAGAGAACAGATTTCATGTCTGCTGAACATGATATCAGTGCAGTTACTGTAACCTCTCTATGATCAGCATAAACACCAACACACTCAGATATTTCTGATTATAAACTTTACACTTGTATCTAAAAACACCAAACAAATTGCTGTGACGTTGTGCAAATAGGCATTAGGAGGCAATGAGGCTCTGATGTATCTCTGAGAGGTGCCAGGGAAAAACCTTTTCAGAGGAATCAGAAGAGGAACAGAAGAGGATTCATCCCAGGAGAAATATTGCTAATGTTTTATCTTGCAACTATTTAACTAAAAATAGCAAATTCAGTAAACACCGGCCTCTAATAATTCAATAAGAAAACAATTTTCCAGTTTAAAAAAAACAGTACCAATAAAACAAAATAAGACAATGACATTTTTTTACAATCTCTATATTCTAAGCTTGCGAGCAGGGTTCTTAACCTCAGGCCTTGACAAATCCTGTATGCCAAGTAGCCTTGGCGACCAAGAAATGAGACTGGTTTCTGGGTATTGCCTTCTAGAGGGCACCGCTCACCTCTGGGACTTATGGTTTTTATTCAGTGCAGTGCGTGGGGGAAAGCATGTGTCAGCTGCACAGACTGCCAGCTCCACCTCCTCACATGTTGTGTTGGGTATCACATGACAGTCCCGCGCTCGGCAGGACAACAAGACTGCCTGTGTCTGGCAGACCAGGCTGGAATAGAAGTGACCCCTCCACTGCAACGAGTTAAAGGCGCGCTGGGGGGGGGGGGGGGGGGGGGTTGTGGGGGAGAGACACATTGAATGTTGCACTTTTTTTTCTTTATAATAAAATCAAGAACACCAGGCTTGACTGTCTGTCAATGTGACTGACGCTGTCTAAGTGAATAACTGTCTCTGTGTGTGTAAATGTCTGTGTGTGTGTCACTGTCTGTGTGTGACGGTCTAACTATGTATGTGTACATGACTGCCTTTGTGTGATTGTGTGTTTATGTTTGCATGATTGTGTGTATGTGCTATTGTCTGGCTCCTACATTTTTTGGGCTGTCTTCTGAATCTAAATTAAATTTGTCAAGCTCTACTCCCCTTTATGCTCTGTATCAAGTGCTACATAAATTGTTGGCGCTATGTAAATTAATGTTAATGTAATGCAGTATAATATTTACAGTGATTATCATTATTGTTTTTCTTTTTTATTAGGTGTATGATAAATTAGTAGTTGTTTTAAAGCAGTGTTAAACATTATTACGCCTTTTTAGGCTTTTTGTCCTGGGTATCACTACTCTGCAAAATTGGGCATTCTAAAATATGGCTATGGATGCTCAATGTGCATTTGTAAAAACTGTTCCATATAAAATGTTTGAAACCAGTATGGAAATAAATGAGCAATCAGAATACCGAGTTCATAAGGACTCCGAGAATATTTCGAAAACAAAGCCATTATGTTCTAATGCACTATAAAGAAATTGCAATGCCTTCCCTAGTGACAACTCAATTTTGCTGGCTCATGACCTCTTTACAGCTAAACATATCAATCATATGTAAAAAAAAAAAAAAAAAATCTGTATGTTTTCAATAACATACTGGGAAATCCTTCCAGAATAGTCTTGTAGCTGCTCTTTCCTAATATCATGAAATCAACAATGAATAGGTGACAGGTCTATTATAGTTGAAGAGTGTTTTTGTTTCTGGTGACAAAGGGGGAGTTTTAATAATAGTTCTCTCTTCATTTCCATTGCCATCAAAACCCATGTAATAGCAAATTGTAAGGTCATTGTTACTGTCTACACACTTTTAGTGACTAGCCATCTTTGTGTAGCTACTATCAAGTGAACATCAAAAATCAGACATCAATACCTGAGAGGGAAAGTCAGGTAAATTGGAAAACATTTCCAACTCTTCTATTAATGTCTGTTTTTTTTGTAGGTCACATTTACTGAATAGTAGCTCCAGGGACTTCGCAAAGTACAGATGTGAAACATATTGCAATTAAAGGGGAAAAAAGAGGTCATGCTCTGAAACTTTAGTGTTTAGGCCAAATATATAATACTCAACTCTAAAGATAGAGCGGTGCACTAAAACAACACTCTCCTGGTAAAAATTATAGAGGATGTTGGATTATAGTGAATTTTAAAAAAGGCAACACAATTTGTTACTTAGGTCACTCTTATTACACAATTTACCTACCGGGCCTCCATGTAAATGGTTTCATGTGCACCAATGGAAGACTTCCCATTCCAATTTGCCCATGTCTCAATATTTGAAAAACCTCAAACTTTCCATTACTTATGATTGATTAGTGATAATATACTGCCATCCCAGTACTTGGGTTGGTCCTAGAGTATGGGGAATATTTTATAAAGGAGACTACTCAATTGATTCTTTGTTTTACATATGGAGAAGAGCAAGATAAGGAAAACCATACAAGCTAGAGATGTTGTAAGCTTGATTCTAAAAACTGATGTTTTTTTTTGTTCTTCCAGTGCCTGTCTTACTCTATATAAACCTTTGCTGCTCTACATAAACCTAACTTGACATTTCTCCAGATGGCAATGATCTTCAATTGCCATGAGTTTTCGCCTGCAGAATAACTACAGGAAAGACATAAAGCAACTCTTCCCATCTAATAACAAAAGAAAAACAGTGGCTATAATTTTGTTAGCAAATACAATACATTTTTAATGCACATGAAAATCAAAACAAAAGCAGACATTTTGTCTCAAAAAAAATGAAGCAGTTAAACCTGCTTCATTATATTTATAAATGAAACAGGTTATTGCAACAACGTGACAAGGTCACAGATTTGCCCATAACAATGTTTTCCTACTTAATATCACAAGCATAACATTTGCAATGTAACTGTTAGTGCCAACACAAAAAAAATGTTCACATCCCTCTAATGGTCTACTTACCATACTTGCATAAACATTAACAGTCAGATATTTGAGTACATTTGATAAAAAATCTTTTGCAACTGACAATGCTTTACATTATATAACTTTATTGAAATACTTGCAAACGAAATTTACAGTGCATTACCAGCATCACAGCAACATTCAAGAAAAAAGATCTCTATTTTTTTATCTTTTATTTTATTTATATTGTTTATTAATACTGTTATCTTACATTCTGCTATTTAGTCACCTTTTGACTTAATAATAGCTATGTGTGAGGCATTTAGTAAAGCAGTCACCTGGCTTGTCTTTCAATATGTATTGAATACTTTTCAGTGATTTGGGTTTCAGACAGAAATCTCAAGTTGTTTGGGGTAACCATTTTATTTATATTATTAATTTATTATAATAATTATTATTTATTATTATTATTAAACATGTACTCAAACTTTTGACATTTTTGATATATATATATATATATATATATATACACACACGTAATATACAGGCAGATAGAAAATAAATGATCCCTTAATGTGCCAGAGAATTGAACTGATTTCTCATCTCATATCTCCAAAAACAACACAAATGTTTTTAGATCTGACCATGATTAAATATCTGTTTTTACATCTGTTTACAGTCATTTTTCTTTTCTCCTAACCCTTTATAAGCAGATCTTTCCAGGCTAATTTTACTGTGCTAGAAACCTACTATGAATATATTGCCATAACTTCCTTATGGGGCACAAACACATTCCTTCCACCTCACCAGAAAAAATGTACACCACATCCAAAACTTCCATAAAATAAAAGTGGAGGGATGTCTAATTCCCTCGATGAAATGCGTCAGGTGATGATCATTTGACGGCTGAGGTCGGCACACTGCTGCTTAATTGGTGTTAAGTCTGTTTGTAAGACATCTGTTTTTAATGCTTGGAATAATAAAATATTGGATGTTTTTTTCATTCTACTTGTGGACGTACTACTTATTTTTATGGATGTTTTTGGCGGTGAATATTTTTTCTGACGAGTAGGAAGGAAAGTGTTTTGCGCTATATCATAGTTTAAACGGCTTGGAGCCCCGAAGATGCCCGCAACCAGATTACAGCAATAAGTGTGAATTTACCACTAAGTATATATGTATTATTGTCACACTCATTCTTTCTTTTCTGAAATGTTATAACTTCCCTTTGTCACTGCCATGCTTTTAAAGCAAAGAAATTGTATTGAGAAAAAAACACTTTTTTTAAACTATACAATTAACACTGCATAAAAAAGCATTAAGATATTTTTAAAGCTCAGCAGTCTTGAAAAAGATTAAAACACAGGTATTGACATTACCCATCTTTTGTGCTGGTAACATACTAATTCCCAGAATGCTCACGTGATTTCTTATTTAATCTATGGAGCCGGTATTGTTAAAAGATACCTTTCAATTGCCAGGTCCCATCCTCGAGCATTAATTAGGAGAGGCTAAAACAAATCAAATTATACAAAACATAAGCCAAAGATTAAGGACAAAAAATACAAATAAGGTGCTTTTTTTCCAGCAGTAAATTAACCAGTTTAATAATGACCTAACTGTTAAATATAATGACAACTTAAGTTACAGTTAGTTATCAGTAAGATCATAATAAGACTAGTTAACTTGCCAATGTACGCATTATTTGTCTTTTTTTCCATAAGTTTCAAATAAGTGCATGTATTATATAGGAGATAAAAATTATTTTTTAAACTGTTAAACACTGTATCCAGATCTAGTAAGGTATTTTTATGTTTACCAACATTTTACCGTGTTTAGACTTTAGATGTAGAATTCAGAGATGGGAAGGACAGATGTGTTTGTTAATGTTCACATGTATGACTCAAGCGTCTTTAAACCTGTACAATAGCTATGTTTATAAATGTTAAGAGAAGCTTTGTCCTTAATGCAACGTTTGGATGGTTTTTGGTGGTTATAACACTGTGTTTTTATTTTGTATTCTTGAACTATTACCATTAGGCCATAGGGCAATACGATGAACAACAACAATCTCTTAGTTAAAAAATACTAATGACAACTTGAAAGAAAAAATATAGCATTACATAGCTATATTTTATATAGCATTACTGGATAATAAACTATGTGGACTATAAACTATGAATGCAAAGCAGTTTCTCACTACTTAAAAAATAAATGGGCAAATGCTAGAAAGTAGTGCATACGCATGATATGAATACTGCTTGTTCAACTATGATCATATTAATCAGCAATATTAGGTAATGTCTTGTCATGTGAATCTCAACCTCTGTTCTTGAAAGATTATGTGTTACTCACAGTACAACTTTCTATACTGATGTGGCTGTGCCTGGTGCACAACTGAATAAAGGCTGTATCTCTTGGTGTCCAGCTGGGAGATTTAACATCCAGCTGTTTCAAGGCTACCTGCACATCTACACAAAGGGATGTTCTATCCAATTTTGGTATAACAGCTGATGCAAACTAGGGTTCCTACCTCAGTGCACAGAGTCAAAAAGTCCTAACAAAGGAACAGATGAGGGTCTCTGAACTTTCAAAACAAAATACCTTATTTTTACATTACATTATATTAACATGTATGTTTGTTTATTGTTGAATTAACAATATACACAACACTAGGTTAACATTTGTTTATAAAGTACAAACAATTTATGTAGTTCTAGGTACAGAACAGAGGGGGACAACATACTAAGTTATACAAACAAGAACAGACTGATACATAAGGTAAAGAGCCCTGTTTGCAAGCTTATGTTAGGAAACATGGACAGACCAATACATAGGGTAACCATTTTAAAAAGTATACCAGATTAAAAAAATACTCCATATTTTGCAATAATTATCCACACATAAGTTATAACTTCTTATAACTTCTTTTGCTAAACAAAAATATTTAGAAAATATCCTTGATATGATTTTCTAAATACATATTGCACATCTTACTTACACTTAATGAAGATGAGAGGTTAAAGATATCAAGATACTCTATCCCAAAGACATCCCTACTTGTCCAGTCTGTACATTAAGAAATTGCACAACATATTGTTTTTTATTTTGCAAAGAATACATGCAAAATGTCCATCACTTCAACAAACAGTTAAAAAAAAGTGCATTGTAGGGAATTAACTTAAAAAACATATAGATGATGTGTCTACTCGTCAAATAAAATCATATCAACCTCAATACGTTACAATGCCATGTAAAAACACTATTGTATGTTAGTTAAGATTAGCGGAATCTTTACATAACTCAATGCAAATAACCATAGCATTTCAAATAAAACAATTACATCAATTTTGCACAGGTACATGTAAAATACACACAGAATTGTCATAATTGAACATAATATTCATGTTTAAAAGATTCAGCACATACAATACTGCAAATGTACGTGCATGCAAGATTTCATCTACTAAAGTTAGAAAATAGCAACAAGGGCACATATACATATTCTAAATATGTTATCACATATTCCTCTTTACATACGTTATATGTTCCTATGCTGTTTTAGCTTCTAGTAAGAGTGAGATACATTTTTAATTGTTTTATTCACGTAATATCCGTGGATAATAGAATCTGAATTTGAAATGTGACAATACCTGAAATGAAAGTTATGCAAGTTTAGTGATGCTAAAGAATATTTAAACAATGTTGCACTTAGAAAGGACCAGATCCAGTTAACAAGCATGAAAGATCCTTACCTTCCCAGAGCCAGTCTGCAACTGAAGGGAGACAGACACGTGCAGAGACAAATATGTGAGTGAATGCAAAGCTCCCTGTAAGGGAGTGAGTACAAACTACTAGCTGCACTACTGGGAGAAATCAGCAAGGGATTAGGGTAAAATTTGCATCATACTGAATATTTGAATTTATTTTTGAGGTATATATTTTGTGTAAGGAAAAAAAGCAAAATAAATATGGATATGAGTAAAACAGGCTAATCAAGGGATGCTTTTTTGCAACAATAACAAGTTAATTGTAATATACTGTAACAACTGTCCTGCTTTGTACTGATTTGGGAGGGGGGGGGGGGGGGGTTCTATCCAGCTCTAAAGTGGAGCTCTAGCTCTGTCCCACTTTTCTGGTCAGAGGGAGGGCTCAGCAGGACAGTTGGATTCAGGACCACAATTCTGCAAATCTGATTGTATTCTATGGTGTACCAGTAGGTGAGTAGAGCTGTCAGGTCAATTGACAGTGCCACCATGCACTTACCAAGCCCCCCCCCCCCCCCCCTTGTTTGGCGCCCAGTTTTGCCAGAGCGAAATGTTGATAGGTTTGAATGTAACAGAGGCGTCACTAAGTTTGGTGTCACCCCATGCGGTAACTCATGGTGTCACCCCCGGATTTCCTCCAATACCATGCAAAACAGATTCCTTACCAATGCCAGTCAGATGGCCCATTAATTATGCCACATACAGGAGCCCCACAAATTATGTTACACACAGGAGCCCATTAACTATACCACACACAGGAGCCCCATAACTATTACACACACACAAGGGCCCCATAAATGCTGCCACACCAGAGCCCCATAAATTATGCCACAGAAGAGCCCCATTATTTATGCCTCACCCTGGAGCCCAATTAATTATGCCACACACACAGGCACACCTTAATTATGCCACACAAAAGCGTCCAATAGTTATGCCACACACAAGCGCTCCATAATTATGCCACACAAAACAGCCCCTTAATCATGCCACACAAAAGAGCCCCTTAATTATGCCACACATGGGCCCAATAAATATGCCACACATGGGACCCCCACTAATTATGATTCACACAGGAGCCCCACGAGGTGACAATTTTACAATTCTAAAACAATACATAAAAATCTTATTAAAAAATTGCATTCCTCATTTCTATTCCCTTCCTCTGCACCCACATTGCACCTAAAGGACTTAATACAGCATCATACAGTACCCACAGAACTTGCCATGCACCTATATTGCACCCACAGTAATAAGCTTATACTCATATTGCACCGACATGATTTGGCATGCCACAATGTCACCTTGCCCACAGAACTAGCCAGTGTCACTTTCCTCATAGTACATGTTATTTTGCCCAACAGACCATGCCACAGCATCACTTTGCCAATTAAAAGAAACCAGTTTTCCCATTAATATGCCAGTGTTTGCCCATACAAAACTTGCCCAATAATATGCCAGTATTATTTTGTCATCATTAAGACAGACAATTTGCCCAATAATATTCCAGTATTATTTTGCCGTTAATAAGCCAGACAATTTGCCCAATAATATTCCAGTATTATTTTGCCGTTAATAAGCCAGACAATTTGCCTAATAATATGCCAGTATTATTTTGCCATTTAATATATGCCAGTATTTTGCCATTCAGTATGCCAGTATTTTGCCATTTAATATATGACATGGTATTTTGCTATTCAATATGCCAGTATTTTGCCATTTAATATATGCCTGTATTTTGCCATTCAATATGCCAGTATTTTGCCATTTAATATATTCCAGTATTTTGCCATTTAATATATTCCAGTATTATTTTTCTACTTAATATGGCAGTATTATTTTGCCATTCAATATGCCAGTATTTTGTCATTCAGTATGCCAGTATTTTGCTACTCAATATGCCAATGTTTAGCCATTCAATATGCCAGTATTTTGTCATTCAGTATGCCAGTATTTTGCTACTCAATATGCCAGTGTTTAGTCACTCAATATGCCAGTATTTTGACATTAAATATGCCAGTATTTTGTCACTCAGTATGTCAGTATTATTTTGCCATTCAATATGCCAGAATTTTGCCATTCAGTATTGCAGCCTTTAACCCCTCAATATGCCAGTATTTGTCACTAAATATGCCAGCATTTAACCCCCCAATATGCCGACATTTAACCATTCTATATGCCAGTATTTTGCCATTAAATATGCCATTCTTTTGCCATTAAATATTCCAGTATTTTGTCACTCAATATACCAGTATTATATTTCCATTCAATATTGCAGCATTTAACCCCTCAATATGCCAGAATGTGCCATTGAATATTGCAGCATTTAACCCCTCAATATGCCAGAATTGTGCCATTCAATATTTCAGTATTTAACCCCTCAATATGCCAGAATTTTGCCATTCAATATTACAGCAGTTAACCCTTCAAAATGCCAGAATTTTGCCATTCAATATTTCAGCATTTAACCCCTCAAAAAGCCAGAATGTTGCCATTCAAAATTCCAGAATTTAACGCCTCAATATGCCAGTATTATTTTGCCACTCAGTATGCCAGTATTTGTCACTCATTATGCTGGCATTTAACCCCTTAATATGCCAACATTTAACCACTCAATATGCCAGTATTTTGCCATTAAATATGCCATTATTTTACCATTAAATATGCCAGTATTTTGTTATTCAATTTGCCAGAATTTTTACACTCAATATTCCAGTAATTGTCACTCAAAATGCCAGTAATTGTCACTCAATATGCCAGCATTTAACCCCTCAATATGCCAGCATTTATTCCCTCAATATGTCAGTATTTTTCTCGTTTTATACCACCCTCCTCCCCCCAGTACTTACCTTAATTTGCATTTATGTAACATATAATACATTACTTCTCCCATTACTTTCTGAATGCACTGGATGCTGCTTATACTGATGACATGGCGTTTTAGCTAGTACTATGGGGCAAATGGACTGGTACAGGTCCAGGGAAAACTGTCTTTATCTACTTTAACCTGGGTAAAAAAATCAGACATGAACTTTTTCTTTTGATAAAGAAATATTCCAGATTAACGTTTAATGTGTGATTCACCTTTCAATTCACTTGTTCGTGTTTGGTCCACAACAATAAAACTGTTCATAAGCAGTGATTAAACTGCAATTCAAGGATCTCTCCAGTTTGAAAACAAATACAGGACATATAAATATATTTTTAAAATGCATATCTTCCAGCTTTTTTTTTTATACGTTTTTGCAGTACTTAACCAAAAACACTTACTTATTGCATGCTTTCTCCTGGGTATCTCCAGCTCAAGCAATAAATGGTTGTCCCCAGCATCTTTTGGGAGAAATTTTCAAGAGATGTATGGGGATTCCCACTGCACATCTGCAGGATGCCAGTGAGGTTTCCAGTGAAATCACACAACTGCACTGCTGCCCCAATTTCTTAAAAAGACACAGGAAGTCAATTACCAGCTTCTAAATGAAGATGTTATAGCACTTGCCCAGTTCATCTTGAGATCTTCTTGTAATGTAAACAGATGAGGGCTAGAGTCAGAAACTATGAAAGATCTGCAAGAATTGAATTAATATAAACAAAATTTGCACCACAAAGTGAATCCTGGAAGTGGATCTAATCCGTCCCTGTGGAGACAGCATCATAGATAATTCACACTGTGGTAAGGGTATGAATCCCCCTATATACACATCACCATGAACCATGCACCAGCACACCCCTATCGAGTGCACTTTAATCAGAGAAAGTTCCCAGGACTGGGTCAGATGACCGCTAATAGATCCAGCATAGAAGCTCAGCAGAACATCTTTTGTGTGTAGCAGCATAATCCAACAATAAAGGATATAAAATCATACCGCTCCAACAACCTCCTCAATAGCCAAAAAAACTAAACAAATCCTTCTGGACTAGCAGACATAACATTCCTCTACAAAGTGCTCTAGGTGTGTGAAATGTCAAACTCTGTTTCACATTGAGAAAGGCGTTGTCTGGGTTACTGATTACTCACTAGCAGGTGTTTAAATAGATTGCCCACCAGAAATATTGAATATTAAAAACCTACACATGTAATAATTAGTGAACATAGACATAATGAAATAAATGAAAAATACAGATCTCTGCGCAGTGGTGGTAAACTAAAAAAATATAATATAAAATAAAAAAAAATTCAAATGAAGAGGGCAGAAGGATGTTTACTGGTATGACATGCAGATATGGAAACATAAGACAATACATAAAAGAGAGGGGAATTTACTGATTCCATACCCCAGGCCAAAAGGCACTGTATTTTACACTTGTGTTTAGCCCAGAAATGTTGCGCTGCTGGCCTCGTCATATCTTTATTTGAGATTTCACTCATGTGTTCTAGGACTCTTGCTTTCAGACATCTTGTAGTCATATCAACATAATATTGTGGGCATGAACAGTGGAGGACATAAATTACCCCCCTTAATTTTGCAGGAGATATACCTCTACACTTTGAAAAGTTGTCTCCCGAGATCCCACAGTGCTGACTCAAAATCTCCTTCAAAATCTAGGGGACCTGACACCCTGTTTCTCATTCCAATCTATAGACAAGAGAAAATCATCACTCACTTTAGCCCTCTGATAGCTTCTGCTAATGCATTTCCTAGGGTACTTTCTCTGCTCAAACCTTTTTCTGTGGTCTGATTCTGAAACAACTTCTCTGAGAAGCAGTTCCTTCACATCTGTAATTGTCTCATTGGGATATCCTAGTGCTAGGGTGATGACTCGTGGTTAGAAAATGAGACACCAGGCTTGACAGGCATTTAAGCCACTAACCTAACAACCCATAGCAGATTCTGACCTAATATCACAAGTTATAAAAGATAGATCTCTTTCTTAAAATGGTCACAAGAGACACTGAAAGCTTAACCATTGAAGAAACTGTGCAAACAAAACACAATTTGACAAAAAATGAATGTCGGGACCAGAAAGAACTGAGTAATAACACTAATCTTTAAACAGGTCGACAATGGTGGTAATGTTGCAATTAGAAATGCATGTTCTTGAAATTACACTGACAAAGATACCTAGAAAGCAAGATCTTAAAGAGTTGCTTTGAAAGGTAACAAATAAACTGTTTTCAGATCAAGAGTTCCAGTTCATGATTCAGCACACCCCACAATGGCAACATTCTACTGTCTACCGAAGGAGGGTCATAACAGACCCTCCATGAAGAACGATTTTATCAGGATGCAACATTTTACTTCAAAACATCACCATTTATGTCGATAAAATAATTTGGCAATTCATGTAGTCATTGCCATCTTATGTGAGGGATACCCAACAAACATTAAAAAGACTACCCAACATCTAAATTCCACCTGAAGCACTTCTTTGTGGATTGGATGTTGAATCCCAGTGTAGCAGTATCATGCAAGAAAAAGGTATTACACACTGCAGCTATTTTTGGAACAAAAGAGGCATTCAGATGAGCAAATACACTAACTTTACTCCCGAGCTACCTACTTTCATTCTGACACTTAATTTCTTCAGTTTTGATGAAACAATATACAGTCAAGTTAGGGGGACTGCCATGGGTTTATGCTTCGCCACTTCATACATCAACCTACATCTTGGATTTTGGGAATGTAATAGAGTTTTCTATAAGAATCTGAAACATCATACCCAATTTATCCATACTTTACTGAGATATATAGATGACATCTTGCAGATCTGAACAGGCAACTCACACCAGTTTATACAGTTTATACAGGGACATAATTAAAAGAGATTCAATCTTAAAATTACATCTCATTCATCTTAATTTCTTGGACATTGCCATTTAAAAAAAAAAACTGATTTGAATATCATTGACATAATGCTTTATCCTAAACCAACTGCCACTAATAACTTGTTGAGATGGTCAACCAAGTCTACCCTGCACCCCACTTCAAATATGTGAATTTACAAACAGGAATCTGTATTTCTTATACACTGATATTCTTGGTGATTGTTGAATTATTATAATTTGTACAGTAATTAGGGTGTTGTTCCACCCATTCCTGTTTGTACACCTGTATACTGCAAGTATTTAAAGTTTGCTGTCACTTAAGGCTTGAGGAAATTATGCCTTATTTTGTGGAATAAAGCAAAAAAAAAAAAAAATAATCCAATTTGAGTTTGAATTTCATATTATTGGAGTCCTGGGGTATATCTCTAACTTGAAACCTGAGATTTTAGTATGGTCTGTATGGTCCACATACAGAGAATTCAAGACCACTAGGATCAAATTAAGATATTTTGTTCATGCCATTTATAAAAAAGACCTAAATACTAAATGATAAATATGAACTGGGTTTCAACATGACTCTATTACTACATTTGATTAAGTGCCCCTGGCCCTCTCTTCATGATACATGGTGCCAGGGGCTGGTCAAATGGCCAGGGGCTGTACCAAAGTCATTTAACCTCTCTAAAATGTATGCAATAACATTTCAAATAAGTTCCTACCTAGTTTTCCCCTTCTCCTGCCCAAAATAAAAAAACCTGTAAAAAAAAAAAAACATTTGAGTGCCATGAAGGTAGGCAGTGAAAATCACTGCCCACCCCCTGGCACACAAAGGGTGCCCTATAGAATAAAATGATACCTTAAATTAAGTCCCTTGATGATAACTAACAACCTGGATCCTCAACCAATCAGAGGCCTTCCTTCTTCCAGACCAGCAGTTTCAAAATCAGCCAATGGCTGGCCTGAAAGCAGAGAGGCATCTGGTTGAGTCAGAGGCCAGCCTGGCTGACACAGTCAGGGGCAACCAGCCGGGCATTTGGCCTGCCTCTGGCCCATGTATTTTAAAAGGGAGGGCCAGGGACACTATCACTTTTACTCCTGGTAAAAAGGGGAGTCAGAGGTATCTGGCTTACCCCTGACCACAATTATTAAATGGTGGGGGGGCTTTTTGGGCATTCCCTGGTCCAAATCATAATAGAAGGGCCCATTGCCATTTCGGCAGCCCGCAGCTCCAGTTTTTAAGTGGTGCATATTTTTTTAATAGATAGATTTTACCACATCTGTTAAAAATTTGGAGGGCGTTAATTTTAATGGGTGTAGGTTTTTTCAATCTTGACATTTGGACTAAGCCTAAAAAGCATTGAAGCATAGATTCCCATTGAAATTAATGAGATGCAAGTTTAATCTTGAGTCCACAGTTCGCAAATTAGCTCTCATCTCGAACACCAAACTTGGATTTTGGTGAAAAGACCCAATTATCTTGGGTAGTTAAACTGGGCAATCTAATAGAACTCAACATAAAGTATAACTTTGAATTGAGACTCAGCTAACAATGCAGAAGACCTGTGTCCAGCTTAGTGAATAGGAGGGTTGTCTATAACAAGGTGCAAACGGGGCAGTTGCCCCGGGCCCATTCATTCCTGGAGGACCCAAAGCAGCTGGCCTGTGGGTGCCCGCTGGCCAAAACATGGGCCTGCTGCTCGCATAATTGTCTCCACACTGAGACAGTCAAGCGGGGGCAATAGCCGGTAGTCCCCATCAAGCGGACTCAGCTTTCTTTCACTGCTGCCAGATACGAAAGCAGTCAGATATCCAGAGGGCTGTATTTCCTGCCAGAGACAAGCATATTAATGGATAAACTGGCAGTGACATATTAATGGATAAACTATCAGTGGAATATTGATGGATAAACTAACAGTGGCATATTAATGGGCAAACTGGCTGTGGCATTTTAGTGGGAAAACTAACATTGGCGCATTAATGGACAACCTGGCTGTGGCATATTAATGAACAAACAGTGGCACATTTTAATGAGAAAACTAACAGAGGCATCATTAGAGTTGGTGTCACCCGGTGCGGTAACTCATGCTGTCACCCCCTGGATTTCCTCCAATACCATGCCAAACTGATTCCATAGTAATGCCAGTCAGATGGCCTATTAAATATGCCACACAGGCCTGCCACCAGGAATTTACTGAACAAATTTTCTGCCCCCCCCCCGACAATATCTCCCACTCGCCCCACCTACCCTCACAAGCATGATATCCTAGTCTAGTGTAATATGGAGGGTGGTTGTGAGCAGTTGGTCAATATGCCAGTAATATTTTGCCACTCAATATGCCAGTATTTTACTACTCAGTATGCCAGTATTTAGCAATTCAATTTGCCATTCTTTTGCCCCTCAATATGCCAGTATTTTGCCATTTAATATATGCCTGTATTTTGCCATTCAATATGCCAGTATATTGCCATTTAATATGCCTGTATTTTGCCCCTCAATATGCAATTCTTTCCCCATTTAATATGCCAGTGTTTTCCCCCTCAATATGCCATTCTTTTGCCAATTAATATGCCATTCTTTTGCCCTCAATATGCCAGGATTTTGCCCTCAATATGCCAGGATTCTGCACCTCAATGTGCCAGGATTTTGCCCCTCAATGTGAATGTGCCAGGATTTTGCCATTTAATATGCCAGCATTTTGCCCCTCAATATGCCATTCTTTTGCCCTCGATATGTCAGGATTCTGCCCCTAAATATGCCATTCTTTTGCCCTCAATATGCCAGGATTCTGCCCCTCAATATGCCAGGATTCTGCCCCTCAATATGCCATTCTTTTGCCATCAATATGCCAGGATTTCCCCCCTCAATATGCCAGGATTCTGCCACTAAATGTGCCAGGATTTTGCCCCTCAATATGTCAGGATTTTGCCCCTTAATGTGCCAGGATTTTGCCATTTAATATGCCAGGATTTTGCCCCTCAATGTGCCACGATTTTGCCATTTAACATGCCAGGATTTTTCCCCTCAATATGCCATTATTTTGACCTCAATATGCCAGGATTCTGCCCCACAGTATGCCACGATTTTTACCATCATTATGCCACTCTTTTGCCCTCAATATGCCAGGATTCTGCCCCTCAATATGCCATTCGTTTGCCCTCAATATGCCATTATTTTGCCCCTCAATATGCCAGGATTCTGCCCCTCAATATGCCAGGATTTTGCCCCTCAATGTGCCAGGATTTGGAGGCAGGGGAGCACACAACGCTGCCCTCACAGCCGTGGAATGGCTTAAACAAGGGATTTTTTTTTTCTCCGTGGACCCGCTGGATGCCAGTATTGCCCGTCACCCCCTGATGGCGGGCCTGATGCCACATACAGGAGCCCCACAAATTATGTCACACACAGGAGCCCCATAACTATGACACACACAAGAGCCCCATAAATTCTGCCACACCAGAGCCCCATTATTTATGCCTCACCTCGGAGCCCAATTAATTATGCCGCACACAAGCGCCCAATAATTATTCCACACAAAAGAGCCCCTTAATTATGCCACACATGGGGCCCAATAAATATGCCACACATGGGACCGTCATTAATTATGCGACACACAGGTGCCCCATGAGGTGACAAATTTACAATTCTAAAACAATACATATCTAAATACACAGACATCTCTCTCTCTCTCTCTTTCTCTCTCTCTCTCTCTCTCTAGTTGCATTTATACTTATTTGAATGTTTTAATATTATATTCAACTATTTTCATATGTAATAAAAATGTTATTGAAAAATGGCATTCCTTGTTTTTATTCCCTTGTTCTGCTTATCACAGCACCATACAGTACCCATAGAACTTGCCATGCACCTTTATTGCACCCACAGCACATGGCTTGCACTCCTATTGCACCTACACAATTTGGCATGCCACAGTGTCAATGCACCACAGAACATACCACAGTGTCCCTTTTCCTCACAGAACTAGCCAGTGTCACTTTCCTCATATGGCACATCCAATTTGCCCAATAATATGCCAGTATTATTTTGTCATTCATAAACCACAATTTGCCCAATAATATGCCAGTATTATTTTGCCTTTAATAAGTCAGACAATGTGCCTAATAATATGCCAGTATTATTTTGCCATTTAATATGCCACAGCCAATTTGCCCAATAATATGTCAGTATTATGTTGCCATTAATATGCCACAGCCAATTTGTCCAATAATATGCCAGTATTATGTTGCTATTAATAAGCAACAGCCAATTTGACCAATAATATGCCAGTATTATTTTGTCATTAATTAGCCACAGCCAATGTGCCCAATAATGTGCCAGTATTATTTTGCCATTAAAAAGCCACAACCAATGTGCCCAATACTATGCTAGTATTTTTTTGCCATTAAAAAGACACAGACAATTTGCCCAATAATATGCCAGCATTATTCTGCCATTTAATATATGCCAGTATTTTGCCATTTAATATATTCCAGTATTGTTTTGCCATTTAATATATGCCAGTATTTAGCCACTCAATTTGCCAGTAATATTTTGCCATTCAATATGCCAGTATTTTACCATTCAATATGCTAGTATTTAGCCATCAATATGCCAGTATATAGCCATTCAATATGTCAGTACTTTGCCACTCTATATGTCAGCATTTAGCCACTCAATATGCCAGTATTTAGCCACTCAATATGCCAATATGCCACCCTCCTCCCCCCTTCCCCAGTACTTGTCTCCTGGCTGCTCTGTCTTCTGGTAGTCTCCTCCATGCAGTCTTCCCTCCTGCATGGAGGAGGGAAACACAGCCACCGGATGTGAAGTAATGTCACATCCGGTCACATTGTTTTTGTTTTGTTTTTTTACTTTTTTAATGGCAGCAGAACCTAGCGGATGCGGCTGCCCGAAAAAAAATAAAGAGTTCACCAGGTGCCATCCGCACTTCCCCTCCCCCTCTTGGGATGCCACTGCTAACAGTGTCACATTTTAATGAGCAAACTAACAGAGGCATATTGTAATGGAAAAACTGTGGCACATTTTAATGGGCAAACTAACAGTGGCACATTTTAATGGGCAAACTAACAGTGGCACATTTTAATGAGCAAACTAACAGGGGCATGTTTTAATGACCACCTGCTGGGGACTATTTTAATGGGCAAACTAGCATTTTTAATGGACACAATGTGACAAATTTTAATGGGCAAACAGGCTGTTGCAAATGTTAGTGGCAAAATGACTGTGGCTTGTAAATTGGTACCTGATTGTGGCTCATTTTAATTGGTAAAATTATGCTATGGCATGGTCTGAGGGGCAAAATAATATTTACTATGGGGCAAATTTACTTGGAGGTCCAAGCACATTTTTGCCCAGGCTCCAATCAATATTAAAGATGGCCCTGGTGAATAGTTCAAGCATCAAGTTGAGCCCAAGATTCTCCTAATTATAGGGGCATATTTTCCTACAAGATAGGTTATGGCTAGAGTTGAGCGGACACCTGGATGTTCGGGTTCAGCAGGTTCGGCCGAACTTCGAAAAAATGTCCGGGTCCGTGCTTGAACTTGACCCCGAACCCAAACCACATTGAAGTCAACGGGGACATGAACTTTTGGCCACTAAAATGCCTCTAAAAAAGTCCTGGAAAGGGCTAGAGGGCTGCAAAATGAAGTAAAATGTGGGTAAGAGTAGGACAAGTGCCCTGCAAGCAAATGTGGATAGGGAAATAACTTAAAATAACATCAAATACATACAAATTACAAATACAGCTGAGCCATAAAATAGCACTAGATGGAATCTTTGATTTTAGCTTTGGAAGAACATTAATCTAAATCTAAAGCATGGCTGCCAGGAGGATCAACAGAATTATCCATTTGAAACAGAGGGTTGGAGTGCAGGGTATTCTCTTTCAGTTTATACTAAGTGACCCATAGGTTGAGGAGACGTGACCGTGGCGGTGTAGGTGGAAGCGGCGCTGGAGGAGGAGGAGGTAGCCAACACTGTTTTTTATTTGTTTTTGGTTTTTTAAATTGGGGTAGCCCCCAAAATATTGGGACATATAACAACAGACTACAAAGAATATATGCACCTCATGACTGGGTGAGGCCGGTATAAATGTCTATTCTGCACAAGGTACAAAGAAGTCTGGTGGGATCCATGCCTGGTTCATCTTAATAAACGTGAGCTTGTCCACGTTGGCTGTGGACAGGCGGGTGCGCTTGTCTGTGTTAACGCCCCCTGCCGTGCTAAACACATGTTCAGACAATACACTGGCTGCAGGGCAGGCCAGCACCTCCAAGGCATAAAGGGCAAGCTCAGGCCATGTGCCCAATTTGGAGACCCAGAAGTTGAATGGGGCAGACCCATCAGTCAGTACGTGTAGGCCTGTGCACACGTACTGTTCCACCATGTTGCTGAAATGCTGCCCCCTGCTAAGACATTGCATATCAGATGGTGGTGCTGCTTGTTGTGGCGTGCTGACAAAGCTTTTCCACATTTCGGCCATGCTAACCCTGCCTTCTGAGGTGCTGGCGGTGCCCCAGCTGCGTTGGCGACCTCTTCCTCTGCCTTCGCCTTGTGCTTCCATTGAGCCCCCGGTGTCATTTTGGAATGCCCTCAGCAGCGCGTCTACCAGCGTGCGCTTGTAGTTGCGCATCTTACGATCATGCTTCAGTGATGGAATTAAGGACCGCACGTTGTCCTTGTAATGGGGATCCAGCAGGGTGGCCACCCAGTAATCAGCACAAGTTAGATATGAAGTGCACCGCGAGACGCAAATGTACTATTTACCACCCAAAACAATTAGAATTTTTCAAAGTGCGCTGTTAGCACAGTATTGGACTGTTCTATTTGACTCTCAGATATGAAGTGCACCGCAAGACGCAAATGTACTATTTACCACCCAAAACTATTAGAATTTTTCAAAGTGCGCTGTAAGCACAGTATTGGACTGTTCTATTTGACTCTCAGATATGAAGTGCACCGCAAGACGCAAATGTACTATTTACCACCCAAAACTATTAGAATTTTTCAAAGTGCACTTTAAGAACAGTATTTGACTCTCAGATATGAAGTGCAGGACGCAAATGTAATATTTAACACCAACAAATTGCAGTATTTAAAAATGCCTAGATGTTTCCCACTGAGCTAACAGAACAGGATTAAAGTCTTGTGCCTGGCACACATGCAGTTGCAAGTGCACTGCACTCTCTGTGGCACTGGGTTTAGGGCAGGGTACAAATATGTAGTATAGCACCCACTAAAATAATCACTGTAATTTGAATAATCGCTGTAGTTTGCAGCTTCAACACCAGAATTTGTTTTAATCTGTCCCTCACAGCTGCAGCATCCTCTCCCTACACTAAGAAGAGCTCATGTGATGTGCATGTACGTGACTCCAGCTTATATATAGAGGCTGGGTCACATGCTGCACTTGCCAATCACCGCCATGCCATTAGTAGGCATGGCTGCGATGGCGTCTAAGTGCAAACGAGTCAAACGCTTGTTGATTGGCTGCCCTGCAGCCTTTCAAAACACGCCATTAAATCGCCGAACACCGAACTCCAACCCGAACATACAGTGAAATGTCCGTGTTCGGGTCCGGGGTCCAAAAACCGTAAAGTTCGGTACGAACCGGAACTGTGCGGTTCGGGTTCGCTCAACACTAGTTATAGCATAAAAAGGCCACCTTGACAGGTCTCCTTTTTTGTATTCAAATCTTGTCTTATATATTGAAGAATATAAAAACAGTATATCAAATAAGCAGTAGATTGTAGTAAATTGACAAAAGAATCACAAAACTTAGATTTTTGCAACTTTTAAATTTTAACCTAAAGTTTGTAGCTCACTAGTCAGTTTATTACTATTCACCAATTATAGTATTTTGTGCACAGTTTATAATATTTTTCAATGCCCAAACCTTAACACAAAATATATATTTTTACTGATGTCAGATTTGCCACATCTGCTTTTCTTTAGGGGAGGATTCATTTTAGCCTGTAACCATGTTTTATCAATTTTGAAGACCAAGTTTACGATTTTCTTTGGTCCAAAAAAAAAAAAGATAAAACAAATAGTTTCCATCACTATAAAAATGGTAACGTTTGACACTGCCAAATATTTCACTTCATACTACTATTTCAAGGTCATGCTAAGTTGTGTATCGGGTTGTGATATAGAATGAACGTCTTAATGTATCAGTGGAAAAATATATGTGCTAGAGTGTTACATTTCCAGTAAACAGTCTACATGGAGGGGTTAGTTCAAAGGTCAGTAAAGGCTCTAGAAAGTATCATATAGTGTAAAAGCAGCTGCACACCAAAGAACTAAAATACATTTAATAACTTTTCTTTGCTAATGGACATCAACATTTTCTGTGTATCATAAAAATGAACAATTTGAATGTATTATTCAGAGTTTCAGAAAGTATAACACAGAATAATCAACCAAGGGTGGCTATTTCTCACACATTACACAAGTTATGCAAGTATAAATATTTAGACAAGGTGTATGAAGTTACTAAGATAAGGCCCAGCACCCAAAAGTGGCCTTGTGTAAGGTTAGGCAAAACACATATTTTTTTAATTTTAAATTCATAAATTCGAGTTCATTATTTTATTTTATGGCAAGTTGAAAAAAACTTTACACCATTCCTTTTTAACTGTGTTTGACAAATATTCACAATATAATATAACAATAATACTATGGCTTGTGTACTTGTCAGCTGTACAATAATGCATCGTACTAGCCACTCTTGAATACCAAATGGTTAGACATACGCACAGTTTGCAAGGAGTACAAAGCTGTTTCTTTACATTTTTGCCTGTGACGTGGAGCTCCTCTCCCAGTCGATGTTCTTATCTACCCTATTAGAGCCTTCCACAGCAGTCAGCCCACCCTGGCCAGATAACAATAGTACAGATAGGTTTCCACCTTTTTTTAAAACAACAACAAAAATACCAGCTATGCTAATCTCTCCATAGACTTAACACTGACCTCAAGCCAATGGCAGTAAATACCGGTAAAATACTGGCTAGGTGACAGGAGACAACCTTATGTATAGGCCCAATAAAATATCTACAGCAAGCCCTACCTGGCAGAGACACATTGTCCCAAACGTAAATGGCTATATGCTCTGTGATACCTAGAATTGGAGAGATTTACTAAGACTATGAAGAGATTCTACAGCACCTCATGAAAAATGATAAATATTCCACATAGAGCTAAACTTAAAACACAGGAGCTTTTACTATGAAATAAAATGGCTCCACTGTCATTTGCTCAATAAATCTCATCTAGACAGTGGGATTAGTAAAATGTATAGACATATGAAGATGGGAAAGATGAACACTTGCTGTAGAGATATTGGAGTTAAAATAAAATATATGGCAAACCAAACAGGGATAGGCACTAATATTGTCCTTGTTGGACATTTAATTAATTTCTTATACATTTTATGACATTTAAAGTATACCTGTCTACAGAAGTAGATGTATTTATTTGTTGTTTATTTTATTTATAATAAATGTATATTTTTTAATTAACATTTGTGTGATATACAGGTCCGGTGCAAGACTTTTTGCCACCCTAGGCGAACATATATGTTGCCGCCCCTTGCTGATCCTACCCTCAGGCATTTACACACACAGTAACACAGTGTCACACACACATGCAATGTCAGATGCAGCCACACTAACACAAACAGTACCACATGGAATGCCACATGCACCTGCAGCCACACATTCACAGTTACACATGCAACGTGATCCTATCTTCTTTGTTGTTCCCTCCCTCCCAATGCCTGGTGTCTTTTTTCCCTCCCACCCAATGCCTCGTGTCTCTTTTTTTCCCTCCCTCCCACCCAGTGCCTGGTGTCTCTTTTTTCCCTCCCTCCCACCCAATACCTGGTGTCTCTTTTTTTACCTCCCTCCCACCCAATGCATGGTGTCTCTTCTTCTCCTTCCTCCCTCCCAATGTCTGGTGTATCTTTTTTTCCTCCCTCCCACCCAGTGCATGATGTTTCTTTTTTTCCTTCCTCCCTCCCAATGTCTGGTGTATCTTTTTTTCCTTCCTTCCTCCCAACGCCTTGTGTCTTTTTTTTTCCCCCTTTGTCCCTCCCACCCAACGCCTTGTGTCTCTTTTTTTCCCCTTTCTCCCTCCCACCCAATGCCTGGTATCTCTTTTTTCCCCCTTCCTCCCTCCCAATGCCTGGTGTATATTTTTTTCCCTTTTCTCCCTCCCACCCAATGCCTGGTCTCTCCCTCCACCCCTTCCTCCCAATGCCAGGTGTCTCTTTTTTTCCCTTTCCTCCCTCCCACCCAATGCCTGGTGCATGTTTTCCCTCCCTCCCACCCAATGCCTGGTGTCTCTTTTTTCCCTTCCCTCCCAATGCCTGGTGTCTCTTTTTTCTCTCCCTCCCAATGCCTGGTGTCTCTTTTTTCCCTCCCTCCCACCCAATGCATGGTGTATCTTTTTTTCCTTCTTCCTCCCAATGCCTTGTGTCGCTTTTTTTTCCCTTTCCTCCCTCCCACCCAATGCCTTGTGTCTCCTTTTTTTCCCTTTTCTCCGTCCCACTCAATGCTTGGTGTATTTTTCCCCTCCCTCCCACCCAATGACTGGTATCTCTTTTTCCCCCCTTCCTCCCTCCCAATGCCTGGTGTCTCCCCCCCCCCCCTCCTCCCAATGCCAGGTGTCTCTTTTTTTCCCTTTTCTCCCTCCCACCCAATGCCTGGTGCATGTGTTCCCTCCCTCCCACCCAATGCCTGGTGTCTCTTTTTTCCCTTCCCTCCCAATGCCTGGTGTCTTGCAAAAAATTGAAAATTCATTTTTTTTTTTTTAATTATCTTGTGGCTTTCAGAGTGTATTTTCCTTAAAACAAACTGATACTGTTGTGTGCAATTAAATACGTGATATCTTCTGAGACCAGATTTTAAGGATTGCTGCTGAGAAATCTTTTGCTTGTGATTCACCTTTTTAGTTAGCATTGATTCACTTTATTGTTTAATATCATTTAACACTTCATTGTGGTGTTTTTTAATTTAGCGCTATACATATATTTCTATTTTTCATGGTGGACATAACTTGACTTTTTGATGCACAGTTTAATGATGTTCTATAGACTTTCACATACCTTGCCACAGACACTGATTTACTATACACACACTTTATTCTATTGTACAAGCACAGATTTTTAACATATGGTAAAGAGAAGGGTGTAGTGTTCCGGTGGTTCAGGAGACATATTGATAAATTTAACATAACATTACACATTTCAGGCACAGAACATATTGAAAGACTTTGTAAGCTTGATGAAGTGAGACTGGATGAGAAGTCCCAGCTGGCTCCTAACCATTTCCTGAATGGTAACTATATGACATGTATCTGTACACAGTCATTTTATATAAGTGATCATTTTTCTCATATGTACCATAGTCTGTAGAAAAATCAAGACAAGTTTATTTAACAGAAATATTACACCATGCAGAATTTTTTGTTTTATTTTTGTATATTCTTAAAAAACATCATAAAGGCACCTGCAAGTTTTGTTTAACCTCTAAGCTCTTGTTTTTTTGTGCGTTTTATTGTTGTTTTTAAATCGTTGTTGCTGGAAGCAGTGATTATTTTTCTTTTATTTCATATCTTTTCAAGGGTTATATAATATACATAATATACACCAAACTTTGAGCCAAAAGTCCAGCAATATTCAGGGCACATAAGGGTCAAGCCAATCTGTCCACATTTATTTTACCACTGTAAACAATGTTATTGCCATGGCTGACATTGGCAGAGTGCTTTTAGCATACATTTCCAAAAGAAAAGATATCATTTTTATACAGTTAGGTCTGGAAATATTTGGACACAATTTTCATACTTTGGCTCTGTACACTACCACAATGGATTTGAAATGAAACAACCGATATGCAGTTGAACTGTTAATTCAAGGGGATGAACAAATATATGAAACTTTTAGGAATTGCAACCAATTTTATAAACTGTCCCCTTATTTCAGGGGTTCAAATGGATTTGGACAAATTAACATAATGATAAATACTAGTTGAATACTTATACTTGTTGTATAATGTTAAAAATAATTTGCAGGCAATGACTGTTTTAAATCTGGACGCAAGGACATCTCCAAATCCTTATTTTCTGCTTTGTGATGCTTTGCTAAGCCTTTACTGCAGCTGTGTTTTCTGTTGTTGTTTGTTTGTGGGTCTTTCTGCCTTGAATTTTGTATTCAGCAAGTGAAATGCATACGTGATCAGGTTGAGATCATGTAATTAACTTGACCATTGCAGAATCTGTCACTTCTTTGCCTAAAAAAACTCCTGGGTTGCTTTTGCAGTATTTTTGAGTCATTGCCCATCTGTAAAGTGAAGCACCATCCAATCAACTTTGCTGAATTTGGCTGAATATAGCCCTATACACTTCAGAATTAATCCGATTGCTTCTGTCTTCAGTCACATCATCAGTAAACACTAGTGACCCAGTACCACTGGAAACTATGGATGCCCTCACACTGCCTCCACTGTTTTACAGATGATGTGGTATGCTTCGGATCATGAGCCATTCCAAGCCTTCTACATGTTTTCTTTTTCCCATCATTCTGAGACAGGTTGATCTTAGTTTCATCTGTCCAAAGAATGACTGCTGTTCCAGAACTCGTTGGCTTTTTAGGATTTTGTTTTGGTCTATAAACTGACCTTTCTATTCTTGAGACTTATGAATGTTTTTTCACTCTCTGTATTTATACTCGTGAAGTTGTCTCTTTATGGTAGACTTGGATAATGGTATGTCTACCTCCTGGAGAGTGTTCTTCACTTAGCTATTTGTTCTGAAGGGGTTTTTCTTTACCATGGAAAGGATCCTATGACCATCCACCACTGTTGATGTCCACTTCCAGGTCTTTTTGTGTTGCATAGCTCACCAGCGCATTCTTTATTTCTCATAATAGACTAAATTATTGATTTGGTAACTACTAACGTTCCCTTTTTTTGCAGCATAAGGATTGCATGTTTCACTTGCATTGAGAGCTCCTGTGACCACATGTTAGAAACATAGAATGTGATCATAGCAACAGCTTCCAAATGCCACACATGGAATCAACCCAAGACCCTTTACCTTCTTAATTAATGAAGAGATAGCAAAGGAATAGCCCACATCTGTCCATGAAACAGATTTTGAGTCAAATGTTCAATTATTTTTAGTCCCATGAAAAAGATAGGGCTACTAATTAAAGATCTGTAATTCCTAAACCCCTCCTCCGAAATAACAAAACTTAGTCAAAGTGTCCAAATATTTCCAGACCTGACAATAATATATATAACCCAGTTACCGTGTGTTTACTCAATCTTAACTTGTCTTTGGTTTGCCACAGGCAATCATCAGAAACACAAGCAGATGTGTGTTATGAAGGCAGTAGGAAATATGTAAGTGCTGTAGATGGCAGTAATTGACCACAATTGGTAACCTATAATAAACAGGATGTATTAATTAATTAATTTAATTTATTTAGAAAGTGTTTTACCAGGAAGAATATATTGAGATGTCTCTCGTTTTCAAGTATGTCCTGGGGACCCAGTCCAGAATGGAGTTACACAGAGTTACACATTTAACAGTAGATTAAAAATAAATACATACATATATATATTTAAACAAGTTGGAAGGAGAACATAGAGGGTAAATCATTATTTATACAGAAAAGGAACAATATGTACAGTATACGAAGGAGTTTGTAAACTAATAACAGATACAATCTGTTTTGAAGATTTGGGAGACACTCATTTTCAGGGATTTTAGATTAGACGATGATTTGGCAGAAACAGGAAGACTATTCCACATATGAGGAGCTCTGAAAGAGAATGCACCTCGACCTGCTTCCTATTTAACATTCTCTAGAATACACGGTAAAGCTGATATACATGTTTTTAAATTCTTTAATTTTCACATTTTCATAAAGAATAGAGACATAAACAAAAAACATAAACATGAAAATGATTATATAATGAGAACATAATCTTGGACATTGTGTGACATGGATGGGTTGTATGCAGTTATATGGTTGAGGCTAGACCTCTATAAATTGTGGGCTACAGTTCCCATTTTGTTAACCAATATTTTGCCTGGTTATGCATCATGGGGAATGTAACATTTAACAGAGTACCAAAGGTTAGTCATAAGTATCATTGGCTGTGGCGGATACCATTGCATATGAGGTTCATCCACACAAATGAAATGTAGTCAATAACAATAGGAGGAGTTGTAAATCATCATATCACACTTGTAGAAAACACTAAATAAGAAACCATACTGCTGAAAGGTTTTAGCCAATACATTCTATTCATCTCAGTTGCCAAACAGACGTATTTCTGATTTTTAAGAAACAGGCAATACATTTGGGTTCTGTCACTGTTACCGTATACAAGTAAAGTAAGAAAATGTTACTATTTCTGGGAGTTACACACAAAGCAAAATGTAAATGTACTAGGCATTATGGTTTGGCCATTGAGACAATTTTTTTACATTTTGTTATTTTTATTATTGTTATATCATTGTATTAATTCTATTTTTTGTTCAATAGTAAATTGTGTATAGTATGTATTTGAGGATTGGAAAAAATTAAGACAATCAATCATCTAAACATGTTGCATGTCTCCCACTTGGGACAGTCCCAATTTTGGGAGGCAATATCACATGCATGTGCGGTACAGCTGACACTCAACCTCCCAAACTTTGCCCCCTGGTGTCACCATTTGCCATGGGCAAGAGTTGGGAGGTATGTTGACACTGTCACTTAAGGGAATAAAAAAAATTAAATATTGTGTTACCAGAATTTTAAGCAAATGCATAGATTGAGAGATAAAAGTATTTTAAACGACTACTCCAAGTCTCAACCCTCCACTAAATAAAATAAATAAACGTTTTTGCAATACTTACCTTGTTGTGCATGATTGTTATCTTTCTCTCCTCTTCAAGTCTTGCAAAATCAATGTCCCCAGTAGGATTACTACATTGTGATTTTATTCAGAGACGTTTATGATAAGTGTATATACCATGGATGTTATTAGTAAAATGCTGATCAATCGGCAAACTTCATTGTAGCCTAAAATGCTATTGTCTACGTAGATGTAACATAGTCCTTAACAGTATTTTTTACTTATCTGCTAGTAAAATGAGTGCTGAATGGCAACCGTAGCCCTGTAAGCATTTTTCATAAGTGTTCCTGAATAAAATGGCAATGTGGTCATCAGACTTGTCCACAACATCTCATGAAAGCCAATTAAAAGAACTCCCAAAGTACATTAGCATGATTATGAGAATAAATGACACCCACTGAGCTAACAAGAAGGAGCATGTAATTTACCGTATTTGCTCGAATATAAGACGACCCTGATTATAAGACGGCCCCCACAAACTTTTGATATTCCTTTAGGAAAAAAACTAAAAGCCTGAATATAAGACTACCATATAGGAAAAAAGTTCAACTTGTATATATTCACATGTAAATTGCTTTTTCATATTTAATAAAAATGATGATTTAAAAAAATGCATTTCTTGTTTTTATTTCTTTTTATGCTGCCTCTCTCTACCTCCCTTTCCCCAAAAGTTGTCTCTCTCTCCACCTCCCTCCAAACACTTTCTCCCTCTCCCCCTCCCTCCACACACTGTCTCCCTCTCCCCCCAGCGCTGTCTCTCTTTCTCACCCCAGAGCTGTCTCTCTTTCTCATCCCAGCGTTGTCTCTCTCTCTCCCCCCAGCATTGTCTCTCTCACCGACCCCCTTCTCCCAGCATTGTCTCTGTCTCTCCCCCCCCCTGCGTTGTTTCTGTCTCCCCCCGCATTATCTCTGTATCTCCCCCCCCCCCTCTGCATTTTCTCTGTCTCTCATCATCTCATACAGACATCCTCCATGCTGCCCGAAACTTCCGTCTATTATGACAGAAGTGTCAGGCAGCATGGAGGATTTCTGCACGTATCGTGCAGCCATCCACCGGCTACCCAAATCTCCCTGGTGGCTAGTGGGGGGAGCCAGAGGATGTCATCCACCGGCTGGCCAAATCTCTCTGTGGCTAGTGGGGGCAGCCGGAGGATGTCATCCACTGGCTGGCCAAATCTCCCTGGTGGCTAGTGGGGGCAGCCAGAGGATGTCTGCACGATACACGCAGACATCCTCCATGCTGCCCGACACTCGGTTTGAGGTCAGACTATAAGATGACCTCGATTTTCTAATAATCGAGCAAATACGGTATGTTGCATGCGTAAATGTGCAAAATATAATACAGAATTAGGAAAATAAAGTGCTCAAATGACTTAAAGCCTCCTCAACATTTTAATGCATATTAAAGTACTTTCAAATGCATATTTTATATTTTGCATTACTTAAAAAATTAAGATATTACACTTAGATGAAAATGCACATTTGCAGAGGTTCAGGACAGCCCACTCAATGGGCGTCTCCGTTTTGCTTCCAAGGGAGTTTATCCCAGCAGCAGCCAATAAGAATTGGAATATGATTTCCTGTTTAGTGATGTAATCAGGCAATGTGTTGCATTAGCCATCCTAGTGTATACAAGAGCAGGGGTCAAGTCCTGGGAAAAAAAGTGTGGGAACCCAAGATCCACTGCCACACAAAAAAATATATATTTTGCAGAAAATTCAGTGCAACATTTATTGCACAGGAACTTGCAGCGGGATCTTTGCACAGCTGCTCCAGCTTCCCTTCACCTTCAAACCACGGACTGTCCACATTGATTGGCCAGCGTTGTGAATTTTGCCCCTCTATGCCAGGATTTTGCCCCTCTATATGCCAGGATTTTGCCCCTCTATGTCAGCATTCTGCCCCTCTATATGCCAGGAATTTGCCCCTCTATGCCAGGATTCTGCCACTCAAAAGACCAGGATTTGCTTGTTTAATGCCACCCTCCTCCCCCTTTCCCCAGACAGTACTTACCTCCGGTCGTCTCCTCCGTGCATCTTCCCCCCTGCACGGAGGAAGGAAGCTCCGGTTGTCACTTTTTTTTTTCAACTTTATTGAGGTCGCTCGACTTCAATAAAGTAAAAAAACAAAAAAAAACGTGACGACCGGAGCTTCCTTCCTCGGTGCAGGGGGAAGATGCACGGAGGAGACGACCGGAGACAGAGAGCAACAAGGAGGTAAGTACTCACCATCTCCGTCCAGCTCCTCCGTGCGGTCTTCTTCCCTCCTGCACAGAGGAGGGAAACAATTCCACCGGATATAGCTTGCTGTCAAATCCGGTGGCAATGACAGGAAGAAAAAAAAAAAAAGGAGGCAGCTGCCCTGGTCCTGCAGGAGCAAAGGGAACGGCATTCCTCCCATGAAAAAAAGTGCTGAAACGCTGTTCCCACGCGTTCCTGCAGGACTCGAGCCCTGTACAAGAGCATTATAAGTTAGTGCCCTGTCACTGTATAATGTCAGTCATATCATCCAGCACTGCCTATCATGTCAGCTTGGCTGAGCATGATAGGCAGTGCATCCCCCCCTAAATGCCAGCTTGGCTGAGCATGATAGGCAGTGCAGCCCCCTCATAAATGCCAGCATATACATGTGTTGTGGAGCTGTGAGAAGGTTAAGCAACTGTGGGATATGATCTTTGGTTTTTTATAAGAAGCAGCAAATATCGAGCCATGTCAGCTCTCCTCCATATGGGCTGGCCTACAATGAATAAAACTGAGACAGCTTTGTCGATACACAGTTTTTTGGCTGTAAAAAAGATTGTAGCTAAAGGGTGGAAGCAAGCCCAAGCTGAAGCAACAGCTGGGATACTAGCTAAGGATGGAGAAGGGTGTGAGTTTTGATGGCAACCAATCAAAAAAAGAAGACATGATTGGGATAAATGTTTGTATTTGCTAGAATTATGGGAGGGGAACCCTGAGTAGAAGATTGTAGAAGCTGACAATTAATGAAATCTCCTCTGTCCTATTCCCACCACCCCCAGTATCTATTAATATTGTGAAACTAAGAGTTAATAGGCAACTCGTCTGTGTGGTCGTAGTCTCCAAATGCTGTGGGTAGATCAAGGCTTTCCCCAGAGGGGCATTGTCGTGTAAAAGGATTATCTAGCAAATGCAAATGGGGATGAGACTAACATGTCCTTGTTGTTACTGTTTTTTTACGTGTATGTTTAAAATGACAAAACTTTAATAAACAACTAAAATAAAAAATATATATATTTGTTTTTATTGTGCGTTTTAACATGCGTATGTGACTTTTTTATTCCCATTCAGTTCTAACAGTTTTATCTTTTGATCTTTACTGGTAGACAAGACAGCCCTAGCTTTACATGAAGTTTGAAGAGATAGTTTTTCCTGAAAAGAAATGTGAGTGGTCATGTAGTCTCCAAATTGTTTACATAATTAAAATATACAGGAAACATCCATTGTATTTGGGAAAAGCTTTCTCTTAGCTATCTAATCTGCAATATACAAGGTATGTTTCAGTATGACTGAAAGTTTTTATTTGAGCAAATTGCTCTTTTTATGAACCCTGCCCATCTGTTAGTACCAAGGTATGTAATGTTCTGACAGTTTTCCTTATTATATTGTATATTTGTTTTAGTTTCAGTGCAGGACATAACCTCATTATGCAAATTGCTATTGGGTTTAAACAATTCAATATTTGGGCCAACACACAGAATACAGATACTCTCAGAGAAGGTGAAGCATTCTGATGCTAAAGCATAGATCAGTGCTTCAACTAGTGTACTTATTTGGTTGTCATGTAAATAAAGTACACATCACCACTATAGATAACTCAAAATACAATACTAATTTCATTCACAGTCTCACTTGTCAGTCAATAATGTACACCCAATGCATTAAACCAACAATGGAAGTTTTCTGACAGCTTGCCAGACAGAGGAAGACCCACTTAACACCACCCCCATTCCTGTATATAAATATTAATATTGTACAGTTGTATTCTCAGAATAGTTCATGCACAGTGCTTTCTCTATTACAAATATTGTGGAAAGCAATGTGCATGGCTGCATTATAGAACACTGACCAAATGATATGTCTCCATAATGCTTTCTAAGGGTGCATGAAAGATTCAGAACTTTCAATGTATATGCACCTCTCTGATGCTGTGGATATGATCATTGGGAGTGTTTACCACTGTGGCAGTCCTGTGATTGATTTTCAAACAGAGAAGATGCAAAAATAGATTGATTAAGGCCTTTTTTAATTAAAACTGTTAATATGCATCAATATATTATTATTAATTGTGGTTGATTTTTTTGGCCCACGGAGTCCCTTTAATTAAGATAAAATTGAACTTATATTCAATATAACATAGTATTTATTCTAGGCCATTTCACATCAGTCAGATTATGATATGATGCTATGGTAAATACTTTCATACATCAATTAGTCGATCATCTAGTCCTTTCTTTTTCCTTTCACCCGTTTTATGAACTTGCTAATTCCTCTTTACAGGAAAGCACTCATGTAGCTTCCGTAAAGGCTTCCTTGTGAATGACGTCTGATTAAGCTACTGTTGCTTTGGCCAGAAATGGAAAACAGTTTGCTTCTAACAATACGTATGGTAAATGATAGGACAATAGATGTTTGATGACTAAATCCAAGCAGTCCACAGGTGTAATGCACTATCACACAAATTAAACTGTTGCTTTTAACTAATCTTTACACTAAACTTTGTAGACATGCACTATTTCAAATATAAATACTATTGTCTTTTCTAAGAATTCAATGTATGCCATATAACTGAGCTATGTCTAAGAATAAAATTAAAAAAGTCAATGCAAGATATTATTTATTTAAAGTGATTATCATTAAAGGAACAATGTTTTACGGTGTCTTAAAGAGACACTAAAGTATTATTTCTCACCCGGGTGAGGTCTTCATAAATACATGTGGGTTTTTGCTTAGCTCTACCTCTCAAATGCAAAACAGATATTCTGGCTGCACTGTCACCATGTGCTCAGCCTATCAGAGCAATCCCTCGTACCGGTCAGATCAGTGGTGTATCTTGGTTTTGTGCTGCCCTAGGCAGACAAAATTTCGGCACCAACCCCCATCCCCCCCGTATAACGATGCGCACCCACGACATGGCCCATAACCCATGTTGTACACGAAGGACATGTCCCATAAATCCATTTACATGCCCCCATCACCCTGTTACATACACATTGCCAGTATTATTTGCCATTAATATTCCCCAGCCAATTTGCCAAATAATATGCCAGTATTATTTGCCATTAATATGCCCCATACAATTTGCCAAATAATATGCCAGTATTATTTGCCATTAATAAGCCACAGCCAATTTGCCCAATAATATTCCAGTATTTGCTATTTAATATGCTCCTGCCAATTTTCCCAATATTATGCCAGTATTATTTGCCATTAATAAGCCACAGCCAATTTGCCCAATAATATGCCAGCACTTGCTATTTAATATGCCCCTGCCAATTTTCCCAATATTGTTTGCCAATTATTTAGCCCCTGCCAATTTGCCCAATAATATGCCAGTATTATTTGCCATTTAATATGCCCCAGCCAATTTGCCCAATAATATGCCAGTATTATTTGCCATTTAATATGCCCCTGCCAATTTGCCAGTATTAACTGCCATTAATATTCACCAGCCAATTTGCCCAATAATATGCCAGTATTTGTCATTAATATTCCCCAGCCAATTTGCCCAATAATATGCCAGTATTATTTACCATTAATAAGTCCCTGCCAATTTGCCCTCAGCACTTACTTTTTGTCCCTGGTGGCTAGTGGCAGGAAGCATGGTGTCCTCCATGCTGCCTTTTCGGCTCCCTGGCAGTTGTGCCGACAGGTCATGTCTGACATCAGAGTGCCGGTCACGTGGCTGTCGGCACTTCCCTGTCACACTGCACGGGGAGCCGAACAGGCAGCACGGAGGTTTCTTGTTCGGCTCCCCATGCAGCCCGCTGGCAGGCAGAGGGAAGATGAGAGGGGATCTTCCAATCTCCTCTCACCTTCGTCTCTGCTGGCAAGTGCGTTTTTTTTAAAGGGGCGGATTATTATTTTGTATTTTTTTTTGGGGGGGGGGGGGGGGGGTTGTGCTGCCCCTAATGGCAAACAAGGCAAGTGCCGCCCTAGGCCCTTGCCTTGTTTGCCTCACATAAAATACAGCGCTGGGTCAGATGCACACTGCCTTTCTCTTCAGTGTAGACCCTCTTCAGGGTCTCTCTCACAGAGAAGCATGGAGAGTGTTAGCAAGTATAGTCACTTCTAGTTCCTAGAGCGATGGAACCCTGGTTCAGAGAGACTCCACTTATTTTTGTCCTCTGTGTTGAATCTCCAGAAAATAGGGAATACATTTGTAGAATAATACTCTCATTCTGAACATTTTTTTTAAATATGTCACGTTAAAAGTAATTAAAGCCAGCTTATTTTTTACTAGCTTTGAGATTTAATATATTTTAAATTAAAAACATGAGAGGCCATATTAATGTGCTTTTAATTTGCTAAATATACCATGTGATGAACATACTGCATTAATCGTACACTCTGTTCTGCTGTTTGTCTGTCTCAAACTCACTTTCCATTACTGTACTTCAGATAGTTCCTCTTATCTACAAGTCTTGATTAAAGACTCACTTCCTTAAGGAAACATTCCAGTATCCTCCCAAACGCTATTACATAACCTGGGCTGTCATAACAAATGCATTTCCTATGGTTTGGTAAGTAGAGTGTTAACCCTTTGTGCACAAGGTAGAGGCTTAGAATGCTCTGGTGCTTAAAGGTTATAGGCAATACAGAGGTCTGGAAATACAGAGAGCTTTATTAAGGGAACAGTTAACATTTGTTGTACCATTCAATATGCAACTGACAGCACTTGGGAGTTGTGGTATTCAGCTGACTTCAATGAATTCAGATATGAAGCCAAAAAGGGAAAGGGGGTCATCATGCAACTGAATTGACAGCATGCTCTTCATGAGTTTAATTGTCCAGGGTGGCAATTTGTTCTGAAATATGAAGTTAAGATTTATAGCTTTGTAAATCCAGACAGATTAACTTAACCTAATGATTTCGTCGAGCATGGTGATGTTGCACTCTAATAGTTACACATTAAGATCTAGGACAAGCTTTTAGTACTTTGTTTGCATAGTTGCCAACATCAGCCATGTTTCCAGGGACACATATTTGTTCCACATGCTGCAGAAAGAGACTGCAAAGTGCAGCCCGGAAGTATGTAGGATGTACACACAGACACAATCCAATTAATTAATCATGGTAGGTCCTATGAGATCTTCACACTGATTAACTAATTTGATTGTGCCTGTGCATATATCCATCCTACATACTGCCTGGCTGCACTTTGCATGCTCTTTCTGCAGCATGTGGAACAAATATGTTTCCTTGGAAACATGGCCTATGTGGGCAACTATGCAAACAAAGTATTAAAAGCTTGTCCTTGATCTTCAAAGTGTAACTATTAGAGTGCAACATCACCATGCTCAACAAAATCATTAGGTTACATTAATCTGTCTATATTTACAAAGCTTTAATTTTCAACTTCAGATTCCAGAACAAATAAGAACAAACAGAAGTAAATAAGACCCAGATTGTTACTCATCATTAGACACCTGTCTGTTATATAATTAACTATTGCTAGATCTTTAACTCATTGTCATTCAAGGACATACCATAAGCTTCCTGTATGTGTAGGACTAAAGTTTAGAAGACATTGTAACCTTGGAAACCATGCAAACATTTGCACAATAAGGCTTTTAAAGGGACTCACGCTGTGAAAGTATCGATATAGTGTGTTAGGTGAGTTGGTCAATATTGTATAGATCAAGAAGAAAATGTGCTTAAATGTGACATTGCTTGAGGCACCATACACAAATTAACCACTACAACAGGGATTAATTAATTTGAATACAGTGGCACAAGGTGATGTCATAGCTAGATGGCAGCACAGACAAACATAATACACATATTTCTACTATTTTGCGTCTACAATAATGATGTATAAATCATTTTTACGTTTTGCATTCCCACTGTAAATGTTTTTTAGTTGAAAGAGTCCCTTAAATGAGACAAAAATCTCAGAGGTGACTGCTGACTTTTGAACATCGAAAACTAGTTTGAGTCTGGCAGCTAAAATGCAATGTTCAATGGACTGACCGCTAGGCTCCCTGTCAATCACTGGGTATACTAGATGTTGAAAGACAAGTTGGTACTTTGTTATATAAATAACACTTTACTTACTTATATTATAGTCATAAATGCAGGGAAATAAAAAGAAGACTCTACAAGTAACATCAAATTATACAGGATATTAACATCTTACAAGTTAAAGATTAACTACTTGGGCACCAGAAAAGGCAATCCCAATTATCAACTGTGTAGAATATCTTACTGCTTTACCAAACTTTATAACATTTTTACTGTAACAAACCCTAAATGTTGTAATTCATTATCATTTAACAAAACACCACTTAACTACCACCTAGAAGAGACTGCAAGTAATGATTTCTGGTTTTGTGTAAGGAATTCAAAAAGCACTTTGGCCAAGATGTATATCGAAAGATTGTATTGTTCCTGTTAAACATGAACCTTCCCATATGGTATAATGAGCTCTATACAAGTGAGATTTGAAACCAGAGCACTCATAGGAAAAGCAGTATTTTTTAAAGTTAATTCTGGGGCAAAGTTCTAAAAGTGGTCTTAACCTTAGGCATTTTACATTGGATTCCATGGTGACTGATCCACTTTTAGAGCTTCGTCCCATAATTTTATTGTAAGTAACTCCCATTGTGCTTTAGTCACTTGCCTATATAATGGGTCATGGTGCAATCGCCATGGAAACTATTGAAATGTTTCTCCCATTAGGGCTGGCCCAAGACATTGTGGTGCATGGATCAAAGGATGAAATGTTGACTCTTCCCCACCATGCCCACCAAAACAGGCACACATCCATGATGTTATATCATGATAATTAAAAATAAAATGAAACTTATCAGGAACAGAACCTTATATATGTGCAACATTTTATGAAATACCATTAAAATGCCAATGAACAGTACATGGTGGTGCAAATCCTGGGTGCTGGAGCAAGTCCTATTAGTAAAATAACAATGCTGGGGCAAGTCCTGTGAGTGCAATCTAAGTGCTGGGGTAAGTCATGGGTTCTGGAACAAGTAATATGAGTGCAATCTCATTGCTCAGGTGCTGGGTCAAGTCCTGTGAATGCAATCTAAGTGCTGGGGTACGTCTTGTAAGTGAAATCTAAGAACCGGGCTAAGTCTTGAGTGCTGGGTAAGTTCTGTGAGTGCAATCCAAGTGCTGGGGTAAGTCTTGTGAGTGAAATCTAAGTACCAGGCTAATTTCGGAGTGCTTGGGAAGTCCTGTGAGTGCAATCTCCATGCTGGGGTGGGTGGTCTGGCAAGTCCTGTGAGTGCAATCTAAGTGCTGGGGTAAGTCATGTGAGTAAAATCAAAGTGCTGGGCAAGTCCTGTGAGTGTAATCTCGGTGCTGGGATGGGTGGGTGCTGGGGCAAGTCCTGTCAGTGCAATCTAAGTGCTGGGGTAAGTCATGTGAGTGCAATCTAAGTGCTGGGTTAAGTCCTAAGTGCTGGGTAAGTCCCGTGAGTGCAATCTAAATGCTGGGGTAAGTCATGTGAGTGCAGTCTAAGTACTGGGGTATGTTCTGAGTGCTGGGCAAGTCCTGTGAGTGTAAACTAAGTGCTGGGGTAAGTCCCGTGAGTGCAATCTAAGTGCTGGGGTAAGTCCTGAGTGCTGGGCAAGTCCTGTGAGTGCAAACTAAGCACTGGGGTAAGTCATGTGAGTGCAATATAAGTGCTCGGGTAAGTCTTGTGAGTGCAATCAAAGTGCTAGGGTAAGTCCTGAGTGCTGGGCAAGTCCTGTGAGTGTAAACTAAGTGCTGGGGTAAGTCATGTGAGTGCAGTCTAAGTGCTGGGGTAAGTCCTGAGTGCTGGGCAAGTCCTGTGAGTGTAAACAAAGTGCTGGGGTAAGTCATGTAAGTGCAATTTAAGTGCTGGAGTAAGCCATGTGAGTGCAATCTAAGTGCTGGGTAAGTCCTTTGAGTGCAGTCTAAGTGCTTGGGTAAGTCTAGTGAATGCAATTATACTGCTAGGGTAAGTCATGTGAGTGTAGTCTAAGTGCTGGGGTAAGTCCTGAGTGCTGGGCAAGTCCTGTGAGTGTAAACTAAGTGCTGGGGTAAGTCATGTGAGAGAAATTTAAGTGCTGGAGTAAGTCGTGTGAGTGCAATATAAGTGCTGGGGTAAGTCCTGGCTGAGTACTGAGGCAAGTCCTGAGTGCTGGAGTAAGTCCACTGGGTGCAATGTAAGTGCTGGTGTAAGTCCTCTGTGCTGGAAAAAGTCTTGTGAGAGCAATCTAAGTGCTGGGGTAAGTCCTAACTGCTGGAAAAAGTCATGTGAGTACAAAATAAGTGCTTGGGATGTCCTGAAGGGGTGCTGGGGTAAGTCCTGGATGCTGGATCAAGTCTTCTGAGTACAATCTGTGTGCTGGGGCAGGACCTATGAGTGCAGTGTGCATGGTGGGGCAAGTCGTGGATGCTGGGGAAAGTACTGTGAGTGCGATTTAAGTAGATGGGTGCTGGGGCAGTTACCTCACAAGTGTTGAGGTAAGTCCTGGGTAAGGGGGTAAGTCGTGTGAGTGAAAAATAAGTACTGGAATTTGGACTGGGGCAAGTCCTGTGACTGCAATCTGGGTGCTGACTTAAGTCCTGTGTGCTGGAGTAAATCAGTTTGTACACAAGGTTATATCTCACACACTGCCCTGATATATAACTCATGTACAGGGTAATATAAGGCCCCAGGATGTATACAAGGTCTCACACATTGCCCTGCACAGGGCTATTCATATAACCTTGCGTACATACCTATGTATTGCCATGTGTATGGGGGTATATTTTAGGACAGTATATGCAAAATACCTTGTGTACATACAGGAAGTATATATTGCCCTGTGCAGAAGAATGTATCTGTCTTATCTATAAATAATACACTGTTCAAATGTGCTTCACAATGCATGGTTTTCCTTTTTATTAACAAGAAAATAATGTTATTCTATAGGGCTGGTATACAATTATTTCCAGGGCTGTTTTTTATTCGCAGTCCATTGACTATGTCAGTGAGGTTTAAATGCATAAACTTTGCATATCATGTCAATGAGCAGCAAAATACATAAAAGTGTAATAAAATGCAAAAATATGCCCACATATGTATGGTTTTCTTCCCCCTTAAGACATTAGTGATGACTATATGTGCTGATGATCAAAACGCTGTCATATGGACTATTCAAAAAATGGGGTTTATTCTACACAAAAATTGGGGGAAATATAACAAGTTGCAGTTGCTGATATCTGATGTATAAAGGGGTTGTACCTTTTTATACACATTCCGACACTGTCATAGGCTGATATTTCACTTCCCCCAGCCACTTGTTAATGGAGAACCACCATTTTTGGTGCATTATTTTAAGCTATCTTAATAAGTTTAACTGTCAGTAACAAGGCTGTGTTTAAAATAATTTTTAAATTCATTAATTCATATTAGTCAGCGACACTGGTTCACACTGGACCCATGATGAAGAGGAAACGTTTCTAATAGAAAATGTATTATTGTGTATTGCAATAGAAAATATTTTCAAATTTGCATTTAACAAGGTATTTGTCTTTAAGGATAATAGTATAACGAAATAAATAAACTGAAAGAAAATCTGCATTATTACAATTATTAAACACACACATATATATTTGTAGTTCTGAGGTTGACATTATACCTTCGTTGGCTGTCTGCCTTTTTTTCTCTGTTCATTTGTGTTCTAAGTGCTCAGATATTATTCCTAGAGTTGTGTATATTTTCTAGGAAAGCGTGCAAATGTTTCAAAACGTGAACGTAAACGTTTTGGCACTTCATGTGTTGTGGACCATGATGCTCATGCCTAAATATTTGGCTGAGCTGGATGGGAAATTCAGTACCCAACACTTAGGCAGCAGATGATCAGCCAACACGTTACAGGATGAACTGAGGGCAAGTGACAGCCACCTCATCAACATTCCACTCGACAGCATTTACATCCGGAAACCAGGAAATAAACTCCGCAGTCTGATTGGCTCCGTAAAATTCCAGAGCATCCTGATTGGATAAGGCGCGCTTCGAACAGTGACGTTCGCAGAGATCTTTGTACCGGTCTCTGTAATCATGGAGTTGAGGTTCAGTGACGAGCAGTTTCAGGAGGCCTGGAAAGAATTGGATCAACCATTATTACCTGCACCATGGCAGCTCTTCGTTGAGTCCATGGGCATCCAGATACATCGCCTCTACGACCAGGTAGAGCAGCCCCACCTGGTACTCTAGGTACTATTTTGTTATACCTGGTAATAAGAACCCCAAATATCCTTTTTTACTAACTTTGGAACAAATTACATTTTTTAAAGTTATGTATGTGGAGAGGTGGGCACGAACCATATAATTAATCTATTACTTGCTGCTAATTTGGTGTTTTTGCTATTTTTTTGAGCGCAAGTACCCCCCATAATTGATCAAATTGCATTTATAAATAATATTAAAACATGTCAGTAATTCCTTAGTGAAAATTTAGTAGACACGTAGTAGAAAGCACCTTTTTAAGGTGCATTAGAATGCAAGCTCTTCTTTTCACACCATCATACCTAAAGGGTTGTACTCATGGAGCTTTACAACTAGACCTAACGGTATGTTTTGTACTAAATACATGTTTTCCCTCATAACTATGTTGTTCCTATATTTTTTTTTTATAGCGTTAAATAAAGTCCACAGTTGTCTCCTAAACAAAACATGATAATTTAAGAAAATAAGCAACTCAACAAACCAGGATAAAAAAACAAAGAAACTGGAGCACTAAATACCATAGAAAATGCTAAAATAAATCAGAACATGTAATAAGTAAACAAAATAATAATAAAATAATACTTAACCCAGCATAGCCAGCAAATACTTAAACTCTGCCCACACCTTCAGCCACTGCCTGAAAACAAGTGTCCCTTTTGGGAGATATGCAATTTTGACATGCATAGTGGGTTCAAGAAACAAGAGAGAAACACACTGCGCCCAATTGTGGTGGAAACAGCTGCAGCAAATTCTACCAGTGTCTCACTCCTGGCAATAAACAAATCAAAACAACACACAAGTGAAAACGTGCGCTGTGACCCAACACTTCAAAACACACAACTCAGGAAAAATAAATAATAAATTGTTACCCTTAAAGTAAATCAGCCTTAAAGTGAATCAGCTCAATATTCAATCCGAAGGGAAAAAAATAAAACAAAACAGAACAGAAATAATATAGTGTAGTATATCACATAAAAGTGCTGATAACAAATAATAAGTGAGAACACACTCACATCTTCCTGAGCAGAGATCTGCTCAGTCTATACAGCATCCAGGGAGCCCACCAAGGGGTTAAAGATCCAACTGGTTCACAGAGGAATCCTAGGCAGCTTATTCAGGGTGGCAGACCCAGAAGGTACTCCCAGCAGTAGTATAAGAGAGGGTAAGGAGGAGACTATTTAGCTTCAACGATTTTAATACCAATAAAAACATATAAAGAATCTTACATTCAAAGATCCACTTGACCAATACATATATAGAGTCCCAGTAGCAGTCTCCTCTTGTCCACAACGCGTTTCACCCCCAAAGTAGGGCTTTTTCAAGTGTCGGTAGTTTTACAGCTAACGGCTGCCCTCGATGAGCTGTACTGGGGAACCCGCTGCAGGGACTTGCAGCGGGATCCCCAGTGTCAGATGAGGCCACTTTGAGTGGCCTCAGTCTGACTTAGGAAATGTAGCGAACGATCAAACAGAGCGTTCAATACATCTCTGGCATCCCTGCGTGCCTGAACTTCCAGGTTCGGGTACGCCTCCGTGACGTCACGAAGTATCGCGGGATGTCGGCAAGGACCGACAGGGTGTATAGAGACCCTGATCGGGTCCCTGCTTGCGTGTTCCTGGCTCCGATCACTTCATCGGCAGCCAGGAAGACACAGACTCCTGATGGTGCTTTGGTCGTTAAGGACCAAAGCACCGTCCGATGGGAAATGGTTAATGCAATTATTGACTGCAAAATCCATTGATAGTAAAATAAGTTCCAAGCAGTCTACCTTATTTCAACATACCTATCATTTACAGCTGTCTAAAGTCCAGAAACACTAGAGGGTCTCCTCAATATGATGATATTTGGCCTCAAAATTATGCCTCCGAAGACTGGACTGATTCAGGGCACATTGGGGACACATCAGGAACTGAATTGCAAACTACCCAATATGTCGCTATGTGCCTCCAAATAGGTCCGTAATTCGGACATCATAGCCAATTACACGCTAACACCTGACAAAACTAGAAGTAGTAGCCTCTATCTTCCCCATAGACTTCTATAGGGAGGATAGAGACTAATGTCGGGAGGACATTGGCTCTTGTGAAAATAGTCACAGTGCTCCTGAAATAAAACATTTTTTACAAAATAAATAGCCCATCTCGGACCCTAATATATACATTTGGGGGCCAGGCCATGTAGCCCAGCCCCATTTAAGAAATGGGTCGGTTAGCTGGGCAATTTTATCTTATATACAATACTTTCGGAGCCAGGGCTAGTAGACCGCCCCCCTCATTATGAACAGGGGTGGGAGCTGCCCAAATGGCTCCAAGGCCCTATAACCATAACAGGTTATACATACATACTGTATTCATTTGGAGCCAAGGCTTCTGGAGTTCAGGGGCTCTCCAAAGGCCCCCGGACCCATCAAAATAATAACAGTGAAATACTTCCCTATGTACCCTCCTACCGCTACCTTGCCCAGGTTGGGGGGGCACGAGTCACCTGTAAAAAAACAAACACCCTATGGGTGCCCTGTGAATACAATTTATGTTTTATAATTCTTTTCCTTTCACTTTCAAAATTAAATGTCCCAATGTTCTATTAGAAAAGCTGAATATACAAGTCTTCACTTTATAGGAGTTATTTCAAAGTTCAGTTTAAGGAAGCAGATCCTCTTGACTTTTGCTGTTTCGATGCCCTGTTCCTTGGGTTGTTCTTTCCTTTGAGGAACAAATATAGAGAAGGCAAACATATAGGTCATCCTAGTTCGTGTGAAAGGGAAATGGGAGGGAGAGCCTTAATTTGTTACAGTATTTAAAAGTAATAAACTAATTTGCCCTAAAACATAATAAGCACTACGGTTATGGTGTGTCTCCTTCTTGAACAACATACTTATCACAAGCTGCATTACCATACATGACACAGGCGAATTAGGAAATCGTCCATTCTGTAATACACCAAAGCTTTCTAAAAAAGCTGTTTATAGATTTTTGGAGTCAAACAGAAAAATTCAGAAGTCAGTGTAATTAATTGTATTAACTTCCATATTGTTTAATGTAAAATAATAAAAGAAAGTTAGCCTACAGTAGGGATTTTAGGATTCCTGGCTCCTGGGATTTGTCAACCTCACTCTGCTTAACTATCTAGACCAGGGGTCCTCAAACTTTTTAAACAGGGGGCCAGTTCACTGTCCCTCAGACCGTTGAAGGGCCGGACTATAGTAAAAATAAAAAACTATGAAGAAATTCCTATGCACACTGCATATATCTTATTTTGAACAAAACGAGAACAAATACAATATTTAAAGTAAAGTTAAATCAACAAACTTACCAGTATTTCAATGGGAATAGTGTGCCAGTCAGAGCCCAGGAATATTATGCCAGTCAGATGCCCAGGAATATTATGCCATTCAGATGCCCAGGAATATGATGCCAGTCAGATGGCCAGGAATATTATGCCATTCAGATGCCCAGGAATATTATGCCAGTCAGATGCCCAGGAATATTATGCCAGTCAGATGCCCAGGAATATTATGCCATTCAGATGGCCAGGAATATGATGCCAGTCAGATGGCCAGGAATATTATGCCAGTCAGATGCCCAGGAATATTATGCCAGTCAGATGCCCAGGAATAATATGCCAGTCAGATGCCCAGGAATATGATGCCAGTCAGATGCCCAGGAATATTATGCCATTCAGATGCCCAGGAATATTTTGCCATTCAGATGCCCAGGAATATTATGCCAGTCAGATGCCCAGGAATATTTTGCCAGTCAGATGCCCAGGAATATTTTGCCAGTCAGATGCCCAGGAATGTTTTGCCATTCAGAGGCCCAGGAATATTATGCCATTCAGATGCCCAGGAATATGATGCCATTCAGATGCCCAGGAATATTATGCCATTCAGATGCCCAGGAATATGATGCCAGTCAGATGCCCAGGAATATGATGCCAGTCAGATGCCCAGGAATATGATGCCAGTCAGATGCCCAGGAATATTTTGCCAGTCAGATGCCCAGGAATATGATGCCAGTCAGATGCCCAGGAATATGATGCCAGTCAGATGCCCAGGAATATGATGCCAGTCAGATGCCCAGGAATATTTTGCCAGTCAGATGCCCAGGAATATTTTGCCAGTCAGATGCCCAGGAATATTGTGCCAGTCAGATGCTCAGGAATATGATGTCAGTCAGATGCCCAGGAATATTTTGCCAGTCAGATGCCCAGGAATATGATGCCAGTCAGATGCCCAGGAATATGATGCCAGTCAGATGCCCAGGAATATTTTGCCAGTCAGATGCCCAGGAATATTTTGCCAGTCAGATGCCCAGGAATATGATGCCAGTCAGATGCCCAGGAATATGATGCCAGTCAGATGGCCAGGAATATTATGCCATTCAGATGCCCAGGAATATGATGCCATTCAGATGCCCAGGAATATGATGCCATTCAGATGCCCAGGAATATGATGCCAGTCAGATGGCCAGGAATATTATGCCATTCAGATGCCCAGGAATATTATGCCATTCAGATGCCCAGGAATATGATGCCATTCAGATGCCCAGGAATATGATGCCATTCAGATGCCCAGGAATATTATGCCATTCAGATGCCCAGGAATATTATGCCAGTCAGATGCCCTGGAATATTATGCCATTCAGATGCCCAGGAATATTATGCCAGTCAGATGCCCAGGAATAATATGCCAGTCAGATGCCCAGGAATAGTGTGCCAGTCAGATGCCCAGGAATATTATGCCAGTCAGATGCCCAGGAATATTATGCCAGTCAGATTCCCAAGAATATTATGCCAGTCAGATGCCCAGGAATAATATGCCAGTCAGATGCCCAGGAATATTTTGCCATTCAGAAGCCCAGGAATATGATGCCATTCAGAAGCCCAGGAATATTTTGCCATTCAGATGCCCAGGAATATTATGCCAGTCAGAGGCCAGGAATAGTGCTCGTTATCCCTCCCTCCTCCCCCGCTTCCCCATCACTTACCTCCAGCTGCTGTGTCCCCGGACGTCTCGCGCGGTGTCCTCCTGTGGAGGAGGGAAACAGTTACCGGATCCGGATGTGACGTAACGTCACATCCGGTCGCGGTGATTTTTTTTTTTATTTTTCTTCCTGCAGCCGCATCCTTTGCGGCTGCCAGAAAGAAAAAAAAAAGTAAACGGGGTGGGTGCCGGCAGCACCCCCCGCGGGCCACATAAATGTCCTCGGCGGGCCGCATGTGGCCGTAGTTTGAGGACCCCTGATCTAGACAAGTGATCTTGCAGACCTCAAAGTGCCAACACTGCATATACCCATAGATACTCACACACACAGTTCATGCATACACACACAGTTAACCCCTTAAGGACCAGGGGTTTTCTGGGCTAAGGCCCAGAATGATTTTTTAATTTTTAATATGTGGTGGTTAAAACATAATTTTCCTCTCTGTCATTTAACGCACCCATACAAGTTATATGTTGTATTTTAAAGGACAGTTAGAGCTTTCTTTTGATATCCTGTACCTAAATATAATGTACAATTTAGTATATACACACATATATACTCACCCATATAGTTTCCACTTCTGGAGAGGAACAGATTAGTAGTGGGTCAAGCAACATTGTGCTGCCTGGGGCGAATAATCAAATGCTGCATTTTAAATATTTTAAATAGTTTTATTAAATAGCAAAACAGTTTGTAACTGACAGACAACAATAATAACAACAACATCAACTATAGACATCCTTCAGTATGAGTTTGGTCACATAGCTTTATAAAAAATATTTTAAATAAATGCCAGGATTTAACCCCCTCAATATGCCAGAATTTTGCCATTCAATATGCCAGCATTTAACTCCTCAATATGCCAGTATGATTTAGCCAATTAATATGCCAGTATATTTTTGCCACTCAATATGACAGTATTTTGCCAGATTTAGCCATTTAATATGCTTGGATTTTGTCACTTAATATGCCAGGATTTAACCCCTCAATATGCCAGATTTAGCCATTTAATATGCCAGATTTAGCCATTTAATATGCTAGGATTTAGCCACTCAATATGCCAGTATTAAGCCACTCAATATGCCAGGATTTAACCCCTCAATATGCCAGATTTAGCCATTTAATATGCTAGGATTTTGTCACTCAATATGTAAGATTTAGCCATTTAATATACCAGATTTAGTAATTTAATATGCTAGGATTTTGTCACTCAATATGCCAGGATTTAACCCCTCAGTATGCCATATTTAGCTATTTACTGTGCCAGATTTAGCCATTTAATATGCCAGGATTTAACCCCTCAATATGCCAGATTTTGCCATTTAAAATGCTAGATTTAGCCATTTAATATGCTAGGATTTTGTCACTCAATATGCCAGATTTAGTCTTTTAATATACCAGATTTAGCCATTTAATATACTAGGATTTAACCCCTCAATATATTCCAGATTTAGCCATTTAATATAAAGGAAGAAAATGTGACACTAACCCAAATTACATACAGTGCAGTATAAGCAGTGAACAAATATAAAAGTCGGTGAATAAAGTGAAAAAATAATTAAATTATACTCCTCCTCTGGTACTGCAGCACCCGTTAAAGTGCTCCTCGGGCACTTGGCAATAGAAAGACAAAACAGAATTGGGGCGCATGTACCGGGAAGAGAAACAGAAAGAACAATAGTGCAACACAGTTTAAATGCAATTGGATGTATTGTAAATTTCTGCAGGGGTACACTCACAAACGAATAATAAAATCAGGCTCATCAGAATATTGTAGTCAGTCGGTTTAATCATTCCATCTAAAAAATATTAAAAAACCAGTGCGCAGTGGCTAGCACAAACCAGGCAATAAAAACAATGAATACACGTACAAAATATATAGCACTGAAAGTGCAACTTGCGTGAAAAAGTCCTGAAAGGTAAACTTCTTTCCTGCTGCCACCAGGATGAGAAACTCAGGTACTTCTCTTGAAGAAATAACAGCTGGATCCACTTGTCAACGCGTTTCGCCGGCTCTGCTGTCGGCTTCCTCAGGAGATTGGTGCTTTGTGCAAATTTGCAATAAAGTGCTGAGAGTTTGTAACTAGAAAAGCGCCTTAAAAAGGCTTCACGAGATTTGTTAACGTAGAACACCTGTAAAAAACACACATTGGGAAAGGGCACTAGTCTATGACGCAAGTGGGAGGAGGAAGAAACCCACTATGCGTCCAGACCATGCGCGATCACGTGACCCGGACTGGAGAGAAAAACCCACCCCCCTAACTATCCTCCCCGTCTGCGGCTGTCGCTCAGCGTGTGGACAAACTCCCCATGACGTGGCTCAAAGCGTCTATCTGTTACCAACGAGTAGCGTTGGATAGATAGTCCGGGACACGTGACCTCCTATCCACCACGTACCAACTTACATGATGTATGCCTAACAGATCTATACACAGACGCCTTGCCTCTAGAAATAACGAGCAATAAACCTATCGTGTTTTCTAAACGCCGAAATAGCATTTATTGAGCCTTTTCAAAAGTGCCGCCTGGTGCTGTTGCCCCACTCTGCCCCATTGTAGGGCCGGCCCTAGGACATATACTCTCCTGCATACCCACCCAGATTTAAAAACTCTGGAAGCCAAAAATTGAAACAAAAATATATAGAAATCAGTAAATCAGTAATTCAGAGAGACTGATAAAATAGGAGTGAATTACTGCACAAACAGACAATCCTCACTGATAATAAAAAGTGTACAACCACAACACTTAAATCATATAGATAAATAATGTAACATGACATGGGATTAGCAAAAATACAGAGAATGTGAATGGACAGACAAGAGTTAAAAGTAGAGTTTTGTATCAGAAAATAAACCAATAAATAGATCAATTGATAACTGAGTGAATAAACGTCTGGCAAGTAGAAGGAAAGTCAATGCAAATAACACATTAAATGCAGATACTCAGCTTTAGTGTAACAAGTCCAAATAAACAGCATTAGTGTGGGACTATAGTGTGGGATTATTCTGGCAAGTGAGGATCGTTGGCACTCTATGCACTCGTTTCCCCTCTGAATTACAGTCTCCATATTCAAATAAGTGTATGCACATACAATGTATTGGTATTAATGCATGATGTGGCTAAGGTTGTCACCAAGCTGGTATTTTACTGGCAAGCAGGTAAAGAATTTAAGACCAGTGTTAAGTCTGTGGAGGCCATAGTATGGCCAGTATTTTCTTTTATCAATGTGAGTGATGATTATGCATTACATTTAGAAATTTGCAATGAGTACCACATCTGAGGGGCAGGTGGACTTTTTAGTGTTAAATGTCAACTAAGAAACAACCTTATTGAAGTTAACCGTTTTTGATGTTTTATTTCCAAGGAATCTGGGCTGTATCAGTATAAAATCTACGGTGGCCTGCCTGAGTGCCCTCCGGAACTATGTGCTGATGTTTACATGGATTTAGACTATAGGAAACAGTGGGACCAGTATGTGAAAGGTTGGTATAGTTTATGGGGAATTATTCTAAAACAGCAATACTAGAATACTAGGTAAAAAGTACTACTCCATAAATCATGTTTCCCTAGAAAATGCCATATATCCCTTTTATTTTGATTTTTCTGCCTGTCCTGCTTTGTTTTATTTCCTTTGCAAACTCTTTATCAATATTGGCATTGCTAAATTTTGGTTTAAATCATTTAATTTACAGGCAAATGTGGGCATAAGGTTAGGTGTATCATGATATACATACTGTACCTGCCAATCTTTAACAAAAAAAAGGACTTTATAAAACTGTACTTCACTGCCACCTGGCGGGCTTTAGGTTACTACTGCATTGACTGAAATAGTACATATAATTCTATTATTGCAAAACAGTGTATAGACTGGAGTGGCATACCTTTTATTATATTAAGGATGTGGAGACACACATGACACTAACAAGTATAGTCCAATAATGCAGGAAAGCAGAGTTAGGTGAGAAGAGGAAACTGCTTGGGACAGGTTGGCCGGCAGTGCGTACGTGCAAGCAAAATCAGCATGTGATTGGAAACTACACAGCAGACCATTTGGTGTAGACCATTGATTTTCAACCTTTTTCATCTTAAGGCACAATGAGTCAGGCACTAAAATGGTTGAGGCACACCATTAGTATAGTGTGTACCCACAACACCAGATATAAAACCCACTAGATTAATATGAACCCACTGCTCCAGAATTCAACCACAGCATCAGATTGAACCCACAGCACCTACAGTACCAGATTATACTCAAGAGCGCTCACTGCACCAGATATAGCACCCACTACAACATGTATTGCACACTGCACCAGATTTCACCCAAAGTAACAGATATAGCATTCACTCTTACTCCCATGTATGTCAGTGTCTTGCCAAATCCCCATGTCTATCTCTCTCTCCTAATTCCCCCATTTATGTATTTGTGTCAACCTTAACCTTAAAAACAATATCTTAACATTTACCTAGTGCTGCAAGAAGATAAAGATGGCGAAGACAAGGTAATATACTGGGAGGTGAAGTATCCTTTCCCTCTTTCCAATCGTGATGTATCCTTTTTGTTTCATGCGACAGTCAAGGTTGCAATACATGGGTATACATTGTTTAATATTTTGAAATTGCTTACGGTCCAGTAACATTCTATATTACTAGCGCTAAGATGATTTTGTCCGGTGGCCGCCAATATTGTCACAGCCAAGTTCTCAGATCAAAACTGTGCGTATAATAGAACTCTCTGCCCAGAATGCCTGTTAAATAAAATTTATATAAAAAGATTAATCTTAGCGCAAAGTTATACAATTTTACCGAACGATGGAACATGGCACCTTATACAATGAGATTGCTCTACTTTTCCGTCAGAAACACAGTTCCAGATATTATAGTAAGGTGGCCTTACGACTCCCAGGGAGGTACTCAAGCCTGCCTTAAAAGCTCAATATCTGTGGCCAGTCACATTGTTTAAAAGAGACTCCAATTGCGATCCTGCTCAGATCGCAATGTGGATCCCGAGCAACGAGCTATTGCAGGGCTTACCTGTAAATGCAAATTATTTATCATAATTTATTTGAAAGAGCCATAATTGCTTATGCTTCTTTAATAGTGCATGTGCTTCACTGTGAAGCATCCAGACTTATCTGGATGCAGTGAGAAATCTTTGTTTTTGCATCTAATTAATAGAGAAGACCCTAATTAGGTCAACTTATCAAAGATCAAAAAGTGTTAAAATAATCTGCTACAAGGGGGGCATCAGATAATTGTCTCCCACAGCAGACCTTTATAAATAACTCCAAAGGGATCCAAGCTGATTAGGCAAAGGCACTTTGTAATTTAACATGATAAAATACAAAAGTTAAACATTGAATAATTGTAAAACTGTTTCCAATAATGCAGCATTAACCAAGATATACCAACCTATGGGTCAGGTTTTAATGATGTGCTTAAAAAATCACAGATAAATCCATCAACATGCCATTGTTACAGGTCTGCTGGTACTAATGTGTTAGCAGGTGTTCTTCTAAGAACATTCTGAAATCCTGCTTTGTTGGGAGTATAGAAGGGTCAACATTAAGAATGTCCGTCTGTAAACCCACTACCACTGATAAGTATTCAATGTAAGTGCATTCAGAGTATTTCCTTTAACCGTGAGAGAAGTATGTCTATGTTCGTGAAAGGCAAGATCTCGACATTGATGGGAGGAAGATATTTGTGATACTGGCCAAGAGTGCATCAGCCCCCCATTGTCCAGAGAAGTCAGGAATTATCAGGGTCAATGGCTACAAACAAAGCCTAGCTATTGAAAGTGACGGCAAAAATGGATGTAAAGGTAAGGCGTGGTGGACTTCCTGGAATGATTAAGGCTCGAAGCAGCCAATTCTTGGGTTCAGTTTATCTTTTTCCTGTATTATAATAATCACAGTTCTGTTTTGTAAGGACATTATGTGCTGCTAATTCAACTTATAAAATGGATCTCTAGATTTAAGAAGTATATACACCTTTTGAGAAGAAAGGGATAGGACAGTTATGATGTTAAGGAATATAAAAGCTCTTTAGGTATGCATTTTCTAAACAACAGTTTTTGAGAGAGGGCATTCTAAAGAACCAGTTCCATGCTGTCCAGGAAATAATTTTTTATTTTGAGATGTAAAATCTTTTTCTTTGAAGTTCAGATTTGAGCTTTCCTAAAGTTTATCATCAGTTTTACATTAATGAAGTTTAGATTGAGATATAAAATATTGTTCTGAAAATTCAGATTTGGGATACTTTTTATTTCTAAGCTATTTTACCAGGAAAATGCCGGAGACCTTGTCATCCTGTATCTTTCTTATGTTTTTTTGCACTTTTGTTTAAAAGAGGTATTTCCCACAAATGTGTATCTATAAATATTGTCAGGTTTATATCGGAGAAGGGGCATAGGATTTTTAACATTTGCTTCTCTCAAAGACCGAAACGTCTTTGGGGCATCAAAGAATTGTGTCCTACTGCTGAGCTTTATAAACAACCCCCAATAGTTTCAAAAGATTTGAAGTTGTTTAGGTAAATATTCTTTGTAATTTAGCACTTTAAAATGTCCTTAACAAAAATTTCTGGTGTACAGATCAGATTTGCTCTGCAGAAGAGAAAAGAGTATAATTTCATTACATCTTTTAAAGATTAACAATATGTAAACTGTGCTTAAATATTTACCATTTATACACAATACAACTTTTTATTCTAGGTCTGGTAAACAATGTGACTTTGAAAATATTCAATGTCAATTAATGAGTCACAGTATCCAATCTTAGGGATGAAATGGTCCCATAATGTCGGATGGATTAGTTTAATGGATAACATGATATATTGGATAACCCAATAAATCTATGCAATAACGTTTACAGGTCTGCTGTAATCTAGAGGTGATTCTGTTTTATAGCCTCTGTCCATTTTGATGTTAATGTCATCTTTACAATGCATCATTTGCACGCACACACTTGTACAATAGTGCACAGCTCTATGAAAGAGGTACAATGCACACAGACAAACATATACTCTCAATATATTTGGACATAGAGGGAAAGTTTGGAGGAATAGTTCTCATACTCTAATGGGAACTGACACCAGTCTGTTCAAGAGTAACAGTACAAGTTGTGTTGTTCAACTGAGAGACATACCATATAAATAAATGTCAGATAGCAGGCAGAATTATGAGCCTTCTGACATTATTCATTTAATGTGTGGATATTCATAGTGAACACTTTTTAGGAATCCATCATCCCACTTTCCTTTTCTCCACTTTTCCATTCTCTACTCTTGTTTATTGAAATGGTTCCTTATGAACTGTATTTAGCCATTTAATGTTTTTAAAACTCTTGTCTATGGCTTAAACATGCTCCAGTACAAAAAGTAAACCCAAATCAGGAGCTTCCCCTTCTGGATGAAATACACTTCACAACATCTGTGTTATGTGGTGGTGCTTCTCAGAGGCATAACATGGGCATTTATGGTTGTCCCATCCACTATAGCACCCATTAATTAACCTCTGGCGAAATCCAACTAGCTCCCACTGTCCCCATATACTGTTACTACCATCACCTTCCCATTGGACTTTTCCCCTCACCTTATGCGTCTGTCCCCCACTCCCTCTAGATCAGGGCTTGACAAATTTAATTTGATTCTAGGAGCCAGCAAAAAAATGTAGGAGCCAGACACAACATACACGCAATTCATAAACACACACACACACACACCAACCCACTTCATATATACACCACACACATACACACCAACCCACTTCATATATACACCACACACACACACACCAACCCACTTCATATATACACCACACACACACACACCAACCCACTTCATATATACACCACACACACACACACCAACCCACTTCATATATACACCACACACACACACACACACACCAACCCACTTCATATATACACCACACACACACACACCAACCCACTTCATATATACACCACACACACACACACACACCAACCCACTTCATATATACACCACACACACACACCAACCCACTTCATATATACACCACACACACACCAACCCACTTCACATATACACCACACACACACCAACCCACTTCACATATACACCACACACACACCAACCCACTTCACATATACACCACACACATACACACCAACCCACTTCATATATACACCACACACACACACCAACCCACTTCATATATACACCACACACACACACACACACACCAACCCACTTCATATATACACCACACACACACCAACCCACTTCACATATACACCACACACACACCAACCCACTTCACATATACACCACACACACACCAACCCACTTCACATATATACCACACACACACCAACCCACTTCACATATACACCCCCCCCACTTCACATATACAACCCCCCCACTTCACATATACAACCCCCCAACTTCACATATACAACCCCCCAACTTCACATATAAAACCCCCCAACTTCACATATACAACCCCACAACTTCACATATATAACCCCACAACTTCACATATATAACCCCACAACTTCACATATATAACCCCCCAACTTCACATATACACACACACACACACCTACTTCACATAGACCGTACACATATACAACTCACACATACATACACAGTTTTTTTTCCCCCTTTTTTAACTTCTGAGTGCTGGGTGTCGTCTCTTGATAACCCAGCACTCAGCCGAAAGAGCAATGAAGATCGGCTGCAGCACGAATGTTCCCCTTCCTGCTGCCTTACCTCATTACAGGCGAGGGGGGAACATTTGTGCTGAAGCCAATCTTCCTTGCTCTTTCGGCTGAGTGCTGGGTTGTCAAGTGATGACACCCAGCACTCACACACGCGTTGCGCGAGGGGGCGGAGCTTGCTGTCTGTGCAATCCGCACAGACTTCCCCCCTCGCGCTGCAAAAATCCCTAAAAGAAACGAAAGGCAGCGGCAAGGGGAACATGAGGGTACCGGCACCTGGGCCCGGGGTTTGTCGAGCCCTGCTCTAGATTGTAAGCTTGCAAGCTGGGCTCTCTACTTCATGTATCATTCTGTTTGTGTAACAAAGTATGTAATTCCCTTTTATGCTCTGTACCAAGTGCTATGTAAATTGTTGGTACTATATTAATAATTCTTATTCTAATGTATTATTGTGTGTATCAAACTAGAGCATAATTTGATGGAGGGAGGATACCTGCAATGAAACCTGCTATTTCAAAATGTATCTCTGTTTTATGTTCTTCCAGTTTTCATGTATTACTTTGATAATCCTGGTGGAATGATTCCTACATGGCTTATCAACTGGGCGGCCAAGGTAAGAGCCTAGTTCTTTAGCCATGTGTTTTATAACTGCACTAGAAATGACAACAATCCCAATGGCTAATCTCTTGCCTTTTCGCTCTGTTTGCATACCTGCTTCCCTTGTATAACGCAGTAGATGATTGCACCCTGCACTCCAGGACAATGAATGGGGAGTGAGTTCATGTGTATTTTGGATGCACTGTACACACACACAACATTGTATTCGCAGTGTGTTGTACTCCACTTCAACAGAGCTAAATCCTGACTCCTATGAAAGAGAGAGAATTTGGGATAGAAGACATTGTGCAGAATATAGAATTACAAGACTGGGCAATGAGGAAGATAAAAATAGGCCTTATTAATGCTAATAGAGCACAATGCTAAATACACCGTAAGATATTTTTGATTAGGAGAATTTGAGAGACCTAACTTAGACAGGGGTCATTAAATAAGCCTGTCCTTGAATGTGAGGTATGCAACATTGTTCTAGTAGGGGAAAGTGTATGCTTGTAATAATTAACAACTGTCTCTTTAAATTCCCATTCTACTTTCTGCATGTTCTCCATTAAAGCAGCAGCAGAGCTGAATTAATCTGCGTATTTATGAAACTTGTCCTGTATTCTGTCTTCAGTTAATTGACAAATAAAGTCAAGGATTGAAGATCTGATTTAGGAGGACCTGTCGTTTGAACAGGAGGGGCAAGCTGCTTGAGAAATATTACTATAATGTGTATGAATTTGTTTTTTCACATTGACAGATTTAACCCTTTCAGTACTGAAGTGATCTACATCACCTAAAACAAGGCAGACATCAAATATGTGGCGCAACTGATATAACTACCCTTATGCTATTTAATGGTTTAAATTAGTAGTTTTACTTTCCTAAAATTGATGTAGACTGGTTCTCAACTTTATATTGCTGCTAATTAAACAACTTTTTTGTCTGTGGCTAGAAAACTATTCCTAAAAGTGCTCCAATACAAAAATGAAACCCATATACAAGAGCTTGCCCTTCTGCATGCAATACACGTCACCACATCTTTGCTATGTGGTGTTGCTGTCAATGCAGGTATTGCTTAGCATCCAAGAACAATTGTTGATACACTATATCCTCACTTCTCTACAGAATCAAGAAGGAGCAAAGATCTGGGTTTCTGCTTTGCTCCATTCTATTAGAGATCTCCTTTAAAGTTCTCCTGCATGCTTCATTATAACAGTGTGCACTGGAGTGTAACATCATTCAATTCCAAAATGGCTAACAATTTACAGGGCTAACCATTGACACTATAGATGCTGCCTGATAATTTTCCAGATAATACTCTGTCAACTAATGCCTAGGGAAATTGACTTATATTGGGAGCAAGTTTTGGGAATGGGCGGGCAGGCAACTGTTTCAAAAACAATTTGGTTGCCCTTGGTGCCACTTCATCAGTCTAGATAATATCATCAGAGATAGACAAACATAGACATTCAAGATAGATGTGCTGACAGATCTGGTACAGAGATTGATAGATAGACAAGACAACTGGATAGAAAGCTCACAAGTGTTACCTACTAGAGGATTCAGAAGTGAAAAGTGGTACACCCCCAGCACTTTGAGAGAGATTAGAGAGTAGCCTGGGCATGCAAGTGCCCTCCTGCCCCCTTTTCCAGCCATTCCCTGTGGTAGGGTGAGGATTTATGGAAAATATAGAAAAAGAAACAAAAAGGGCAGGGGGGAAATAATGAAAAGAAACAAACAAAGGCTAAAATAGAAGAGGAAAACCACGGTTTATTGAAAACAAGAAGTGGTGGGAGCAGATCTGTTACCACTCTTGCTCTAATAAGGATTACTCTATTAAATGATTTATTTATGCTTTGTTTATGTTTATTTGCAGAAAGGAGTTCCTGGCTTTTTAACCGATATGCAGAAAGCTTGTGCAGGCTATGACAAATACAGGATGAAAATCTCTTGCAATTAATTCATTAGCACTTACCAGGGCCAAACTGAGAATCAAATCAGCCCTGGAAAACAATGTGACAAGCTCAATATTGTATTGACAGCAAAAGACAAAGACAGGTTTCATCACCACTTTGGTGAAAATTAATACCCCACTTGATTGAGTGCTGTGTGATCATTTGTGATTACAATATTGTATTGAGACAGAATGGCACACAGATATATAGGCAAAACCAAAAACCATCAAATAAATAAACTCATGTAGCACTATGTTTTACATTAACCCCTTAGCGACATGACTCCTTAGCCTTGTCTTACCCTGTTTTAACATTTCTGCTGTGTTTGTTTTTAGCTTTAATTATTTTTTTCTCCTTACCATACCCACACAAATTATATATTTGTTTTATCGGCATAAGAAGGGCTTTCCGCTGATACCATTATTTTGTTGATATAAAAAATAATAAAATATGGCGAAAAAATCTAAAAGGGTTTTTCTGACTTTTATTTGAAAAATCGTATACTTATCTACAAAAACTAATAAAAAACCCTGCTAAATAGTTTCTAATATTTTTCCTGAGATTAGAAATAGCTCATGTTTTATTTTTTTACATTTTTATTCAAGTTACAGGGCAATAAGTACAAGTAGTGCAATGCTATTTGAAAACATTTTTTTAAAATATTAGTGATAAGGACTGTGACAAATATGGAACCCCAGAGCAGCCTCTTCCTTGGTGTATTGTCCTGAAGGGGAACGTTGCTGACACCAGGGAAAAGTCAGTGACTATATCTCCCCCAGGATGCTGGTTTCAGTAGAGGTACTTTGCAAAGTGAGGCTAAAGGGGCTTTAACTGGTAGCATAATGTGACCAAAGCCAAGGCAGTCCTCTACTCACTGGAGAGGTAGGCAGGTATCGACCCCTCTGCCTCCACGTGCAGCCTTTACAAAGGCTGCCAAGTAATAAGCTCACTGCTGACACATCCGAAGATTCTGCCGCAGGAATGGACACACACCAGTAAAGGAGTGGAACAGGAATGAATATTTGAAAACAGCACAGATATTCAAAACAATGTCTCCTTTTCCTGTGTAAGGATGTCATATGCAGCTAACTCTTGGGGGGGGATTGGGAGGCTGGTCTGGGCTGATCACCTTATACCCCAATGAAACACAGTAACCCCAAATCTGTATCCAAACAGTCTTCAGGGTCCCTAGTACTTGGGGTAACGTGACACAACAGATCCTGTTTTATGTCACTGCCAATCAACACCTTAATAGGTGTTCAGCAACATCTCCTAAGTAGGGGATACCACCCATGTGTAGGTTTGTTGGGTTATCTCGGGTGTAAATGGCCACATTTGGGAGTTTTCCAATCTTGAATTGTTACACGTCCAAACGGAAACATTTTTGAAGTCGGACAATTTAAAAAAAAAATCTGCTTATGCAGTGATCACTGGTAGGAAAGGTTAAAAAAGCCCTTGGCTCTCACAATTTTCGAAAATTATATTTTAACACTAATACTGATATGTCTCTCTCCCTCACAAAAAATGTAATTGAGGAGAGGGAGGCAGATTCAAATTGGTCAGATCAATATTCACAAATATTGACCTGATCAGGCGAATGGTGATGCTCATCTGAGCAATCACCAAACCGCTTTTACCACTAATTAACTGTTTCATATCACTATATATGCACTTAGACAGGGCCGTTTCTGGGCATCATAGAAATGGTAGTACACTGCAGAGTTAACTACCCATTATTATGGCCAAATATTTATCTTTAATTAAATGAAAAGTTTGTGTTGGTCCTTCAAAATAAAGTTTGTTCTGTTGTCGTCAATTTGAAATGGGACAGACATGTACAAAGCGGAGGAGTTAGTGATTTAGCCACACCCACCTGGGACGTCCAAAAAACCTTGCACCCAGGCGCCATGACCCTTGGATCGGCCCTGCATTCAGACAGGATCAAAGAAACAAACAAATATTTTTCCTTTACATATAAACCCCACCGGGTATAAAAAAAAATATATTTTTAAAAAAATATATGTGTTTTAAAAAGATAGCTAAAAATGGCATAGGCATCAAGATCAACGCCTAAGCAGTGATATACTGCAAGGAATGGGTTAATAGCTCTTAGAAGAGCCTTTTTAGTGCTGTAGTAAATTACAATACAAAAAAATTAACCACGAAAAAAAAAAAACAGCAAACAAAAGTGCTGCTATGCAAGATCACTGCTTATGTAGTGACAATGGCAGGGGAGGGGTTAAACACAGGGAATGGCTTTTATAAAAGTCCTTGAGTCTCAATTTAAAAAAAATAAAATTGTATTTTTTTTTAACTCATTTTACAACATTGATCTGTCCGTCTCCCTCGCTAAAACACAAGTAGAGGGAGGCAGATCCAAAGTGATCAGATTTATTTTACAAATATTGAGCTGACCACTGCTTTATACTCTGTCCGGCAGTTTATTTTGCCTCTATGATCTTGTAATAGCACCAGAGCATAGGAGCAGCTAATTCCTTCTTCCTGTGCTCTTGTCCTTAGAAGTACACCATCATCTTAAGCCACAGGACAGTGGCCGAAGATCTGGGGGCAAGCAAGTAATTTTTTATGTGTTGATGACATGCTGTTGAAGCAGTATAACAGATGTACATTTAGACTCAGACATACATTTTATGAGGAATAAATGTGGGACACTGTTGGCAAGAGCCATAACTAAGCAACATCAATCATCTCGTATTCATAAAATTTTGAGTTACTTGAAAATCTCCCAAAGCAATAGCGTATGGCTTTTTGACCTTTTATGAGGCCTTATATAATATTTACCTGCCGACTGAATGGGCAAAATGTATCCAGTGATATAAGGACATACCGTATTTTCCGGCAAATAAGACGACTGAGCGTATAAGACGACCCCAAACTTTTCCAGTTAAAATATAGAGTTTGGGATATACTCGCCGTATAAGACTACCCCTCTTCCAACGCGTATTTTCTCCTACAGTGACATTTACACACACACCCTTACACTGACACTGTGACACACTTACACACACACCCTTACACAGAAAATGACACACTTACACACACATAGTGACATCATAACCTGAGACACACTATTTTGCCCCTCAATATGCCAGTATTTTGCCACTCAATATGCCATTCTTGTGCCATTTAATATGCCAATATTTTGCCCCTCCAATATGCCAGGATTTTTCCCATCAATATGCCAGGATTTTGCCCCTCCAATATGCCAGGATTTCCCCCCTCAATATGCCAGGATTTTTCCCCTACAATATGCCAGGATTTTGCCCCTCAATGCCATTTAATATGCCAGGATTTTGCCCCTCCAATATGCCAGGATTTTGCCCCTCCAATATGCCAGGATTTTCCCCCTCAATATGCCACGATTTTGCCCCTACAATATGCCAGAAATTTGCCCCTACAATATGCAAGGATTTTGCCCCCCTCCCCCCTTCCCAGTACTTACCTCGTTGCTGCTCTGCAGGTGCGCGTGGCTGTGAGGGAAGCGTTGTGCGCTCCCCTCCAGCCGCGCGGCTTCAATAAAGTTTGTTTAAAAAAAAAAGTTTAAACAAACTTTATTGAAGTCGCGCAGCTGGAGGGTAGCACACAACACTTCACTCACATCCGCGCGCACCTGCAGAGCAGCAACGAGGTAAGTAAAAAGACGACACCCGGTGTATAAGACGACCCCCGACTTTTGGGAAGATTTTCCTGGGTTAAAAAATCATCTTATACACTGGAAAATACGGTATCTAACTAAGCATTTTACAAAAAATCTATCCTCCACAATACACGACTCACTCTCTCAGCCCCTTATGGCTGAGAAGGTGGCATATGCCATCAATTACTTGGTGCACATGACACTGCTGACTATTATATGCACTTTGCCCCACTTTTTCACCTGGTCACATGACTACTAGTGTTGAGCGAACCCGAACCGCACTGTTCGGGTTTGTACCGAACATTACAGTTTTTGGACCCCGGACCCGAACACGGACATTTCACTGTATGTTCGGGTTGGAGTTCGGGGTTCGGCGATTACATTGTATGTAATTGACCTATTCGTATGAATGGGGACTCTATTTCGGTTTATAGAAAGCCAATAGCATTACATGGATTCCATAAACCGAAAGTCTATAAACCGAAAGACATTCGGTTTATAGGCTTTCGGTTTATTGAATACATGTAATGCGATTGGCTTTCTATAAATCAAAATAGAGTCCCTATTCTTATGAATGGGGACTCTATTTTAGTGTGTACAGTGTGTTTGTGTGTGTGTAAGTGTGACTGTGTGTTTGTGTGGAAATGTGACTCTGTGTGCATTTGAGTTTGTGTGTATGTAAGTCTAACTGTGTGTGGAAGAGTGACTGTGTATTTGTGTATATATGTGAATGTGTGTGCATTTAATGTGAATTTTATTTTATTGCTGCTGTTTTAATGCTGGGGAATCTGTGATACACTCACACACTGCACATTACTGTGATATATATATATATAGATAGATAGATAGATATACACACGTGTCATACATATACAAGTATGTATAATGTAAATACATTTTTTTTTACTGAATGCTGCCAACGTACAAATACATTTACTGTGAAGTGGCCCACTGCAGAACAGACTTGGACACCCCTGGACTAGATGGTCTTATCTGCTGACACATTGTATGTGTCTTCCAAAGATTGAACTTGAACACAAAAGTCTTTTGTGAACCTAAACTATCTTACAATAATAAATTATTAAAATTCCAACCACCCACAATACACTGTGTTTCTATTTACTATCTTGTTTAATGATAAATTATGTTTATTTTTACACAATGACATGAGAGTTGCTTGTTTAATAAACCAAAAAGCAGGTGTCAAGGACAAGGTGAATCTGCATGGGCGATGAATATTAACACCAAAATTGTCTATTCCAAAGGTCAGCTTAAAAATTCGAAGATTATTTTTGCTTTATGGCGTAAACTTGTGAATTAAAGATAATTGGCCAGATGTCGCCTCAGATGAACTTTCCTGTCTGGACTCTGACTTCCTGGTGAAAGATCCTGTTATAAAAGAAACATTAATGTGCATTATGCTGGCCAGTATTGCACACGATCTGCCAACATTCTGCAGCCGCAATGACAAAGCAAATAGAAGAAACCTAACAGCAGATATAATACTTTTTGTGATACCAAATCTACAACCAGTTTACCGATGTATGGCAATGCACATGGGAAAATGGGTCACCCTGCTTTCTTTTGCAGGCATTCTCAAATGTGAGATCCACTAGCCAAAAATGTCTAGTTTGTGTGCCTGGTGTATTTATGTACTTTTTTTTTTTTTATATTTAAGTTTATAACATCATGCTAAATTGACTTTGGTTGTTATGTACATTTATTGTTTATGTTTTTGGATCAAATTTCAATGAATCATTGTTGGATATTTGCAGTGTTACTGGTATTTTGATATCGTCGGACATTTAGCCCCAGATGCTAGGGTCAGGGTTAAGGGTGTTTTTAAATTCGGGTTTAGGCAGGTTTTTGGGGACTAATTAATTTACATATGCGTTGGGAGGAATTGGATGGTGCAGGAGGTCCATGGTAGCGTGCTCTGGTGCTGTACCCTTAAATAGGGCTGACTCAGTGGCAGTTGTGGCTACATTTATAGTAAAACTCAGCAAGACAGCTGTTCACTGTTAGGAGTTCACCCATTTGGACGATTTATGTTCATTTCTACAGGGTAAGGTTCAAGAAGTGATCAGGACCATAGGTTTTATTGCTTAATTAAAATACATTTTTAAAACTTTACTTCCACTTTAAATAATTCCTGTTCTAAAGCAGGGAACTCAGATAAAAGATACCACTTATTGTTAACCTGAGATTAAATAAAAACCATATTACTAAAAAAAATTGTGGAAAGCTTACAATCAGATTGCAAACTTTTGACCAAAATAGAAGCATTTTTTCACATTTGAAATTTAAGCTTTGGAACTGGATTCTCAATTCATCACAGTTCAATGCCGAGCAGAACAATGTTCCTAAACTACAGTTCCCATTATTCAAAGCCAGCCTTTTGGCTACCTCATCATTAGCGTTGTGGTGACTCTAGTTTAAACCTCCAGCATCCTCACATATGGAGATATTGTGCTGAACAAACTTGCAAAAATCAACCTGCCATTATCATTCCGGAAAGAAATATGCTGGGTCACAGCAAACCTAACTAGAAATGTATTGAAGGTATTGAAAGCACCAGCTAAAAGACAAGCTCTGATGCTTGTGGAAACACTACAATATGGTGTCCTGAAATGGACACCGTATTACAGGATAATCAAGTGTCTGAACAAAAATAACGGAGGACAGGAAAGAGGTTGCTGGAGGGGAGGCACAATTATACTGGTTGTCGTGTCTGGCTGGCAGACAGCCTGTCCACCGGCTCTACAAAACAGAAGACGTACCACAAATCTCTTTATCTCACATATCATATCCACATCCCATTTCCTGTTTCCTGATTATTTCATCGGTTTCTGGATGACAACCAGATATATCACACATTTCAACTGTTAACTACTGTACACTTTATAGGCCTGAATTATATGCTACTGTTTAGCTAACATTACAAGTCATATCTCCTCAAAGGGGGCAATGGGGAATTATAAAAAAGAAAATACACATTGATAAAAGGGCTGCTCTACTTTGATAATGTGAAGTTGACAGATATATAGGTGGTCAGTTGTACAAGGATATAGTTTAAGAGATTGATTTTAAGTTTTGTAATTGTAGAATAGGCTAGGGTTAATTTTTACAGCACTTTTTTTGGCAGGTTTCTGGGAGCTTCCAGAGTGAGTCAAACATAGGGGATGTAAATGCCAAAGTATTAAGTGAGGTGGTGTTGTTCTCTTAAAGGGACAGTTTTTGTTTTTTTAATAACTTTTTCATTTTTCAGAGAAAAATGGTTACAGGTGATAGAAACGGAACAGCACATCTGTCCATAGGGTTGGTTATGACTATATATAAAACAAATAAACAATGAATGTTTAAGTTGTGGAGGATGAGGTCAACCGAAAAGTGGATATGATCATGACTCTACTAAACCAAAACAATAGTCAAAACAAAATACAGTTTCTAACATACTCAGGCAATGTCAAATGAAGAAATTAGGTTGTTGCAAAGGTCATGCATAATCGCCAACTAGGTGACATCCCACCATCGCCCCTGTCCCCTTTTGTCTGTGTTATTCTCTGGGCCTTAACCCTTAAGCAATTGTTCTGAGTACTATGTGGTGTACATAAATACGTTGCGTATCTTGCCCTGATAAGAGTGGTCCATATGTGTAATATAGGTATTCCAAGATTTAAAAACAAAATTTGGGTGTGTTGTTCCTTATGTAATGTGGTGTTCAACCATTCCATGTGAAAGACATGGTGGAGTTTAATTTTGAATAAGGACAGAGTGGGGGGGTTCGGGGTGATCCAACCGTGTAATATTCTTTTTCGTGCTGCTGCTGTGATCAGGAGGGGCATTCGTGCCACCCGCGGACTATGGTGAGGTTTAATTCCGAAACTCATAGTAAAAGGTGTAAGCGGGATAGTGGTAAGCTTCATCGTGCTGGCAAAGGTAGTAATCTGCCTCCAAAATATTCTGATAATAGGACAGTCCCAAAAGCAGTGAAATAAATTGGCCTCCTCCTGATTTCATTTAGGGCAAGTTGATGTCGCTCTATCCCCCATGAGGAATAGTCATTTAGGTGAGAAATAGGCACGATTTTGAGATGCATTTCCTGGTAGGTGGGATAAGGGAGTAAGTGGTTTGAATGTAAAAGTTACCATAACCTTTAGGTCATGTGTGTGGTCCACCCCCCTGCCCCCACCGTTTCAGAAGTGAAATCCATAATGTGTCTAATTTGTCTGTACTAACTGAATGTTTTCTGGTTAGGTTTCGCATTATGGGATGGGATGTGAATATATAAGTCTTATATATACATATATATATATATATATATATATATATATATGTATGTATATATAAGACTGCCTTATAGGAAAACAGTTTTACTGGTAAATATTCACAGGTAAACTGCTTTTTCATAAATAATACAAATTATGACGGAAAAAAATTCATTTCTTGTCTTTATTTCCTTTTATTTGTCAATCTGACCCCCAGGCTTAGCCATCTGCACCCAGACTTAGCCAATGCATCCCTCACACTTAGTCAATACATCTCCTCACACAGCCATCTGCCCCCCAGATGTAGCCAATGCATACCCAACATAGCCCCCACACCTGCCCCCTGGCATAACCAATTCTGCCCCCCCGGACTTTGCCCCTGTTGCTCAGACCCCCCCCAGACTTTGCTCCTACTGCTCAACCCCCTCCCCCCTCGAATTAACCATGCATCTCTGGTGTCCATTGGGGGCATCCATCATGCAGACATCCTCCGTTGCTGCCCTGCACTTCCGCCGCGACTTCTATGATGGACCGCTGGAACGTCACGTGAGTTCACACAAGCCGAGTTGAAAAAATGTTTCAATTTAGATGAATGTAATTATTTTTGAGGTAACAACTATTATTTCCCGTTCCCGACAATGGACGTGCCTGACACATCCTGCGGTGAAAACGAGCGGTTTACGCGATCAACCGCTCTAACAGTGCTGGTTTATTGCCTCGATGTCGAGGCAATAGCCAGAACTGAAATTTGCTCTCTGGGGCACCTACGATCGCCCCACGGAGCGATCATGGGTGCCATATTGACGGAGCAGCGTGCTCCGGAAATATGGCTATGCCCTCTTGTGGTCAGAGCTTAGGAAGTAAAAAATAAATTCACTTCCGTTGCTCTGAATATGTTGCTTGACTGCCCCTAGAGATTTAATTAGCTTAAAACTAGGATTAGGGTTAGATTAGCTGTTGAAGTTAAAATTAAATAATTTTTAGCATAAAGGATAGGGTTAAAATTAAATTAAAATATATTAATGGGTGGCATAAGGGTTAGAGTTGGAGTTTAATTTAGGGTTAGGTTCAAATTTAGGGTTCGGGTTGGCGTCAAAAGGTCAATATAGAAAAAAATATATATATATTTTTGTTTTTTGCCCCATAACTCGCAAAAAAATGCAGAACAATATGGAAACATGCATATTTCTGAACTCGGGACACCTTTAGAAACTATTTAGATGGTGTCTTTTTTAATGATTGTATTTGTGTAAATCATATTTTAGGTCAAAGTTAGAAAAAGTGTTTTTTTTTAATTTTCATATTTTATTAATTTTTCTGTAGTAAATTATAAGATATGATGTACATAATGGTATCTAAGAAAAGCCCTTCTTATGACAATAAAAACAACATATAATTTGTGTAGGTACAGTATGTGAGAGAGAAGAAAAATACATCTAAACACAAACACCCCAGAAATGTAAAAAAAACAGCCCTTGTCACCATGGGAAAGTCAAGGTCAAAATGTCTTATCACTAAGGGGTTAATAAGGTTCCAGTCCCATGTATAATGGTGTTTCTGTTAAGGACACAATCTACTAAACTGTAAGTTGGCACTGGTGACCATCTTATCAGAAACAGAAGATGAAGTCCAGAATACTCTGTGCATTTTGTATTTACTATTCTGTTTATTAACCTGTTTAGTTTATTTACTGGATAAGCTTATTACAAATATCGTTTTTTATGTACATTCTGAGTTATTGTTTTGTAGATTAAAAGAATACATAAAAAAATACGTAAAACGAAATTAGGCCATATACATAAATAGCGTCACAAACAATGATAATTAATAATTAGTCAATTATTAGGTAGTCAAGGGTAGTCAATCCCTTGGGGCTTCCGGATTCCCACATAGTGGGAATGTTGGGTAATTAATTCGAACAAAAACAGTATACTTCTGGTAAATTTTGTAGCTTCAACGGTGTTCTTTCTGTTATCAAACTGGCTTCACGCCCAGCTTCCCAAGTAAAATGTTTAGACTATGGAAGCCATTTTGTCCTGCTAGGCCAGGACATGTGCTTCATTATTTTATCATGGCCTTGTCTGTTTTTCCAAGAAATCAAGACTTAAGGTTTAATTAATATTTTCTTGATTGACCGAGATTTACCCCAAAGTAAACCATAGTTACCTGTTTTAATGTATCATATGGTATTTTTCCTGCCCTAAGTGACCGGAAGTAATGTTATCTAAGATCTAAATAAACACCAATTATTAGTTAGTTGACACAGAATGTGGAGGCTATGTTGATGCGACAGCATTAACACAAGAATGAGAAATTAACCTGTAAACAACAAGCAGGGTATGTGAATGTATTTTACTTATTGCAAGCATATACATTTAACTTTATTTACTTTGCTTTTATTATGGATTATTAAGATGTTTTTATACATTATCTATATTTATATAAACTCAATAATATATTTTAAAAGACAAAAGGTTATTGCTTCCAATTCCCTATTTTTATTGTATTCTCAATTATTTATAAATTTAAATAGAGAAACTTGCCGATCTATATAATATTGTTGTTAAAATATATATGTATGTTAGCCCTAAATTCTGTGCAATCAAGATGTTATGGACGGAAAGAAGGTACCAAGCCGTTACAATCCTATATTTATAGTAGACAAACTATGAACTAAGAGGGGCAATTCTGCATTGTGGTTCATTGAAAACTATTATAGAAATATGTGTCTACTTGGTAACAGGACTTGATGGGTAGTCAATTTGTGCAAAACTGCTTGTATTTATCTGTGTCACAGAAAGCCTCACAGTGGAACCATCCTTTGGTGTGAACCGTGCTCAATTCAAAAGTCAAACTGTAATTGACTTTTCTGCTCCAAGCAGGGTCGTCTTTAATATTGATTGGACCCTGGGCAAGCATTTGCTTGGGCCCCCTGGACCCTGCCCCCCTTCCCGGCATGCAATCACGCCCTCCATCGCAATAGTCTCCCACCAAATAAAACCCCCACAAAAATAAGCACACACACAATTTGACTTTTATTGCAGTGAGTACTTTTATCGCAGTGTATAATAAGTGTATAATTGCAGTGTATAAACTCTATATATGGATCAAAATGTGTATATATGGCTGTAATATGTATACCTTCTTACTATGCAACACTGCAATACAACTACTCATTGCTTAAGTTACAAAAGTATACACGGATATGAGAGAGCACTTACATATGTTCCTATATATTTATAAATATCTATACACATCTCTCTCTTTCTCTCTCTCTCTCTCTCTCTCTCTCTCTCTCTCTCTCTCTCTCTCTCTCTCTCTCTCGTTGCATTTATACTCATATGAACTTCATTCAACTATTTATATGTAATAAAAATGTTATTGAAAAATTGCATTTCTTGGTTTTATTCCCTTTTTTTGCACCCACATTGCACCTAAATGACTTAACACAGCACCATACAGTACCCACAGCACTTGCCATGCACCTATATTGCCCCCACAGCACTTGGCTTGGACTCGTATTTCACGCACACAATTTGGCAGTGTCAATTTGCCCCACAGAACATACAACATTCTCTCAGTCCCACTGAACTGTCCCTGCAGAACAAGCCACAGTATCACTTTCCCCCATAGTACATGTTATTTTGCCCCACAGAATATGCTACAGCATCACAGTGTCAATTAAAATAAGCCACTGTCAGGTACCAACTAACATGCCACAGTCACTTTGTCATAAACATATACAACTTGCCTATTAAAATATGCCACTGTTTGTCCATTAAATATGCCACAGTTTGCCCATTAATATGCCACAGCCAATTTGCCATTAAGATGCCAGTTTTATTGTGCCATTCAGATGCCACAGCCAATTTGCCCATTAAGATGCCAGTGTTATTGTGCCATTCAGATTTGCCCCCCTCCTCCCCCCCTTCCCTGGTACTCGCCTCCTGGCTGCTCCAAATCACCGGACTTCTCCTCCATGGTTCTTCCCTCCTGCATGTACTGTCATATCCAGTGGCAATGATTGTTTTTTCGTCATCCGCATCCAGTGGATGCGGCTTGCCAGAAAAAAAAAGTACAGCAGCGCGATGCTCTGCGAAGAGGACACAAAAGGGCAGGGGGCCTTTGGGGCAGCTGCTTTGGGCCCCCCAGGAGTAACTGGGTGCGGAGCAGCTGCCCCGTTTGCCCTGTGTTAAAGACGGCCATGGCTCCAAGCCATTTATCCAGACATTTATTAGTGATAATGAGGGTTTCTACTGTACTCAGAAGTAAGAGACTTTGGCTGCCGAGAAGGGTGTGATATAGTCAAATCAATTCTGGAGACAAGGTGAACTGTTTGGTAGAAAAGGGCAGCTTTACCGTATATGGGTGTAGTTTTACTTATCTGCCTGACATTTCTATCACACATGTGAGACATTGGGTATAAACCGGGGGAGGTCAACCAGGAGCCTGTATCAGCATTTGAGTGTTAACTTCCACTTAGTAGTTAGTGAAAGATAAATTCAGCTCCCTGTCCCACGGTTTTGCAGAATAAGGTGTTCTGGGGATAGGAGCATTTTATTCAGTGTTGATAAGAGATGCCACAGAGCTTCCTACTGAGAACACAGACTTTCAAATTGTGTTAATTCAGATATCAGAGTATGGAGTTTTGCAACAGAGTATATTTAATGAAAGAGTTGGCAGTGGTGAAAAATTGTGAGTGAAACCAATTTGTGGGGCATGTCATTGTTTGTAGGGGTTTACAACCCTGAGGGGAAAAACCTCATGATGGGACAGGGGTACAAGTAGACTCAGGGATGTAGACACTTTTTGAAAGTGTTGTGCAAATACCTATCATTGGGGGAACAGTGGGGTGTCCCTCTGAGGTGCAATGTTGTGGTAGCCATAGAATAATTGGCTTTAAAAAATAAGATTAAGATTTTGATGGGAAGAGATTGTATTTAAAAAGTACTCCTTTGCAGTATGTAAGCGGGCGATAAAGTGATTACACCATCTTTAAGGACAGAACCTCAGCTGAGCACAAACCTCTCACTATTACAAGTATACTTAACTTACCTGATTAAAATCAATCATTTAAAAAACAACAACAACTAGTGATTTAAATAATATGCACCTCTCAATTATGTCTTGAAAATAATTTAGTCAAATGAATATGAGATTCTATAAATATATTCAACATGATGAGCATGTTGTCACTACAACCTAATATTCTACTATTTATATTAAAACAGTGATAAGAAATATAGCATGTACTATGTGGTGCCCAATGTTATACACCAGATGGCAGAATTGTATTGCACAAGACCTTGCAGTGCTGTAAACATACTTAGAAACCTGCTATAAAAATAGAATTCCATTACCCAAAGTTTGTTATTAACACCTCTCATCATCTGTCATTATACATTCCAAGTAATAATGTTTGCAATCAGCTCCCATACAACTTTCCATTTTGTTTGTTCCAATGTCGTTAATGCTCACATCATTATCCTTTCATGTAACTTTTCGCAAATGGACAATAAAATGAAGCAGATATTAAAATGATCTGATTGCATATAAGCATGTTTGTTGGTCTAACCAATACCTCATACCTGTTCCTGGGTCTGACCAATACCTATTGCATGTCTGTTTTTTCCTTGCATTTTGAATGTTTCCTTTCTTGCTTATTTAACCTGCCCTAACCTGCCTTAGTTTAGGTTCAGTTATGTTTTATGCAGGGTTAGTGTTTAGGGCTTGCTAGTCATGAGTTACTGTGACATAGTGGGAAGCTTATCTTCTTATGCAGTGGTGTATCTTGATTTTGTGCTGCCCTAGGCAGACAAAATCCGGGCACCCCCCTACCCAAGCTGCACACCCACGTTACACACCTAAGACATGCCCCATCACCTCCATTTCATGACCCCACATCACACATAACATTCAGACTCACATCAAGCTCATACTCCCATCACACACACACTCCTACTCCCATCACACTCAGTCACACACACTGTCTCCCATCACACACACTCTGACTCCCATCACACTCAGTCACACACACACTGTCTCCCATCACACACACTCTGACTCCCATCACACTCAGTCACACACACTGTCTCCCATCACACACACTCTGACTCCCATCAGCACTTACCTTTCCCTGGTGGCTAGTGGCAGGCAGCATGGTCGGCTTCCCGGCGAGTGTGCCGCCATGTCACGAGACCGGGCGCGCGTATGACGTCAGCGCGCCCGTCACGTGACTGTCGGCACTTCCGTGTCACACTGCACGGGGAGCCGAACAGGCAGCACGGAGGTTTCTCTGTGCTGCCTGTTCAGCTCCCTGTGCAGCCTGGAAGGCAGAGCGATGGTGAGGGGGGATCTTCCGATCCCCTCTCACCTCCGTCTCTGCCTGCAAGCGCGGTCTTTTTTTTTTTTTTTTTTAAAGGGCCGGGTCTTTTTTTTTTTTTTTTTTCAGAGCTGGGGGGCGCTGCCGCCCCCCAAAATTTGCCACCCTAGGCTTCCGCCTAGGATGCCTCGCGGTAAATACAGCACTGATCTTATGGCCATCAGAAGAAATCAAAACCTGCTTCTAGCTCTGTGCTTTTTGTCTGCGTCTTTGTGTCTTATTTGTCATCCAGCCCTGTCCTTCATCTCTTTGTAAATTTACCTGGTGTCGACCTTTGTTTCCTCCTTTCCCTGACTTTCACGTGCACCAGTGAGTTCAAGTAAAAATTGTGCACTGAAATGCTTAATACCCCATAATGCCAGTCTTAGATTATAACATTTACTGGGCCCACCACAACTGATGGTGATGATTTAAGCACATGCTGAGTGCCACCTAAGATGTGTCCTTGTGCCACTTGTGGTACCTCTGTGCTATATTTCGCCATCATTGCCCAAGGATATAGCCTCACAAACCTGGTAGTGCAACCCCTGGGAGCAAGTGGTTACCCTGTTCCCTGTCCTGTGAACCTGCTCTTAATGGACTCCTGTACCCTACCACCGGGCCCGTTGGGGCCCTGACACCTTAGAGGGGAATGAAGATTTCTGAATAGGAAATTATTGTCTGACAATATATGCTATTTATGTGAATCAATGAATAAAGGTTTCATTAATAGGAGTTCAATGTATTATAATTTAATATAATATGTTTTAATATATTTAATATTGAGGGCAAATGTTTTTTTGTGGTTTTATGTTCTGGCTATTTTAACCCCTTAGAGACTTGTTTTTGTTTTTTTTTTATAAATGGTGTACCCTTTGTGGCAATTACTTTTTAAACATTTCTGTGGTGTTTGTGTTTAGCTCATTATATGTACCCACACACATTATAAATAGTTTTTTTGGCAAATGAAGGGCTTTCTTTAGATACCATACTTTTGATCATATCATATCTCTGCCTATGCTCGTTTCACTGCAGGATTTACCAGGTTTGCCCTCTTTCTGCAACGTGCTTGGTACGTCCATTGTCGCAAAGGGGTTAAAGTCACCTAAGCAGATGAGCAGTTATATATTCAAGTACATTGTTTGTATAGATTTGTGGGGATTGTGACTTTGAGACAAATATTTTTTTTAGTAAATTACTAAAGCACTTCCAACATGTAAAGAATGTTCATAATTACTGGAGTGCTACCCGAAAACTTTAATCTTAGTACATTGCACAAATTATACAGTAAAAACGTTTAGTCCCTCCAAAGACTTTTATGTTCATCTCATTGGCCGTGTTGCTGTCCAACTGATGGATGGTTATAGACGGTGTGAAAATAGCTTGGTTTGGAGGTGTTCCAGGGATACATTTGGAAGAAAAATAGAAATGCTCTGAGCAAGGAATTTAAGAATTACACCTCAGATTTCTTGATGCCGCTTCAGTGTTAAGGGAGTTTAGTGTGTTCCAAAACAAATTGAGTTCTTGCACAAAATGATTGAGAAGACCTCTAGACATTTTGAATGCTAATACTGCATTTATTCAGTTAGTCATATGGTAAGTACAATTAATACCTATGATTGGAGCATGCAAAATATTTGCTATTCTTGAAAAAAAATTATATTTCCTTTTAAAGGATTATTACATTAAAGCTGACACTTAAAAAATCAGTATGCATTTATTTATCTATCCCAGTTGCACATTTTCCCGCTGTCCATCCATACTCTGAACTGCGTCTGGAAAAACAAACAAACATACAAACCAATAAAAAATGTATTTATGTTTATTGTTTCCCCTTTTTATCAGTCAGCCCAGATTTGTGCTTTATTCTCATTGCAAACATCTCAAGTAAACCGCAACTTAGCCAAGCTAAGCAGACATGGCAGGAACAATTACTGATAATAGCTGGTTCAAAATCCCATGATATACAGATATTATATTTCAAGTGACACTGTATTCTACAACATCCAACTGAACTGACTTTTTTTTTACTCTCATTTATTTATTTTCTTACTACATTACTTGTAAAAAGTGTCACCTTGCTGTTTGAGATCTTGAAAATATTAGATTGTGAAAACTAAATGACTGATAACTTGTCTGAATAATCTGATTTCCTTGCTTTTTGTTCATTCAATACATAGCCTCCAGAAAGCAAAGACTGATCTGTAGTTTCCCTTTATGAGCAATGTGTCCTCTTTAGGTAGACTCTAAAGTGATCTAGCATACTAGTAAGAGATGATATGTTTTCTAAATGATCCTTTCTGTCAGTTAAATAGTCAGAATGACTGTACAATTAAACCAGAATATCAATTTCCCCTGCGCCTCTTTGGAATATATTTTCATTACTTTGAATAGTTACATTTATATATTTTGTTTTATTGCAGTCAGGGTTTTTTCAACTTATTAATCAAAAACTGTAAGCCATGCTATACTTTATTTTGACAATAGGGTCTACATAATATATACCAAACTTCAGGCCCCAGGCAAATGGTCCTAAGTTCGGAAAGATTTTGGGTACATTGGGTCACTACAACAGGATAATACACTGCATCTGTAGGTGATGAAGTGATCAGCACTAAAACACAGCTAGTGTTTCAATCCTAGCAAAAAAGTGCATAGATTCCAAAATAAAGTGAATAAGTGTGCTTAACCCAACACTTAGCACATTGACAGTTACACTTTTCAATGAGGTAGTGTCTTGCAAGTATTAAATAAAGGGAAACATAATAAATATGAATTACAATATAGTGTAGTGTGTTACATGTTATACATTACAGATATGGGGGGGGGGGGGTTAAGACAAATAGCCCTGACCCCCTCACAATAAGGGGTTGGCAGCTGGTCAAGGGCTCCTAGCCCACTAAAATATACATTATATAACAGTATGGGGACTGTGAGCTATCCAAATGGTTCCAAGCACCCCTGAAATAGATCAGGGTCCAGGGCTACTTGGGGTTGCACAAATGCCCCCAGGCCCAAAGTAAAATGAAGTGATATTCACGCTGGGGTCTGTGGCTGCCCGCTGATCCCAAACCTCCATAAAAACAAATTCCTGATGAGGGTCTGAGGCTGCCCGATGGTCAAGACCCAGATAACAAATAATAATAATAAAAAAAATGAATCCCTACCTACCCCCCACCTATACCTTACCCAGGTAAGGGTGGATGATTCACCTGGGTGCCAGGGGTTTGGGCAGTGAAAATAAAATTATTAAAAGGGTGCCTTGTAAAAAACATTATTGTCTGTATCTGTGACACCCTCACCTTCTATCCCAGGAAAAAGGGCCAAAACATTTTCAAATCCACTGTCCTGTTAGGAGGCTGTGTCTGCTCTGGGAAGTTATTATTATTATTATTTGTTTATTATCATAGGTGTACATTTATTTTTGTGTGTAATGACTATACTTTTTTACATGTACTCAGTATAAGCAAAATGATGGTTTAATTGAAAATAGTATAATTCGCTAGGTATTGGAACTGAGATAATTGTAAAGTCCCCCCAACTCACCTCTTCAAAGTGCTGTACAATTTACATGTGCCATGTGACATGACAATAAACTAATCCTACCTATCTAGTTCACACATTCCCCCAATGCGTCTTACAGCACTTTTGTTTTTCTTGTCTTGCAATACTCCTGCCACCCAATCGCTCTACACTTTTTTTGCAGGGTTCTTCCTATCTTATGTGCAATTGGTTTTTGTCTGTCTGTAGGCCTACATACTTTACTAATAATCTGTATTCAGAAGGTATGGACTAAAAGCACTGTAAGATTCACGACTATATAAGTAATATATGCTTCGATGGGAATTCTGATTAACTGGGTGTAAAAATATAGAATCTATAAATTGCAGCTAATTCATAATTGGGTTCTCTTACCTACGTATGTTTAAAAGGGGATGCAATGTACTGTACATTTCTTTAACTTGACCTATGTGGAGGTGAATTTTAAAAGAGTTTTTTTAAAGATATTCAATTTTAACAATGGTCACGGATGTCAGTATACTAGAATTGCCTGCATTCTGCTCATAATTACAGACAGTTCAGTTCAAATTTAGTTACAATATTCCCTGAAATGTTCATTTCAACTGCCATATGTATTTAACAATGAAAAATAAAATTGTATTTATTATAGAAAGATAATACAAGCAGACAACCTTTTAACCTCTACATTCTCATAATTGAATGCTCATAAAATACATTTAACCAAGAGATCTAAAAATTACATTAATACTAATGTATTTTTCCCCTCCTGAAAGTCTTGCATTTAACCACTTTGTGCATATGAACATTCTATGCCGTCCTAAAATATACCCCAAACATCCATAAAGACAGCATAGAACATCTTATGAAGAGCAGCTTATTGTGACCACCCACTGGGTCACCTCTGGCAGATGAGGCTACTTTGAGGGGACTCCGTCTGACAGGGAAAGCCGACTCTCAAAGTGAGCGCTGGTATTGGGATCACATACCTTGGTTCAAAGGTGGAGCCCGGTTACAGGAGCAAATCTCTTACTATAACACCACAAAGCTGGCAAGTCCAAGTGTGATGGAACCTTCCATCAGTGGGGTTCATGGAAAGGACGAATTGCTGGCATCTTGACAATAGACTATGGTTCTGACCTAAGAGGGGGTGCAATATACTGCTGCCAGTATATTAAAACATTTACCAGGCACGCAGAAGACACATTTCTGATATGCAGTTTGATATTGCAGAGGAAAAATGTAAATACCTTTTGGCCCTGTTATTGTTTAATTGTTGAATGTTATAGTTATAACTGTCCCCAATGTGTTTAAGTGTTACTCATTGTCTTTGGTGTAAGATGTCTGTAACTGAAAGGTGTGAAGCAGACTCTCCCCGTTTTATGTCCTACTGGGAAACTGATTATGTTATGTTCATTATATGTCTTTATCTTAATTTGCGATATTTAATTATATCATTGTATGTTAATTACTGTTTGGTTTACAGCCTGGAACTACATCAAGGGTGAGAGACAAATATGGTCATTGCAGTGTAAGGGTCCAATGTATTCCTAGACCCTGTTAATTGGAGGACCTAGTGGAGAACTATGCTTAGTCCCATCCCCCATCATATATTGTGTTGTTTTCAATAGACATGTTATTATTCTTCATCCTACACTAAGAGCTTCGGCTAGTGATTTGGATGGCTGGTTTTCATCCTGTGTGAGGGTTGAGGGTCCCTAGAAAGCAGATACTGATGGAGTTACCCAGTCAGGGAACCAGGGGGTTCCATCACACCAAGTAAACAAAAAAGTCAATCATAACAGGAGCATACCAGCGGTGAAAACACCTCACCTGCATTTCTTCATATACAGAGTGAGTGGAGAGATAAGAGTGTAGATGTGTCAGGTGGCAGCAGCCTCCCTTTCTCAATACGCATAGGTGAGATGGTTTTACCACTGGTATACTCCTGGTGCGCAGGGGCGTACCTAGAGTATTTGGCACCCGGGGAGATCCTGTATTTGGCAACCCTCCCCAACTTTAAAATGTAAAAAAACACCCTCACATTTTTTATGTTTTAAAGAATATTTTTTAATGTGTAGAATTTGTAAACAGTATGCCATGTTTGTGGGAGGTGGGAAAGGAGAGGGAGGGTTAGGGGAATTACATACTATTACAAATTGTTGATCTTGTATTCATGTACTTTGCCACAGGCAGTTTTCCCTGTTAATATGCCACTATGTTCCCATCAATATGCAACAGCCAGGATGCCCATTAATATGCCACAGTCAGCACCCACTTACTTTGCTGTCAATGCCCATTATTATGCCACAGTCAGTATGCTCATTAATATGCCACTCTATGCCCAATAAAATGCCACTGTTAAGTTTGCCCATGAATATTCCACAGCCAGTTTGCCCATTAATATGCCACATCTAGTATTTAACGTTTACATTTTTAGGTCAAAGTAGTGTTTTAAGAAAACTGAAGTGCAGTGTTGGATCTACATTGGCTATTGCTGCACTGCAATAGTGGACTATCCATTAATTATTTGGTGGCTCTGGGTAGCAGCGAAATACCTAACCATGAGCCAAAAAACTACAGGAGAAATGGAGTGTTTCCCAGGATGACAAGGGAAAAATGCATTGATTATTCAGAAACTGAAAACAAAGCTGTGTACTTCTCCCTGGCACACATGAAGAGAAACACAAATGCTCTAGTTTCTAAAATATACTTCAAACGTCATTATTTTAATTACATTTCATCAATATATATTGCTTTTTGGCTGTTGCACACTTCAAGGATTCAAGGCAAAATACATTTGTCCTGTAATAAAAGCAGAACATCCCTGGTGCCTTTTTGTCAAGGGACATTATCTTGCTCTTGCTAAACACCAGCGCTACAGCTCTGCATCACAAGGATTTTGTAATCTATCTCCTGTAAGACTTACAATATGTAATAGAGCAATTGACTGTGGTGTATTTCTCTTTAAATGCTGTAGGCAAAGCAGCACTGTAGTATTTCTAGCAAAATGTTTCCAACTTTGATCAAGTCCAGTTTCAAACTTCTCTCTCTTCTAAGCCACTCTCGGAGGACCTACACTGAATTTGCTTTGCTGTATTTTAGCTCCAAGGGAAATTCTACGTTACAGCATTAAATCTCCCTTCATTTTTCCCCTCTGCTCATTCAGACGGTACAGATAGATGTTCTTTGGCACATGGACTGTACAAAGAAACTCAGAGGAGTTTTAGACAATAAACAGCTTAGCAGCATGTAACAAATAGTTGTGCTGACCCCCTGTGGTGCAGTAACCGAGAAAGCGATGGTGTGAAACAAAATAAAGTCTAAGCTTGATGCTGTATCAAAGAGCAGGAATGGGTATTTCTGTCATTTCACTGTAGGCACATTTTACATTTGTATTGTATTCTTAAAGTTACAGTTTTTATACTTTTGCATTTTTTGTACATGTACTTCTGAGTTATATTAAAGCATGTTTATTGATGAACATTTTTTTTTTTAAGTATCCCATATAAGGGAAACTGGTAATCCTCTAATTGTCACTAACATGGTAAAAGTCTTACCATAGCAATTTATTTATTTATTTAGAAAGTGTTTTACCAGGAAAAATACATTGAGATTTCTCTCGTTTTCAAGTATGTCCTGGGGACCCAGTCCAAAATGGAGTTACACAGAGTTACACATTTAACAGTAGATTCAAAAATACATACATACATATATTAAACAAGTTGGAAGGAGAACATACAGGGTAAATCATTATTGATACAAAAAGGAACAACATGTACAGTATACGAAAGAGTTTGTAAACTAATAACAGGTACAATCTGTTTTGAGGATTTGGGAGATACTTATTTTCAGGGATCTTAGAGTAGATGATGATTTAGCAGAAACGGGAAGGCTATTCCACATATGAGGAGCTCTGAAAGAGAACGCACCTCGACCTGCTACCTTTTTGAAGTGGGGAATCGCTAGTGAAGGGTTGGTGCAGGATCTGAGATTGTGGGATGTGCAGGGAGTAAGAGCGAGCATGCCGCTCAGGTGGGGGGGGGGAGCGTTCCAGAGAAGTGGTTATGCACTAAGCAAGCTAGGTGGAGAGTACGCCTGGAGACAAGCGTCAGCCAATTTAACTCTTAACATTTTACAGTGATGCGTGTTATAATCACACTGTAGCGCAAAACAACACAATGTATTGTACATAGTGTCGAGTTTACCGAGATGGGTCTGCGGGGCTGAATCATACACAACATCTCCATAATCTAAGATCGGCATTAACATTTGCTGCACAATACGTTTCCTTACCGTGGAATCTAGGTTAGATTTGTTTCTATACAGAAAGCTGATCCTAGGATATAGCTTTGGCACAAGCTTATCAATATGGAGACCAAAAGATAGGTTTGGATCTAGCCACATGCCAAGATACTTATATGAGTTTACCTGGGTCAGGTTATAACTGGTTTTGGTCTTGATGGTTAATTGAGGATTGTTTAATTTAAGTAGTTTGGCATTTGTCCCAAACAACATGGACACAGTTTTTTCAGCATTGAGGAATAATTTGTTGTTAGCTATCCAATTTTCAACTTTAGAAAACTGATCCTGTAGCACGGACTCCACTTGCGATAGTTGAGTACCACAAGTATAAATGACCGTATCATCAGCATACATATGCACACGAGCCAGGTCACACACCGAGGGTAGATCATTTATAAATAGCGAGAATAGCAGAGGCCCAAGAACAGATCCTTGAGGCACTCCACACTTGATTGGCAACGGGAGGGAGGCAGTATCAGCCATGGACACATATTGAGATCTATCAGATAAGTATGAACGAAACCAGCAGAGCGACCTCTCATTCCAACCATTTACTGTTATGGTCTCTCCACATAACAGTCATCTTTTGATCCTGCAAACCTCCTTTTTTCTTTTTCACATCTCTCCACATCTCTATTCAATAAAGGGTGATTTGTAGGTGAGATCAACATTTCAGCTCACATTTAGAATGGTTCAGGGCTAAATATCATGAACTTCTCCTGCTGGAAGAGCTCAGCTGCCCATGTTTTAAAGCATTGTTAAATCTTTAAAATGAACAATGGGGGGGAGGGAACCCCAAGATAAGGAACCATTATCTGCTTTATACCTGCAAAGAATCCTGTTTAACTATAGTACGCTCACAGGGATAATTTGAAAAGGAAAATAGGCAAATTCATAATGCCCTAATCTAGAATCATCAACCAGCAGAGTCAGATTTTGTATATAAAAATATTTTCTCCGATTGAGCTTGGAAGTCAATTTGAAATGTAATTTCTGGCAAACAAGGGGCCTGCTCATTCCTCCAGTACCTAGCTAAGCATAAAGGCCAACAGGATATTGCTACATAATAGCTGATCAGGTTTGTCTACGCCCGGCAAATCTATATGGAAAAGAAAAGACTGAGGTGTTACTTCATACTGGCAGCCAAACAATTGTAAAAAATAACTCTGTTATTTTGGATGTATAGGGGGTGAAGAGTTTACACTCCTACCATATATGACACTGAGATCCCCTTCCTTCTTAAAGCACAAGGTCATCATGTAAAATATCTGACTAAACATTGTATAATCTGTCCAATCTGGGTAACCATAACAGTTTGTACCCATTTTAAGGTTTCAGGAACCATGTTTTTTTGACTGCCCATACAAATCTTGTATCTGAAATAAGACAACATTTAAGACATTGATACGCCCCAGGCAAGAGATCTTAACATTCCTCCATTGGGTTAGTTTGATGGTCAGCTCAGCTAAGAGAGCCTCAAAGTTTATACCAACTACACTATGTAGATTTGAGGTGATCTTTATACTTAAATAATCAGTAAAGGCTTGTTGTTTGTCCAGTATGCTCTGGCCATCCAGGTCCCCTGACTGTACCTCTGACAGGTAGAAAGTTAACATTTGGGTTTTTGATAAATTTAATTTATAGTTAGAAAGAGAGCCAAATGTCACCATTCCGCTTATCAAGGCAGGGACAGAGGTCTCTTGGGAAGACAGAGTCAGCAGGATATCATCTGCATAAAGAGTTACTATATGTTCCTGTTGTCTGATCTTTATTTCTGGGACATTTCTTAAGAATGGTTCAATGGTCAGTGCATACAACAGGAGGGCCAGAGTCTACAGAAGGATCTTTAATCTTTGCGGTTGGGTTAACATGAAGGGCCACAGTCAAAAAGTAAAACTGATTATACCAAACACCCACAGAGTATTTGCCAGAAAATTCCAATTAACTCATTCATAATGCTTTTTCAGCATCTAAGGCCATAAGAATAGAGGGAGTATATTTAAGGAGTATTTCTTCCATAATGTTAAAGACTCTGCAGGTATTATTCTCTCCTAACCTGCCCAGCATAAAGCTGGCCTGGTCTGGATGAATCAAATCACTCAGGACCCGATTCAATCTAAGAGATAATATCGTTGAGTGGATTTTGCTAACAATATTGATTAGAGAAATTGGTCTAAAATTATTAACCAGAGGTGGGTCTCAATATTTCTTTTTAGAAAAGCAAGACATAATCTAATAACAGAACTTGTTTTTCAAAGGAGAAATCTGACTGCTTTTTGGAGTCAAGAAATAATTCCCCCCTAAGTGGCAGCATTTTAAATAGCTTACTTAGGGTTTTTTGCTTTCTTTTGGATCAAAAGCAGGAATGATGGGCAGAAGGGTTGAACTTCATGGACTTAAGTATTTTTTCTACCTAAATTACTTTGTTACATGCAAAATCTGACAGACCACATAATATTTCAATGTTGTACATATTTATTTTTACCCAAATAATTTCAGATACTGCTTGTTCATGTCTTGCTGGTTAACATACCTAGGAATAGAGAGAACTGAAAAAAATGGGAAATTATATTTATATAACACAGGACAACATGCAGAGGATAGGGCAAGAGCTAAGGGACACAAGGGGCAGAGTGAGGCGTAAAGATCTTCAGATTCTTCCAAGTAGGGACATGGGAATAGGAGAGAGTAGCCAAGATCCTCAGGTGGTTCAGGGAAAGAGGGTAATGTAACATATACATACAAACAAAAATACAGGAAGTAACATGAGAATTAAGTTCACTTATGACCAAAAATGTAAGATTTCCCACCAGTGTCAAGGTACCTCACAATCAAGTCCCTAGTGCTAAAACTGAATAATAGACCAGCAAATGGATAACAGAATCTACACAGACACACAGAACATATAACAAGCCTGAAGACTGCACAAAAAAACAGCTGAAAAGAAAACTAAATGGGTGTGGCTGCACATTTAAATAGAGGAACTGAACAAAGAAAGAGGAGTGAACGAAAACCTGGAATGGAACAGAAGAACAACAGACAGCAGGTAAAAAATAAACAAATCACAGCAAGAGCAGAAACATGAAGCAGGGAAACTGTTTAACACTGATCTAAGACAGGGCAGAACTAAACAGAACTAAAGACAGGACTGAGCTATGACAGGGCTGAGCTATGTCAGGGCTGATCTATGACAAAGGCTGAGGATACAGAACCATTATAGGATTTTAGGATATAGATGCAGGGATACATGGAACAGGGCAGGATCCAGAGTGTAACTGGATTGGGTAGGTGCCACTCCGGGACCGAATGGGCTGGTGCCGATCTGGGCAGTGGCCAAGCAAGGGGGAGAGAACAGAGATACAAACCAAAGGCAGGAACAAGCATAAACAATAAACAAGAAAAACATTGGGAAAATGAATTATGTTGATAATTTCTATAATCAGACTGTATAACAATCATTTTTTTTTTTATCATGGTGTCATAAAAAGCCTTTGGGTAAATTCAATAAGCATTGATTTTAACCTATTGAGTTTGATAGCTTAAACTGAGGGCTAATGTTGTGTTGTAACCAGAGGCGTCGCTAGGGGTGGGCTAAGGGGGCTGAAGCCCCGAATGTGCTCAGCAAAGCCCCGAGTCTCTGCAGCTCCGTGTAGCTCCGCCCCCTGACATCACACAGACAGTGTGTGAAAGCCCTACACTGATAGGATGCTGAGTGATGTTTCAGCCAATCAGTGTAGGGCTTTTACACAGCATCATCACTGTGTGTGACTGCAGGGATGTGAGTGAAGCTCCACGTGGGACAGTGAAGCAGCTCTGAAGAAATCCTTGCAGGCTGCCACCTTGTGGGAGATGCAGAGCAGGTCTATTCCCACTCAGGTAAGCTCTGGGTTTGGTGCAGTTTGAGAGAAGGGAGGGTTGGGGTCACTTATTTACATCCTCCTTTGTGTATTTTAGCTAAATGAGGTTCCTTACTACAGGACTGCTAAACAGCAAAGGAATGATGTATGTTACATAAGTTATATACATAGGTAACATAAATCATTCCTATGCTGTTTAGCAGTCCTGTAATAAGGAACCTCAAACCAACAATATATAGCTTAAATACACAAAGGTGGATGTAAATAAGTGATTTATGCTATTTATGCATAATTTATGCTATATATATATATATATATATATATATATATCATAAATCATTATGCTATATATAGCATAATGACTGACTGGATGTCTGTGAAGTGTGTGTATGTGACTTTCTGTGTATGTATGTGATTCTGTATGTGAGGTGTGTGCATGTGAATGTCTCTGTGTATGTATGCTTTCGTGATGTGCCATTGCTGGCTCCTAAAACTAAATAAAATTTGTCAAGTCCTGATATATATCATAAATCATTTCTATCCTGTTTAGCAGTCCTGTAATAAATAATACACATATGGAAGGATTTATGTTTATATCAGGGTTTGACAAATTTAATTTAGTTTTAGGAGCCAGCAAAAAAAATGAGGAACCAGACAATTGCACATCACAAAAGCATACATACACAGAGACATTCACATACACACACCTCACATACAGAATCACATACATACACAGAAAGTCCCATACACACACCTCACAGACATCCAGTCAGTCACATACACAGACAGTTACACACACCAGTCAGCAAGTTTGCTTGTTTTTTGTTTCTTTTTTAAAGAAAAAATGAATTCCTTAATGTGTCCCACACGTCACATACACAGCAAGTTCCATATATAAACACACAACACATACACAGCCAGTTACATACATATTCACATACAACACATACACAGCCAGTTACATACATACACACACACACAACACATACACAGCCAGTTAAATACATACACACACAACACATACACAGCCAGTTAAATACACACACACAACACATTCACAGCCAGTTAAATACATACACACACAATACATACACAGCCAGTTAAATACATACACACACAATACATACACAGCCAGTTCCATACACACACACACAACACATACACACACACACAGCCAGTTACATATATACACACACAGCCAGTTACATACATATACACACACACACAGCCAGTTACATATATACACACACAGCCAGTTACATACATACACACACACACACACAGCCAGTTACATATATACACACACAGCCAGTTACATACATACACACACACACACACACTGCCAGTTACATACATACATACACACACAACACATACACAGACAGTTACATACACACACACTCACAACACATACACAGACAGTTACATACATACATACATACACACACACACACACACACACACACACACACACACAGCCAGTTACATATATACACACATAACACATACACAGCCAGTTACATATTTACACACATACAACACATACACAGCCAGTTACATACATACACACACACAACACATACATAGCCAGTTACATGTCAGTCAGCAGTTTTTTTTATTTTTAAGAGACAATAAATATTTTAATGTGTCCCCCTTCCCTTCTACTTTACCTCAGTAGGGGAGGGGGTCATTTATGCTGCAGCCGGATCTTTATTCATCTTCCATCTTTCATCTTCACGTTATATCTCGGCACTCAGATACTGACATGCTCACAATCTCGCTCACACTGACATGCACACACTGACATGCACACACTCACACTGACATGCACACACTCACACTGACATGCACACACTCACACTGACATGCACACACTCACACTGACATATACACACTCACACTGACATACACACACTCTCACTCACACTGACATGCTCACACTGACATGCACACACTCACACTGACATGCACACACTCTCACTGACATGCACACACTCTCACTGACATGCACACACTCACTCACACTGACATGCACACACTCACACTGACATGCACACACTCTCACTGACATGCACACACTCGCTCTCACTGACATGCACACACTTGCTCTCACTGACATGCACACACTCAGTAAGTGCCCGTATGGTTCCATTTAAAAAAAAAAAAGTCTTATGGGCTATAGCCCCAGATATTTTGGAAACCTAGCAACGCCTCTGGTTGTAACTGAACTTTTCTTAAAGTATTTTGCAGATTCAGTGTTCGATCAGTTGCTTATAGAGTTACTGAGGTCCTGTCGTAATTATAAGCCCCTAAGTTGGACTGATATGGCGCTATTTACTAAAAGGTAAGATAAAGTGAGATGAGGTGAAATTAAAATTTAATTTTACCAATTTATATATACATTGTGTAGGGACAAACATGGTGAGTTTCCCTATCTAATCAAGCTCACCAGGTTTGTCCCTACAAAATGGATAGCTAAACTGGTGAGAAGAAAGTTTCATCTCACCTTAACTGCCCTAGCTTCACCTCAACTCACCTGCAACTCACCTATTAGTGAATAGATCACATAGTCACAAAGATTAAAATATTTGAACTGGTTATCTATGTGGTGCTACCAGTGATTTATAATCCATGTATTTTCTAGTGTGGGGTGCCACAACTGCATTAAATTGTCAAGTGATAGAAATATTATTTAAATTTAAATAAATTAGACTTTTTTTTAATTAGCTCAAAGGGACTCTGTCAACCTAAATATTACTTAGACTGTGAATGTAAAGAAAAACAAATTATGAAAAATTATCTATACATTGCAAATGAATAAATTAATTGGGAAAATGTGTTTTAAATTGCTGTGGTGTCTCATGTTTATGACATCACCTGTGGCTTTATATGCAATTTATATTTTATTGGGAAATTTGCAATTTACATATCAAGCCACAAGATGATATCATCAGCAAGAGAGACACATTTAAATCCCATTTTTTTCCATATATGATTTATATCATACATTTGCATGCAATTTTGGCAACATGATTTATAGATCATTTTTAATAATTTTGTATTCTCTCCATTCATAATATAAACAGTGTTTAGTCTGCCATGAGTCCCTTTGATACTGAGGAGTTAATAAAGTAACAATGTTGTTTTATTCAGTATTTCTGGCCATGTGGAAATATATTTTAGAAGGCACACTGAGAGTCAAGTGTCTATTTCCTGCTACTTGTCTTGGATTGTGTGTGGTTTTTTTTTTTTATTCTGCAGTACCATATGTCATTTAGTTCCATAACAATATTAAAACACAACTGCACACAGCTGTTGCAGCTGGGATTACACCTATACAAAAATCTACAACTGAATAAGTATACATGGGAGGAGTTAACATCTGCAACATGATCATCAGTATTTACAGTAGATTATGAACACAGATATGACTCCTTAAAGTGGCTGTATTTAAATATTTATTGAAAGATTACACATTTCTCCTTTTCATTGACTTTTTACACATTTTCACATTTCTACTTTTTTTTTTTTTTCTTTAATATGTAATTATTTATGTCTGCCTTTATGTGATGCCTTTATAATGCACAATATTCTAATAAGGTCCATTTTTTTCCTTTCTTCCTTTCTATCCTTCTACCCAACATTAAAAAGAAGCCTATGACGAGCTGTTAGTACTGTGAGAGAGTTTTTATCAGCATTTTTAATTGCATTAAAAGTCAAAATCTGAGCCATCAAAAACGGCACAGGGGCCAATAACAAAAGATGGATGGAGTGGTTTCTATAGCAACTGCTGCAGCAAAATCATGTAATCACAGTAAGAGGTCTAAAAGATATAAGGGCTGTTGTCAAGAAGAGTCAGCTGTATTGTTTTTGAAGCTTTCCTGACTACGTCCTCTTTGCCATGCGAGCACTGCAGTGCAATATCCTCCAGCAATAAACAGTAAATGGAGGTGGCACAGAGATGAACGCGGCTGAGTCGTGACTGTTTAGGGTACCTGGTTAATATGTCATGTCTCTCTGAATCGCAGAGACTTTGTTTTCTTACTATTAAAATTGTGTTTTTGGTTCCTCATATGTGCAAATCATTTTCCATCTAGCAGTTGTGACTTGCTGCCCAAGTTAATTTGAACATTCCTGCTCTTAAACAACCACAAAAGACTACATATTCCCTTTACGAAATTGTCTCTTGGAAGCATTGTTATGAAAAATGTATGCTTACATAACCACAGAGTGAATATTGCAATATGTTTACATGTATTTATATTGATGATAAGGAAGTTAAACCCCAAAATTATTAGATGCTATTCATGATAAAATGTGTAATGTCTTTTTTTTTGTTGGTTGTTAGTAGCAGTTGTCTGATACAGATATAGCTGCACTTAACTGATCTTTCTTCTGCGTTTAGTCAACTTTGGCTAATAAGCAATTTCCTTTGACATGAATAGGATAAACGTCTATTTAAGTGAGAGAATTACAAATAATGGGGAAAATGATGCATGTGAAGTACAGCTATATCTGCAGAGTATTATCTGGATTCGAGTCTGTGTTTTATATGCATTTACTGAAACAATTATATATTTTTTTGTGTGTTTACTGTGTATGAGCATCTCATCAAGCTATGGTGTTTAACTAATTGTGGTGTGTTGTAGAAATGTATGTCATGTGAATCAGAAAATTGCTCCTTCCAGACTAGTTATATTGTCTCGTGCATGTATTGTGTATCTTGTGATAATACTTTTGTATATGTTAGCTCTCTTTAAATACAAGAGGATAATTGCCTTTGGCTATTGATTGCTATGGGTCTACAATTTGCGCTTGCAAAACCTATAAACTCAAGACTTTTCTCAAGCTATATCATTTTTCTTCTGTTTTTCTTCTTTTACAATTTGCACCTGTGCTGCATTAAATGCATATTTAATTTCCAGGTTTGGAAATAGCTTAAAGAGTGTGTATCTTGAAAGAAGTTTAATGTTACTCCTATAATTTTTCCCTACTTTTCAACTTTTTGTTAATGAAGGCTTGGGAAAGAATTGTCTATGTATTTCTGCTCTCAAACACTTCTTCAGGGTCATTTTTAGGCTCATTATATTTTCAGTTGGCATAATACATAATACGAAAATCCTTGAAAAATGACACGGCATCTCTAATAACTAGAAATAGGCTCCGCTATTTAAAAAGACACAGCTTCTATACTAGTTTTATGATTGGTACATTGTCATCCACACTACCAATATGGAGATTCTGCCACATCCTACTGACCGAGAAAATCCTGTGGTATGGTCATGTCACTCACATAAAATTACCTTTATCTGTCATATAGCCAGAAGGAAAGGGTATAGGTACAGACATAGTGCTAGCTAAAAGTAGCACTTTTTAGCAAGAATGGTTTGGAATTGTTTAAAAATGTAGCCCAACATTTCTACAGATATTTTTTATTCTTGTGAATCTTCCATATGGCTAATATGTTATACATTCTATTGCAGAGATTGCATAACATAAAACATTTTGTTTACTTAGACTCACTGAAAACAATAATCTGGCTTTACCATCATTCATCATTTGAAACTTGTGTTCAATATATGGATTAAAGTTGGGTGAGAAATCTTTTCCATGGAGATATGCTGGAAATATAAAAGGAATGATCACCAAAGGCAAATGGCACCTTTAGCACCATCCTAGGAAAGGGTACTTGATTTGTAAATTAAATATACAAAACAAAAAGCCCTAACATTCTTCTTAACTAGTTAAAGTGATTGAAATATCATTAAAGAATCACAACAAGCAATTACTTGCTGCCTTGGGCATCATCCTTCCCAACCAAACTTTCTGAATTCCTACTCTTTTATTTCTGTAAACATGACTTCATCTTAAAGTTACAAAATAATAAGTGTGGAGCACATCTAAGGTTAAGGAAATGTATACTTCCCAATGACCGGTTCTTATAATGTCTGTAAATCAATCTCAGGGAGAAAAACAATAGAGAGGCTCTTAATGTGCAGCATATCTAAAGGTAAGTTGTGAATAATGAACTAATAAGAGAGACCCTTACATGGTCTAGTGCAATTCCTGCTCAGGTGCAAAAAGCATTGTTTAGTCACTTTGTGTGCTTGAGTCTTCAGTATAGTGGGGTACTCATGTGTAGGTGTATGCAAAACTTTAAAATGACGAAAAGTTTTTAAGAAATGCTCAAAGAGGGTGAAGGCAGGTGACAAGGTTAGGGACTAAGCAGGTTTAATACAAAAAGAAAGTAAAATCAGCTCTTACATATCAGAAAGCTCCATGCGGGGTACTCAGATCGGAGCAATGCTGCCGTGTGTCAGTAATTGCTTCTGTGGTGTGATGACTTGGATGTCGTGCACTACGCGTTTCACTGTCAGCTACATAATAATAAATACATTCATATTTCAATATATATAAAAAAAATATTAGTTAATGCAAATAAAGTTAGTGCAAATAGTGCGGAAAGAGTAACGATAAAGAATATACAGAAGACAAAGTGTATGAGCTGCTGCTATCCACTAGCGGTGAACGCGGTTCCACTAATGGTTCAAAAGGGGAGTAGCAAATATAGTATGGAGAATATTGTGGGCGCACTCAGATGGACCTTCATCTTGCATGCCACATATAGTTTGATATATTCTTTATCTTTTTATATGTCTCATGTATACCATTGTTTTCAAATACATGTGTATTCATTCTGTATGTATGTTTTAATAGTACCAAATATTTTGTACTAATTAAACATGTTATTGTTATATTCCCATTCTCTATTTGTGTCACCCTACTCTTGATTGTTTTCCTCTGAGCGCTAGCGACCACAACAGTCTTCATACTACGTTCATCAAAATCATTTAATAAAAATATTTATATTTCTGAAAAGAAAAAGAGGAAACAATAAAAGGAGAATATTGCCAGTACAATAAATAAAGGCAATACTAGCATGGATAAATGATCCATATATATATATATTAAATTATAAAAAATGATGTAGATCAAAGTCACTGTATAAGCCTTTTGGCATTAGTGTCTTTAAATTATAAATCATTTTCATCTCTTCTTCAATCTATTAATAAAATGTTCACTCTGCCAAAAACGTTTAATTTGTGTCAAGCTATCTGTAACCTAAAGGGATTTGTGTTATGATATTTTAAAAAATGACTCAATATATTATGTTTTAGATAGATATTATGTATGTTTCTAATATGTTCCTTCACCCTAATGTGAAGTTGGCTGGTAGTCCACCAGGGGCGTTGCTAGGTCTCCAAAAGACCTGGGGCTGGAGCCTATGGCAGATTTGACTGAAATTAGACCTGGCGTCCGGGTATTGTTGTTCCCAAATGGTGCCCTCGCTGCTGGGATCATTTTTTCCCCTTTTGTTTTATCCAGTGGAGCACAAGGGGGAAGTGTGTGCACCGACAGCTTCCTGTGTGTCTCTATGTTACTAACTGTATGTGTGTGTCTGTATGTTACTGACTGTATGTGTGTGTATCTGTCTGTACAACGTAATATTTAGAACATACGTTTATAACCTAAATAAACCAAAATAAGATATATAGTATTAAAAAAAATTAAAACTGTTACTGACTGGGTGAATGGATGGATGTGACTGTGTATGTTACTGCATGCGATTGTGTGTATGACTGCAAGTGATAGTGTGTGTGTGTGTGTGTGTGTGTGTATGTATGTTTGTGTGATTGTGTGTATGACTGCAAGTGTGTGTGTGTGTGTGTATGTTTGTGTGTATGACTGCATGTGATTGTGTATGTGTATGTTTGTGTGACTGTGTGTATGACTGCATGTTATTGTGTATGTTTGTGTGATTGTGTGTATGACTGCATTTGATTGTGTGTGTATGTTTGTGTGATTGTGTGTATGACTTCATGTGATTGTGTGTGTGTGATTGTGTGTATGACTGCATGTGATTGTGTGTGTGTGATTGTGTGTATTACTGCATGCGATTGTGTGTGTGTGATTGTGTGTATGACAGCATGTGATTGTGTGTATGACTGCATGTAATTGTGTGTGTGTGTGATTGTGTGTATGACTGCATGTGATTGTGTGTGTGTGTGTGTGTGTGTGAATGTGTGTATGACTGCATTTTATTGTGTGTATGACTGAATGTGATTGTGTGTGTGTGTGAATGTGTGTATGACTGCATGTTATTGTGTGTGTGTATGTTTGTGTGATTGTGTGTATGACTGCATGTGATTGTGCCTGTATGTTTGTGTGATTGTGTGTATGACTTAATTTGATTGTGTGTGTATGTTTGTGTGTATGACTGCATGTGATTGTGTGTGTATGATTGTGTGTGTGTGTGATTGTGTGTATGACTGCATTTGATTGTGTGTGTATGTTTGTGTGATTGTGTGTATGACTTCATGTGATTGTGTGTGTATGTTTGTGTGTATGACTGCATGTGATTGTGTGTGTATGATTGTGTGTATGACTGCATGTGATTGTGTGTGTGTGATTGTGTGTATGACTGTATTTGATTGTGTGTGTATGTTTGTGTGATTGTGTGTATGACTTCATGTGATTGTGTGTGTGTGATTGTGTGTATGACTACATGTGATTGTGTGTGTATGTTTGTGTGATTGTGTGTGTGTATGTTTGTGTGATTGTGTGTATGACTGCATGTGATTGTGTGTGATTGTGTGTATGACTGCATGTGATTGTGTGTGTGTGTGTGATTGTGTGTATGACTGCATGTGATTGTGTGTGTGTGATGGTGTGTATGACTGCATGTGATTGTGTGTGTATATGTTTGTGTGATTGTGTGTGTATATGTTTGTGTGATTGTGTATGTGTATGTTTGTGTGACTGTGTGTATGACTGCATGTTATTGTGTATGTTTGTGTGATTGTGTGTATGACTGCATTTTGATTGTGTGTGTATGTTTGTGTGATTGTGTGTATGACTTCATGTGATTGTGTGTGTATGTTTGTGTGTATGACTGCATGTGATTGTGTGTGTGTGATTGTGTGTATGACTGCATGTGATTGTGTGTGTGTGATTGTGTGTATTACTGCATGCGATTGTGTGTGTGTGATTGTGTGTATGACAGCATGTGATTGTGTGTATGACTGCATGTAATTGTGTGTGTGTGTGATTGTGTGTATGACTGCATGTGATTGTGTGTGTGTGTGTGTGTGTGTGTGAATGTGTGTATGACTGCATTTTATTGTGTGTATGACTGAATGTGATTGTGTGTGTGTGTGAATGTGTGTATGACTGCATGTTATTGTGTGTGTGTATGTTTGTGTGATTGTGTGTATGACTGCATGTGATTGTGTCTGTATGTTTGTGTGATTGTGTGTATGACTTCATGTGATTGTGTTTTTAGTTTTTTTAAACTTAATATGTAACATATCACATATTTTTTATACACTTTTATTAATATTATTTTAATCACTCTTTTGGGTTTACAGCTACACCACTACACATGTGTTTGGTTTCAACACACTGATGTCCATAAGCATGGAGGAGGGAAGTTAGCTGTACCACAAACTGGATATTTAACATATTGCAAAAGTAATATAATAACATTCCATAACACCTCCTGTGAGACTGGAGTGTGAAGGACAGTATACAATCTCAACCTGGGGAACACAATGGCTTAGCTGACATCTTAAGTGAACTAGTCCTGGGCACCCTGTATTTGAAGTCAATCTTTACTGAATAGAGGGTGCTGCTGGTGGCCCCAAAGTGTGTTCCCCCATAACTACCACACAAACAAACAGCGTTTATAGTCTATTGGAAGGAGGTGGGCCATTACTCCTCAAGAACCCCAGTGACGGAGGTTTCCGTCACATAGCCTAACTTCAATAGTATAAGGTTGGAGATGAAAGAGCCGAATTTTGAAAGCTCAAAAGCATAAGGTAGGGGATGAGATTCGGACGAAATTTTGATGAAATTCGCAGGAAGTTCAAATGAATTTCGAATTAAATTCGACTCTTTCAACCGAATTCTCCAACCTTATGTTGAATGAACATAGGTAAAATTTTAAATCAGATGAATGGAATAATGAAATTGATGCAGCAATGGACCAAATGGATGAAAATAGCCTAACTTCAATAGTATAAGTTGGAGAATTTGGTTGAAAGAGTTGAATTTCATCCGAATTTCGTCCATTGCTGCATTCATTTCGTTATTTCATTCGTATGAATGTAAAGTTCATCTATGTTCAATACAATTGCATTCTAAACACAATCCAATATTAAATGGTTGGGGAATTCAGATGAAAGAGTCGAATTCCAATGTAATTTTATCCCCTACTATTAAGATTAGGCCTTATTTTCATTTGTTTTCAGATGTAACTCGGTTCTTTCATCCTAATTCTTATACTATTGACATAGGTAATTTATTTTCCATGTGTACGAATGAATATAACGAACCAAAAAAACGAACAAATTTCGTCCGAAACCAATGCAGCAATGGACGAAATTCGTTTCGGATGAAAATATTATTTTTTTCATCCGGATGGACCAAAAAATATAATGGAAATTTTTGTTTTACCCATCTCTAATGGGAATTTGTTTGGGATTTGTCTGATTAGGTTGTATAATATATTTATATATATTACTAGTATTGATGAGGCCGTAGATGTTTGATTTCACCTTGTTCTACTTGATATTCATGATTTCCATAATTCGGGGATTTTCCTTTATCCATGATGAAAAGTCCTTTTCTCACATTATTGGATGGTTTGGAAAGCATTCTCACTTGTTTGTTCTCATAATCATAATTGTCCCTAGCATATTATTTTCTTTTTAATTATTCCAACCTCTTTGTCAACTTTTGTAAGGCTATTTTTTATATAATTCTATATTTAACCTTAACTCCAGGACTGTACTAAGGGAAGCAGAACTTTTACATAAAGCCAAACAGAATGTATATTTCATATATATTTCATATAACTTAATTAAGATATATCCTATTTGATCACTTACCTGACTAATTTGGTTTCCACTGGACTGACTGGAAGGAACTGGAACCGCTGTACATAATAGATAGGATCAAGGCAGGCGTAGGATCAAGGCGAAGGTACAAAAGGATTAAGCAGGAGAGTAGTCAGATGGGCAAGGGTCAAGGCTGGCAGCAAAAAATCAGAGTAAAGGCAGGAAAAACAGGTCAGGATGGGCAGAAAACAGACTTGGTCAGGACTGGCAGAATTCGGCAACAAAATATCAAAGTAGAAATCAGGAACTCTAGCAAAAGGCACAAGGCACTAGCACAGGAAAGGTGCAAGACAAAAATGAGGGTTTAAATAATACACATAGTAATTGACTTTCAAATAGTGACACTGGGAAGAGAAAAAACTGGACGTAAGGGCAGGAAGCTGAAATTCTACTGCACATGCGCGAGAGCCGTATGTAAGCTCACCATTTGATGATAAACTGAAGAAAATCTGAGAGAAAAAGTGGCAACAGAGAGTTTTCCATAATCTGGAGACTAATTGAGTGCCATGACCTGAAACAATAGACTGTGGTACCCCATGCATCCGAATGATTTCTTTTATGAATATTTGAGCGAGGTTTACCACATAGGGTCATTTTTTAAAAGGCAAAAAATGCGTCAGTTTTGGGTTTGACCTGCAGCGCGACGGTGCTGTTGTGACACAAACACTGGCTTAACTAGTAACCATAGCTGTCCACCTGATGGGGATTTTTTTTTCTTACATTTTCGCTCCACACTTTAGCCAAATTCTGGAGAGCTAAGTGGGACTGTCACTAGAGCCTACTAACATTATATTTAGGAGTAAATTACTAATACAGATATTTAAATGTTAATAAATGCATACTTTTTTTATAATCTATTTAATTTATAAAAATGTATTTATTCTTTATTTATACAATACAAAAATGACATATAAACATTATAAACAAAAGAAAAGGAAGACTCTCAATAATTTAATTTAATATCCATTAAAATGGAGTGGACATTTCACCTCCCTAAACTATATACAAGTACATGCCATTCATTTAAGATTTTTTTTATGTTTGTCACATCATACAATATGTAGTTCTCAGTACTATGTAAAAGTGTAAACCTTTGCCAAATGTGCCCAGGTAATTTTATGTAATTCCTGAACAAAATATTTTAAATATAAGAAAAATACATTTCATACGTAACAACGGTGCAGTCTTACTATACAAATTGGACTTTATTATTGGGTTTCTTAATATTTAGACCTTATGGCAGGGCTCGACAAACCCCAGGCGCCAGGTCGCCATGGCGACCAGGAAATTAGACCTGGCGCCTGGGTGCTGTCAGCCTCCTGGTCCCCTTGCCGCTGCCATCCGATTTTTCCGCAGCGCGAGGGGGTAAAGTCTGTGCCGATGGCCGATGGCACAGACTGCAAGCTCCGCCCCCTCGCGCAACGCGTGTCTGAGTGCCGGATGTCGTCACGTGACATCCTGGCACTCAGCACGCCGACCAACGGAGTTAAGCTGCAGCGTGAATGTCCCCCTCCCCTGCAGTGAGGTAAAGCAGCTGGGAGGGGGGACACATCAAGAAGAAACCCCCAAGAAAAGACTGTGTGAGGTGGGTGTGTGTTTGTATGTATTGTAAAGTAGGTGTGTGTGAGGGGTTTGTATATATGGGTGTGTGAGGTGTTTATATATATGGGTGTGTGAGGTGTTTATATATATGGGTGTGTGAGGTGTTTGTATATATGGGTGTGTGAGGGGTTTGTATATATGGGTGTGTGAGGTGTTTATATATATGGGTGTGTGAGGTGTTTATATATATGGGTGTGTGAGGTGTTTATATATATATGGGTGTGTGAGGTGTTTATATATATATGGGTGTGTGAGGTGTTTATATATATGGGTGTGTGAGGTGTTTATATATATATGGGTGTGTGAGGTGTTTATATATATATGGGTGTGTGAGGTGTTTGTATATATGTGTGTGTGAGGTGTTTGTATATATGTGTGTGAGGTGTTTGTATATATGTGTATATGTAAAGTATGTGTGTTTGTATATATGTGTGTGTGTGAGGTGTTTGTATATATGTGTGTGTGAGGTGTTTGTATATATGTGTGTGAGGTGTTTGTATATATGTGTATATGTAAAGTATGTGTGTTTGTATATATGTGTGTGTGTGAGGTGTTTGTATATATGTGTGTGTGAGGTGTTTGTATATATGTGTGTGAGGTGTTTGTATATATGTGTATATGTAAAGTATGTGTGTTTGTATATATGTGTGTGTGTGAGGTGTTTGTATATATGTGTATATGTAAAGTATGTGTGTTTGTATATATGTGTGTGTGAGGTGTTTGTATATATGTGTGTGTGAGGTGTTTGTATATATGTGTATATGTAAAGTATGTGTGTTTGTATATATGTGTGTGTGTGAGGTGTTTGTATATATGTGTGTGTGAGGTGTTTGTGAATATATGTGTGTGTGAGGTGTTTGTGTATATATGTGTGTGTGAGGTGTTTGTGTATATATGTGTGTGTGAGGTGTTTGTGTATATATGTGTGTGTGAGGTGTTTGTGTATATGTGTATATGTAAAGTATGTGTGTTTGTATATATGTGAAGTATGCGTGTGTGTTTATGAATTGTGTTTATGTTTGCGTGATTGTCTGGCTCCTAAAAAAAATGTCTGGCTCCTAAAATCAAAATAAATTTGTCAAGCCCTGCCTTATGGTATCTTCAGAGAAAAGAATGATATAGTGTGTGCTGCCTCTACACATTTATTTAAACCTTTATGTGTTGTCAAAGCAAATGTGCATCAATTACGGTTTCTGGGTTACAGTTTACAAATGATTGCTCTTTCAGGAGAGACCTTATAACTCTCATTTTAGAGATCTCTGTGGAATGTAGTTGAAAACCAGATCTTCAGTTCTTAACTGTGCTCTAACCTGTCAGTAAGTTAATCTGTGGTAACACCGTTATTAATCAGGGATAAGTGTTTTCCAGTGACACTATGAGCATTTTAGAAAAGGTGTTTTGATAATTGAATTTTATGTAGTACTTTTCTGTGAGGTATGTAATTATGCAAGTAGAAATTTGTGAAATGGGGCCACGTCAGGTTATGTGATATATTTTGTCAAGAGCCACTGAGCTGTGCAGTTCTGGATGGGTATTTCTGGGCTGCCATAATGCAAGTTTTGTGGCCAATAAAAGATTCCCTGCAGGTTTCAGTTCTCTTTGCTTGCTGTGAGAAAAGAGCTTGCAGAAGACGTGTTATCACTACTGAGTTGCTAGTAGTGTCCGATTTGTAATGCTGAATTAAAATTTGTGTCAGTGCATCGAAACGGAAATATGAAAACTGACTTCTAATAATTTGACATTGTTACACAGTAAAAAGGTTCAGCCCATTTATGATTATTGCTCCTGTGCTACAATGTGGAGGTCTATTTTGTAGCTAGCCATTCATTCTGAAATGTTAATGCCCTACACTAAAAATGTTTTATAATCTTTTGCTAATTGTTTGGTAGTCAAAGGTAAACCAAGGAATCCTATCTGTTTGTGTCTTTATAGTGTTACGTTAGAATTGTTAGGGGCAGTGTCTAGGTCTCAGCTGGCTATAGTATTACATAAAGAATACTGTGTTCTTATTCTTGAATTTCTCTGAGGGTAGTACCGTGTTGATGTTATATTTTAAAAATAGAATATTTTCTCTACTGTGTCTTATCCTTGTACTCACTAATTGGCTAATATTCTGATTTTTTTTATTAAAGTTTGTATGAGGCTAGCCAGATGTGGTGCAAAATGATGAAAATAAATTCTTTAAAGGTTTTATTAGAAAACAAATGGATTAAGAAATTATTGTGTGGCACTACAGCGTGGCATCTGATAGCACCTTACCTTTGGATGTACCTGGCTAGGTCATAGTCCGATAAGTAAGGAGGTGTGTACCAATGCTTGTAGTTATTTTATGTTATATATATTTGTTTATTTTGCACATTTTAATTATGTGTGTAGTTTTTAATCAGTGGCAGATCAATTGAAAATATGTATGTATATATTTATATATATGTGCATATCTAGCATCTTTATACTCAGCTGGTTTAAATTAGGATACATATAGCCAGCTTTTACCATAAATGCAATATTAGTGTAGTTTGTATTCATTATTTTTTTATTAATTTTTTTATTTAATGTATTTTTATTTAATGTATTTTAAAATGTGTATATTATTATAATGGCAAATGGTGCAAAAAGGGATTCGCTGGCCCTCCTTATTGGGAATAAGGAGTTCCCCCTGGATCAGAAGAGGGTATTTTTGATGGGTTTTTAAAATCTGCCTGCAAAAACTCCTAGGGTGGCTGTTATCGACATTTCAACATATCTATGGATGCACTGTAAATACCTGCTTTTTTGTTTGTATCAGTGGGCACTTCTTATCCATAGTTTATGGAGCCATGAGCTTGCAGAGTTCCACCTCATTTCATTCTGGTTGGATCTTCATCTTCATCATCACCTGTCTCTTGACATCTGAGTGCCTGCAATATAACAGTAAGACGTGCATGAGTTATGAATTTCATCATACAGTGTCTGTGCATATTATTTATATTTCAATGTATGTCAACAATGCAAACAGGTGAATAGTAATATGTGAATGTATTCCTGACATTCTTTAAACATGTTTCAGATAAGTTGTGTTTACTCGGGTAACAAATGAAATGCATTAAAGCTGTGTGTGGATAGCAATGTATCATGTAGCCTATGATCAGTAAACAATTTGATATGTTTTACCTTTTTTTAACTACTGCTATTGATCTCTCATGCATTCCTTCTGCGTCCACAGGTCAGTGATCCAGAGAGAATTTCATTTTCTGGCTCGTGTTTCTGACTGTGGTCCTAATTACCAGATGATAACAGTAGCACAATTTCATAACTAACACTTTGTTTTTCTCAAAAGTGAACTTCTGTGCTTGTTTCTATTGCCTATCTCTCACAATAATACTGCTAGCGGGTTGCAATGTATATTATGCTGCTCTCACAAATCTTGGTTGAATCCTTGCTTGCCATGTTGAAGAATGAGTGGAAATGTGTTTTGTTCACTAGTATGCAATGTATTATCTTTGTTCTGTTTTTCTATGGAATTTGTTTTTTCTAAGAGCATGTACTATAGCCAATAGTATATCTTGGTGTTGTGCTGCCCTAGGCAGACATAATTTGGGCACCCCCCTACCCACGTTGCACACCCACGACATGATCCATAACCCATGTTGCACACTAAGAACATGCCCCATCACCCAAATTTAGATGACCTCATCAACCCTATACATACACATTACATGCCCCTATCACATGGTTTCATCACCCCATCACAGGGGTGCTTTAAGACCCTAGTGGGCCCTGAGCAAAGTCTTTAGCAGTGGACCCCACTCAACTCACCTTTTCTAAAGTGGCATTGTAAAAGACTGTATGTAAATGTAAACTTTTTAATATTATATGCAACTATTTTCATATCACATTCAACTATTTGTATATGCAATATAAATGTTATTGAAAAGTTGCATTACTTGTTTGTATTCCCTTTTTCTGCATCCACATTGCACCCAACAGATTTCACACAGTACTACATTGCACCGACAGCACTTAGCTTGCACACATATTGCACCCACATAATTTGGCATGCTACAGTGTCACAGAAAATACCACAGTGTCACTTTGTCCACAGAACTGCCCCTGCAGATCAAGCCACAGTATCCGTTTCCCCCATAGTACATGTTGTTTTGCCCCACAGAACAGTGTTGTTTTGCCATTAATATGCCCCTGCCAATTTGCCCTATAACATGCCAGTATTATTTGCCATTAATATTCCCCAGCCAATTTGCCAAGTTATATGCCAGTATTATTTGCCATTAATTTGCCCAATAATATGCCAGTATTAATGGAAGATAATACTGGCATATTATTGGGCAAATTAATATTCCCCAGCCGATTTTCCCAATAATATGCCAGTATTATTTGCAATAAATAAGCCCCTGCCAATTTGCCCAATATTATACCAGTATTTGCCATTAATATTCCCCAGCCAATTTGCCCAGTAATATTCCAGTATTATGTGCCATTAATATGCCCCAGCCAATTTGCCCATTAATATGCAGTATTATTTTGTCATTAATATGCCCCAGACAATTTTCCCAATAATATAACAGTATTGGTTGCCATTAATATGGCCCTGCCAACTTTTGCCAATATGATGCCAGTATTATTTGCCATTAATATGCCCCTGCCAATTTGCCCAATAATATGCCAGTATTATTTGCTATTAATAAACCCCAGACATTTTTCAGGACTTACCTGATGGCTAGTGGCAGGACTTCCAGACAATTTTCAGGACTTCCCTGGTGGCTAGTGCCCTCCATGCTGCCTGTTATACTCCCCGGCGGTTGTGCAGAGAGGTCAGGTGACCGGGCGCGAATCTGATGTCAGAGCGCCGGTCACGTGACCTGTTGGCACTTCCCTGTCATACTGCACGGGGAGCCGAACAGGCAGCACAGAGGTTTCTCTGTGCTGCCTGTTCGGATCCCCTTGCTGCCTGTAAGGATCCCCGTGCTTCCTGTTCGGAACCCCTGCGCATCCTTCCGATCTACCGTCACCACCATCTCTGCAGGCAAGTGCGTGTTTGTTTGCCTCGCGCTTAATACAGTGCTGACTATAGTGTGTTAACACTGTCTGCCTGTGATTAGTTAGCAGTCTTCAAAAAGTATCAATTTGTTGCGAAAAAAAGTAATACTTCCTTATGTTACTTTAAAAATCTTTGTCCCTCCAACTTAACACTATGTGTTCTAGTTGTGGTAGTTTTTTTTTTTTTTTAAATATACTCTTTTTCTTTACTGTGTTGATTCCCTTTATGTATTTAAATGTTTCTATCATATCCCCCCATGTCTTACCTCCAAGCTATATATGTTAAGATGCTTTAATCTTTCCGGGTAAATTTTATTCATCAACCCATGAACCAGTTTGGTAGCCCTTCTCTGAACTCTCTCCAAAGTATCAAAGTTTCTCCTTCTGGAGATACGGTCTCCAGTACTGCGTACAAGACCACAAGTGAGGTCTCACCAGTGCTCTGTACAATGGCATGAGTACTTCCCTATTTCTACTACTAAAACCTCTCCCTATGCAACCAAGCATTCTGCTAGCATTTCCTGCTGCTCTTTTACATTGCCTACCTACTTTTAAGTCCTCTGAACTTATTACTCCTAAATCTCTGTTCTCAGATGTTGAGGTTAGGACTGTTTCAAATAATATATTTACTGCTTTTGGGTTTTTATGCCCAAAGTGCATAATCCTGCACTTATCCACATTAAATGTCAATTGCCACAGCTCTGACCATTTTTCTAGTTTAGCTAAATAATTCCATTTGGCCTATCCCTCCAGGAACATCAACCCTGCTGCAAATCTTTGTATCATCAGCAAAAATAAATACTTTACCAACAAGACCTTCTACAATATCACTAATAAAACTCTGGGTCCAAGATCCCTTACGTACCCCACTAGTAACAAGACCTTGCATCGAATATACTCCATTGACTCCATTAACCTGTCACGCACCGATTGTCTAATCCATTCAACTATATTAAAATCCAAACTCAAAGATTACAGTTTATTGATAAGACTTCTATGTTTGACAGTGTCAAAATCCTTACTGAAATCTAGGTAAGCAATTTATACTGCACCACCCTCAGGGCTTGCGCGACCTCAATAAAGTAAACGACCGGAGCTTCCTTCCTCCGTGCAGAGAAGACCGGAGGTAAGTACTGTCTGGGGAAGGGGGAGGAGGGTGGATTAAACGAGCAAATCCTGGAATATTGATGGGCACAATCCTGACATAGAGGGGCAAAATCCTGGCATAGAGGGGCAAAATCCTGGCATATAGAGGCAAAATCCTGGCATAGAGGGGCAAAATCCTGACATAGAGGGGCAAAATCCTGGCATAGAGGGGCAAAATCCTGACATAGAGGGGCAAAATCCTGGCAAATAGAGGGGCAGGGGCAGAGTCCTGTCATATAGAGGGGCAAAATCCTGACATAGAGGGGCAAAATCCTGGCACATAGAGGGGGAAAATCCTGGCATAGAGGGGCAAAATCCTGGAATAGAGAGGCAAAATCCTGGCATAGAGGGGCAAAATCCTGGAATAGAGGGGCAAAATCCTGGCACATAGAGGGGCAAAATCCTGACATAGAGGGGCAAAATCCTGGCATATAGAGGGTCAAAATCCTGGAATAGAGGGGTAAAATCCTGGCATAGAGGAGCAAAATCCTGGCACATAGAGGGGAAAATCCTGGCATATAGAGGGGCAAAATCCTGGAATAGAGGGGCAGAATCCTGGCATAGAGGGGCAAAATCCTGACATAGAGGGACAAAATCCTGGCACATAGAGGGGCAAAATCCTGGCATAGAGTTGAAAAATCCTGGCATATACAGGGGCAAAATCCTGGCATAGAGGGGCAAAATCCTGGAATAGAGGGCCAAAATCCTGGCACATAGAGGGGCAGAATCCTGGCATAGAGGGGCAAAATCCTGGCATATAGAGGAGCAGAATCCTGGAATAGAGGGGCAAAATCCTGACATAGAGGGGCACAATCCTGACATAGAGGGGCAAAATCCTGGCATATAGATGGGCAGAATCCTGGCATATAGAGGCAAAATCCTGGCATAGAGGGGCAAAATCCTGACATAGAGGGGCAAAATCCTGGCAAATAGAGGGGCAGGGGCAGAGTCCTGTCATATAGAGGGGCAAAATCCTGACATAGAGGGGCAAAATCCTGGCACATAGAGGGGGAAAATCCTGGCATAGAGGGGCAAAATCCTGGAATAGAGAGGCAAAATCCTGGCATAGAGGGGCAAAATCCTGGCACATAGAGGGGCAAAATCCTGACATAGAGGGGCAAAATCCTGGCATATAGAGGGTCAAAATCCTGGAATAGAGGGGTAAAATCCTGGCATAGAGGAGCAAAATCCTGGCACATAGAGGGGAAAATCCTGGCATATAGAGGGGCAAAATCCTGGAATAGAGGGGCAGAATCCTGGCATAGAGGGGCAAAATCCTGACATAGAGGGACAAAATCCTGGCACATAGAGGGGCAAAATCCTGGCATAGAGTTGAAAAATCCTGGCATATACAGGGGCAAAATCCTGGCATAGAGGGGCAAAATCCTGGAATAGAGGGCCAAAATCCTGGCACATAGAGGGGCAGAATCCTGGCATAGAGGGGCAAAATCCTGGCATATAGAGGAGCAGAATCCTGGAATAGAGGGGCAAAATCCTGACATAGAGGGGCACAATCCTGACATAGAGGGGCAAAATCCTGGCACATAGAGAGGCAAAATCCTGGAATAGAGGGGCAAAATCCTGACATAGAGGGACAAAATCCTGGCACATAGAGGGGCAAAATCCTGGCATAGAGTTGAAAAATCCTGGCATATACAGGGGCAAAATCCTGGCATAGAGGGGCAAAATCGTGGAATAGAGGGCCAAAATCCTGGCACATAGAGGGGCAGAATCCTGGCATAGAGGGGCAGAATCCTGGCATAGAGGGGCAAAATCCTGGAATATAGAGGAGCAGAATCCTGGAATAGAGGGGCAAAATCCTGACATAGAGGGGCACAATCCTGACATAGAGGGGCAAAATCCTGGCACATAGAGAGGCAAAATCCTGGCATATAGAGGGGCAAAATCCTGGAATAGAGGGGCAAAATCCTGGAATAGAGTAGTGATTTTTGTGTGAGTTCCAACACTTTTTTTCCCAGGACTTGACCCCTGACCACCCTGATCTATTATTTTAGTCACCCAATCAAACAAATCAGTAAGATTAGTTTGGCATGATCTCCCTGAAGTAAAAACAAGTTGTCTCTGATCTTGAAATCCATGTGATTTCAGATGTTCAACAATCCTATTCTTTAACATGGTTTCAATTATTTTCCCCACTTTGGAAGTAAGACTTACTGGCCTATAGTTGCCCAACTCCTCCCTGCTACCTTTCTTGTGAATGGGCACAATTTCCAATCTTCTGGGACTAATCCCATTAAGACAAAACAGAATTGGGGCGCATGTACCGGGAAGAGAAACAGAAAAAACAATAGTGCAACACAGTTTAAATGCAATTGGATGTATTGCAAATTTCTGCAGGGGTACACTCACAAACGAATAATAAAATCAGGCTCATCAGAATATTGTAGTCAGTCGGTTTAATCATTCCATCTAAAAAACATTAAAAAACCATTGCGCAGTGGCTAACACAAACCAGGCAATAAAAACAATGAATACACGTACAAAATATATAGCACTGTTGTTTTTTCTGTTTCTCTTCCCGGTACATGCGCCCCAATTCTGTTTTGTCTTTCTATTGCCAAGTGCCCGAGGAGCACTTTAACGGGTGCTGCAGTACCAGAGGAGGAGTATATTTTAATTATTTTTATTCACCGACTTTTACATTTGTTCACTGCTTATATTGCACTGTATGTAATTTGGGTTAGTGTCACATTTTCTTCTTTTATATTGACTAATCCCATTAACAATGATTGGTTAAATAAATCTGTTAACGGTTTTGCTAGTACACCACTAAGTTCTTCTAATAACTTTGGCTGTATCCCATCAGGCCCCATTGACGTACTTATCTTTACTTTAGACAGCTGAAGTAAAACCTCTTCCTCTGTAAACTCACATCCATCAAATTACTCATTAGTTTTTTCCCCTAAATGAGGTCCCTTTCCCTCATTTTCATTTGTAAAACCAAAAATATTCATCCTCTTTTATATAGCATCCTTCTTTTGTTTTTAATCTAAATAATCCATGTTTTACTTTCCTTTTATCATTTATGTATCTAAAAAATGTTGTATCCCTTTTTTTACTGACTGGGCTATTTTCTCTTCTGCGTGTGCTTTGGAAGCTCTTGCAGCTTGCTTTGCCCCTTTCTGCCTACTCTTATAGATCTTTCTATCTTCCTCACTCTGACTTTTTTTCATAATTACTAAATGCTAGCTTTTAGTTTTTTTACTAGTTTGGCCACCTCTGCAGAGTACCACAGTGGTTTCTTCAATTTTATGCTCTTACTGACAAGCCTAATGCAATTTTCTGTGGCCTTCAGTACGGCTGATAATGACTCCTTTACACATAATCTAATTTTCTAAAAGTCGTTTTTTCTAAAATCTAAAACTTCTGTTTGTCACTGCGTCACTGTTCTTATATTATATCATATTATATTGATTATATCTTATATATATATCATATTGATACTATGGAGGGGACCCATGGAACCCTTACATTGTTTTTTGAAGGATTTAAACACTGCTCAGGAGGGGTTGAAATTTAAGATGGAATTCAGTAAGGATGAGATTAATTTTTTGGATACAAAAATTATCAAACAAGGTGGTAAAATAACTACAGACCTATTTACAAAGCCTACTGATAGTAACAATTTGTTGAGATTCGAATCAGCCCACCCAGAGGGTCTCCTAAAGTCCCTCCCCAAAAGTCAATTCTTAAGGGTTAAACGCATTGTGCCAGATGGGGAAAACCAGATAATCAGACTAGGTGAGATAATCCCGGGGTTATCCTACATCATTGATAAATGAAAATTTACAACTGGTCACAAATAAAAACCGAGCTGATACTTTGATTAGAAGCAATAAAAAAGATAAAAAGAAACAAGAAAGAATGATTTTTGTAACTGAGGCAGGAACTCATCCTAAAGCCATTTCAAGATCGCTTAGAAAATACTGGCATATCCTTCGTGAAGCATACCCTGATATGAAGGACTTTAAAAATCCCCCTATGATGGCTTTTAGGAGAGGGCAGACTATTGGGAACCAATTAGTGAGAGCAGAATTACCCCCCCCCCCTAAGTCAGACACGGAAACTAACTTTCTTAGATACAGGCAGAAAGGGTAATTTCTCTTGTATGGATTATGTGGCTTGTAGTTTTATAATTAAAGGAGATCAATTTAGACATCCAATTAGAGAACAAACTTATAAGATCAATTCCCACTTCACATGTGACTCTTCGTTTGTGATATACCTATTGACATGTCCTTGCAATATAATATATGTGGGAGAAACAACTCAAAAAATGAGAACAAGGTTCTCAAAACACAAGTCTACTATCTGTACGAATAAAATTGATTTGCCGGTTCCAGCTCATTTTTCTGCAAAGGGTCATAAATTATCAGACCTAAAATTCCAAATGATTGAAGGGATCCCAAAATTGCGAAGGGGTGGTGATAGGGAAATTTTTTTAAAACAACGGGAGGCTTGGTGGATAGATGAGTTAGAAAGCCTCCACCCTAAAGGTCTCAATAAAGAATGGGACCTGACCCCTTCCTTTAATGACAATTCCCTCTTAGAGATTTGATCACCACTAACACTAGGTAACGAACAATCTTCATTATAGGGGGGTAACCTTTAGGATGGTATCACATATTTTATATAACATTATTGAGGTCCCTTTCTAAATATTAACATCTTGAAATAAATAGATCCCTAATATATCGTTTATACACTGTTCTTCACAATAACATTTTTTACCTTTTTTCCACCCTTTAGACACTTACCGGAAGATATCTTCTTGAGCCCAGCGGTCCGTGTAGCCGGAGTTGATATATTTACATGGATTTATAGACATACATACTTTTTTTGAAATGTAACATCGAATTTTCATATTTTTATTGTTTTGTGTCCATATTCCGTGCCATTGGACCATCTGAGCTCAGTCGATATTGATATTCATAGATTCTGATTGATATTATATGTCTTTGGATAAATGGTTGGGCTGGGATTTTTCCATATACAGATATAGAGATATATATATATATTTTTCTTTGTCTTTTCGGAGCTTCTATTCATGTGACATTGAAACATCTAATTGATTATTATGGAAGCCGATAGAAACAACAGCCTCTTTGCATCTCGTTTGTCGCAATTGCGGTGTTTTTAATCACACATTAAAATAATTTTAAAATAATCCTAAGTATCACTAATTATATTATAATTGTCTTTATATTGCTGATAATTTTTTGGAAATAGGGTAATTAAATTGTTCTGATTAAAAATGAGTGATGCATGTTATATAGTTACCTCAAGCATTTATTACATATATGTACTCCTTTTTATTTAATTCTAACAGTCTTACATATTAGCACTTTTGACACTCTATATCAGCAGTTTATATTTGTTTAATAAAAAACTTTTAGGATATTTATTGCACAGACGACTTGCACATGTATTTACAAACTAATAACAAATTGGGTTATATATTATTTAGAGCCTGCATTCATTATTATGTAGTGTTCACAGTGTGTATCAACTTTGTTATAATGTACTGCTGTTTTAAATCACAAAGTTTTGCTATTGTCTTGTTGCACATTAATAGATAACATGTCATTGTTTTAAATCACAAAGTTTTGCTATTGTCTTGTTGCACATTAATAGATAACATGTCATTGTTTTAAATCACAAAGTTTTGCTATTGTCTTGTTGCACATTAATAGATAACATGTCAGATGTGGTTACACCCAAATTGCCACAGACTGTAATTGAATGATTGCTTGTGGGTCCTATATATACATGTTAATTAAGCACCTTTGTTAGGCTTGAAAAAACCCCGAGTGGGTTGAAACATCGCCTTTGTCTTATTAAAACTCTCTTTGACACCGAGTGCTGGGTCTCATACTATTTCTTTTATGTTCTTATATTAAACCACACCAACTGGTGATCACTAGATCGTAAACTTTCACCTACAGTATTATATAGTAACATAGTAACATAGTAATTTAGGTTGAAAAAAGACATAAGTCCATCAAGTTCAACCCTTCTACCTATCATTTCAGCGTTTTGATCCAAAAGAAGGCAAAAAAAACCCCTAAGGAAGCTTTTTCGAGTGTTGCCTCCCAGGGGGAAAAAAATTCCTTCTTGACTCCAAAAGGCAATCAGATTTCTCCTTGGATCAAAAAGCTCTATTATTAATGCTTATTCTATTATTAATACCCCTGTATGTTCTGCTTTTCTAAAAAAACATCCAGACCATTTTTAAATGCATCTATTGTGGTTGATAGCACTACCTCTCTTGGTAGGGAGTTCCATAATTTTATTGTCCTTACCGTAAAGAATCCCTTCCTTTGCTGCCTATGAAATCTTTGCTCTTCCAGTCTGAGGGGGTGACCTCTTGTTCTTTGTACATTTCTATTAATGAACAGGTCCCTGGAGAGCTCCTTATATTGGCCCTGCACATATTTATATAATGTTATCATATCCCCTCTAAGACGCCTTTTTTCTAAAGTAAATAAATGCAATTTTTTAAGTCTCTCTTCATAACTAAGATCCTCCAATCCCCTTATTAATTTTGTAGCTCTCCTTTGCACTTTTTCTAGTTCCTTAATATCCGTTTTAAGGGCTGGTGCCCAGAATTGTACTGCATATTCAAGGTGAGGCCTTACCATTGATTTATAAAGAGGCAAGATGATATCCTCCTCCCGTGAATCTATACCTCGTTTTATACATGCCAATATCTTATTGGCCCTTGCAGCTGCTGACTGGCATTGGGCACTGTTGCCAAGTTTGTTATCTACAATGATTCCTAAATCCTTTTCGTTAGTAGTTTTTCCCAGGGAAATATCATTTAACGTATATGTTGCTTTGTTATTATTTTTCCCAAAATGCATTACTTTACATTTGTCTATATTGAACCTCATTTGCCACTTTCTTGCCCAGTTCCCCACTCTGTCCAAATCTTCCTGTAAAGAAAAAACATCAAGATTAGTCTTTATTACCTTACCTAATTTTGTGTCATCAGCAAACACTGAGACATGACACTCAGCACAACGTGGGAGATCATTAATAAACATATTAAAAAGAAGAGGTCCCAAAACAGACCCCTGAGGTACTCGCTCACTACCCTGGCCGGCACCCCCCGCTCCCCACTGTTTACCTTTTTTTTCTTCTTTTTTTTGGGCAGCCGCAGGGGATGCGGCTGCAGAAAGAAGAAGAAAAAAAACCCACCGCGACCGGATGTGACGTTACGTCACATCCGGATCCAGTGACTGTTTCCCTCCCCTGTGCAGGAGGGAAACTCTGCGAAAGACGTCCGGCCGGGGACACAGCAGCTGGAGGTAAGTGATGGGGATGCAGGGGAGGAGGGAGGTATAACGAGCATCTGGCTGGCACTTTATTCCTGGGCACTGACTGGCATAATATTACTGGGCATCTGACTGGCATAATATTACTGGGCATCTGACTGGCATAATATTCCTGGGCATCTGAATGGCAAAATATTACTGGGCATCTGACTGGCACAATATTACTGGGCATCTGAATGGCAAAATATTACTGGGCATCTGACTGGCAAAATATTACTGGGCATCTGACTGGCATAATATTCCTGGGCATCTGACTGGCATAATATTCCTGGGCATCTGACTGGCATAATATTACTGGGCATCTGAATGGCAAAATATTTCTGGGCATCTGACTGGCAAAATATTACTGGGCATCTGAATGGCAAAATATTACTGGGCATCTGACTGACAAAATATTACTGGGCATCTGACTGGCATAATATTACTGGGCATCTGACTGGCATAATATTCCTGGGCATCTGAATGGCAAAATATTACTGGGCATCTGACTGGCAAAATATTACTGGGCATCTGACTGGCATAATATTCCTGGGCATCTGACTGGCATAATATTACTGGGCATCTGACTGGCATAATATTATTGGGCATCTGAATGGCAAAATATTTCTGGCCATCTGACTGGCAAAATATTACTGGGCATCTGAATGGCAAAATATTACTGGGCATCTGACTGGCAAAATATTACTGGGCATCTGGCATAATATTCCTGGGCATCTGACTGGCATAATATTCCTGGGCATCTGACTGGCATAATATTCCTGGGCTCTAACTGGCATAATATTACTGGGCATCTGACTGGCATAATATTACTGGGCATCTGAATGGCAAAATATTTCTGGGCATCTGAATGGCATAATATTACTGGGCATCTGAATGGCATAATATTACTGGGCACTGACTGGCATAATATTACTGGGCATCTGAATGGCAAAATATTACTGGGCACTGACTGGCAAAATATTACTGGGCACTGACTGGCATAATATTACTGGGCATCTGACTGGCATAATATTACTGGGCATCTGACTGGCAAAATATTACTGGGCATCTGACTGGCATAATATTCCTGGGCATCTGTCTGGCATAATATTACTGGGCATCTGAATGGCACACTATTCCTGGGCATCTGACTGGTACAATATTACTGGGCACTGACTGGTACAATATTACTGGGCATCTGACTGGCATAATATTACTGGGCATCTGACTGGCATAATATTACTGGGCATCTGACTGGTACAATATTACTGGGCATCTGAATGGCATAATATTCCTGGGCATCTGAATGGCATATTCCTGGGCATCTGACTGGCATAATATCACTGGGCATCTGACTGGCATAATATTCTTGGGCTCTGACTGGCATAATATTCCTGGGCATCTGACTGGCACACTATTCCCATTGAAATAAGTAAGTTTGTTGATTTAACTTTACTTCATTTTAAATATTGTATTAGTTCCCGATTTGTTTCAAAATAAGATGTATGTAGTGTGCATAGGAATTTGTTCATAGTTTTTGTTTTTACTATAGTCCGGCCCTCCAACGGTCTGAGGGACAGTGAACTGGCCCCCTGTTTAAAAAGTTTGAGGACCCCTGTTGTAGAGTAACCTTTTGTGTTGAACTGTATCAAATGCAGATCACATCAACTGCCACCTAGATCTATATTTTTACTGACCTCTTCATAGAATGTTATTAAGTTTGTTTGACAAGACCTGTCTTTCACAAAACCATGTTGACTTTTACTAATTATATTCTGATTCAAGATGTACTGTATTCTTGAGTGTACACCTTTAGAAATCCTTCAAATAATTTCCCCACTACAGATGTCAAGCTCACTGGCCTATAATTACCAGGCAGACATTTTGATCCCTTTTTAAATATTGGAATGACATCCGCCTTTCGCCAGTCTGTTGGCACTATACCTGAACTGAACGAATCCCTAAAGATCATAAATATTGGTCTGGCCAGAATTATGCTTAACTCTCTAAGGACCCTTGGGTGTATACCATCTGGCCCTGGGGCCTTGTCTATCTTAACAGAGTTTAATTGCATAAACACTTTTTCCTGTGTCAGCCAATCCCATGTTTGCGGTGACTGTTCTGTAACTTCCGGTAGCAGGGGCTCATCCATCTGTTCTTCCTTAGTATAAACAGAAGAAAAAAAAAGTATTTAAAATGTCTGCTTTTTCTCTGTCCTCACTTACCAAATTTCCCATTTGGGATAACAAGGGCCCAACATTTTCCCTCTTTAGCTTTTTTCCATTTATATACTTATAAAAAATTTTGGGGTTAATTTTACTCTCCTTAGCAATCCTTTTCTCGTTTTCCAATTTAGCCATTTTAATTGCCTTTTTGCAGGCTTTGTTGGCATCTTTGTATTTTATAAATGATAATGTTGATCCCTTGCTTTTATAATGTTTGAATGCCATTTTCTTGTTTTGCATTTCCTGTTTCACGGTACCGGTAAGCCACATTGGTTTTGATTTGTGTCTTTTGTATTTGTTTCCCAAAGGAATATATTGGGATGTGTACTTTTGTAATGTGTGCTTAAAGCCATTCCACTTGTCTTCTGTGTTTAGTCCAGAAAACAATCGTTCCCAGTCTAAATGTTCCATTGATGCCCTTAGTCCATCAAAGTTGGCCCTTATAAAATTAAGTGTTTTGGTGGCGTAGTTACCAATTTGCTTTTTTGCATTAATCTCAAACGAAACCATGTTATGGTCACTATTGCCCAAGTGTTCTCTTACTTTGATGTTTGAGATAAGCTGCTCATTGTTTGTTATTACTAAATCCAGACAGGCATCCATTCTAGTTGGGGTGTCTACTAATTGTGCCATAAATGTGTTATTAAGCAGGTTCAGAAACTTGCTGCCGTTAGCTGAACTAGTTGTGCCACAATTCCAATCTATATCTGGGTAATTAAAATCCCCCATGATTAGAACTTCATTCAGATTTGCAGCCTTTTCATTTTGTAATAAAAGCTGATCTTCTCCATCAATGCCAATATTTGGTGGTTTGTAGCATACACCTACAAGTAATGTGCGATTCTTTTTAGCGTCTAAGCTAATCTCCACCCACAGTGTCTCCACATCAGTTCCAGTTACGTCATGCACACCTTCCTTAATACTGGGCTTTAGTTTAGGATTTACATACAGACAAATCCCTCCCCTTTTCTATCCCACCACGTTTCTGTGATTCTGATTAAATCATACTGTTCAGCACTTACCAGTATCTCCAGCTCACCCATTTTGTTTGTCAAGCTTCTTGCATTTGCTAAAAGACATTTGAGATTACTACCCATTTTCTGTTTAATTGACAAACACGTAATGCCCGCAGGTTTAATTGTATGTACCTCCCTATGATCTATGTTAACCCCACCAGCGCTTTCCTCCTCCTTTGCCATAGCTATACCCACCTTCCAATCTACTCTAGCTGCCATTGCTTCATTTTGATCTTGACCCTCCCCCACAGAGCTTAGTTTAAAAGCTCATCTAACCCTCTAGCCATCCTCTCCCCTAATACTGCAGCCCCCTCATCATTGAGGTGCAGCCCATCCCGTCCAAAGAGTCTGTAGCCGACTGCAAAGTCTGTCCGGTGCTCTAAAAACCCAAATCCCTCTTACTTGCACCACCTTCGCAACCACGCAATAATGTCTCTAAGCTCCCGTTGTCTCCCTGACGTAGCGCGTGGTACTGGTAATATTTCAGAGAATATTACCTTGGAGGTCCTTTCCCTTAGCTTCTTTCCTAGTTCCCTAAAATCATTTTTAAGAACCCCCCACCTACCATTTACTTTGTCATTAGTACCAATGTGTACTATGACCGCTGGATCATGCCCAGCCCCTCCCAATAATCTGCCTACCCGTTCCGCAACAAATCTCCATTTGTGAACACTAAATCTAATACGGCCTGCTTTGGATTTGACTCCTCAACTACTTGCTTTAGAGATAAACCCAGTAGGGATTTTAGGATATGCGTACTCTTGGCGAAAGTAGCTATTTTGTATTTCCAGGTCACATCAGGAAGATTAAAGTCACCCATGATGATCTCTTCCCCCTTCATTGTCAACTCCTCCATTTGCCCAATGGGCCTATAAATCACACCTACCCGAGTTACCGTATGATTACCAAATTCTAACGTAACCCAAACTGACTCTATTTTCGCCTCACTAACTTGTATTATGTTAGATTTTATGCTATCCCTCACATACAGGTCCATCCCATCCCCAGGTATGTGTACAGTACATCCATAGATTTATTCAAATGTTCATCACAAAAACTGCAATTGCAAAGTAGATGTTTATTCCTTAGGTACCTTGTCCCCTGCTGGTCTCAACCTTAATCTGGATTTAGCGCTATGTAAAAAATGAATTAAGAAACCCCCACTGGAATGACTGGTGAATTATGTTTCATTCATTATATCTCATTGTATTTGTATCACTTGACCTTCATGTGCACATGCTAATCTAGGTCTTTACAGACGTTGACCAAGCACAGTGCTAACGGTATACACATTCATGAAGTTTCTTCAGTTACATAGAGCCATGGATTAATGATACACCCATTTAAAACTGCACTAACTAGAACCAGTAAATAAGTACATATATGTTCATTACTGATGAATCTTTGCTTATTGCTGATTTCTACATAAATATCCCTTGTACAATATGTCATCAACAGTCAAGACACAGTCATTGGCTCAAATTGTGTGGAGAGATTCGAGGAATGTGTCATATGTATTTGATATCTGTGACCTGCTCTCACACATTAGGTTATTAGGTTATTGGAGAATGTTTTCTGGCTAAATAAAGTAAATTAACCCACAGCAAAAGGACAGAAACGTTTTTGTTTCCAGTATGAGCCCAAATTCTGTTACAATGTATTTTGAGAACACTTTAAAATTAAGTTTTGGACAATTCAAACACTGTTCACAATCCCTTGGTCTGTGTGCGGCCACTGGCTTCATATATGTTAAATGTGTTATTTCACTTTTCTTTAGGGAAATTGCTTTTTGCTATTCTGGGGATATTAACTGATTTGAGGGGGGCTGAATGTGCTCGTGCATAAATTTTCCTTTGATCACATCAGCAGCATCTTTAAGGTCTGAATGTAATAAAATTGTATATATTCATTAAAATTCAAATATTTATATTACTAATGTTTCATTTTATATTTACAAATTTCAGCTTGTACTGACCATCCAGCTCTGCAATATTTACTAGAAAATTAAGCAATATTTTAAATTGTTTCAGAAAAAAAAATATTTGTAACTATACTTACAAAATGCATCTATATATAATGCATATAAATATTGTACAGGAGCCTGTACAGAGCACACATTAGCAGCAAGCATTATAGTTTTTTCACCAGTTGTACCGATAGGTTTGCCAGATCAGTCAGTTTTTTGGAGGACACATATCACTTTACACACCAAGTGTATCCAATGGTTCACATAGGAACTAATTCAACTGATTTACTTCTGAACACATGTTAATTAAACATTCTGCAGACCAGTAAACTAAAGATGTATGGATCCCTGAAACAATGGGCACAACATACATATAATCAGCTTTTAAACCTTGTTCTTTCCTTTGAAAGATTGCATCCCATCCATAATTAAAAATGGGAAGTAGTCCCAGTCCCTGCACTGATGGTCCATGTGGCACACAGGTTTACATCTGTGCTGGAAGAGGATACACGGAGAGGAAATTATACTCAACTCATTGACTCCTCTGTGCTCAGGGGTCACAAGGAGCTTAGTAGAAATAAATATTAAAAACAAACTATTATAGGCTTCAGTAGTGGAAATCTCCCAGTATTCCTACAGGTCATTCCATCACTGCACACATTGTTGCAGACTAACTGATTTGAAATAACTAAAGAGACAACTGTTGTGGACAGTTATTGTCTGTTATTACTCTTAAAATTGTGTTCCAAGTGAGAACATGATTTTTTTTCTAAGCTTTAGGGGCAACTGGTTTCTTCCCTGGACCAATTTTTGTTATTGCTGCCTTATTGATCAAGACATCCAGAAAGACTGCATTTTTTTCTAACCTAATTAAATATATGAATTAGAAATGTTCCCCTTCCTTCTCCTGCATCCTGTCTCTACCATTGTATTCTTGCATGTTGCTTCTAATTCTCTGCTCAGTTACCTTTACCACGCATACTTGCTCTTGTATGTTGCTTTTACTGTCCTTTCTTTCCTCTCTGGCCTTTCCCTTTCTCTCCCTATTCTGTTTTTCCGATTAAATGATTTAAATCCCACTATACCACAAATGGTGGCATTTCTTTCTGGAAATTCTGGGCGTTTGGCATTAAAAGCTGGGAATAATTGACTATTTTTCTTAAATAACTCATACATGTTCAAATACCTGCATACCATTTAGAAAGTCCCCTTATGACTTTTCAATACATTGACATGTTTTATACATTAAAAGGTTATTTTCTGGAAGTCTAAAGGCCAGAGTAGTTATCTTGTCAATAAACGCTGGGCCGGTAGGGATGAGGCATCTGTTATTATGAACTGAAACAGCTTGAAATGCATTGAAAATATGGTTCCATTGAAGCAGTCTGTAAACTGCAGAAACTTCAAATCAAACAAATAGATGTGTCTCCAACTGCTCAAACTGATGAGATAGGCTTAGATCTAAGTACAGCATCATCTAATGTACCATTGCTTCTTTAACACTGTATACACTGTAATTTTGTCAGAAATCTAGAAACCTAGAATGTGTAGGCAGATAAGAACCATTCGCCGGAACTAGTCTGCACATTTAACTTAAAACAAAATAAAATAAAAAATCTGGATACTTTCATTATCTTATATCTACGATAACCTTATGCCTATCACACCCATGCTTAAATGCTGTTACTGTATTAACCGCTACCACTTATGCTGAAATGCTGGACTTTGTCATTGAAGATTTAATAGAGCTGTACAGCTGGAGGCATAAGTATATATATGCAAATTCCAAAGTAAGAAGAAAGAGTAGATGGGAACACAAAAGTGGGAAGTGATGAACCTATTATAAAGTATAGTTTTTATTAAATATGGTTAAAGGACTATTGCAATTTATTATTATTACTTTTTTCAGTGAAGGAGATCACTGGATAGTGCTTTACTACCCTTCTAACTAACGGAGTGCTAGTTTCAAATAGCTTTAATAAAAAATGCCCCTACTCATTAATGCATGGCATTTCACCCTCCCCTAATGATATACCACTGATTTAACTGGAGTCACACATTGATCTGATTCAGCTGAGATACACCTCAGCTGAAATATGTTAAGGTTCACCATGTTAATACAGGTGATCCCCGCTATAACAAGGATTGCAATGTGAGTCCCAAGATCTTGCTAAAGATTGTTTAATTGCAATATAATATTTAGTTACTTTGAAGTATTAAATATGGAATGCAATATTTTTTTTCAAAATGCAATAAAATAGACATGATGCAGTGAATAGTGTAATATTTTATTGAATGACAAACTGATGGTTATTCACTGAAATGCGACATACTATTCAGTGAAAAATCTGGTGAGTTTGCTTAGTGGGAGACACTAAGCTAAGTATAGAGAACCTGTACAATGTTCATCTCACCTCAACTCACCTGCAACTCACCTTTTAGTAAATAACCCCTACCGTTTCTTTAAGGTTCAGGCAGTTGGCTGTATTTTGTTACACACTATTCTGGCTTTTAAAACATATGTTTCCTTATCTACAAGGTGGCAGCTGTATTTGGTATCTGTTAATGGTCTACCCTGACACAATATGTTTCTAACATTTAATTGTATATGTTCTTCACAACCTAGCAACACTGAACAAAATCTATAGTTTGCACTTTCACTGGGAGAAGAGGAGAGGAAAAGCCTTCACATAGACTAATACTTCTAAAGGCACAATTCAATCAACAATAGAGAACCTGTATCATATACAAGCAGTACTCACTTATTCCTCATATTATACACAATTTAATTACTTTTCTGCTATAATAATGAAATTCTTTTCTGTGCAGAAAGCTTCCCAGAGACCATCTAATTTTGCAGTTACACAAATAAATATCCAATGCCTTTCTCTGCTTGCTCCATTAAATTCAAGTTTCCTGTGCAAGTGTGGCATTGCCTGCTTTGTCATCCATTCTGCCAGTGTGCATGACTGTCTGAATCACTAACATCAGAAAGAAGCTTGCTTCAGTGCCCTCATCTCACAGTAATTCAAGTGAATTCTCAGACTGGATTGAATTTACAGAAAGTGTTTGCTTAGAAGCAGCTCCTAATGTGGAAATATAACTTTTATTAATATACTATTAATATATTTGTAATGAATCTTAAAATGTCAGGAAAAACATTGTATATATACACATGGATATAACAAAATAAAACAAACTGAAAATAGATGTATTATCAAAAGTAAGTAATTAGTAAGTCAGGGCAAGAAATGATTACCGTATTTGCTCGAATATAAGACTGCCCTGATTATAAGACAACCTCCTAACCTTTATATATTTCTTTAGGAAAAAAATTAAAAGCCTGAATATAAGACTACCCTATAGGAAAAAAGTTTAACTTCTATATATTCACATGTAAATTACTTTTTCATATTTAATAAAAATTATGATATAAAAAAATGAATTTCTTGTTTTTATTTCCTTTTATTTGCCCATCTGCCCCCAGACTTAGCCAATGCATCGCCCCCACACCCATCTGCCCACCAGATTTAGACAATGCTACCCCTACCCCCCAGACTTAACCAGTGCTACCTCCCCCTCCCTACCCACCCTTAGCCAATGCTGCTTTACCCAGGCTTACCCAATACTGCCTCCCCCTACACCAGACTTACCCAATACTGCCTGCCTCTCCCCCTCCCTCCCCCAGACGTGCCCAATGTTGCCTTTCCCCCTCCCCCAGATTTGCCCAATGATGCTGCTACCCATCCCACCACCAAATTTGCCCAATGATGCCTCTCCCCCTCCCTCCTCCATATTTACCCAATGATGCCTCTCCCCCTCCCTCCCCCAGATTTGCTGAATGCTGCCTCTCCCCGTCCCTCCTCCCCCCCAGATTTGCCGAATGCTGCCTCTCCCCATCCCTCCCCCAGATTTGCCCAATGCTGCCTCTCCCACCTCCCTCCACCAGACTTGCCCAGTCTCTCTGGTGGCTAGTGGGGGCAGCCAGTGGATGTCTGCACCCATCCTCCAGTGCACGATAAGCGCAGACAACCTCCGATGCTGCCGACACTTCTGTCTTCCATGACGGACTGCCAGAATGTCATTTGACTTCCCGGTTTCTGTCATAGAAGTGCCGGGCAGCACCAGGGGATGTCTGCATGCATTGCGTAGACATCCACCGGCTGCTTGTGAGGGGGATCCAGGTCCCCTGCAATATTGGAGATTGCATTCGCTGCACGTAATTAAGTAGATTACATTATCTGTGTTACAGTTGGAATAGGATTTCAGTTTATAACTGTCTCCTGTTTGTGTAGAGAAAAATAGTTTTCCCACTATCATGTGTTCACCGCACATACATACCGTATGGCCACATTTGAAGTTGCCTATGGCCTTAAGCCATGGCATGATAATAATATCTTTCTTTTGAATAAATGTGCTGGGAAATAGAACATTACCCAGTGTGAGAGTCCGTTTGGCTGAACAGTTAATTCCTCCTCTTGCCAGTCCCTCCAGCCTGCAGTCCGCAAACAAGATAGGCAAATGTGACCGCATAATGTCACAGATGCTGTCAAACTCCAGGGTAAAGGGAGTGAAAAAGGAGTTTTATTTGGAGTTTTAACCAGATCTTCCCGCTTAATGCGATCAACTACCCTCTTAGCCTTTAAGATGTGTTTTACAGTAACCTCTTTCAAGGAACCTCTTGACTAAATCCTGAAGTTGATAAATGGTTTCAGTACTACAAATTCTTTTTAGTCTAATAAACTTACCTTTAGGAATACCTTTAAAAAGGTGTTTAGGGTGACATGATTTGGCGTGAATAAGAGTATTTCAGGAACTGGGTTTCCTATAGACATCCATGATGATGCTATGGTTAACTCCATATCATCTAAGCAGTAACAACGGGTTACCACACAAGAAGAAATCAAAAATCTTCAGTCAAAATTACTGGACAAAGTAGAAGAACCAAAGTTCAAGGAGCTCGATGAAAAGCTCTGTAAACATTTGAATTATAATGACTTATGTTTATCTTGTGTATATTTTGTATTTGTACAAACTTGTGTGTGATCTTATATTTGCTTTGTTTTTATTTAGATCATAGTAGTGTACCTCTTTACTGCCTTATTTATATATATTAAATCTGTGAGCTATAGAACGAGAATTCACTTTGCAGCCACAATTTAAAGTTTTTTTGCATTTTTTCATATTATCTTGGATATTGCATAAATGTCCTCTGTTTGCTAACACTCTTTTTGTATGTTGCTTCTAGGTGTTAAATCATGTGTTTGACCTATATCGCAGTGTGCACCGTGGGTGGTCTGTGCTACGCACCACATACATAGAGATTTTCTCCACTCCTTGCCTTTTAAAAGTTTTTTAAAAGTTTTTTTGAGCTTGGGGTGTACTATTTTCTTTTTGTGCGGACCACTTTCCCCTATGGGACACACTGCGATACCGCTTATAGCTTGTCTCTGTTTTTTACTTTCCCTTTCTTATTCTGGCACTTTGCGCCGCTAATTCTAATCATTGCTGCAGCTGAGTAACACTTTCAGTTTTATTTGTTAAATTGTGTTCTGTCTAAATTTCTAGAGGCTTCACTTTTCTTTATTTTCTACTTTAGCTTGTATTTTACTTTATTGCCGTTTTTTCACGATTAGTTACTGTCTGCAAAGGCAGAATTGTGTTTTTTATTACAATTGGTAAGTATATGTCACATTGCGTATTCTATTTTGTCTGATTTGGTTTATTTGTCACTAATTAGACAAGCGCCTTGTGCATACTAATCAGGGGGTGGTGTACATAAATTTGGTATGTTTTCACCCCCTGGCTAGACCTACGATTAAGTCCCTTTGGACGAAACGCATAAAGTGATATCGTGTGGGCTTCCATGTGATTGTTTGTTTTATACCTTGGATTAAACGCTACGTTTTAAGGATCTGGCATCGTGTGTTATACTTTTGCCTATTGGACTTTCTGCTTTTATTATTTTTTCCTGTATCTATAGCTTTAAATGTTTGTATTCTATCAACATTTTTTTTACCCTTGGGGTTAACTACTGTTTTTAGACTCAACAAATACAGTGTGTATTATTTGATACTAATTTATGACCACACAATTTGAATGCTGTGAATAGGGGATAGTTTACATATTTGTATTACTGATGCACTATCTAGCATTATAAGAGTAAATCCTCTAGAGAAGCAAACCAAGCAAGATAAAGAAAACCAATTATTGTGCATCACTCCATGGGGATCCCCATAAATAACCCACAAAATTATAGTATTGTATGCCAAGCTTTCAAATTGGACTGTTACTGCCTTGGTCATAGTTAAAGTCCATTTCTTCACTAAACAGAATATATTAATCTTAATGAAACTGGTAAGACCATGTCTGTCATTAGCTCTATGCTTACCATGGTTGGCTGCCATCCTTAGTATAATTACCAATGCTTCTGGGTCTTCATTTTGGCAAATTCTTGTAATTTTGTTTTTCAAGGACAGCACAAACTGAGAGACGGAAACTCACATTAAAGCTGTGTCTCTACATTATTGAGGAAAAGTAATGCACAAAAGTGTGGCATTCTCCAAGGTCTAAGATTTCCTACTGATTAACACATATTAAAAGTAAAATGACCAAAGGTCAGACTGACCAAAAAAATAATGCTGTTATTTTATGCATGGCAACAGAATTATAAAAGAGTTTGCATTTTAGATTAGATGAACCTTCTCATATACACCAGCTTCCATTTGACCTTCCACACACAATTTGTGTGTGTACATTTGCAATGACAATCTTACTTAAACTAAATTTTGAAACAAATTGTTTTATTTGACTTTCTCTCCACTTTCTTCTTCTCTATACTTGAAGCGATGAGAGACAATGGGATTTGTGCTTTATTTACCATGGCTCATTGATGGGTGTCATAGTGGATAACCAGATTCCAGTACCCATTTTATACTAACCTATTGGTGACACAGTAAGATGGACCCACTGACTGTATGATATATATATATATTTTTTTATCTTTATGCTTTATTTTTCTTTTTTTCCAAATAAATATATCCAGAAGAGAATACAAAAGTAGAGACATAAAAACAAAGACAAACAATACAATACATAACCAGTTATCTGTCCGAATAATAATAAATTACACTGTAGTGTTGTATTCATAATTGAGTCAGGAAAAAGGAAGGAAAAAATTTACATATGGGCATAGACAATTAATCAAGACAATACATTAGACCAATACATTTGTTTCTTTATTATGCAAGCTGTGTGGATGCTTTTTCACTTTTTTTACTACTGGATATTCATTTTTGATAATGTGTTCTAACAAAGCCCAGTTGTCGGAAAATGTGAGCTTTCCCACTGCATGCATAATATATTTAATAGTCTACTTAATATGCACCGAACTGTATGTGGATCAGGCATAATTGCCGAATCTAACAAATCCCAGAAATGTGGCTACTCAATATGCCTCAAGTCGGGTCCAAAGCAATAGAGGTGTTGAGATCATGAAATTTTTTCCATGAAAACCAAAGATTTTGCCCAGATCCCCCCCAAACATACTCTGAATTTGGTTAAAATAGACAACAACAACAAAAAAAAACATTAAAGTGGCCTCTGGGACCTGCCAATGGACCTCCATAAAAAATACATAAAGTGATCCCTGGGGTCTTCGGGCTGCCGATAGGATCCCAGACACAAATTAAAAAATGATCATTCTCCCAAGTTAAGGGATTGCCAAACGCCACCAAACCCCAAATAAATAAATAATTTACCTACCTAAGGGGCTTAGGTAGGTAAATTATTTATTTATATGGTGTTTGGTGGCGTTTGCTTACCTGAGCTTCACTTATAGCTTGCTCAGGTAAGTGGGAGCAAATCCCATGAAAAAAAAAATCATTCTTTGGGTGCCAGGGGTGTGGGTAGGGAAAATCAGCCCTGGCCCCTGATGTATTTTATACATCATGCTCCCAGACCCATTTCTTATAGCTGTGCATCAGGACTACCTGCCTTGAACCCATATGTGTAACGGAGGAAGGAGGGTCTGGGTTTGGCCAGCTCCTTGCCCATTTTTCATAGTGTGGGTCAGGGCTACTAGCCTGAGCCCCCCATGATTAATTTAGGGGTCCCACCAGGACTATTTATTTTTCATTTTGGGACAACTTTGAAATCTGTGGTGATGATAGAGGTACTTTTTTGATGTGAGCATGTTTCACCTTCTTTGGGTTTTGGCAGGTCTTGGCATGGAATCCACTATGATGTACCATTTGTGGACCTATTCAGGGGCACATCATGGCAAATCAAGGAGCCCAAAATTGTGTTCCAATATGTACCTGAATCAGTCTGTTTATGTGTTTCAAGTCTGATGACTTAGACTTTCATTTGATGGATCTGAACATTGTAGCTATGCCCATTTTGCAGCTTTCCCTATGCTACTGAAATGTTAGGACAAGGTCTGAGGGCTTGGATTTAAAAAAGTGGACACACTGACCGGATCAAGTTTTACTCTGAGTTTTACTCAGAGACACCACTGAGAGGGGAGTAGGTTCTTAGTATGACTGATGGAATACTGGTCAAATGAACAATACTGATGAGGGGCTATAAAGAAAACGCATATACTCTATTTCTTGCCCAAAGTGTTAGCACACAAAAGATAGCATGTCATTGAAAGATGAAAGCTTGCAGTAAATATGTTTAAATAAAACCTGTTTAAATGAAATCCAGGAGCATTTATAAAGTTTTATTGATTAACGAGGAAAATAATTTAAACAGTGGCAAAATAAAAACACATTAGTACACACATAGTTCATCTTACTGCTATAAATTTGAAGAAAAAAAAAAGGCTGCAGACATAACCGAGCCAAACATGTATGACTCCAACTTTTTTTTTAAAGCACAAATCTGCATTCATATGAGGTTTGTTAATGGTCAATGCTCAATAAACACAGCAAGAAACATACTGTAGGGCAGAAGGAGCCTTATTTTTCCCCATATTTTGAAGTGGTTCTATACAGAAGAGGATACATGCAAGAAAACCTTCTGTGATAAGCCAAACTTTCCATGTGAGGATATGTCTTATCTTTAATGTTTCACACGCAGCAAGAAATGTTAATTTCATAAATAAACTGTCATTCCTGGTCATAAATAATGAATGAGTGTCTTTTTTTTTTAATTAAAACAGTTAATTCTGGAAGTACTCTGATTAGAGGGAAAGCTGCAGCAGCAAATTAAAGATTTTGTTCCTTTGAACAGTCTTTGCTCTTTCTTGGGCAACATAATATTATTTGGAATTTACTGAATGTTATTCAGATCTACTAAAATTTCTCCTCCGATTAATTTCAATGTGGAAGAGTTAAACCTGTTTTTTTTCTAAGTGGTAGTTAGGTGGCGAATTTAACTTAGTCTCCAAATGAAAGTTGAACCTCCAAAGTCGAATTTTGGTAAATAGACCCATTAATGTATTAGACCAAAACACTAGCCAAGTTACTAAAAACTAGTCACAGACAGTAACCTTTTAGTAGATCTCTAAGTCAAACTCGGGTGACTTAGTACCTTAGTCTCAAAACAAAAGTCAACCTCCAAAGTCGAATTTTAGTGAAAAGACTCATTAGTCAAACTCATGTTTTGAAGTCAAATTCGGCACCAGACTTCAGCTATACATTGTGCAGGGACAAACCTGGTGAGTTTCCCCAACTAAACAAACTCACCAGGTACCATGTCCCTGCACCATGTATAGCTGAATTGGAGATATGAAATGTTCATCTCAACTCACCTACAAAACTCACGTTTGAGTGAATAGCCTCCTATGGCTGTTCTTGTAATTCAACTAATACAATGTATAAAGGGCTATGTCCACAGTACAAACAATGTGTAGGTGACAAAGTCTCTTTCATCTTTCAGTGGTCTTTGCATATGAACCCTTCCCCAGAAATTGGAACATTTTCTATAACACTCATATTTTCTATAACATGTAATACATATGTGTTACAGACTTTGTAGACTCCACCTCTCCATAGGTTGAAAAGTGAAATATTACATAGAGTGAGATCATGCTATAATCACCTGATCTTTTTGTGAAATTTCTCTATATAAATCACACATACTTTGTGAAGCTCCTAATGCCAGCTTGACACAGCTGAAATGTACAGTTGCTGAGATGCACTGTTGCTGCATTTATACAGAAGAGGCTACATTGGGGTAAGGCTTGGTGAAGCCTGACCCCAATGTAGCCTTTTCTGTACAAAATGCTGTTATCAGTTGACAATTTCATGTCTAATGTATTTTGCAACCAGAGATTCCGATACACGAGAGGATGTGAAAAGTCATCTTATATGCAAGAAGGGGCTACACAACTGAACTCCACCAACGGCATAAACTAGTCACTGTTCATCTAGGGAATACATGACAAAGACGTGGAGGAAAAAAAAGCATCTTTGCCGATTAACATTTTGTTTGAACTGCAGTGCAAAGAACAGCATGGACCACAGCTTTGGTACCAAGAGGGAAGCAGAAATTTTGTGAGTAGCTTTTGTACTTCATTTTTCACTAGCAACAGTAGAGTCATTCGTATTGCTTTCATTCAATGCTCTGGAAATCGTAATTAATGTACTGGGAAGATCAAACCGTGTTGTTTACATTCATCTTCCCCACTCTGCTGCACTTAACCTTTGGATTGTGATTGCTTTGTAGTTATTTTACAAATCTTTGGCACTTTTTGCCCATTGAGCATTTACAAAAAAAGCTTTCTCCTGTTAACTAACTCAAAAGCAGCCCCTTGAATGCTATGATTGACAAACACAGAACATCTGAGTGCATGCATTTGACAAGTAATATATTTTATCCAGGTTGATGTATTGTTTGGTGCACTCTGTACAGTGTTTGATTTCTTTGTGTAAACTGCATTTGAGGTTTTGCTTTTGCTAACCATGGTGGATTGGCTGAATGATTGCAGTGCTTCCACAGTGCATAGTACCTGTCTAGAACTCTCCAGGCTACAGACAAAGGAAACTTTTTAATTAAAAACACATAAGTTGAACCAATGGTTATTCATTTTCTCTTAAGATTCATCCACCTTACCCTTGTTGTTGACAGTAATTAAGATGGCTTGAATGCCTGGAAACTATGTTACTCATTACAGAATCCCAAGATAATACAACAGCAATCTTTGTTTCCAGAACTGCTATGAATTATTGTTAACCCATTTAGGACCCAATGACGTTCCATACCGTCATGCATTTTTTTGCACTGAGGACGTGGTAATGGACATGGTCCTCCATTAAAATGAGTAGTGGAAACGATCAATGATCCCTTCCTACTGCTCAAGCGTTGTTGGTGTAATGCCTTAATGTTGAGGAATTAAGTAACACCAAAATTTGACTTCCCAGGGCACCATGATTGCACCATGAAACAATCGCTGGTGCCAAATTGGAAGGCTCCCTACTCCATCGTTTGTCCTCCCTGCTCCCTCATCTGTCCTCCCTGCCCAATCCTCTTGCACATTCTAATACTCTCTGACACATGCACACTTTCTCCACTCTCACATGCACATTCTGCCACTCAAACTCACACGTGCAATCCTGCCACTCCACCATGGACATTCTGCCACTCACTCAGCCATGTGCACAATCCTGCCACTCTCACATTCACATTCTGCCACTCACTCAGACACACACATGTAAACCTGCCAGTCTCAACTGCACATTCTGCCACTTACACATGTGCAATCCTGCCACTCTCACATGCATATTCTGACACTCACTCAGACACACATGTAAACCCGTCATTCTCACATGTACATTCTGCCACTTACTCACGTGCAATCCTGCCACTCTCACATGCACATTCTGTTACTTCATGCCAACCATGTGTTTCTCTCTAAATGCATGTATCTCTCTCCCCCCAATGTTGGCCAGCCCAAGAAATTGTGCTGCCTGGGGGGAGAATTCAAATGCTGCTCCCCCCCCCCCCCAAATTCATATTCAAGGTCACACATACAGTCACACAAGCACATACATAATTACACACATATCTTGTCTGAGCCACAGACCTGCTCAAATAAGATTCTCAACACAGACTTACCCCATCAGGGACCCCCTTGTGTGGTCTCTTTCTTTGTAGCTGTGCTGCCTGTATCTCAGGTGGTAGGCAGCAACTGCTCCCCAGAGCTGGTGCCTATTGGTAGCAGCAGCTCTGTGAATAGGAACAGTTTTTTTTTTAAAGTGCCGCCTAGAGAAACTGACCCAGCCGGACCCATTGTAGGTCTGGCCCTGCCACCATGCTAGTCTCTCTCTCTCCCCCCAAATCATCCATGTCTGTCTCTCTCTCCCCCCTTTTGTCTTTCTCCTCTATTCCATGGGTTTTTGCCTCTCCCCATATCAGTCTTTTCCTCTCTCTCCTCTCCATCTCCATGTCAGTTGTCTCTCTCCTCTCCCCCATGCATGTCTGTTTCTCCCTTCCCCATATATCTATCTCCCCTCCCCATGTATATCTCTCTCATCTCCCCACATGTCTGCTGTCTACTTCCTCCCCCATATCTGCTGTCTCTTTCCTCCCCCCATGTCTGCAGTCTGTTTCCTCCTCCCATATATGCTGTCTATTTCTCTGTCTGCTGTGTTTTTCCTGTCCCTCATATCTGCTGTGTCTTTCCTGTCTCCCATATCTGCTGTTTGCTGTGTCTTTCCTGTCCCTCATATCTTCTGTGTCTTTCCTGCGCCCATATCTGCTGTGTCTTTCCTGCCACAGATATCTGCTATCTACTATATCTTTCCTGTCCCCATATATGCTGTCTCTTTCCTCCCCTGTATCTGCAATCTCTTTCCTCACTCCATATCTGCTGTTTCTTTACTTCCCCATCTGCTGTCTCTTTCCCCCTGTATCTGCTGTCTCTTTCCTCCCTTTATATCTGCTGTCTCTTTCTGTCCCCCATATCTAATGTCTCTTTCTTTCCCTCACATCTGCTGTGTCTTTTCTGCTTCACATATCTGCTGTCTGCTTTGTCTTTCCTGCCCCCATATCTGCTGTCTCTTTTCTCATTCCATATCTGCTGACTCTTTGTTCCCCCCATATCTGCTGTCTATTTCCTGCCCCCAATTTCTGCTGTTTTATTTCTGCCCCCCTATCTGCTGTGTGCTGAGTCTTTCCTGCCCCCCATATGTGCGGTCTGCCCTGTCTTTCCTGCCCCCCCCCATATCTGCTGTTTTCTGTGTCTTTACAGCCCCCATATCTGCTGTTTGCTGTGTCTTTCCTTCCCCAATATCTGATGTCCTTCCTGTTCCCTATATCGTATGACTGCTATGTCATTCCTGCCCCACATATCAGCCATGTCTTCCCTGCCCCCCAAATCTGCTATGTATTTCCTCTCCCCAATATCTGTTATGTCTTCCCTGCCCTCCATATCAGCTGTCTCTTTCATCCCCCCATATCTGCTGTCTCTTTCCTCCTTCCATATCTGCTGTCTCTTTCCTGTACCCCATATCTGCTGTCTGTTGTGTCTTTCCTGTCCCCCATATTTGCTGTGTCTTTCCTGTCCCCCATATCTGCTGTGTCTTTCCTGTTCCCCATATCTGCTGTGTCTTTCCTGTTCCCCATATCTGCTGTTTGCTGTGTCTTTCCTGTCCCTCATATCTGCTGTCTGCTGTGTCTTTCCTGTACCCATATATGCTGAATGCTATGTCTTCACTGCTCTTCATTATCTGCTGTCTCCCCTGTCCCCCATATCTGCTGACTGCTGTGTCTTTACTGCCCCCCAAAAATGATAGCGCTCACTTGACGCTGCACCCCCTCTGTCTCCTGCTTCCTGCTATATGGGCGCGCACCCCGTGCCCCCCGTGCACCCACCTGGGAACAGCCCTGATGCAACCTGTCACTCAGCCAGTCACACTCCCCCACACTCATTATACTTTGCATAATTCCCAGGGTTCTGATGTCCTAAAATGGACACCGTAGTGACTGGTTAAACACCTCTTTGAATCTAACAATAGATGTGTTTTGCTTGCATTGTGGACAAACATCCTTGGGCATATGATGACACACAATTTCAATTTTAAACCCTTTTGTCGACACCATGTTATTGGAAGTCACAATTGAGCTTTGCTATCTATACATCCTCTCAGTCTATTACCTTGAGCACACTGCATTGATTCATTTTATTGTGCATATAATTATGTGTGGTGTATAAAGAATAAAGTGGTGTTTGGTAGAAATAATAGTATTATTAGCAGATAAATAAAGTAATAGTTGAAGAGACAAGGGTGTCTGTAACAAAAAAGTCATATTAAGGTTTATCTTTCTGTTTAATATATGTAACAGACACAAATATATATATATGTACTATATGGGGGCCAGACAGTGCGGTATTTACCACGAGGCATGATCGCTACTATTGGGCTGCCCGTGCGCTTCTTTCTTGGGGTGGGGGGTGGGGGGGCGGAGTGATGACAGGGATGCGCGCCGGGTCACGTGACCTATCCACTCTCACCGTGAGGAGCTGATCAGGCAGCATGGTAGGACATCATGCTGCGTGCCCCTAGCCACCATGGATCAGGGTAAGTCCATGTGATGTGGGTGATGCAGGTATGTAATGGAGGTGATGGGGTTAATGGAGGCATTTAATGGGGGTGATGGGGTTAATGGAGGCATGTAATGGGGGTGATGGGGTTAATGGAGGCATGTAATGGGGTGATGGAGGCATGTAATAGAGGTGATGGGCAGAGGTGTAACTAGATACCACCGGGCCACGGTGCAAAAATTGCCCTGGGGCCCCCGACCCCACCATGCAAATCCACCCCAGAAATGCTACTTATATGCCTCCCAACTGTTCTGCTTTGTGCCCCAAGTACACGGGCAGCGGGAGCCCACGGGGCAGCTGCTTTGGGCCCCAAGAATTAATGGGCCCTGTGCAGCTGCCCCGTTTGCCCACGCTTTTTTCAAAACTTTTTTTTTACTTTTTTTTTTGCAGGGGTCACACTACGGCCGGGCCCAGTGACGGGCCCAGTTGCAGCTGCGACCCCTGCACTAACGGTAAGTACGCCACTGGTGATGGGGATAATGGAGGCATGTAATAGGGGTCATGGGATTAATGGGGGCATGTAATGGGGTTAATGGAGGCATGTAATGGGGGTGATGGGGCATGTAATGGGGTGATGGAGGCATGTAATGGGGGTGATGGGGTTAATGGAGGCATGTGATGGGGTTAATGGAGGCATGTGATGGGGGTGATGGGGTTAAGGAAGGCATGTAATGAGGTGATGGGGGCATGGGGGTGATGGGGGCATGTAATTGAGTGATGTGGGTTATGGGGCATGTCGTGCATGGGTAGACGGGTGCCCGAATTTTGTCTGCCTATGGCAGCACAAAACCAAGATACACCACTGTGACAGACACCATCAGTAGTGTACATGCTACCATGTTTCTTACTAATTTAGATTCTTGTATGGTTGGATGAGTGACAGTTTTTCCATAGTCCCAACTACTTTATTCTTGTTACTTTCTCCTCTTTATCCTGTTTGACTGACGTGTTTGACAGCCATCCTCATGGGAGTATAGATCCTCTTTTTATGATGACAGCATCCTTTTAAGAATATACTAAACAGGTTAAATGTATACAACCTACCTCTTTTAATCAAATTGCATATAAAACTATTTTGCTTCTATGAGATTTTGTGCCTTAATCACACAGTTGTTAACAATTTCTTGCCTTAATATCTCATTTAAAGATCCACAAAAATTGTTGCACGCTTTCTTCAAATATAATAGGGACATGTCAAACATCCAATAGTTCCAATATGAAGATAAGCTGGCAAATAATCTGTAAAAAAAAGGTTTTATTTGCATGACATAGTTTAGATCAGTAACAAAGCTGTATTATTATTATTATTATTATTATTATTGTCTGCTATAGCGATCAGTAACAGCTGATAAGTGACAAAGGCGGGTTGGCGTTTGCTTAGATGAGCATCACCATTCGTCTGGTTAGATCAATATTTGTAAATATTTGATCTGACCCGTGTAGATCTGCCTCCCTCTCACTTGAGTTTTAGTGAGGGAGGGAGACAGAGCTGTATAATGTAAGTTTTTAATTATAATATATTTAATAGAATTGAGACCCAAAGGCTTTTATAAAAGCCGTTTCCAGTATTTAACCCCTTCCCTGCAATTGATCGCTGTGTACGCAGTGATCTTACACAGCAGCACATTTTTTGCTGTCTGTGCATTTTTTTAGGGGTTATTTTTTTTTTACTTTGATTTATTACAGTATATCAAAGGCTCTTTTAAGAGCTATTAACCCCTTCCTTGCCGTATATCACTTCCTATGCAGCACATATGGTCACTGCCTAAGCAGTGCATACGGTCACTGCCTAAGCAGCGCATATGGAGCAATCTAGTCGCCGAAGGATTTTTTTTTGCTATCAGCATTTTTTTTGTCAGACTCGCTAGGGGTTAGTTATACCCACTAGGGGATTACGTGTATTCCTTTTGAAGCTGTCTGAACGCGTGTATAGTGATCAGTAACAGCCGATCAGTGGCAAAGGTGGTTTGGTGATTTCTCAGATGAGCATCACCATTCGTCTGGTTCGTAAATATTGTTCTGACCCATATGGATCTGCCTCCCTCTCCTCACTTGAGTTTTAGTGAGTGAAAGAGACAGATCTGTATAACATAATTTTTTAATTGTAATAAATTAAATAAAATGTTAAAAAAATTGTGAGTCCCAAGGGCTTTTATAAAAGCCATACCCTTTGTATAGTGTAGTGTATTAACCCCTTCCCTGCCACTGATCACTGCACAGCAGAACATTTTTTCTTGTCTGTGCATTTTTAGGGGTTAATTTTTTTGTACAGTACTACAAAGGCTCTTATAAGAGCTATTAACCCCTTCCTTGCTCTACATGTTCAAATTCTAAGTTTGAAAATCAAAAAGCGCACCTCTCAAATGTAGCCTTTCAACACCCAACAAAGCTGACAAAGCTATGCATGGGTGGTATCCCTGTGCTCGGGAGATGTTGCTGAACATATATTGTGGTATTGTTTGTCAGTGACACATACCGAAATATGTGAATTTGTGTCTAAAGTACAATGTATGTGGGAAAAAATACACAATAAAATGACTACCACAAACTTTGACAAAGGCTGGTGGTAGAATTGGTGCAGGAAAGTGTTAAAATAACACCATTTAAAATAGCCTAGGGTGTCTACTTTTACAAAATATATACTTTTTGGGGTAAAATACACTGTCCAGGCGGTCTGCATGTCAAAATTTCAATTTGGAAAACCAAAAACTGCACCTACCAAATGTGGCCTTTTACCCCCCAAACAACCCAACAAACCTATGCATGGGTGGTATCCCTGTACTCAAGAGATGTTGCTGAACCCTTATGGGGGTGTTATTTGGCAGTGACACATACCAAAATCTGTGAATTCATGTCTGAAGTCAGAGGCGTCGCTAGGGAGGGGGGTTACTGGGGCTGAAGCCCCGGATCTCCCCTCCATAGCCCCGAATGGAGACCCTGACCACGCCCCCTCACGCTCGGCTCCGCCCCTCGCGCTCGGCTCCGCCCCCTCACGTTCGAACCCGCCTCCTGCATGCTGTATGCTGAACAGCAGCAGACTCCATCCCCTCACGATAGGCTCCGCCCCTCGTGTTTAGCTCCGCCCCCTCAAGTTTTGCAGGTGAGTGTTTGGCAGAGTGTGAGTGGCAGAGTTATTAGTGTGCAGGTGTATGTATGTGAGGTAAGTGGAAGAGTGTAAGTGGGTGTGAGTGGCAGAGTTATGAGTCTGCATGTGTATGTAAGTAGCAGACTGTGAGTGGCAGAGTTATTAGTGTGCATGTGTATGTATGTGAGTGGCAGAATGTAATTTGCAGAGTATAAGTGGGTGTGAGTGGCAGAGTTATGAGTGTGCATGTGTATGTATATGAGTGGTAGAGTGTAAGTGGGTGTGAATGGCAGAGTTATGAGTGTGCATGTGTATGTATGTGAGTGGCAGAATGTAATTTGCAGAGTGTAAGTGGGTGTGAGTGGCAGAGTTATGAGTGTGCATGTGTATGTATATGAGTGGCAGAGTGTGAGTGGCAGAGTGTAAGTAAGTGTATGTGTGTGGCAGAGTGTGATTGGAAGAGAGTGTGTGTGAGTGTAAGCATGAGTGGAAGAGTTATGAGTGTGTATGTGTGTGAGTGGCAGAATGTAAGTGTGTGTAAGTGGCAGAGTGTGATTGTATGAGTGAGTGTGCAGAGTGTGAGTGTTTGGAAGAGTGTGAGTTATGAGTGTGCGTGTATGTGTGTGGCAGAGTGTAAGTGTGGGTGAGTGGCAGAGTTTTGGAGTGTATAAGTGTGAGCAGCAGAGATATGAGTGTGCGTGTGAGTGAGTGTAAGCATGAGTGGAAGAGTTATGAGTGTGTATGTGTGTGAGTGGCAGAATGTAAGTGTGTGTAAGTGGCAGAGTGTGATTGTATGAGTGAGTGTGCATAGTGTGAGTGTTTGGAAGAGTGTGAGTTATGAGTGTGCGTGTATGTGTGAGGCAGAGTGTAAGTGTGGGTGAGTGGCAGAGTTTTGGAGTGTATAAGTGTGAGCAGCAGAGATATGAGTGTGTGTGTGTGAGTGTAAGCGTGAGCAGCAGAGTTATGAGTGTGTGTGAGTGGCAGAGTGTAAGTGTTCGAGAGTGAAAGCATAAGTGGCAGAGTTAGGAGTGTGTGTCAGTGGCATTGAGATTACTAGGAGAAAATGTGATTAATTACTATTAATCATATTGAATGTGATAATCAAGTGTGAAACAGTGCTCATAACATTTTTATTTTCACACCTGATTATCACATTCAATATGAATAATAGTGATTCATCTTTATATATAGTCTTTATGTTGATGGCAATGAGTCCATACACATGGCATTAAACATCACATGGACCTCGTTATACTATTAAACCCATACATTATGAGTGTATGAGCTGCTCATTATATTATAGGCTTTACTCATGAAAGAGAGAATTGCAGGGAAGTGAGATGGGAATTTCAAAATTAAGGCTAAAGTAGCAGAGCTGGAAAAATTCTCGCATTCAGTTGAATTCCCATCTCAATTCCCTGCACTTCTCTCTTTTATTAGGTTGGTAGAAGGAGCATACCTTCATACCTCAGCCTATTCTCCCCAAGTTTTTTACCCCTTTTTATTAAAAAATTAAAAATATTTGTGATGTGAGTGTGAGAATTGCAGGTTTACACACGAGTCTGCGTGGCAGAATGTCTGTGTGGGAAAGGCCATCTGTGTGTATAAGGGTGTCTGTGTGTAAGGTTGTCTGGATGTGTGTGTGAGTGTAAGGTTGTCTATGTAAGGGTATCTATGTGTGGGGGGGGGGGGGGGTCAGGGTTGAGTCATTTTTATATGCTCAGTTATTTTTAAATCATGGGAATTTGCTCACATACAAGTGTGTGTGTGTGATGTAAGTTGGTGTGTGTAAGTGGGATTGTGTGTCTCTGTGTGTAAGGGTGTGTGTATGTATGTGTGACTGTGCATGTGTGACTGTGCAAGTGTGAATGTGTGTGTATGTGTGGCTGCATGTGTATGTGTGTGTATTTGTGGCTGTGTATTTTTGTGCATAAGTGTAACTTTGAGTAATGTGAGTTTTTTGTGTGCTGCGAGTCTTATTGTCAGTCACACACACACGCATATAGTCAGTAACAGACAGACACAAACACACTCATACAGTCACAGACAGACACACACACAGTCAGTCACAGACACACACATAATCATTCTGTCACAGTCAGACATACAGTCACACACACATACAGTGGGTCACATAAACACACAGTCACACACACACATGCAGTCAGTCATACACACAAACACACACTCTGTCACATACACTTACGCACAAGTCAGCAATTTTGTTGTTGTTTATGATTAAAAAAAAAAATGCATCTATCAATATGTCCCCCTCTTGGCTGCTATACCTCATTCTAGCCTGGTCTGTGCCCTGCTGTTGTTTCTAGCCCTGCTGAGCACACTCAGCGCTCGGACACTATAGTACGGTGCATGTGGGGATGGAGCAGGAAGACTGTGCAGCCGGTGCACACACTGTTCCCCCGCACTCCGCTGGATAAATAAAATGATCCCAGCGTCAAGGGCACCATGAGGGACAACAATAACTGGGCGCCAGGTATAATTTCCTGGTGCCTGGGATTTGTTGAGCCCCGATATATACCCATATATACCTATTGTTCATTGGCGTCAATTATATCAGTCTGTATGCTGCCTAACCATGTGATTTTATTTACTCTACTTCTATAAAATCTATCATGGGCTCCAGCCCCGGATGTTTTGGAGACCTAGCAACGCCCCTGTCTGAAGTACAAGGTTTGTGAAAAAAAAACACAAAACAATTACTACCACAAACTTTGACAAAGGCTGGTGGTAGAATTAGTGCATGGAAAGTGTAAAAATACCACCATTTGAGATAGCCTAGGGTGTCTACTGTTAAAAAATATATGGGTTGATGTGGTAAAATACACTGGCTGGTTTCAAATATGTCCCAAATGGGACATGGGTGCAGGCGGTCTGCATGTCAAAATTTCAAATTGGAAAACCAAAAACTGCACCTACCAAATTTGGCCTTTTACCCCCCAAACAACCCAACAAACCTATGCATGGGTGGTATCCCTGTACTCAAGAGATGTTGCTGAACACTTATTGGGGTGTTATTTGGCAGTGACACAAACCAAAATCTGTGAATTCATGTCTGAAGTACAAGGTTTGTGAAAAAAAACACAAAACAATTACTACCACAAACTTTGACAAAGGCTGGTGGTAGAATTAGTGCATGGAAAGTGTAAAAATACCACCATTTGAGATAGCCTAGGGTGTCTACTTTAAAAAAATATATGGGTTGATGTGGTAAAATACACTGGCTGGTTTCAAATATGTCCCAAATGGGACATGGGTGCAGGCTGTCTGCATGTCAAAATTTCAAATTGGAAAACCAAAAACTTCACCTCCCAAATTTGGCCTTTTACCCCCCAAACAATCCAACAAACCTATGCATGGGTGGTATCCCTGTACTCAGGAGAAATAGTAGAATCTATTTAGCATGTTTTTTCGTTCGCTATTGTCGATGAGGAGAAGTTGTTTCAAATAAAAGTCAGGAAATTTGTGTATTGTTTTTTTTTTTACCATATTTTATTATTTTTTTTAAATAATATGATAAGATATGATCAAAAATATGGCATCCATAGAAAGCCCTTTTTGTCCCGATAAAAACAATATATAATATGTGTGGGTACAGCAAATGACGAAGAAGAAAATTACTGCTAAACACAAACAGCACAGAAATGTTAAAATAGCCATTGTCCAGAAAGGACAAAAATGTTTCAAAGGCTCTGTCCTTAAGGGGTTAATACCTTGGCTTCAATTTAATTTTTGCTCTATAGTCATTGTCCTATAAGTGGATGAGATCACCTCAAAAGTTGGTAATCACCACTACGTTCACCCAGAGTTTTCAAATTTAGCAAGTTCACAGGTATGCACATCTAGTGATTGAACCATCCATATAGTACTTTTGTTAAGGTTGTTATTTATGCTATTTATGCTATTATTATTATTCATATAGTGCCAATAGTTTATGCAACGCTTAATAGAATCCATTGGGATAGACTTGCCACCCAGCCAGTATTTTACAAGCAGGCATGTAAAAAAAATGTGTTTAATACCATGTTAAATCTGTGGGGCAATCACATTGCCAATTAACCCTAAATCACAAGAAAAACATCAAAAATGCAAAGGGGTTAAGGTGCGCTAAAACATAATGAAAATGTTATGGTGTCCCATAACTTCCGGCTTCATCATAAAAGTCCCGGCGGAAGTGTCGTGCAGCAGCAGAGGATGTCTCCGCGTATTGTGCAGACATCCCCCGGCTATCCCCACTAGCCACCAGGGAGGCTAAATTGGGGTGATGGAGGGGGGAGACGGAGACAAACAACATTGGGGTGAGGCAGGGAGGGGGGAGACAATGTTGGGGGAGGGTGGGCGAGAGAAAGACAACATTGGGGGAGAGAGACAGACAACCTTGGGGGTAGGCAGGGAGGGGGAGAGAGAGACAGACTAAGTTGGAGGGAGGGGAGGGAGAGAGACAGACACAGTTGGGGGGAGCATTGGGTAAGTCTGGGGGGTAGGTGCAGCATTGGCACATAAAGGTAAATAAAAAAAAAGACATGCATTTTTTTATATCATAAGTTTTTATTAAATATGAAAAAGCAATTTACATGTGAATATATACAAGTTAAACTTTTTCCCTATTCAGGCTTTTAGTTTTTTTCCTAAAGGAATATCCAAAATCTTATAATCAGGGTCATCTTATATTCGAGCAAATATGGTAATAAGGGGATTGGAGGATCTTAGTTATGAAGAGAGACTTAAAAATTTGCATATAAATACGTTAGAAAAAAGGCGTCTCAGAGTGGATATGATAACATTATACAAATATGTGCAGGGACAATATAAAGAGCTCTCCAGGGACATGTTCATTAACAGAAATGTACAAAGAACAAGAGATCAACCCCTGAGACTGGAAGCAAAGATTTCATAGAAAGCAAAGGAAGAGATTACGGTAAGGACAATAAAGTTATGGAACAGCCAAGAGAGGTGGTGCTATCAACCACAATAGATGCATTAAAAATGGTCTGTTTTTTTTTTTTTTTAGAAAAGCAGAACATACAGGGTTAATAATAATAGAATAAGCATTAATTATAGAGCTTGTTGATCCAAGGAGAAATCTGATTGCCCTTTGGAGTCAAGAACAAATTTTTTCCCCTAGGAGGCAAAATTAAAAATAGCTTCCTTAGGGGTTTTTGAATCACACTTCTTTTGGATCAAAAGCTGGAATGATAGGTAGAGGGGTTGAACTTGTGTCTTTTTTCAACCCAAGTTACTATGTTACTATGTTACCATGATGCAGATTCATATCTGATCTATTGGACTGATCTTAATTTCTTTGATAAATTAATTATAGAAAATGACAAAGAATATTATTAAATCAAATTTAAATAGGATTTTTGTGTCTCTTATCGTATTACATGGACAGCTCCAACTACTGTGCTGACTATATTTTTTAACTTGGTTCAAAGCAGTTGGTTAAATTTGGGTACTCTTTTAATTGCTGATGTATACTTGAATGCTCATATTCTAACTTTTGATTAACTATGTGCCAAATGTAAGCTTCTCATTGCCCAAAAATTTTAATATTTAAGAATCAGAAGCTTATTGGCAGTTAATCCAAATGTAGAATCATCAATTTTGGATAGCTTTTTGGCAAGTCCTGGTAAATGTAATCTTATTTTCAAAATGCATTCTCCGTTGAAAGGTATATTATCTAGCTCAAATGTTATTAATAAATGGGAAGCCATAACACAGGGAATAATCGTATTTTTTACTAAGAGACCCCTTCCCGACATGCCACGCACATCACGCAAAAATGTGTCTTTAGTGACATATTAAAGTATCAAAAGTAAGTAGATTCAAATCCGCACAACCGATAATCCTGGTGCCGAGGTACAGGGATGTCACCTAAATCCTCAAATGCCAGGCTTGAAGAAAACCTGTGAGGGTTGAAAGGTCGCCTGCGTTTGGATTAAACTCCCACTTTATACACTGAGTCCTGGGTCGTGTCTTTTCTTTAGTGACATATGACGTGCCTGACACCTCATGCAATAAAAAGAGCAAAGAAAAGCTACCGAATGTTGCTTTCTATACTCTAGTACAATGCATCTATGTGGGAAAAAAACACCAAACAATTACTACCACAAAGTTTGACAAAGGCCGGTGGTAGAATTAGTGCACGGAAAGTGTTAAAATACCACCATTTGAAATAGCCTAGGGTGTCTACTTTTAAAACATATATGGTTTGCTGGGACATATACACTGGCTGGCTTCAAAAATTTCACAAAAAGGGACATGGGCACAGGTTGTCTGCATGTCAAAATTCCAAGTTGGAAAACCAAAAAGCGAACCTCTCAAATATGGCCTTTTAGCCCCCAAACAACCCAACAAACCTATGCATGGGTAGTATCCCTGTACTCAGAAGAAATAGTAGAATCTATTTAGCAGTTTTTTTCATTAGCTTTTGTAAATGAGTAAAAGAGGTTTTTTTAAAAATTCAGACAATTGTTTTTTTTTCTTCACCATATTTTTTATTTTTTTTATAGTATATTATAGGATATGATCAAAATGATAGTATCTAAAGAAAGCCCTTCTTGTCCTGATAAAAATAATATATAATTTGTGTGGGTACAGCAAATTGCAAACAGGCATATTATAGCTAAACACAAACAGCACAGAAATGTTAAAATAGCCATTGTCCAGAATGACCAAAAATGTTTTAAAGGGTCTTTCCCTAAGGGGTTAAACGAATGGTTATGGAGTATGATATAATGGCCCATCATTTTATGTTTTATGTCTTCTTTTTTTGTATTTTGTACTAGTTTTTGTATTTTTATATGCAATGGTATTTTATCTATTTATTATGTCTACTTAAAAATCAACAAAGAAATATAAAAAAAGAAAAAAAGAGAAAAACAAGGGGAATTTTTTTTTTGAAAAAAATCATTAGAAGAAGGTTCCAAAGTCTGAGGGTCACAATGAGAATGCACCAGGCCAAAGTGATTCCACTGCCTGGGGTGTGTTTCATTTTAGTATTTTCTTTGTATTGAAAGACAATAAATAAATAACACAATTACAATTAAATTTGTCAATTTGTTAAAAATATTCAAAATATTTTACATATTCTGTACTTACATATTATCCTGTATCTAATAAATGACATATGTCATTCCAAAAAAAAAAAAAGATTATTTAACATGGAAATGTATTTTCAGATGATTCCTGGAAATGTAATGGTGTAACAATGGTAGCTACAAACATACAACACCATAGGGACATGCAATATCTGGACCCCAAATTATATAGAGTTCCGTCAATATTAGCACAGATGTATACTAGCACTGCAGGAGATTGCTGGAGATGTGGGACAGGATGGGGGGATTTTCCCCACGTCTGGTGGAATTGCCCAGGGATAAGAGGTCTATGGGAGATGCTGTCGGACAGGTTGGAGAAAAGGTTTGTCCCCTCATGGAAATTGACGCCAGAAGAAGCGCTTCTAGGTCTAAATTTACCGAAAGGGACCCATTTGGAGAATATGTTTGTATTACACTTTCAGTTACGATTACAATAGCCAAGAATTGGAGGTCTCAGGAAGTGGCATCCTGGCCCCAGATACGAAATCAGCTGATATATCAATGCAGGTTAGAGAGAGGGATATCTAGACAAATTAACTGGAGAAAGCAAACAGAGAGTTAATGTATAAAACTGGGGGATGTAGGTTACAAACGGGATCATTAAATTTTAATGGACTATTTGATGCAAAATTCCCCCACCAGTGTATTCTGGGGTCCAACAGTATCACCAAAAATAAGTGGGCAATAAAAGGGGGCGTAGAGTCTAATGTGAGTTTTGTTAGTTATGTATGTTAAAAGGAAATGGCTGTATTTAATGTATTTAACATGAAGGGCACAGGATTCACAGACCAGCCCTTAGTTTTGTATGTTATGCATATTTAAACATAAGAAACCACTAATGGAAATCTTTTTATTAAATTTTCTATATCGATGAATAAAAAAAAAGAGTGGTTCTTTCCATGGATATTTTTTGGGATCTGTAGACTGTTTGGACTTGTTGATTGGATTGTACGTATTTCAACATCACATTGTTATATGTCTTTGAAGTAATGTGGCTTTAAAGGTGTTACATTTAGAACTGTCACTTATCCCTGTCCTTTTAATCCTCTGCTCAAACACATTTCTTTCATTATTGAGCTGGTGCTTCGGGTTTTAAGGTTACGATGAACAAATCGCCATGCTCAATGTTTCTTGTGATATCCTTTTGAGTTCAGGTGCTGTTAAGAAAAGAATGAGCAAGAGCACTGGGATGTTGTGTTATTCTAACCAGTCCTCTCATTACTTTCTTTGCTCAGTTTTGGTGTTCTAGCGCCTCATCAGAGCCATGAGCACATTCTTCACTTATTTACTACCCATTTCCCATTTTCAAACTTTTGCTGAATTTCAGATTCTTTCAGACTTCTCAATTCAGCAAGGTACCAACAATCATTCCTGATTAATCTAAACTTTAGAATGAAATTGTTCTTGAGATGTGTCAGGACTAGAGTTGTGCGGACACCTGGAGGTTCGGGTTCGGCCGAACTCGGAAAAAAAGCCCGGTTCGGGGTCAAACTTGACCCGAACCCGAACACACCTAATGTCCCCCCCAGTCCCCACCCATTGCTGGTGGGTGGGGACCCTAAAATAATAGAGGGGGACCTAGTGTCCCCCCCCTGGTCCCCACACATGAGTGGCTGGTGGGGACCCTAATAATTGGGCGGCTGGTCGGGGCCCAATTAATAATAATGAGCGGGACCTAGTGTCCGCCCCGGTCCTCACCCATGAGGGGCAGGTGGGGACCCTAATAATAATAATGAGGGGGGGACCTAGTGTGGGGACCCTAATAATAATAATGAGGGGGGACCTAGTGTCCCCACCCGGTCCCCACCCATGAGCTGGGGGTGGGGACCCCTAGGTCCACACCCATTGCCGGCAGGTGGGGTCCCTAATAATAATAATGAGGGGGGACCTAGTGTCCCCCCAATAAAAAAAATGCCTACCTACCCCCCCTGGGCAATAAACTAACCTGTAAAAAAAATTTTTTTTATACTTACCACTTTTTTCTTTCTTCAGCCCCCAAAAAAGGCCAAATAAAAAACCATAATATGCGCCGCAACTGTTAAAAAAAAAAAAAAGAAGTGTAAAAAAAATTAATAATCCACTGGTGAAAAAAAAAAAAATCCATCTTCGCCCATGGAGGGCCCTGTGCAGACTGAGCTCTGCAGGGTGGGGGAAGGCTTATAAAGCTTTGCCCTGCCCTGCAATTAAGCTCAGAGCACTCTGATTGGTTAGTTTAAGCCAACCAATCAAAGTGCTCTGACAGATAAATGAAGAGACTGACAGGTAAGTCTCTCCATTTACCTGTCACAGCACTCTGATTGGTTGGTCTGAAATCCAACCAATCAGAGTGCTTTGTGTCATTTTACACAGCGTGGGAACGTTATTTAGAATTTTCCCACTCTGTTTAAAATGGCTAGCACTCTGGTTGGTTTGAAATCCAACCAATCTGAGTGCTCTGTGTCATTTTACACAGTGTGGGAAAGTTCTTTAGAATTTTCCCACGCTGTGTAAAATGACACAGAGCACTCTGATTGGTTGGTTTGAAATCTAACCAATCAGAGTGCTAGCCATTTTAAACAGAGTGGGAAAATTCTAAATAACGTTCCCACGCTGTGTAAAATGACACAAAGCACTCTGATTGGTTGGATTTCAGACCAACCAATCAGAGTGCTGTGACAGGTAAATGGAGAGACTTACCTGTCAGTCTCTTCATTTATCTGTCAGAGCACTTTGATTGGTTGGCTTAAACTAACCAATCAGAGTGCTCTGAGCTTAATTGCAGGGCAGGGCAAAGCTTTATAAGTCTGCAGGGGGCCCTCCATAGGCGAAGATGGATTATTTTTTAGGGTTCACTAGGTCCCCCCCTCATTATTATTATTAGGGTCCACACCCGCCGCTCATGGGTGGGGACCAGGGGGGGGGGGCTTATTTTACTCGTGACTGGGCAGCAATAGCTGTCCAGTCACTAGTAATTAAAAATGTAAGGCGATATGAATTGCCGAACCCCGAACTCCAACTGGACATACAGTTGAATGTCCGTGTTCAGGTCCGGGATCCAAAAATGATAATGTTCGGTAAGAACCCGAACTTTGGGGTTCGGGTTCGCTCAACTCTAGTCAGGACTACTAAGTGGGATGTTTATGTATTCTAACTAGAAAACTTCTTTCATTCTTATGTGTTATTGTAACATTCAGAATGTTGGTTTCAGTGATGCCTCTTGTTCACCAATGATGTTCAAGAGATTGCATTTCTTTATTGCCATGAGGAGTACATTCAGCTATCCATGTGTGCCAGTGTCAGTAAATTTAACTCAAAGAAGAAATAGACCACATAAATGTGTCTTAACAATAAAAACTAATAATATCCTTAATAAAAAGGGAAGAAAAGATGCACAATGACCCTTAAGGCTGTTAAGGCTGAATAACAATTAACATGTCATTCAACTGCAACGCTGACCACAAAAACCCATTGTATAAAAGCACTGGTATTGTGGTAAGGGAAAATCGGAATTTAGCATAAAATGCCATCATTCCCTATTTTCCCTTTAAAAGTAAGCTAGAAGACTGAGGTTGTAATGGCCACCCCCTGTTCCCTATTATTCCCCACCAAAAATAAATGCTGGCCCCATGAAAAAAAATGTGTGGGTACTGAATCATCAATGCCTGTTAATGTACTGCCTATTCCAGTATTTTAATTAATGGTGAAGAATGCATCTACCCCAACATCAGATCACCAGGAGATAGCTGATGTAAAATATGTGTACTCAACTCACATTTTATAGAGCAAATCCCTGCTCTATTAACTTTCTTTTAGAAGACCATCTGGGTAATAAATGTGTCTTCTCCTCCAAACATCAGCCAGGAGAGGTATTCATCAGTAAAGTTCTGAAATTTAGTGAACAAGCAAGCATAATATTAATTCATTGACAATAAAATAGATGTTCCTCTTTTAGTCTATCCTCTCAATGCCTCTGTGTGAATCTTCTAGCAATATAGGGAGTTCAAAGGTCCAAATACAATGTCCAGAATAAAAAATAAATAAACTAAAACTCCAGGACAGCACTTCTGTTAGTCCACAACAGACACACACAAGCTGTTTCAGTGCATCTGCCTTCCTCAAAACGGAAGTGTCAGGCGGATCATAAATTTGATCATATTGGCAAGTCTGAGGGTCAGATTGGCTGCTATAAGGGGCAGGTGGCAAGTCTGGGGGCAAATTGGCAAGTGTGGGGGCACTTTTGTGAATAAAAGGAAATAAAAACAAGAGTGCATTTTTTCAATTATATTTTTATTAAATGTGAAAAAACTGTTTACATGTGAATTCATATTTACTAATAAAACATTTTTATAATTAGGCTTTTGCTATTTTTCTAAATTAAGAACCAAAGTTTTGGAGGGTTGTCTTATTATTAGGGTCATCTTATAATCAACCAAATTACGTTTGAGCTGAGTATATTGAAAACATTTTCCTGTTTTGCATAATATTCACAGCAACTGTACTGAAAGAAAAGGCACATCCTGCATAAGTACTAGACATGTGCATTCGTTTTCGGACGAATGCATTTTCGTCCAAAAATAGCATTTTCGTCCATTCGTCCGAAAAACGAAGAACGAAAATGCTAAGCTAACGAAAGCCGAATGAACGAATGGTTAATAAACGTAAATCATTCGTTCATTAGTCCATTCGTAGTACTATTGCATTCTATAAGCCGAAATAGACTCGGTTTATAGAATACAATAGCATTTAACTATACGGAGACAAAGTCTCCATTCATGGAGACTAAATGCCCACAGCCTATAAACCGAACTTTCGGTTTATAGGCTGTCGGCATTTTACTACACGAGACAAAGTCTCCATTCATAATTTTATGAATGGAGACTCTGTCTCCGTGTAGTGAAATGCCGACAGCCTATAAACCGAACGTTCGGTTTATAGGCTGTCGGCTTATGGAATACATGTATTCCTATTGCTATTCTATAAACCGAACGTTCTATAAAACGAATGCAATAATGAACGAAATTCGTTTTTGACGAAATAAATAACATTTTCGTCCGAATGGACGAAAACGAAATGAAAATTTTAGTTTTGCACATGTCTAATAAGTACTATGTTATTTTGTTTTAAGATCCTATTTTATTTTCAATCACTTTGTGCTTGTTGATAGAAAACATGATCCTGACTTTTACTGCGTAAATGAGCATTACTGCTGCCTGATCACTGTTATAAGCAACAACTATCTACCTTTACCTTTTTGTGGTGGAAACTAGAGCTTATCACTGATTTATTGTGACAGCCATTTGTGAAGAGAAAACAAGAATCTCATCGCTCTGATTTCTAAAATTCAGTGAACTTTTGAGCAAGAAAAAATTAATTTTCAGATGCAAATTACAGTTGTGAGTAAAATTGCTGATGACAAGTTGAACGTACATCTTCCAGAATGCTTATTTTACATTGGTTTTCTGTGAATTTATGGCCATTTTTGCTGCCAAGAATTGCAAAAATATGGTAATCCTGCTGTAAATGCTTTTCGGAAATTTATCTATAAAGGATCACTCTAGTCTGAAAAAAACAGGACAAATAAATGCACATTAAAGCTGACACCTCAAAAATAAATGTATCTATTTGTTCCACATCTTGTTTTATTTAAAATGTTTCAATACTTAGCTTGAAAACATACTTTTGCAAGCTTTGTTCTGGGGATTTATCCAGTGCACAAACATCAGTAGCTCAAACAAAAAATTAGTGTCCCCAGCATATCCTGGGACCCAATCAGCGGTCTACCATAGATATGCATTAAGAGACTGAATGCACAAGTACAATGACAGAAAACCATTGTTCTGCTCTTCTAATCACTGCCATTTTAAAAAGAAAAATGAAATGATTACTGCACATGCTCATGAACTGAATCTGCATATACACTGAACCTCTTGCAAATGAGGAGCTCTGTAAGGAACCTTTGTAAGATATTGCTAAAAATGCCTAAAGGTTAAACACCAGCAAATGAACAAAAGTTACTTTGGTGCGTGGAGTGTCCCATTAAGAAAGTGACACACTAAAGAAGGCGCACACGGGAATAGTGCCAAATTGAGGCGCTAGCATTGAGAAATGTTCACAAATACAATGTATTACAAAGATATATGCCTGACATTCCTTAGCATCATGCAGATAGTTGAGCATCAACATACATTCAGCAACACAGGGTCTCTTGTAGTGTTGATAAAATAATTAATGTTTTTATTTGTGTCCAGAAATGCTACAAAAACATAATAATGTGGTACAAAGTTTCAAATGTCAGACATCTTACATGTTTTGCACATAAACAAAATGTGGTTATTCATAAGCGGTGGTTCTTGACTGTAAATATGACAAATATATAATAATAAAGTGCACCAGGACTCCAGCTTAAAGTGAATAAACACTATTTAAAACGAACACAATCACAGCATTTGCCTACAAATACACAGGTTTTGCTACTGTCAGTGCTCCCAGACCTATTTTTTGTGGACTTAGATACTCACCTGTCCCATTTTGAATGCATGCAGTTTCAAGTTTTGGAACTTTTCCTTAACATCAGTTATATTTTGGTGATTATTTGTGTGAAACTAGTTCAGTTTAAATTAAGGGAAATTCAAATCTGGGTCATCATAAAAGTGCAATTTATGAAGGCTTGGATCGTTAGCTTATTGAATTCATAACATAAGCATATCCTAGCAATAGGGTAATAATTTCTACTATCAAAATGTAGAAAGTGTATATAAGCTAATCTTATATATGGGCCCACAAATTATAAATGGGGTTTGGAGCAAGCCAAATGGCTCCCAGACCAATAGTATATATATTTTCATATATGATGATACGGGCTGGGAATCGTCCAAATGGCACCCACCCCCTATATAACACATTAGCAGCCAGGGCTATTATCCCTGCCCCCTAAAATATACCAAATGGCTCCCAGCTCCCATATTATACATTGGGGGCTAGGGCTACTTGCTCTGGCCCACCATATAATAACATTTAAAAAAAAAACAATATGAATGATTACCACACTTGCCAAAGGGCACCTAATCCCCCCCCCCCCCCCCCTCCCGATTAAAAACATAAACCACCTTCCCATTTCTGGAGGCTGGCCAAAGCGGTTTTCAAAACCCAACCAATGGTAGAGCTGAGATAAAGAGGCTTATGATTGGCTAACACAGTCAGACAATCACATGCCTTCTTCGTTTAAAATGAAACCCCTGCTCTACCAAAGCAAGGATTTCATTCTACATCCATGCTCCAAAACAGAAAAGATCTGAGCCTCATCTAATATGCATAAAGTTATACAAAGGTGAGAGAGAGACCTCTACTGGAGTTAACCCAAAGTGCAAATGAGACAACAAAATAAAGGGCGATGGAAGTCCTATAATTTAAAATCTACCTTTTATTGATATACTGTTAAAATTTAGAAGCATTATAAAAGAACAAGAAGTTGTTCCTAATGTGTGCTACGGTGCAATGAAATATATAAACAAACAACTGAAAAACAATTCCAGTTCCACTTTTTAATATGTAGAACTATAAAACATAAATTCATAAAAAGATCTGAAACTGAAGCTGGTAACTTGTAAAGCAGCAACACCGTACAAGTGTTTGGAATAAATCCTTAGTATTTATCCAAGTATAGGTGACGAGTGTACGAGTAGTTAGCACTTCTGTTCAATAGTTTAGTGAATAACATCGCTCTGTGTCCGAGAGCTAAATATACCACATTCTGCTAACAAAATTACAACAATGATTCATTCAAACATTCAGAATTTTTTATACTAATGACTAATTTATGTAAAAAATTCATAGATAACAAAAAGTAAAAAAAAGAAGATTGGTAGATATTGAAGACAAGCAGTGTGTTGATTAAGAAACACTGCTTGAACAAAAATAAACGCCAAGACAGGGTTAAGACAGAGGCAATATGTATTGTTAATAAGCACCACTTCAGTAGTGAGTATTCATTTGATGGATAGTAAGCCAAGAAAGCCAAGAAGAGTTCTCAATATAAAAGTGACTTATAAACAAATGTATGCACTTATCAGTTATATTTAAAAAGCTCAATCAGATGAAGTGAGTGTAAACCTCCATACATCCATATAAGTCAAATTTACTACCGACACAAAATAAAAGTGCTAATAACATTAAATAGACTTATTACCATTGCTGACTTGAGATAAATGATTGTTATCAGAGTGTTTAAAATATAAACTCTTTAGATCTCTTGTCTAATTGTCTTTGGAAGCAATTATAAATACAATAAATACAGAGATGACAAATATAGTATATAGTATATATATATAGAGAGAGAGAGTGTTAAAAAGAACTATATACAACAGTGGGCTGTATTTTAATTTCTTTATTATTTTTAACAATTAGAGTGAAAAAAGACGGAGAATATAATGATAAACAATTAAATTACAAGAATAGCCATGGGGCTATTAATAAAATAAGAGGGACAGAAATATGTTTGTGCAAATTCTACTATAAAATAATGAATACATTACGACAATGTGTCCACTACTGATTTCAGAAGTGAATGTGTGTGTATAAGAAGAATGAAGTGATAATGGTGTGGTGAACCACTACAAAATTGTGATGAAAATATAAAAATATAAATCGGTGAATAATAAACCACACACACTTTATGATGTAATTAATAAATATGGAAAATAAATCCACGTGTATGGAAGATAATGAGAAACATATATATATATATATATATATATATATATATATATATATACTGTATATGTCCAAAAGAAAAAGAAGTACAACTTTGATGTCTCTGATTGACAACTAACAAAACAGTTTGCTACTTTTGCTAAAACCTGTGAGTGCGTGTACTTCTTTTTCTTTTGGACGTGTATATTGTTATAACGACACTGTACCCGCGTCCATATTGGTACATTTTTCTGTATAGAGCTGAGTGCATTACAGTTAGGATTTTTTTTATATATAGTGAGCTCTGGCAGGAGGGATGCTTAGGATAGGGTGTGTACAATTCTTTTTTCATTTTGCAGATGCTATTTTTTTAACATTAGGTGGATTCATTTTTATTTTTGGCTGGCCTCTTCTCTGGGCCAAAGATGAGGACTCAAGGGTGTTACTTATATGGCACCCTTTGGGTGCCAGGGGGAGGCCAGTGTTTTTCACTTCCCATCCCCCTGGCACCAAGATGGTGTTTTTATTTACAGGTGACTAGTATCCCCCTACCTGGGCACGGTAGAGATTGGTTGGTAGGGAATAATTTTACATTAATTATTTTTCTTGGATCTGGGAGCCTTTTAACAGCCTCCAGAACAAGAGTGGGAGTTCATCTTTATTGATGGGTTCTGGGAGCCTTTGGCCAGCCCCTATACCCTGATGGGGGAGGGGTGGCTTTATGCTTTGAACTAACATCCAAAGGGATTTACTTAGGATTTACAGCCATCAGTGTAATTAAAAGTGTGCCAAAAAATGTAAACGTTTTTATTCTAATCTGTTGACAAGCTGAACTTGCAGAACAAAACCTTTTTTAGGCATCTGTTTTAACGGTTTATAAATATATGCACTACTGCCCCTATGTATTTCCCTACTTTATTTATATTTGCAAATAAGAATTTCCTTTGCACATCTCCCATGCTTATCAAGCTCTTTGTGATGTCATATTCAAGAGTATTTAAAGTTGATAAAGTAAGATCTAGGATGTTCCTTGTGGTCGTTTCACCGAATGCCCATTTCAATGCAGTCAGCACCAACAAATACTAACCATAGCAACCCTAGTAATCCCACCTATTAAATAAACCCTCAGCCCTAAAACTAACCCCTAACCCTAATATTAACCCTAAAACTAACCCTAATACTAACCCTAGTATTAATATTAACCCTAAAAGTATCCTCTAACATTAACCCTAAAACTATCCCCTAGCCCTAATACTAACTCTAAAACTAACCCTAATACTAACCCTAGTATTAATATTAACCCTAAAAGTATCCTCTAACATTAACCCTAAAACTAGCCCCTAGCCCTAACACTAACTCTAAAACTAACCCTAGTATTAATATTAACCCTAAAAGTATCCTCTAACATTGACTCTAACACTAAACCCTAGCCCTAATACTAATTACTAAAACTAACCCTAATAATAACCCTAGTATTAATATTAACCCTAAAAGTATCCTCTAACATTAACACTAAAACTATCCCCTAGCACTAATACTAACTCTAAAACTAACCCTAATACTAACCCTAGTATTAATATTAACCCTAAAAGTAACCTCTAACATTAACCCTACAACTAACACTTAGCCCTAATACTAACTCTAAAACTAACCCTAGTATTAATATTAACCCTAATAGTAACTCCTAACTAATGCTTAACTCTGAACAAACTCTAAAACTAACCTGCACCTCCTAAAACTGGCATGTGCCTTGACTAAACAGTAGTGCTGACTGTAATCTGATTTAAGTGTCGCAATTAAGCAGCCACGAAGAACTGTCCCATTGCGGATGAACCAGACTTCTGCTCTATTTGGGATATCCCAATATTATATAATCTTGGACAAGATCTCTCAGCTGCATCAGTTGTAGAGCGTGTTAAATCCTAAGATAGCAGTTTTAATTCCCACCAGAAGTCACCCTTTCATTCTTATGAGGTTGATAAAATGAGAGCCATCAAATTGAGTAATAGAAGGTCGATGTTAATATGACTAGCACATTCTTGTAGGCAAGTGTAATCTTAACCCCTTCGCGACCCATGACGGTCCTGGACCGTCATAGGGAAATCTCCCTTCATGACCGATGACGGTCCAGGACCGTCATGCAGGTCGGATCCCGGTGTGCACGCTGGCATACCGCGATCGCGCTAACAAAGACATGGCTGAGTGTCTCGATACCGAGACACTTCAGCCATGTCAGTTGAGGACCCCCCGGAAACATCCGGGCACTGTGACAGCCAATCACAGCGCCCGGATGTTAATAGCTGTCAAAGCTGTGCCTGCTTTGACAGCTACAGTCTCTCCCTGCTTTTTTCTATTGTGCTAATCCTAACTCTTGGGTTAGGGTTAGAGTTCATCAAAACCCTAATCCTAGAGTTAGAATTAGGGTTTGTACTAACCCTAACCATAGGGTTAAGGTTAGAGTTAAATAAAAATAAAAAAAATGTAAAAGAATTAAAAATTAAATAAATAAAAAAATTTAAAGTAATAATAATAAATTGTATAAAAATAAGAAGTTATTCCGTAGAGGACCAATGACATGTTATGTCTGTCTGTGGTCCTCTAGGGATATTTTATTTAAAAAAAAAAGACTGCTAGTGGGGCCAGTGCTGTGCATTGGCCCCCAGCAGTAGATGGGGACCCTCAGCAACTGGATATGATCCATGCAGCCGCAGGATAGCAAGGATAGCAAAAATCGGTGCTTCCTACTATAGACTACATTTCCTATTCTGCTACGGTAGCTTTTGGCTGGCTGAGCATGATAGGAAACGTAGTCACAAGCATTACATAATAAATACACGTTTTAAAGCTGCAATAACCGTATCCTAAATTTTGCCCTGTACCTGCCACATAAACCTAGAAAACCTATACATGTGGGGTACCGCTATACTCAGGGGAAGTTGCTGAACATATAATGGGGTTTTGTTTGGCAATAAAATAGAACAGCCCCTTTAAATTCATACCTAAGTGTCAAAGTGTGTGGAAATAAAACATACACAAAATTACTATGCCAAAACTTGTCAAAGATTGGTGGTAAAATGAGTGAAAAGTGTCAAATTACCCCAAGTTGAATGCCCTGGGATGTCAACTTTATAAAAAATGTGTACATGTGGGGGGTTATTCAGCGATTCATGTCCGATATCGGTGTTACAGTGTCACTAACGCTATTTTTAAAAAAATGGTTTTGAAACAGCTATATGCTACTTGTATTTATTAACCTAAAACATGCAAAAAAAAGCAAAAATACATAAACATTGGGTATTTCTGAACTCAGGACCTATAGTAAAATCTATTTAGCAGGTTTTTTCATTAGCTTTTGGAGCTTAGTAAAAGAATTTACAAAGAAAAGTCAGGAAAAGTGTTTATTTTTTTTAATTTTAACCATATTTTTTTTCACAATACAATAAATGATATGAACAAAATAATGTCATGAAAAGAAAGCCCTTCTTGTTATGAAAAAAACAATATATAATATGTGTGGGTACAGCAACCGACAAAGAAGAAACTTAAAGCTAAACACAAACACCTCAGAAGTGTTAAAACGGCGTCGGTCACTAATGCACAACATTCCAAAAACAGGCTGGTCATGAAGGGGTTAATATATATTGTGTCCAGAGGCGGCTCTAGACTTTGTGAGGCCTTAGGCGTACTCGAACGTGAGGCCCTCACTGACACTCATAATTAAAAATAGATATGCAAGCTATAATAAAAATGAACTGTTTAAATAGCATATTTTAAGACCAACCTTAAATCCCAGCAATTAGGAATTCACCACTCCTTGTTTTTATTTGTCTTATAATTAGTCTGCAAATATCTATATCAAAAGTGATTGGTATAGCACACGCTTATATGCTCATCCGATACACACACTAGCACACACATACACGCTTATATGCTCATCCGATACACACACTAGCACACACATACACGCTTATATGCTCATCCGATACACACACTAGCACACACATACACTATGTGTGCTTGTGTGTATCTGATCAGCATTTGAGTGTGTATGTGTGTGAAAGTGTGTGCATCTGATCAGCGTATGAGTGTGTATATATGTGTTAGTGTTCACATTTAGGAGACACACACAAACATCACAGCACCGCATTTCATCATCCACAGGACTAGCAAATTATTATTACAATAGTCCAATAATGTACGCACAGTGCTATATTTGATCCCAAACAGCTTCCCAGTGCATCTTGTCCCTAAGACTTATCAGTGCCACCTATGTCCTTCATCAACCTATTTGACTGCCTTCTTTGTCTCCAAACTGATTTCGAATTCTGTCTCTGTGCCCAAACAATTTATCAGGGTCATCTAGGTGCCTAAACAGTTTGTCAGGGCCATCTATGTGCCTAAACAGTTTGTCAGGGCCATCTATGTGCCTAAACAGTTTGTCAGGGCCATCTATGTGCAAAAACTGTTTATCAGGGCCATCTATGTACCCAAACAGCTCATCGGGGTAATCATTGTCCTCAAATACCCTGTTACTGCCATTGTTCCCAAACCTCTTATTGGTGCCATATTTGTGCCTAGACTGTTTATCACTCAAATCAGTGTCCCTAAACAACTAATTATCATTGTCCTTAAACATACCACTGCCATTATGTCCTCAAACAGCTTATCACAAATATAGTCACACTCAATCACAAACCCAGCCACACAAACTCAGACAGGACACACACTCACAGACACACTCCGCAAGCAAACACTCACACACACAATAAGCCAGCACACACTTAATCAAACACACTCAGTGAGCACACACTCACTCAGCACACATTCAGCCAGCCCACACTCAGAGACACACTCACTCGGTCAGCACACACACTCACACACTCAGTCAGCCCACACCCTCAGTCAGCCCACACCCTAAGTCAGCACACTCAGTCAACACACACCCTCACTTACACAATAAGCTAGCACACACTTAATCAAACACACTCAGCCAGCCCACACTCACACAAACACTCACTCACACACTGTCAGCACACACACTCACTCAACACACACCCTCACTTACACACTCAGTCAGCACACACCATCACTCACACACTCAGACAGCACACACCCTCACTCACACTCAGTCAGCACACACCCTCACTTACACACTCAGTCAGCACACACACTCACACACTCAGTCAGCACACACACTCAGTCAGCACACACCCTCACTCACACACTCAGTCAGCACACACCCTCACACAACTCGGTCAGCACACAGACACACCAGCAGATTTTTTTAAAACTTTTTTTTATGACCAGCATAACGGGCATCAGAGCGGCGAGACAGTTTTTCTTTTAGATGTCCCTCTCCCTCCCTGCTTAGTTACCTGTCAGGGCATGTGCAGGGAGAAGAAGAGGGTCTCAGTGTCCAGTGGTCTCATAGACCACGTTATGCTGGCGCTTCTGCTGTTGCCGTGTTGGTTGCAGTGGGGGCGGAGCAGAGCGGTAATCTTCGTGTGCAGGAGAGGAAAAAATACAGAATCTCTGCCTGTGAAGACGGCCCCTTACCTGAAAGTGCCGACGCTGATGGCACGGAGGTTAGTGTGACAGTTGACTTATCGCTGCCTGCTACACACTACACGCAGGCAGCGATAAGCTCCCGTCACCTTACAATGTCAACTACCAACTCCATGGAGTAGGTAGCAGAATGGTGGCAAAACATTATCTGTTAGGTCAGTTAGGCTGCTGCGAGGCCCCCCCGAAGTGCGAGGCCTTAGGCAGCCGCCTAACTTGCCTAATTAGAGAGCCGCCTCTGATTGTGTCATTCATGTAAAATGGTGTCTGCTTTATTTTCTCTGGAGACTTCCTTTAACGATGGCTGTTGGTCATAATAACTCCTCCTCTGCTTCTGGTCCTGCACATGTACACATTGTTTGACCACCTGGGCTTAGTTTATATTTGGAAGAACATCACATAAGTGTTTGTAGTACAAATACAGAAAAAAGTCTTGTTCAAAATGTTCCGAAAACAATTGGAGTGCCTTTATATTCTATTCGCAAAAAGCCCCAATAGACTGGATATTCATGAACTGATTGTTTACCTTAGAAAACAAAGGGCATATCCCAATATAAATAATATAAGAACAGTAATAATCACAGAAAATGTGCTGTAATCATTATGTTTAACTGTGTCAACTAGAAATTGCATGTCTGCAGAATAACACTTACTTTGTCTAATAGGAAGTCCTGTCATGGACTAAATGTATTATAATGATACAAACAAAGAGAGCAAACAAGAACAGACATTTTTTCCAAAACATCTATTGCTAAGTAATAATTCTTTAAACCAATTAAGTGCTCAGTTATTTTTCTTTGTCTAATTCACTTATGAGCACCACTAAATAAACATAATCTCCAGGACACCAGTATGATTTACAGAATAGGTACTGATCTAACTGTAAATAATTACTAATGAAATTACCATGAATTACCATCTTCAAGTTGTTGGTATCAAAGGAAATCATAAATGTAAATCCTTATATAAAAAGGCTGAATTAACATGTGAAAGTGAATCTGAAGATTGTGGGGGTCTATTCATTAAAGGCCCAGATAAAATTAGTGCTGATTTTGACCTCCAACCTTGGACAAACTTGACCCCCTCTTGAAGGCCCTTATTTCGAAATTGCAAAATATTATTTTGTCCTTGCAAATTGGTATTGACTAACCATTTTGCTAAAATTGAAATGCGGCCAAGCCTGCCAAAACAGAGTGAGATTACACTTGCTCCCATTCATTTTAATGGGGAAACATGCTTTTCAAGCTGTCGAGTTGGACTTCCCCCATAAAAATCTTTATTAAAAAATCTGCTGGGAGATGGCCAAATGATCTCAGCACCCTAATCTAATGCATCAAATGCCAGGTAGAGGTGGGGGGATAGGTTGGACTTAATATATTTTATTTTATTGGGCCAGCTACCGGACCACGTGGGTTAATTTATTTAATTTGTTCCAGGGACCTTTGGGCCAGCCCCAGAACCAAAGGAGGGTTTAATTTATTTAATTGGGTTTGGGGATCTTTGGGCCCTCAGACCCCATTAATTTTTGTGGCTACCAGCCCTGTTTGTCATGGGGGGGGTCAGGGCAAGTAGCCTTGGCTCCTGATTAGAGTTGAGCGAACCCGAACCGCACAGTTCGGGTTCGTACCTAACATTACGGTTTTTGGACCCTGGACCCGAACATGGACATTTCACTGTATGTTCGGGTTGGAGTTCGGGGTTTGGCGATTTAATGGCGCGTTTTGAAAGGCTGCAGGGCTGCCAATCAACAAACGTTTGACTCGTTAGAAGCCATCACAGCCATGCCTACTAATGGCATGGCTGTGATTGGCCAGTGCAGCATGTGACCCAGTCTCTATATATAAGCTGGAGTCACCGCACATCACATGAGCTATTCTTAGTGTAGGGATAGGATGCTGCAGCTGTGAGGGACAGATTAGTAAAGAATTCTGGTGTTGAATATGCAAACTACAGTGATAATTCAAACTACAGCGATTATTTTAGTGAGTGCAATACTACATTTTTGTACTCTGCCCATAGCACAGTGCCACAGAGAGTGCACTTGCAACTGCATGTGTGCCAGGCACATGACTTTAATCCTGTTCTGGTAGCTCAGTGGGCAACATCTAGGCATTTTTAAATACTGCAATTTTTTGGGTGCTAAATAGTACATTTGCATCCTGTACTTCATATCTGAGAGTCAAATAGAACCATCAAATACTGAGCTTACAGAGCACTTTGAAAAATTCTAATTGTGTTGGGTGCTAAATAGTACATTTGTAGCCTGCACTTCATATCTGAGAGTCAAATAGAACCGTCAAATACTGCGCTTACAGCGCACTTTGAAAAATTCTAATTGTTTTGGGTGTTAAATAGTACATTTGCGTCTTGCGGTGCACTTCATATCTGAGAGTCAAATAGAACCGTCAAATACTGTGCTTACAGCGCACTTTGAAAAATTCTAATAGTTTTGGGTGCTAAATAGTACATTTGCATCTTGCGGTGAACTTCATATCTGAGAGTCAAATAAAACCGTCAAATACTGTGCTTACAGAGCACTTTTAAAAATTCAAATTGTTTTGGGTGCTAAATAGTACATTTTCTTCCTGCACTTCATATCTGAGAGTCAAATAGAACTGTCAAATACTGTGCTTACAGCGCACTTTGAAAAATTCTAATTGTTTTGGGTGTTAAATAGTACATTTGTGTCCTGCACCGCCAGCACCTCAGAAGGCAGGGTTAGCATGGCCAAAATGTGGAAAAGCTTTATCAGCACGCCACAACAACCAGCACCACCATCTGATATGCAACGTCTTAGCAGGAGGCAGCATTTCAGCAACATGGTGGAACAGTACGTGTGCACAGGCCTACACGTACTGACTGATGGGTCTGCCCCATTCAACTTCTGGGTCTCCAAATTGGGCACATGGCCTGAGCTTGCCCTTTATACCTTGGAGGTGCTGGCCTGCCCTGCAGCCAGTGTATTGTCTGAATGTGTGTTTAGAACGGCAGGGGGCGTTATCACCGACAAGCGCAGCCGCCTGTCCACAGCCAACGTGGACAAGCTCACGTTTATTAAAATGAACCAGGCATGGATCCCACCAGACTTGTCCGTACCTTGTGCAGAATAGACATTTATACCGGCCTCACCCAGCCATTGTTATACTCAAGTGCACTTATTTATTTATTTATTTTTTATATGTCCCAATATTTTGGGGGCTACCCCAATTAAAATAAAAAATAAAAAACAGTGTTGGCTACCTCCTCCTCCTCCACCGCTGCTTCCACCTACACCACCACGGTCCCCGTATCCTCAAACTTTGGTTCACTTAGTATAAACTATGTGTCACGAATGCACCCTACTCCAAGAGTGCATGTGACTGGGTTATGGTGGTGCAAGGGTTAAAATTTACTCTCTGTCTGCCCTAGACTAGACATAATGATAAAACCCCCCTTTAACACCACCCACACTTAATTATACTGATATAACTAATGTGCTAACACTGCCACCACCAAGACAATTTATAAATGGGGTGCCTTGGTCCCCCAAGCAAATTAGACTTAACCCACAAAATATGCTTTAACACAATATCAATGCGATTGGTCTAATCAGGTAACGTGAGTCTCTATACCAGACAAAGGCAGAACTTAATAAAGGAATATTTATTATGAACAAAAGAAGTCACAGTGTATACAAAAAATAAAACAGATGACAAATTATTTACACCAAAACAGATAAAAATAAAAAGGAGAAATTAACAGAAAACCTAACTACTCACATAGATAGAGAAGTACCAGTATTTTCTGTCCGAGGGACTGCGGCAAGAAAATGACGGCAACTTACACAAAATTAGATCTTGGCCCCTAGCAAGCACACTGGCCATTATTCCATCATTAGATTTATACCTTGTCAGGTCAACTCAGGTTTCCCAGAGGTGGGAAGGTGTATCTAAAAGTGTTCTCCCCCATGTGTGGTGGAACTACCCCAGTCAAAATATGGAATCTTGTTGCTAATTTCCCTCCAGTGCATGTCACATACATAATTCTTGCTTCTATTAATTTGTTGCAATTGATGAAGTCCATAGATATGTCACACTACTATGGGTAGTCTGCTTGCCATGACTCTATACCACAGACTTCACAATAACTTCCAAATGGCTCAAGTTGCACCAGCCATATTTGTACTCATTTTGTAGGGTGTACTATTCCCTGTCTAAATATTCACAAAATGAGGCATGATTAATAATCTGGGAGTTATTATTAATGCATGTTTGGGAGATGACTTTTGCAGGACAAGGCTTCTAAATGGTAAGAGCCACTAAGCATATCAAAAGAACCTACTATCTATGACTGGATACAGATATATATCTGTATAGACTTGCTGGCAACTAACTCAGTGTAACCTTGTAACATCAGTTCCAGCTTCAAAGATACCACTCAAGTTGTAAAGCTTTTCAGATCACAAAGGTCATACCATCTCTACCAGATAGTAGATGCAGGTATGCACTACACCAATTGTTGTGACACTATGTACACAATAGCAGAGGCTTGTGAAGGCCTTTTCTCCATGCATCAGGAGTTGAGCTCAGTTTGAACAATGAAAGCGAATACCCTGCACTCCAACCCTCTCTCAAATGGATAATTCTGTTGATCCTTCTGGCGGCCATGCTTTAGATTTAGATTTATGTTCTTCCAAAACTAAAATCAAAGATTCCATCTAGTGCTATTTTATGGCTCAGCTGCATTTGTAATTTGTATGTATTTTATGTTATTTGAAGTTATTTCCCTATCCACATTTGTTTGCAGGGCACTTGTCCTACTCTTACCCCCATGTTACTTACTTTTGCAGCCCTCTAGCGCTTTCCAAGACTTTTTTAGAGGCCCGAACCCGGACTTTTTTCCGAAGTTCGGCCGAATCCGCCGAACCTGAACATCCAGGTGTCCGCTCAACTCTACTCCTGATACATTTGATTAGGCATGCTTGTTATAGGTAGGGGGTCAGGGCAATTGTGTTAGAGATCCAGGAACCATTTCAGGAGCCCCCAACCCGATTTATTTAGGAGGAGGGGAATTTTTTCAGTTTTTTCACTTACACTTTCTTTATAAAGTGTAAGTGTCCATATGGTATTTATTGGAACATTATAAATGCACTAAAAAATGTTGTTGTTTGGTGTACACACCAGTAGTCTAATATTGACAACTAATTCAATACACTAAAAACCTCCATACATTTACACCCTCCTTTGAGTTAAGAAGGCCCTCATGCAATTGAAATGAACAGGATTATGCTAGCCAGGATTGTGGCCCTGTTATTAAGCTTTTGGGCTTGCAGATGGGAGCTATAATTCTCTTTCAAAAATAATAACTTTGATTTTATATTATTACTATTAGAAATGCAGCTGCATAGCCTTGCTTAGTAAATATCATGCATCAAGGTTAATACATTCCATTTTTGTGCTATACTACTTCATACTATACTATATTAACATCCAAGATTGGGAATCAGATTTACTGGAAGGACACCGCATAGGATAGTTTAACTAATGATCAAGCGTTAAGTCAATCAGAAGCTAACATTGTAATCTGTAATCTGTCTAAACATAGTCATATGTATGACAAGTGAGTTTATATGAAGAGAATTGAAGGAATCTCTGATGAAGCAGCACCATGGGTAACTAAATAGTTTTTGCCCTTGGGCCAACAGTTGCCAGCCCTCCCCTGGTTTATTGGACATTGCTATTCACACGTTTGTTGTGCTTTATATGTTTGCAGTAATATTTTTCAATTTCATTGACATTGAATAAAAAGGTGTTGGATGAGATCATCTAATAGTTTACTTTTTAATAGTGGATATTTAATACAATTATTAGGACATTGGGAGTGTTCCATGATATTTTTTTTTATCAGCAATGTTAAGGTAGTTAAGCATTTAAAAAAAAAAAAAACTTTGGGGGCTATGTTTTCTATACTATATTATTAGTTGCATAATGTTTTCTACCATTCTCACAGAAATGAATAGTTTTAAATATGTGAATTATACAGACTTTGATAAGTGCTTTACCTTGGGTAAATGTCACGTCTCCCGCATGCTCTGCAAATACACTGTCTGGTATTCAATAATGAAGTCTATTTCCAAATTCTAAAGGTACTCACACTGACCTTTGGAGAACAAAAAAAAGAAAACACAACAATAAAACAGTGCTCTCAATAAGCCGAGTTGGAAAAATTCTCCAATGCAGCTGAATGTGAGAATATTTCCAACTTGGCTACTTTGGCCTTATAGGGACTGTCTAGTGCCGAAAATGAATCTTCCAAATATTAATGCATTTTAATGTGCTTTCAAAGTACGTTAAATTGCATGTTTTACATTTTGCATTGCTTAAAATATAAAATACTTACAGTTAGATGAAACTGGGAAATTACAGCAGTTCTGCCCACACTAGCTGAGTAAAAGTAATTTCCTTCTAATGAATGGCATTTTTTGGTTCTCTAGTAAGGTCATCAGACAATGTGTACAAGTGCAAGTTTATCATAGTCCACACAATGTATTCAATTCGAAGAGCACAGGAAGTGACTAAATGAAACAAAACTTTATATCCTCAGTGTCATAGGCGTGCGCAGCCTATTGCATTAGGGTGTGCACCCTAAAGCACAAACACACACGCCGCACACGTGTGTGTGTATAGATATATAGATAGATATATATCTATCTATATATCTATACACACACACACACATACACAAATGCACTCTGCATACTTACATACAGACCCGCATTCATATAATTATCAATATAAACAAACATTTAAAAACTGTATTAAAACTTTTTTTTTATTAATTAAGCATTTAGCAATGTAAACAAACATTTCACATTTTTTAACTTAAAAAAACACTTACTTAAAGTTTACCAGCCAGCCGGCCGCCCCAGAACCCCTCCTGGGAAAAAACGATGTGCCTGTGCTCCGCTCTGCACCCTCTCCTCTGGCACTGCGGCTGGGCCTCACCCTTGCGTTGCCGTGACTCCGCCTCTGCGTGACGTCACGGAACGCGTGTACGCGAACGCGTACATTACAGGGGAGGTCTGAGGGAGGAGAAAGTCCGTCCTTCACTATGCGGCGCTTCCGCTCGCATAGTGAAGGATCCGATTAGGAGACAAACTCGGGCGGCAGACGGCAGTGCAGCACGGAGGCAGGGCCGTCTTTAATAGTGATTGGACCCTGGGCAAGCATTTGCTTGGGCCCCCTGGATCCTGCCCCCTCCCCTGCATGCAATCCCGCCATCCATCGCGATGTTACCCCTCCCACACACACACACACATATGCCATAATTGTTGTGCCATTCAGATGCCAGTAATATTGTAACTTTCGGATGCCAGTAATATTGTGCCAGTCAGAGCCCAGTAATATTGTGCCAGTCAGAGCCTAGTAATATTGTGCCAGTCAGATGCCTGCAATATTGTGCCAGTCAGATGCCTGCAATATTGTGCCAGTCAGAGCCCAGTAATAATGTGCCAGTCAGATGCCAGTAATATTGTGCCAGTCAGATGCCTGTAATATTATGCCAGTCAGATGCCTGTAATATTATGCCAGTCAGATGCTTGTAATAGTGTGCCAGTCAGAGCCCAGGAATATAGTGCCAATCAGATGCCCAGTAATATAGTGCCAATCAGATGCCAAGTAATATAGTGCCAGTCAGATACCCAGTAATATAGTGCCAATCAGATACCCAGTAATATAGTGCCAATCATATGCCCAGTAATATAGTGCCAATCAGATGCCAAGTAATATAGTGCCAATCAGATGCCCAGTAATATAGTGCCAATCAGATACCCAGTAATATAGTGACAGTCAGATGCCAAGTAATATAGTGCCAATCAGATACCCAGTAATATAGTGCCAGATACCCAGTAATATAGTGCCAGATACCCAGTAATATAGTGCCAATCAGATGCCAAGTAATATAGTGCCAATCAGATACCCAGTAATATAGTGCCAGTCAGATGCCAAGTAATATAGTGCCAATCAGATACCCAGTAATATAGTGCCAGATACCCAGTAATATAGTGCCAATCAGATGCCCAGTAATATAGTGCCAATCAGATGCCCAGTAATATTGTGCCAATCAGATGCCCAGTAATATAGTGCCAATCAGATGCCCAGTAATATTGTGCCAATCATACCAGGAATATTGTGCCAATCAGATACCCAGTAATATTGTGCCAATCATATACCAGGAATATAGTGCCAATCAGATGCCCAGTAATATAGTGCCAATCAGATGCCCAGTAATATAGTGCCAGATACCCAGTAATATAGTGCCAATCAGATGCCCAGTAATATAGTGCCAATCAGATGCCCAGTAATATAGTGCCAATCAGATGCCCAGTAATATTGTGCCAATCATACCAGGAATATTGTGCCAATCAGATACCCAGTAATATTGTGCCAATCATATACCAGGAATATAGTGCCAATCAGATGCCCAGTAATATAGTGCCAATCAGATGCCCAGTAATATAGTGCCAGTCAGATGCCCAGTAATATTGTGCCAATCAGATACCCAGTAATATAGTGCCAGTCAGATACCAGGAATATTGTGCCAGCCAGCCCCCCCCCCCCGTACTTACATGAAGCGGCTCCGTGTCCCCCGCCGGATGTCTCCTCCGTGCAGTCTTCCCTCTTGCACGGAGGAGGGAAACAGAAACCGAAACCGGATGTGACGCGACGTCACATCCGGCGTCAGTTTTTTTTTGTTTTTTTTTCCGGCCGTCGCATCCATCGGATGCGGCTTGCCGGAAAAAAGCGTTCACAAGCGCAATGCGCTGTGAACGCGGTAGCAGGGGCTGGGGGCCCACGGGACAGCTGCCTTGGGGCCCCCCAGGAGTAAATGGGCCCAGGGCAGCTGCCCCGTTTGCCCCGCGTTAAAGACGGCCCTGCACGGATTAGGGTGTGCCCAGGCACACCCGGCACACCCCGTGCGCACGCCTATGCTCAGTGTAATATATAATCCGTTTTTTCAAGACCTGCATCTTTTAATCACTGTGAAGAATCTTCAATTTTTAAGTGTAAGAATGTACTGTGTTTTTATTGGTTTTGCATTAAACAGTTCTATTTACATCCCTGTATTCTCTTCCCCTGTGTGAGATTGCTGGAGGTACCTGCAAAGAATATATTGGGTTGTTCTCCCATCTTTCACCCTCTTGTGGGCCCCCTGATGCACCTATTCCTGAGCAGATTACTGCTCAGGTACATGTGAGTGGACATTTCATATATTTTTGTAGTGTTTTCCACAATTTTTATATATTTCACCATATTATGTTTATATATTTTTTTCCCTTTATATATCACCTGTAAGCGATCATCTTACTGAAAAGGGTAATTTTATAATGTGCTGAGTGTTGGGTTTAGCCCACTATTCACTTTATTTTTATTGTATGCACTTTTTTTCGCTTGGAGTGAAACACTAGCTGTGTCTTGGTATATATATATACCACATACTGGCGCAGTATATTATTGTTTCTGTTATTATTAAAAAAGACCCCATCTAAATAGTTTCTAAATGTTGTCCTGAGTTCATAAATATGAATGTTTTCATATTTTTCTGTATTTTTTGCAAGTTATGGGGCAAAAACCAAAAATAGTGTTTTTTGCTTTTTCCTAAATTGACATTTTGACCCCAACCCGAACCCTAAATTTAACCCTTACACTAAACTTTACCCCAAATCTAACCCTTATGCTATCCCTTTTTCTTTATGCTAAAAAATATTACATTTTAACCCTATAAGATAATATAACCATAAAACCAGTTTTAAGCTAATTAAATCTTTTTTTTTATCAACATTGCAATATTGCTGACTGCCTCTAGGCTGACTTACGTAGCTCTGACCACAAGAGTGCATAGGCATGCTGCTCCATCAACATGGCGCCCAATTTTGGTGCTGGTTGATCACGAAAACCGCATGTTTCACTGCAGGATGTGCCAGGCACGTCCATTGTCGGGAACAGGGTTCCCGGCAGGACGCGCCTGACTCGTCCATTGTGGCAAAGAGGTTAAAAATATGATTTATGCAGAAACCTGTATCAAATCACACTGGGAAAAAAAATCTTTGCACTGTACAAGCAATAATCTTCATCTTGCACCAAAGTGAGTTTGGGGACTAGACTGTCCCTTTTAAAATTCAGGACTCAATTCCCTGCAATTCTCTCTATATTGGGCAGAGCCTTTAATTAGTTGTATGAGTTGCAGGTATCCTTCACTTCCACTGTTTATTGAAAGTGATGCTTCTCATTCCATTCAAAGTTTGAAACACTTGCTGTAAGCTCACCAGCCAGGTAAAAGAAAATGTGACCTAGGATTTAATTGGTTATTTAAAATGATTATTGTAAAACTGTCACTGGCTTTACTCATAAACACGTCGGTAGATCTCATATCTACTGATCCATAACGTGAACAAAAAACAATAACGTGACATTTTTACTGAGGAATAAATTACACACACCATTGTCAGACATTAGTATTGATAGATAGAAACCCCTATAAAAAATAAATACATAACCTTTGTATATCTTTCCAAAGAGCAGTACATATACAGTCTAAAGGCCTTTCTTAAAGGCACACTAAACATTTTTTTTTCACTTGTGCTTCTTATATAGAAGCAGAAGTGAATTTTTAGTTTTTACTTTTAATAGTACAAGCCAGTTTATTCTCTGACTGACAGCTGCCATGCTTCCATAAGAAGCACGCAGCTCTCCGGTTGGCGACCTACTCTCTCTGCTAGCGCAGAGAGAGCCCCCCGTTTTGCATGGAATCAGCAGGGGGGCCTTAACTAGATCCCCCTGCTGATCCCATGCAAAAACGAGGGGCTCTCTCTGTGCTAAAAAACACCAGAATAGAGGCGCATGTACCGGGAAGAAAAAAAGAAAAGAAAAAGTAATAGTGCAACACAGTAAAAAACTGAATATATGGAGTGACAGTGTGTAGTTGTTACACTCACAAACGGAAAAAGGGTTCAGGCTCATCAGAAAGTATAATCTTCCAGTTTATTCCATCATCTAAAAAAAGCATATAAAACCCATTGCGCAGTAGCACAGAACAAATGGCAGTGTTTAAAACCAAATACACGTACAAAAAAACAAAAGCACATAAAGTGCAACTTGCGTATAATGTCCTTAGATAGTATTCAGACTCCTTCCTGCTGCCACCAGGGTAGGGTAATCAGGTAGTCTTAGAAGAAACTCAACTCAGCGCATTTTGCCGGCTCTGATTCGGCTTCTTCAGAGCCGGCGAAACGCGTTGAGTTGAGTTTGGAAGGAGTCTGAACACTATCTCAGGACATTATACGCAAGTTGCACTTTATGTGCTTTTGTTTTTTGTATGTGTATTTGGTTTTAAACAGTGCCATTTGTTCTGTGCTACTGCGCAATGTGTTTGATATGCTTTTTTTAGATGATGGAATAAAGTGGAAGATTATACTTTCTGATGAGCCTGAACCCTTTTTCTGTTTGTGAGTGTAACAACTAAACACTATCCCTCCATATATTCAGTTTTTTACTGTGTTGCACTATTACTTTTTCTTCCCTGTACATGCACCTCTATTCTAGTGCTTTTTGTTGTCTGAAGTGCCCGAGGAGCACTTGTTTGAGATCTGCAGTACCAGAGGAGGAGTATTTTGTATTAATATTAAACAATTATTGCCATTATTGTTTACACTATTGTTCACTGTTTTCACTTGTATTAGTGTCATATTTCCCTTTTCTCTCTGTGCTAGCAGCGAGAGACCCTCCCGTTCGGCAGTCAGAGTGGGGCAAACCCAGGCTCTGATTGGCTGTGTGCATGCTAATGTTGTCAGCACGCGACAACCATGAACTGCTGTGTCTTGCATGTGAGACATAACATTTAGTAAACCCATGTGTACCTTTTAAAATATACGTCGGGTTTACTTAAAAGTTCCGGGAAATGTTTTGTTTAACCCTCAATGAAGCAAGTGTTAAACAAAGTGCAATGTCCCTTTAAGATCCTTAATGGATGCTAAAGGTCTGTAGCACAAAATTAAAGGACAACTAAACTTTTTTGACTCAGTGTGTTATAACAGTCATTAACTAACTTAATTGAACTTATTTTTGTTTTATTGGCTACTTACTTTGCGCTCATTTTTCATCCAGAGAGCCCCCAGCTTATTTTTTTTTTGTTGTTGTCTGTCTTACACTTTACGCGGTTAGCGGGATAGTGGGTAAATGAGGAAAGTGGGAGGGGAAGAAAGAGAGGAAAAAAAGGTAGGGATTTCGTGATCACTCACCCCCATACGTGCTCTCATACTAGAGAGCCAAATAAGTGTTCATTTACATTAGAGGGAAGAACACGAAATGGGGAAGGTAAGGGCAGACACCGAGTGGGAGGGGGTCTGGCCATATTTTAAGCCTTCAGTGGCTTATTTTGATGTTATGTGTTATTTGTATATATGTTGTGAATGTGAGACACTGCACCACCGCGTTTCTGGTCGTCCTCGTGGGTATACGTGACAACCTTTCTCTCAATGGTTAAAATTGTGACACTTAATGTACAGGGACTGAATATTCCCCAGAAAAGACATATCCTAACAAGGTATATCTATAAGAATCAAATCGATATAGCATTCATTCAAGAGACACATTGGAGTGAAAAAACTCCCCCAATCAGAGATAAAAACCTCTCAACAATAATTCACTCATATTATAAGACAAAAAACGAGGAGTTGCTATTCTAATTTCTAATAAGTTAGAGTTCGAAGAAATACATAGAGAGGTAGATAAAGAGAGTAGATTTGTGCTTGTGATATGTAGAATTGATAATAGATTATACACACTATTAAATTTATATGCTCCAAATAAGAAACCAATGGTCTTTCTGAATAAAATGATCAGTAAAGTTGAAAGGTTGGCACAAGGTGCTTTACTTATGGGAGGGGATTTTAACTGTATTGTTGACTTGGAATTAGATAAAAAAGTTAGCCAGGGGAATAAAATAGATAGATCAGTTAAAAATAACTCACTACAATTTCAGAGGTTGATAGTACGGAATGGGCTGTATGATATTTGGCGAACAACCCATCCAGAAGAAACAGATTTTACTTTTTTCTCCAAAGTCCACCTATCTTATTCTCGCCTTGACTATTTCTTGGGAGATCAACGTCTACTACAAATATGTGGAAAATGTTTAATAGAGGATATATCCTGGTCAGACCACTCAGCGGTAGTACTAAATATTGACGCATCACACTCTGTGCAGATTAGGTCCCCATGGAGACTTAATGATAAATTATTAAAAACAGAAGAAAATATAGAAGCTATGATAAACATGATTGACTTCTACTATATAGAGAACAATAAGGATGGACTGGCCAAATCAACAGTGTGGTGCGCATTTAAAGCAGTCATGAGGGGCTTTTTTTATCAAATTGGGGTCCGAACTAAAGCGAAAACAGCTGGCACCCCTTAACCAATTATATCTGAGAGTCCCCAGCTTATGATACTTTTCTTCCTGACCCCTTTGGCTCTTTTGTGTCGCCGACACAACAGGGGCCGATTGTGGCATCCAAATTGCAGTCTGTGTTGGCAATGCTTATTTAGAAGATGGCCGACAGTAATATCGCAGCATCAATAGGAACTACATTTTCCATGACTCTGCGGTGGAGGAAGTGGTGCTATATCTTTACAGATTTTAAGAGCCTCATTCGCATAGGTCACCATCGGCAATCTTCCAAATAAGCATTGCCGACACAGGTCAGTAATTCAATTCGAATGACACATTTGATCCCTGTTGAGCCAAGGGGTCAGGAAGAAATGAAGGAAGTGCTGGGGACTCTCTGAATTAAAAAATAGTGCATAGTAAGCCCCCCTACCCCCCCCCCCCCCAACAAAAAAATAAGTTCATTTAAGTAAATGACTCAGGTTTGTTAAACAATGAGTCAAACAAAAAGTTTAGTAGTCCTTTAGTTTTGTTTTATTGAAGGCTTGCTTTAAGTGTTGATGGTGTATATAGAAATGCAAATAAAGTACTTTATCGTGCACTCTTTACTCCAAACAGCTCTAACACGGAGCTGACTTGTTGCTTATAATCTTGGGTTAGAGTCCTTCAGCTGACTCAAGGTGGATGGAAATCTGACCCAAGATTCTAAACAACATGTTCACCCCCTGATAGGGCTGCATGGAGTAAGGAGGGTTCAATTTGTTATTTTATTTTTTACTATTTCATTAAAGCATTTCTGTTTAAACATATATACTTGATGCAATCTTTCAATTAAAGAGAAATTAAATTTTTGTCAATAGTTGTAAATGCAGCTTTGTATAGCATGTCAAAGAGCAGTAAATGTATCAACTTTATAGGCTCTACGCAATAAACAGAGAATTTCAGGTAATTGAGACAGGAATTTCAAACTTTAGTTTAATAAAATATGGAGAAGTAAATAGAATTTTATTTTTTTTCTTACTTTCTGTTAACAGTCTAACGAATGCTTTCTGGGATAATCAAAACAAACCAGAGATGATGATAATAATAATAATAATAACAAGTTTTATGTTGCCAAATGTATCATTTAAACAAACTATGTTAGACCTTCAGATTGTGTGCAATCATGTTGAGTTTTCTCCCTGTGATATCTAAGAGACAGAATGTCATGCTTTCTCAAGCAGAAATTGGAAGTTTGAGGCTATGATGGAGTGCAGAAATCAATAAGACACTACAGGCATCAAGTGCAGAACTGTCCTTAAATGCAATTATCTTAACCTCCCCCCATATTATTGAAATTAGTTTTGTCTTTGCTTGCTGAAGATTTAAAACTTGTAGTGAAGTGAATTTATCAAACAAAACCAACTAGGTTGACAACACTGGCTGTTTAAAGGGACAGTATAACCTAAACATAAGCAATTAATTCAAAACACCATTATTCCCTTACCGCTGTACTGGGCTTTAATGCACAGTACTTCTGTGGTCCCAGTTTTAATTTAATCGCATGCTATGCCTTTTGGAATAGCGTGCAGTAGATTAAATGTCCCAGTTCCGCTAATTAGCAGGGGACATCTATGCATTTTTTCAGTGTAAGTTTTGAGTTTGAACCTTCTATGTTTTTTACCCCCTCCGTTTGTTTTTCTGTAGGGTGACAATGAGTGTTATACATAACCCACAGTGCCTCTATTGTGTGGATTTCATTCCACTAATCCACTTGATTTAAACTGTGGATTTAGTCAGGGGCGTCACTAGGGTTGGTGTCACCCGGTGCGGAAACTCATGGTGTCACCCCCCTGGATTTCCTATTGTGCGAGTCAGAGCCCAGTAATATTGTGCCAGTCAGAGCCCAGTAATATTGTGCCAGTCAGATACCAGGAATATTGTGCCAGTCAGAGCCCAGTAATGTTGTGCCAGTCAGAACCCAGTAATATTGGTTTTGTATAAATTTGTAGGTACACAAAAGTAACCTGCAGAGAAACCTGTTACTGCAAGACACAGAACCCAAAACCCCTTCCAAGTGCTGAAAAACTGGTTCTTCAAAATATATTATCAAAGTGCAGTGTATAGCTTTGATAAGATATACATAAAAATCTGTATATTAATATTATTTATATACAAGCTTATACATATAATTGCAATCAATTGACATCATTCTTAAAGAAAAATAACTGTACTAATCATTCTGCCTATTAGCATCCAACCGAGGCTTTCTACATGACCAAGATGGGACCTGTGCATTATGTTGGGAGGCAGGGCAGCACATTAAAATGTGTCCTGTCAAGATCTTCAGTCAGTGCAATATAAATATGACTGAAGAACTTGTTCACAAAGTAAGATGTGAGAGCAGTTACATTGGTCAATACAAGCTATAATATATTGACTGGTCTACTCAGTATGTGCTGATTTTCAGTTCGGAGCTCTTTTGGACCACTTTGGATCACTACTGTGATCTGCATAGCCCATAAACTCGGGCTACTCAGACAGCAACAAAGTGCTTCCAAATTGTCACCAAAATCTGCATTTGTGGCCAATTTTGGTGCCAACATTTTGGGAATCCGAACGTCTTCAGAGTTCAGATCACCAAATTAGTAGCCTCTATCCTTCCTATAGACTTATATTTTCACAATAGCCAAAGTCCTCCCAAAATAAAATAAATATATATATATATATTTTAAACTTGTGTGCCTGGGGCCAGCAGACTGCCTACATAAATGGTGGGGGTCCCATCTATACTCTTTCAATGATTGTATTCATGCAAAACCCGAATATGATAAATGTGTCTGGGAGCTGGCAAATGTTCCCAGCCCATAATTTATATGCTAGGGATAGTTGCCATGCCCCCCATGATAAAATGGTGCTTGGAGATGCCCAAATGGCTCACAGTCCCCTGTAATATACATGGCAAGTTGCCCTGGCCCTGCATAAGCTAAAATAAAGAACCATCAAGGACCAAGGAACAAATACATCTGGACCACCCCAATAAATAACCCAATAAAATAAATAATAATTAAATAAACCCTATCCACCCCTTCTACCTCTACCTTGCCCAGGTGAGCGGAGGGGGAAAGCACTTATAACCACCTAAAACTACCTTTTAAGAGCCAGATGAGTGGGCAGTGAAAATCATTGCCCACCCCCTGTCACCCAAAGTTTGCCCTGCAAAAATAAATAAATGAAATGGTTGTGCAGTTATTTCATTTGAAATGAAGATGGCATCTGAGTGGCTCAGAAAGTCATCAGAAGCCTCCCGATCCAAGCTGTACCTTTGGCTGGGTTTTACAAAAATTTTTGCAGAGCATGCTTTGGGTGCCAAGGTGGTGGACAGTGATTTTCAATGCCCTCCCCTCTGACATCCAAAGGGTGGATTTTTTTTTAAAGGTGATTTACCCCAAGCCCCGCCACCTACCCAAGGTACAGGTAGGGGGTTAGGTAGGATTTATTTAATTATCTAATTTAGATGAGCTCTGCATCAGTTGAGGAGCACTGGCAAAATGATTTTAACTTTTGCTTCTATTAGTGAAGAAAACTTTAGTGCTACAAATAGTCTGTAATTACTATTTTGTTTTTATATGTTCTTTCTTAAGCCATTTCCAAAAAATTACCTACTCTGCTCCCATATATCTCTGACACCCTCCCATATATCTCTGACACCCTTACCCATTCGTATTAATCTGTTTAATTGAAAAATTGCTTCAAGTGTAGTCATTTTAACTAGAAATGCTTTAATGACAGAATAATATTAAAGTACTTTATTGAGCTCTCTCTTCATCTACAACACTATAAGGGGCCTGATCTTCCTTGATCTGACCCAAGTTTCTAAACAAAATGTCTGTCCCCTGATACAGCTAAATGAAGTAACGAGGACAAAGGTAAGTTATTTATTTCATTTTATTAAATAACACAATACACATTTTTCTAAATGCCTATACTTGGTGCAATATTATAATTAAACATATGTTTTCGATTGGTTGTAAAAGCCTGAAGGTTGTAACAAAAAAGTGCACATTAAAGTTTCTGTTTGCTATTACCTTGCAAGCCACTACTGGTTTTTTTTTAAATATATTTTATTAAAGAGATATTTTTACAATAACAATTACTTTTTACAATGAAAGAGAAAATACCATATATGTTATACCTAAATATAGTAAATATCAATGTATCATATTTAAATCAATGATGAAAGTATTGATCAGGCAATTTATAGTCAGTTTTTAGTGTGATAACATATTGGTATGAAGTAATTATGCAATTAAATTACAATGTTAATAAATAAAACAAAAAATGTAACATTAGGGGGGGAGGCAAAAAAAGGGGGAAGGGGAGTGCATCCATCCACAATAGCTTTTTTTGTTTCAAATTAAATCATAATGACTATAACCAATTACAGTATACATAACGGGATACAACAATACCTAGTTCTGATAATTGCGTAATAGAATAACATTTTTGTTGTCAAACTATTTTTCAAATACTTTTCTTTATACAAGCAATCAAAACACATATTCTCTTTTAATGTTTAATCGGTGCCACTACTGTTTTAACCTCAAATCACTTATATTTACCACCTTAAAAAGTACGTCTAAAAATATTTACAGTTTCCTAACACCCAAAAGTAACACTCATCCCTCAGGAACCATGAGCAAAAATGCTTAAAATACTGTTTAAAAATACTCATCAACAATTTTAGTACAGCACATGTGGGCACTGAAAAAATATATTCATTAGTTTGTAATGATAGAAAATTTCCCTTTAACCTGCTAGTAACCAAGGAGGAGAAAACACATGTTCTCCCCTCTTTTGCTTCTCAAAATACATATGGTATATTTTGGGACAATATATCTGTAGGACCCCCTTATAATCAAGAGGATGCTAGTTTTTATTCATGTTCTTCCCCCTTCTCTATAAGTTGGGAATGGTGGGGGGGAAAAAGCATAGGGGTCACACTGTGCCCGGCCCCCTGACTCGATTAATGACAATATTTGGAGGTTGACCTGCAATGGATGCTGCGTTAACCTAATTATGCCTTCCATTCAGTCATTGGCCAGATGAAATTAAATTAAGTACTGTGTGTTATTCCCTCAATCTAAGAAAATGAGAAAATAAGTTCCCGAAAAACTCGGACCATTGATATCAAGCCCTTCCTGTTCATGCTACCTTCTCCGTGATGGAATACTGTAAATTGTTATGCAAACAACATTAAAGTATAACCTGTTCTTGTACACTTTGTGCCATATGGAGGTGATATTGCAAAGTTGCTGGAAGTGTGTGGCTACAAGGAGCTGCTCTTTAGCACATACACCAACCAAGATAATTGTTTTACAAATTGGTAACCTTACCCTAGTGTCTAATAGTTGTCCTTGAGTGCCCTGGTCTTTTCCTACATTCTGGGATTCTGTTGCCAACTTCAGAATGGAGCTTTTGCAGGAGTGATCCTAGGTTGGTAGTGGATTACAGTTTTCTTACTACCTGGGCACAGAAACAAAAAAAAAAAAAAATTCCTCTATCCACCACAGCTATGTGAATAGTGGTTTGTAGCCCGTTTGCACCTGTATGACTGGTAGAAAACCAAATTGTACTGAGCACTCGATTATAAAGAAATCCTGTTTTATGCTCTCCCCACAAATTCCCAATTTACACTTTAGCATCTCAGGACAATATTGAGTTTGTGTCCCAGCTCCAGCCTCAGTGATCATGTTTCTCAAACTTTTTGTAACCAAGCACCATGCGTAACAGATTTGTCCAACCAATTTTCCTTAAAATCAAACCTTCAGTAAAACTAACCCCTGATGTCAATACTTTCTATGAAATATCACATTATACCATAATATGTATGGAATAAAACTCATTCAGAAATACTTACACTAAATGTCCGATATGTGGTACATGTTTTGCACATTTAGTAACTATGCCTAAGAACAAAGGTAATGATTGCTCCACCTGGGATTATATTAAAGGACAACTAAACTTTTGTTTTAACCCTTGCTACCATAATAGAAACAAGGGTTAAAAAAATTAGTGTTCCTTTTTCCTAAGTAAGCTTAATTTGTATTCAAACTGGTCAGGAGGCTGTCGCTCGTCTTCGCTCACCTGATCGAGGTCTGCATGGAGCGGAGTCTCCGTTTTACATGGGATCAGCAGAGGAGACCAAGTTAAGGTGCCCTATCCTCATAGAAAATATATTAGGATAGTTTCAAGGGCAACCATCCTAAGAGAGGATCTGTTTAACTGGCACTCTCAAAAACCGTAAAAAAGGGTCAATACAAATAATGTGCTTAAGCAGAATATCAAAATTTATTGATGGTCCCATGAAAGCGAGACCACAAAGTGAGCAGCACTAAAACACACAAATAACAATTAATGCTAACAAAATAGTGGTGTAGAAAAAAAAAAGACATAAAACCAACCCCATCCTGCAGGATTAAATAATTGTACAGACACTAATGGTTACAGTAAACAATATACAATCCCCCATCAGAGGTACAATTAAGCAGATATCAGAATAACAATCTGGAACTGTAAATATATCCAATAAGTATAAAGGTAATAATGCATCGGTCAAAGGTAGAAATTAATAAGACCAATATACTAGGGTGGTCACAAGTATAGAAAAATAGCCACATAACCTGTAAAGCAAAAAAACTGAGGTTAATAATAAGCAGTCAGATAATAACAACAGATAATAACAGTCCTGAAAAGTAAACTGATTAGTAACAGGCGAGTGAGCCACAGAATAATGGACAACAGTCTCAGTCTCTGAGGTGTAGCTTCCAGAGCCTTAGTGATCCGAAATGGAAAAATAGACCTAAAATGGATAGCATCGGTGAACTTGTAATACGGACGTCATCAGATTATCCAGCAGCAACCTGAGGGTCACTACGATGGATATACACAAGCCGTCCAATCCTAGGAGGAAAAATCCACTCCACACCGAGTTTTCCCAACTTAGGCAGAACTGTGCTCCGATGGCTGTGAAGCCCAATAAGTTTTCAGGGCTGCGCCCTCAGATGTGTAACAAGCAACTCAACTGCGCCTGGAGATCATCCCACAGGATGTGGTACGTGTGTACGCGTCACCGACGATCATTTCACCTTGGCTTCTTCCGGGTTTGTTCCGGGTTTTCATCGGAGCACAGTTCTGCCTAAGTTGGGAAGGCTCGGTGTGGAGTGGATGTTTCCTCCTAGGATTGGATGGCTTGTGTATATCCATCGTAGTGACAGGCGAGTATTACAAGTTCACCGATGCTAGCCATTTCAGGTCTATTTTTCCATTTCGGATCACTAAGGTACTGGAAGCTACACCTCCCTTATTCTGTGGCTCACTCAGTTTACGTTTCAGGACTGTAATTATCTGTTGCTATTATCTGACTGCTTATTATTAACCTCAGTTTTTTGTTTTACAGGTTATGTGGCTATTTTTCTATACTTGTGACCACCCTAGTATATTGGTCTTATTAATTTCTACCTTTGACCGATGCATTATTACCTTTATACTTATTGGATATATTTACAGTTCCGGATTGTTATTCTGATATATGCTTAATTGTACCTATGATGGGGGATTGTATTTTGTTTACTGTACCCATTATAGTCTGTACAATTATTTAATCCTGCAGGATGGGGTTGGTTTATGTCTTTTTTTTCCTAGTTTTCTACACCACAATTTTGTTAGCATTAATTGTTATTTGTGTGTTTTAGTGCTGCTCACTTTGTGGTCTCCCTTTCATGGGACCATCAATAAATTTTGATATTTTGCTCATGCACATTATTTGTATTGACCTTTTTTTATGGTTTTTGAGAGTGGCAGTTAAACAGATCCCCTCTTAGGATGGTTGCACTTGGCACTATTCTAATATAAAATATATTAGGATAGTGCCAAGTGCAACCATAGTTGCAACTATATAGTTGTAACTATAGTTAATTTGGATCTGTTCTCCACTATGGATTTTTGAGTAGTTACTTGGAGAGTGATAAAACCAAGGTCATGCTATATTATGGGTGATGCAGATGGACTAATAGTCATTGTTTTGTGCCCTATCCTCATCCCATGTAACACTGAGGGTGTCTCTGCACTAGAGAGTCACAGACAGGACTGGGCTGCCTTCATCCCAGGGAAGCATGGCAGCTGCCAGTCAGAGGATAAACTGGCATGTACTGTCAAACATACATGCCAGTTTATCATTTTACTAGGGACAATACATGTGAAAACAAAGTGTACTTGTCCTTTAAGAATGGCCTTTGTAGAGTTGGTGAGGATTCTAGAAATAAACCCGTTGTTCTGCAGAGACATTCTGCGCAGTTACCGTTAAAAAAACTGGTTCACAACATGGAGAGAATTTTAATAGAGATAGAGCTCACATTCCTTAGTGTAACCTCTATACTCTTTTGAAATAGCACCTCTGTGCATGAAACAAAGAACAGGCCTCTACAACTCTGCACAGATTAACCACTTGCATTTAACAACCTCAACGCAAACAGATTAGGATCCAATACCAATATGTCAAATGTGTCAGTGTTTGCATGTCGATGAATGTTTGTGAACACGGTGTGGGTTCACCTATAATGTTCACATTCATATTCTCAAACTGGTTTGCAAATACTCACAACATTCTCAACACACTGCTACAGTTGCAAGGACTTGTGACTTTGAGATGGCAAGGTCCTGTGAAGCCTGGGGAATGTGGTCAAGGTTAGACAATCCGCTGTTGCTAAATATCTTATGGCTCAACAAGCTGCTGTCCTACCAAACAGCACATACTTTGGTTTGCTGAATAGAACACTTGTACTATGTAAAATATTCCTAAAATGTGTCTCTCTGCTGCAATCATTCCAAGCTATTCAGAGACTTGCTGGTCTCCGGAACTTTATACTCTTCCTTGGCCAACCTAATAAATGATCACATTGTATTTTATTAATCACATTAGTCACTATTAAACAAGTCATACCACTCATTGCCAGAAGGAGTAGATGCCATGTGCAAAACACTGCATTGCTGTGGCTCGAAAGAACATTTATTAAGTGATCGCAGATAATAATGGGAATACTCCAAAAACATGTTGAGATACAGTTTGTCACAGTTATCTGTAGTTGGCTTGAGAGCTGTGAGTTTGGCCAAAATTGCTGTTGTCGTGTATATTAATGCTAGTTAAACAAAGGCTAGATCAGGATTAATGTGTCTTGTTGGAAAAATAGGCTGAGGTCAGGTTGTTAAAAGTAGTGAAAGGTCATTAATTAGCATTAGTTTTTTTGAGTTACAAAAGTGGAAAGAAAGTGGAAAAAAGTTTGCAAGTATAGTATTGGAAATTTTTCCACAGAAGAGTTAAAGCCATTTTTTGTAACATATTATAGGAATGTGGAACACCTTCAAACAATTTAATAATGAAAATCAAATCAGCGAAATAAAGAATGAACCACTAATGAGGGTCTCTCCTCCAAATAAATAAAATAAGCCCATTATAAAGAGAAAAACATGAACAAGCCAAACAAATGAATTCTGAGATTGGCAGATCTTATAAAATAACTTCTTACTAAAAGGTGAGTGAAGAAATGGCAGTTGCTACTGAAGATCTTTAACAAAACATGCTCGAATTGTTAATTCTCCAAAAGGAACCTATATCACTGAAGCCTGCTAGTAGGTAAAATACCTATCCAGTAACAAAACTAAACATTTCAGTGTAATGCTTTGGGCAGTGTTCTGCTGGGAAACCGTGGGTTTCATTCATTTGGAAAGAGACTCTAAAATATTTAGGGAAAACTATAGCAATAACTCCCTATAAATGTCTCAGGTAGAGTTAATTTGGTTAAAATGATGATTCTACCAGAGTTTATTTACTTATTTTTAAAGATAATAAAAATGATAAACTAATTTATATGGGGTGGAAACAGGAGAATAATTAGTAACCATAATTTGAAAGAATTCACTAACTCTAATTCATCTAATTTTGGAAAGCCTTTGGTCATTATATCTGATATAATTAGAGCAGGGTCAATTTTGCCGTTGATGAGCTCATCATACAAAATGAAGAATTATGTTCTCAGTACTATCAATTATAATAGATACTATCAATGAAGACATATTGTTAAGACACAGTGGTGAGATACGTTACCCTCCTCAGAAGTATTTTATCTAGAATGTATTTTAAAATCTACCAACTAAAAGAATCTGCTATCAAAAATGTATATGTAACGCACGGGGTCCAGGATGGTAAAGGGACCCTGAGCCCCCGAGATCAGGAGCTTCGGTGCAGGGTGGAGACACAGGACCTGGTGCTGGGTAACTGCAATCCCTTGGAGGTTTGGGAACCCAAGTCTTTGCAGCCACAACCAGGCCCTGTGAAGCAGTTGTTGTATCCAGGTACCAGGGCTTAATAGGAAATGAGCTAAGTGATAGCCAAGCAGAGCTAAAACAGAGAAGGAACTGAGATATTGCAGAACTAAAATACAGAATGCAGGGCTACAGGACAGAGGGTAAACATAAGCATGAAAGCAGAAACCAAACTAAGGATAAGCGATAGAAGGCATGCGGTTAAGAAACACAAAAGGCACATACAAAGGAACAAACACAAATACAGGAACTAGCCTAACACTAAAGATGGCAAAGTTGGGGGTTTGGTTCAAACAAATTGGCCAATGTTAGCTTGCCAACCACGTCAAGGTACCCAGGTACCAAGGTACCCCACATTAGGCAAGTCCCTAACTTAAATATAACATTAGAAAAGCATAAATAGAATATAAGACACATAAATGGGATTAAACACAGAGAAAATACCTGTAGACTGCTGAAAAGTACTGAAAAGCAACGGGTGTGGTTTAAATAGAACTGAAAAAGCAGAGGCATAGAGTGAAAACCTGGAATGGAACATAAGGACAGGCAGAGAGGAATACAGGGCAGGGCAGGTATACAGGGCAAGGCAGGGCAAGGCAGGTATACAGGGCAAGGCAGGTATGCAGGGCAAAGCAGGTATACAGGGCAAGGCAGGTATACATGGCAAGAATACAAGGTAAGACAGGAATAAGCATAACTAAAAAGAAAGCAAAGCAAGAAGGATACAGAAAAGCCTGGATGAGTCTGCACACGGGTGCATTGTTACAGTATAAGGAGATTACATTGGCTGATGACAAAGATAGACTGGAATCTTTGAGATTGAAATGGTCTAAGGATTGGGGTGATATCTCTCAAAAACAGTGGGAGGAAGCAATAGGAGTGGTACAAGGGGTTTCAATTTCAGAAAGATATAGATTTACACAATTATATATATTACTTAATACATAGGACCCCATGTCCAAGAAGTGGGTTCAAAGTAAGTAGTTGGCTTCATATGATCTGGAAATGGTCTAAAATGTCTGCGTTTTGGAAACAGGTTATTGAATTGTTAAGAAATGTACTAAGTTAATAATTTGATTCATATGGACCCACCAAATAGTTTTAATTTGATAAATTTGGATTAATGTGGAGATATATATTTTTTTGAAAGGGAAGCAGAATAATATTAATGAGACATGTTTAAGCTGTGTTTTACTTTTTCTCTTGTCTTCATCATATCTGTTGTGTTTTGAACCATAAATAATAATAATAAAAAAACTGTTGTTGTGGTAGTTTTTCTTTAAATATACTCTCCTCCTTTACTTTGTTCATTCCGTGTGTGCATTTAAAGGGCCAAATCAATATGCGCCGATTGTTGTAACTGAAATAGAGCTATCAATGTCTGTAATGATTCAGGGCACATCATGGACAGATAGGGAACCGATGTACGAGCTACCCAATATGCCTGATGTGCCCCCAAATAGTGTAGAAATTTGGATATCACTGACGATAACACGCCAAGACCTGCTGAAAACAATTGCAGCCTGAAATGCACCAAACCAAAGTTGTAGCCTCTAAATTTTTGTTATATCCTATGGGGAATTTCGGACACAAAAAAATCCAAAAAAGAAGCTGAAATCCTACCGGAAAAAAAAACCTCCTCAGTAATAGTAAACCAATTGCAATGTTCTACTCATATCTTTCAGATACTCTGATATGTAGAGGCAGGTGAAGAGGAAGCTAACCAGGACAGCTGTCGCCACCAGATACCGTGGTGGAAGCTCTCTAGAGACGGACTTTGAAGAGGAGCTATTGCAGGCCATGGGGACTGAATCCATCATCACGGGGGTTGCGTGTACACCGGACCCAGAAATTGTTATTCATAAGTATTGGACATCCATTCTGTCACAGATGTGGATGCCTATTCCGGCTGGAGTCCAGGTGCAAGGGCAGATGAAGGTGTAATATCCTGTCCATGATGACCATTCTCCCCCCAGGGTGGAGCCCCAGGATTTGAGTGGCCACAATCAGGGGTTTTAGGCTTTATTTCTGTCATCTTGAGTAAACAGGCAAAAACAGGAAAAGCCAGGAAATGAAGCTGGGATCACAAGACAAAAGCTCAGGACTGGAGAAGGATGGAAAAATCAGGATACAAGCCAAGTCAGGAGTGGAAAAGGACGGAGTGGTCAGGATACAACCAAGATGATACCACTAGTCAGAGAACTCCAAAAGTAGAGCAAACAAATGTCAGGTAGGAAAAACTGTCCAGCAAAGAGCACTGGGAGGAGGGGGTTTGAGTAACAGGGCAGTGATGGAAGACAAGGGACACCTGAGCAGATATTAGATATGGTCAGGAGGAAGACAGCACAAACAAATACTGCAAAACAAGCCCTCTGGTGGTGAGCAGAACAGGTACAGGCACCAATGCCACATAGGCACAGTGTTCAATCCCAGCAGAGTCTACACATTCTTTTTTACTATTTTATTATGTATTAACACTATTCTCTCTCACTTTACTCATAGCATCTTCTGCTGGGTCACCTCAACCTCCAGAAAATGATGACATGGCCCCATGGCCTGTAACCACACAACACCTACCAGCTCCTCCTCGGAAAAAACTGCAATTCCCTCTTTCTTTTAACCAGAGCCCCAAGTGAGCCCTCCAGATCAGCCTGGCCCCTTAAACCCCAAGTGAGCCCTCCAGGATAGCCCTCTGGCTCTGATTCACACAGGGTCCTCAACCCACAATTTGAGTGGAAAAACTAATTACCCTAACCAAACACGCTATAAGGGAGGGCTGGGACAACTTCAAAGGTTGAAATGTGTAAGATGAGGGTAATCAAAAATGAGATGGCTATATAAAACTATTTACATAGGATGTGACATACCATTTAACAAAATCAGCTATACTCCTAAATACAATACTAGTACAGTTATATTAACCATGACCTTACCAGAACCCCATTAGTTTTACTACCTCAGGCCTGGTCACATGGCCACTATGCTTAATTCCGGAAAAGATAAAGGAGCAGGATACATTGTAAATTTTAGATGGAATTTAAGCTGCTGCAAAAAAAATTTTTTTTTTTTTTTAATATTGCACATGTTGAACTTGACATGTATGGGAAGAATGGAAAATATAAATTAAAGCAAAATATAAAACGCTCAAAAATAAAGCTGCAAAAAAAAAAGACCCCTTTCAAAGTTTAATATTTCAGCAATAATACAGCATAAAAGAAAATTTCAAAAAACATTTTATTCAACTTAAAGTGGCCTTTTATTTTAGAAAAAAAAAAGAAAAATCCACCTATAATTGACAAAAATAATAAAAAATAACTCTATCTATTATGAATCTGTCCTCAGATTTTAAATGACAGAAGGATAGACTGTCAGCCAGTCAGAAGATTCCCTGCCTCAGCCCTACTATTGGCTGGATTTTTAAACTGTTTCAATGGTGTTTTTTTAAGAGTAGATATAGGTTTTTTTTTGTGCGTTATTTGTAGATATAGTTTTTTTTTAGTGCGTTATTTTTTTAACAAGTGAGATAATGATTTTACCACACCTGTTAGTGGCACTAGTAGTGAACATCCTGAATGCCCATTATTTTCCCACTAAAGCCAAAACATTTTTGGTAAAAAGGGGTCATTGTGTTTATGTCAGACCACATTTGGAGCCAGCTTAGCTAATTTTAGGAGCCACAGAAATGGCACCACGATAGAGTTTTTTCTAGCACAGGGAAAAAGTTAAGAAGCCAGCAATATGGATGTTAGGAGCCCTGGCTCCTTGGATTTGTAGAGCTCTCACTTAAAAATATAATTCCAACTCTGTTACATTTTTAGCTAAACAATGTTTTGGTCCTTGACATGAGGTCTTTTCTGAAGATATTTATATACTAAAATAAATTTGGTATGTGCTGCACTCTGCTGACTTCAATCAAATAAAGAACCTCAGTGCTTTTGGCTCGTTGCATAAAAGTTCAAACGATGAGCACTCACAGGATTTGTTGACATTTTTACCTTTAGTTTATTTGTGGGAACAAACAATCAACGTTTCAGTCTGTATTCAAGACTTTCCTCAAGATGTAAAGTCCTGAGGAAAGTCTTGAATACAGACTAAAACTTTATATTATATATATATATATATATATATATATATATATATATATGTGTGTGTGTGTGTGTGTGTGTGTGAATGGGTGTATACATGTATTTATATCTACATAGATATCATTCCTGCATATTCACAGATTCCAGTAGATATTGCCATATTTAGCAAAAATAATTAGAATCAATACTATGCAACTGTGTATTTAATTTGGACACATTCTCATAGTAGTCATGGAAAATCTTGCCATCTTTCAATCCAAATATTCTTTTGAGGTGTGCTTTTTCTATTATGTTTAAATTTGGACTGGAATAAGCAGTTTGAATATGAATGTGAAGTATTTTAATGGATAAGACCCTTTGAATATTTCCGAGAGAGTGCCAATTTGAGGTATAATAGGATTAAAGGACTTTTGTCTTTAAATTCATTTTTTGTTTCTTGGTAGCGTTATGTCAGCAGAGTGTGTCTGAGTTTTAGACTACAGTTTTTATGGCTGCATTCCTTGAAATTCTCCATGTGTTAAACTTCACTTTTAGACTTTGTGTCCTTTGTGGTTCCTGGCTAAGGCTTTGCATTCCTCCTAGTCTATTACTTTACAAAGGAATGCAAAGCCACTTAAGGTAGAATAGTAGGTTATAGAAATATGAAAATTTTAGTAATCTCATCTAAAATGCACATCTTGAATAGGGATTAAGTTATACTTGACACCTCATATTTTGGACAGAGTGCACAACTTTAAAAGTCCAAAAGGGGGCAGTGTGACACTTTGCCCAACACAAAGTTTCTGTATGTTCTGCCTTTTTAAACTTATAATATCTGCATACGATTGTCCTTTAGTCCCATGTAATAAATGTAGATCTTGCACTCAATGGAATTGCATTATACTATACTATCCGTTCTATATGAGAAGAATAAATCTCTCTAAGATGGTCTTGGAATCTTATGGGTGGTATCATAGCTATTGATTAAAGCATCCATACAATTTCAAATATTTGGCTTTACAATATTTCTTCCAGTGGTTCTTGACTGGAATTTTTTTGAATGGAGTATAATAATATATTGACATGTATTTGGAAAGAATGCTTTTATTATCTAATAAAAATGCAATCCTGCAGGGATGGATTTAGCACTGATTTAACCTAGACTCCTATAATGTATTCATGCTACAGGAGTGAGAGAGAAAACATTATAATACACTCTTTTTTAAAGGAGCATTTTTCCATTCTTTTCTTTAATGAAGCCTAAATCAGTGTAAGGTTTTTAGCTGGTTCATGACAGTTCAAATTGGGGTGCTATCTGGCATTTCTAAGATAATGCTGCTGCTGTGCCATTGGCACAATCTGGGTGTAACAAGGGTTCAGTCTTCAACCCAAACTCCTTATAGAATGTATTGTGAGCAGATTCATGTGTGTTTGCATGCTCCACTGCATACTTGTGCATTCTGTTTGTCTATTTTATGTCACAGGTTCATTCACCTGTGATGGATGAAGCAGGAAAGTTATGTTTTAGTTTTTCAGTGTAAAACAACACAGAGATCTCTTAAAGACTGGGTTGTATCACTCCTAAAAAAATAAAGAAATTATGCAATTGCCTAGTCTAGCTCATATTGGAATTCTGAAGGATCCGATAACTCATTATGCCAACATGGATGCCAGATTTCCCTAGACACCTTTATATTCCATCTCTTGCTATGATAATCCTTTTAACTTTTCCTGTGACAGGGACCTACTTATTAAAGGCCATGTGATAAGTTCTTATTCTGATGGAATCTCCTTCTCTTGCAGTATTATATACTAAAAGCATACCTCCCACATGTCCCTATTTTGCACCCAAATCCCCCTGTCCCTTTTTCCTCCTCTACTACCCCGTCTTTTCTGGTAGCTCAGAGTTTTGAGTCTGTATAACTGTATCACAACATTCCATAACAATAAAACTCACAATATAGAGTGTTTAAGCTACAGTACATGTGCTTTTATGTTATTTGGTGTAAGTGACATATCTAATTACATAAATAGTTACTAATTGGCCATACACCCATTGAAAATGTTGTGGTGACACCCTGCCCATAGACACAATATCAGCCACTCCCAGAAAATTAAAGTGTCCCCCTTTAGCCCTTTGAAATGTTGGAACATATGCAGATGTGCAGAGTAGCTGATGGGATTATAGTGTTCCAGTGGGTATTATGTATTGCTTGGTGTGGACCTATAATAGTATGTTATATGACTTTGAAGTCCCAATTTTCAGGTAAGAGGTAGAACTCGTCAGGACAGTGGGATTCAGCTTATTTTAGTTGCTTGTATTAGTGTACAAGATCAAACCACTGTCTACTTCTTAACTGTTCACAATAGCATTGGCATTTGCATTCACTCCTTCTCGCTATCATCATTCTTAACTGTTTGCATTAGCATTCACATACACGTGTGCATTTTCATTGGTATTGCCATTTGCAAGTTCTTTATGTCCACGACACAGACACACCACTAGCAGCGAGTGATGGTTGCTGGACTGGACTGAAGCAGAAGTACCAGTCAAAAATGAAATAACACAGTGGCCTTTCAAAGAAAGATAGACAAATTTGGGGGTTTACTACCTTTCCCTTTTGCCTGTGGAAAAAATTAAAGTGTCCGTGTCTCTACCCTCCCATGTGTGCACAACACAGTGGGTGTGACACACTCATCATCAAATCTCTACCGCTAGCATTACGTCTTCTTTTTCCAATATTTACTAAATGGAAGAAACTTATCTTTGTAACTTCAGCCGCAGAGGCTTGTTGCCAGCTGCCATTAAACAATGATGTCTATTTCCTAGTGCCAAATCACAACGATTGCCTGTGTCGTATTTATCACTAACATGCCTTGAAGTGTTTCCCATACAATAATAAGTATCTAAACCAAGGCTTAGCACCCTGAAAAATTACTTTTCTGCTGCTCTAAAACTAGCTGTGTATACACCGTTTGTTGTGCTACAGCAACCTATAAAAAGACCATAGCCATTTCTTCAACACCTGTATGAGCATGTCTGTAAATTACCTCATGACTCACAAACCATTATTACACCGCAAACCAGAACACGCTTACTTCCCTGACATAATGAAACATGAGTGTTTTCTTTGGCATGAGGAAAATGGAAGGAGAGACAGGGCTGGTGCCACTGTGACAAACTGTCTGTATTGTCAGATCGCTCAACAAATAGACAAATGATTGTCAGAGATGTCTGCTGTTCTGCTACATAAAGGCAGACCACAGTATTCAGTAACATCTATTAAAATGTGCCAGGGCACCTCATAATTAAATGTAGTTATCACTGCACAATGGATTTTGGCATAGCTTAATAAACTAACAAATGTCTCTCTGTTCTTTGGGCATGACATACGCAGCTCTGAGTAAGTATGTCTGAGTAAGGGAATATCATCTGTTAGAGGCTACATAGAAAAAACTGCTTGTGTATGCTTGCTGCTCTTAGCAGGTTCATTTAAAGCCAGGGTTATGTGGAGGTGTTTTCCGAATTTCATAGTTAGACATAGTATTCCATAGTTAGGCATGCACAGTATCAGGAAAATGTAAAGTACAAGTGAAGGGCATCTTAATAAAAATTATCATTCTTTATTTATTCATTGTACTACATAGGGCAGTCAAAATTTGTGTTGCCTTTAGGATTTTTATCCCCTTAGGATTAAATTAAACCCGTCGTGCAAAATTTTCTATATTACATTTTTTACTTGGTGCTGAATATGTTTTATAATGTTTCAATAAATAATTTGTAACAAGCCCGTAGTCATTTTTCCTCTAGGCACAGAGGGCATATTTTATCATGTCTTCCTTTTGCACAGTGAAATACAAAAAGCAGTCCGCTAAGCTGAAGCATTCCAGGATCTAACTAGCCTCTTGTAAAAACTGTCTCTGATGCAATTCCAAGATGGTCATATTTTCACATAGTTATTACAGCTATTCTTTTATTAGCTTAGCTAGATGAAAAAAAAATATTTGTTAATAATATTGTTTTAAACTGATATTTTCAGGTCTGTGTTAACATCACTTTTGTTTAGAGGCAGCCATTTGCAATGAAGAAAGGCTAATTAAACAGGTAAAAAAGCAGAGTAAGCATCAATTAAAAATTCGTGACCCTGGTTTAGGTAGTCAACAGCATACAGCCTCTTCAACATCGAAGAAAACTCCACATTCAGGAACAAAAATCTACTCAAGATTGTGTTGGCAATATGTAGACATTGCCTGTGCTTCTGATCTGCCTTCAGATGTTTTCTCATGAAAGAGCAACTGTCCTTCAATAGGTAAACATGTACAAAGAACAATGGAGATAAGAAGCTAGACAAATGTATAAAAAGGTTGGGGGGAGCCCACACCAAATGGGCTTCTAGTCCTAATGGAGTATGGAGTCTTGTTACACAAGATATAAAAGTGCAATAAGTTGAACAGGTCAGCTGCTGTTTAGTATACAAAGAGAATATAGAGTACCTGGTGTAGACACAAAATGTGCGAGATGTCTATTTTCAGGGCCGGCATTACAAATTTTGGGCCTCTTACAGAACAAATGGTCTGAGCCCTCCCCAAGTGATTTTTTTCCTGCACTTATTTCATTAACGAGACCTTTGATTAAGTCCAGTTGGATGAAACGCATAAGGAATTTTGACTTTGGTGGGCTTTCACGAATATTTTTTATGATCGTCTTCAATAAAATGTAAGTCTTATTGGATCTTGTGGTTCTCAGTGGAATCATTTCCTGTTAATAGGGCAATATATTTAGTGCTAATTATTCTATTTACTGGAGCCCAGCAGGCAAGGAGCTGCTAAAAAGTGTTCCTCAAGTACTATTTTGCCCTGTGTGACTTTTTTATATTCCATTATTGTCCCCACATCCCTTGCCATTGCAGCACTTTGCAGTACTCACATCACTTGAAACAACACACAGCTTGCACCCACAGGTCTTGCCAAAGCACCTAAATTGCACCACGAGTTCTTGCCAGAGCACCCAATGATCATGCACCAGAGCATCAAGATTCAACCACGGGTCTTACGCCAGGGCATCTAGATTGTATACCCATGACATGCCCGAGTCACCACCCACATTACACCCACATGGCACATATGGACACCAGCCAGCACCCAGATTGCATCCACAGGACATGCTCCAGCACCCAAATTGCACATCCTGTACATGCCCCAGCAACCACATTGCACACCCGGAGATGCCCCAGCAGCCACATTGCACACCCAGGACATGTCTCAGCACCCACATTGCACACCCAGGACTTACCCCAGCCAGCACCCACAGGACTTACCCAGGCCAGCACCCACAGGACATGCCTCAGCACCCACATTACACACAAAGAACTTACCCCAGTAAACACTCAGACTGCATCCACAGGATATGCCCTAACATCCAAATTGAACACCCAGGACATGCCCCAGCACCCAAATTGAATACCGAGAACATACCTCAGCACCCACATTGCACACACAGGACTTGCCCCAGGACCCACTTTCCCACCCAGGACATGCCCTAGCACCCAGATTGCACACCCAGGACTTACCCTAGATAGCACCTACATTGCATCCACAGGACAGGCATAAGCATCCACATTTCACACCCCAGATGTACCCCAGCACCCACATTACACACCCAGGACATGCCCCAGCATCCCCCATTACATCCACGGGAGATCTCCAGCACCCAGGCTGCATCCATGGGACTACCTACTCCTTGCACATGTCTGCGGTCTGAGCACCAGCATGTCAGGGGATAGCTGATGCTCTGACCTCAAAACACATGCAGGGAGTGCGAGAGTCAGCACTGGAGGATGTCTGTGTGCCTGGCCAGTGCACAGACATCCATCTGCCTGCTCGCCTGCAGAGAGGGCTGGTGAAGGGAGAACTTTTGATCTCCCCAGCCAGTGACTTTGCTGGCAAGCTTTTTAAAGGGGTCCTGACTGGGCCCCTTACATGACTGCCAACCCCATTCACAACCCTCAGGGTTGTACCCCCCTGATGGCAGCCCTGCCTGTATTTAGAGGCTAAATACTATGAGGCATGATAGGTTTGACAGTGGATGGGGTGTTGAGGTAAGCATGGGGGAATGATTAAAAAAACAAGAAGTGCCAATCAGTTCTACTTTTCTGAAGAAGTGTTTTTTTTTTATTTTTTTTTTTATTTAAAAGTCTGGAAGACACAGGAATGTCTAATGTATTTTAGGACATTTCATAAAATGCCTGTAAAAGTCCTAAATATTCTTAAAACAGCTCCTGTATATTAATTTTAATTTTTACAAGGAGGTACACTGAATGTTTGATGGAACAATTATACTGATACAGATGGAATTAAGAACAGTGTTTACTATCTTGTACAGTACACTGGCAAAACATGTATGTGCTGTATATTTATTAGTAGTTTGAAAACAAATACTAAAGAATATCACGCCAATGTTTTCTATCTCTCATATTTATATAGAAAACAATAATGTTTTGGCAGGTAAGAGCCATTTACCCAACTTAGTCTAACCATATTTGTAGCCTATGTAGTGTCTGCAGACCCATATTTAATGTAAAGGGACAGATAGCAAACGTTAAGACTTTTATTGATGGTACTCATTTATTGACTTTGGAAGGATGAATGGCTGAGTTGACTCTGCTGGGATTTGAACCTGTGACTTTGAGGTTTAAGCATACGTAGACATAAATAGGCACACAAACCCATTTACTTACACAAACTGTGCAGAGCAGCAGTCGGCAGAAGGAAGCATTTCCCTGATGATTGTAGAGCAGCTAGTCACAGTGGCAAGAATAACTCCCCATTCTGACTGGCCAATCACAAGTGGTAGGGTGGGAGTATGTATCTTCTGTCTGATTGGCTGTAGGAAGTCAGTTTCCACTTGAGACTGATACTGCTTCCCTATCGTTCGTTGTGGAGCACAGTATAGTCTATGTAAAAGCACAACTGCACCTTTTGCCCTACCTCAAAGACATCCATGCTTCCCCTTATTTTGTGCTCAGGATTACATGATACATTTCTTATATGCGTAAATGCCTACTTTGCATTAACTGAAACTGATCGAAGGCAAATTCCCTGTATCCACTACACTCTCAGTAAAGCAATGCATGCTAATGTTACTTTTATACCTCTGACCTAATTTAAGGCATTGTCCTCTTGTCTTGGTAGTTTTTCCCTTTTGAATTATATTCTCTTCCATTGCAATTCCCTTTATGTATTTAAAGGTTTCTATTACTTCCTCTCTCTCTTGTCTGTGATTTAAACTATATATATTTGTACATTATATTTTGTTACTTTGTATATATTGATCCCTAATATTGTGGCCCGGCATAGATCTTGAAGTCTGCAACTAGAACTTTATCAACTGATTAGCCCATAGACTTGCCACCACATCAGTTTCTCCAGTACTCAAGAGTTAAGCATACACTATTATTCTTTTATCTATCTCAATACCACTACCAAATACCCTAAACAGGTGATTAGCTAATGTAACCTGTTTACCATTCCTTAAACACCTGGCAAGCGGAACCTTAAACACTGTCCCACCTGAAAAGAAATATAGGATTTGTGGGTTATTTTTTTTTACCAAATTTATTTTTTTAATGCTTACTGGAATAAAGATATTTGTTTAAGATTGAATTTTGAGAGGGAAAAAAACCCAAGCTATATATTATGTAAGTATATTGTATTTGTTTTCTAAAAGTTGTGGTTTTCAGAACTATGAATAGACACCGCAGTGTGTTGCCAACCTATTAAACGGCTTGTTTTTGTAAGGAAACGGTTAGTTCACCTACAATATTCTATTGCTCAGTGTTTTCCAGTATGTTCAGCATTCCACAACCTAAATGATCATTTGTTGAACAAATTCATGCTTTTATTAGTGAAAATATAGAGAAAACAGGGCCTCACTGTTCCAAGATATTTGCTAATGCATGGTTAATTATCACATACAGTTTACTATAATTCATTTTACTAGGCACCTCCTGCAGCTAACATAGGAGAGGTTTATGCACCAAAATAACCTCACTATAGATGAAGACTTTTTTTTTTTGTAACTACTGGTCAGACAGTTGCTGCTTCTCACTTCACATTACTAATTTGAACAAGACTTTATTTTTATATTTGTCAGCAGCAAAACTGTAGCATGGTTGTTAAGTCTCTCCCCGGCCTAATTAGACAAGCAATGCAGGCATTCATAATAAGGCCCGTGTCCCGGTTTCAAGAGGGTAACTCTGGTCCTGCAGTAGCTTCCTGGCAGACAGTTGCTGGCAGCAATAAGGTAACTTGTGGTTGCAATATTAAGTGACTAGAAATTCATTGACTCCACTGCGGCTTATGTGTCCACATGACAACAAGTTTACAAGGCTCTGTTCCAGTTACAGCAAATGGACCCATTTAAATATTTATTAGGTGATTAAGGTGAAATGAAATGGGGGTGAGTAAAGTAGAGGGATAGGAGGATAGAAGGCAACACACAGTAATGCATGTAGAACTAATTTAACTGTCTGTGCAGAAGACGTGATCATTTGAAGTTGCTGTTTATTTTCTCTGCAACCAGTTAGATCATCTGAGAAATTACGATTTCTAATTTGTCTGTAATTGGGTTTTCTATTTATTTTTTGAAGCATAGGTTTAGCTTTGTTTCTTGTATTTTTTTTTTCTTCCTTTCAATTTATGAGCGTTCTTGGCAGCAGATTAATACTTAGAAAGAGAAACATTTTTCAAAGGAGCTAAAATATACTATGAGTAACAAAAACAGTATATACGTCTTGCATGGCTCACTTTCCATTGTAAAGTTTCAAGCAGAGACAGACGTTTATAACTGGAATCCTTTTGAAATTGAACAGAATTCTTAAAATATCCTGCTTACTTTATATTAACCCTCTGGGGGTCACATACAGAAGCATGGGCAAATTATGCATGTTTAGAAATATTAATAAATTAAATTCTCTTCTGTAATATTTTTTTTTACAAACCACACACAACAACAATTCCACCACTACTCTGCAACAGGACTCTATACAGGCTTCTGAGTCTCTATAGGCCCACACACAAAGACACTAAAATTCCTCCACCCCTTAACAACAGGGCTCCATACAGGTTTCTGAGGTATACAGACAGATACCATGCATTTTGGACTTTATGATCATATTTCTCTGTCTCTAAAATATTTGTATGGTATGCCCTCTTCTTTATGCAATTTAAATATATCACATTCAAAGTTCTTACATCTTAAATAATTTGTTTCTCTCTTAATTACTTCCTCAACTATTATTTTCACTCTACATTTGCTTCCCAGCAACAGGACTCAGGACCTACTTTTTGTGGAATTGGAACAGAAGATCTGTAGTCAAAATATAAAAAAAGTAAGACTCTTTCATGTACAACATGTCCAGACACCGGCTGCTTCGTCTAAATATTGTCCCAGTAATAATATTATCGATTATACTTCTGTAGAACACTTTTAACGTAGCATGATACACATGTATAAACTGTAGCAGATTTTGAGCCAGAGTATGAGGGCAGAATCTTTATTTGCTGATGTGATTAAAGTGTTATTAAGTTAGATGTGTTGTTTTGTGAATCCCACTCAATGGCTTCATATTAAGTAAAAGGCAAAGTGTCCATACAAGTAAACCAGTGTAACTGACCAGTAAGTCCAGTAAATATCCACCATGAACAGTGTTGGTGCTTCTTCTTGGTTACTTGTTTTTGTATATGAAGAATTACATGCTCATTCATTAGAATGAACCTGTTTTTGTGTTATGTATCTAAACATCTACAGCCTTTGGTTTATTCACCAGGAAAATAGTGTGGGTCAGCTTGTTTCAAATAAATATATAAAAATATAACAGTCTATATAACAGGGCTCAGCCCAACCATCAACAAACGTAGAAATTGCCCTGGTGGTATAGCGTCATATATATATATTCCAAAAAATAAAGTTGCACTCACGGTTCTTTTCAATCGTACACAGATCAACAGTGAAAGTCTGCTGTGACGTTTCGGGCACCGGATGTGCCCTTTGTCAAGCTAAACCATATATACACACTCTCATTAATCAGTATAAGACGCAGATATTTTTGTACGTTTGACAAGACCCGTGAGTGCGACTTTATTATTTGGAATATATGTATATATACAGGTTGAGTATCCGTTATCCGAAGATCCAAAAACCGAAATGACCCAAAATCCGCAAAAATTTGTTGGGGATGTGGGTCAATTCAGATAAGGGATACTCACCTTTCTGGTGTCTGGTCTGGTGTCTGGTCTCCCGAGCGCGGTAAATGAGGAGCCAGTGCTCATGGAAAATGTAGTTCCCAGAGCGCTGTGACAGGAGGGAGGGACTACATGCAAAAGACAGATCATCTCAACAGGTAAGTTCACTGGCTCCACTGCTGGAAATGATCTATATTACATAAATTCAATGTGAGCAACTATATATATATATATATACTTGGGCTGCTCCATGAACTACAGACTTGTAGGAGATAACAGAAGCACTCAAGGGGCTTGAAATAAATAAATAAATATGCTCATACAGATATAATAATAAGTATAACATATAAAATATAATAAGTATTGATAAAATTTATTTATTTCAAGAGACTTCAGTGCTCCTTTCTTCAACCTTATGTGTGTGTGTGTGTGTTTATATATATATATATATATATAATTAAAAAGTCCACAAATCCTGCACTCACGGTTGCAATAACTAGCAATATATAAACTGCCCAGGTGCTGCTCCCGAAACCGTAATAGATAAATATCCAAACCATACGAGGCACTCAAAGAGCATTAACTTTACAGCAAATTTATAACATACTTTGCATGAGATGAATACATTCGCTGTGAAGGTCAAATCTTGTGACTGCCTTGTATGGTTTGGATATTTATATATACAGTAATGTGCAAAAAAAAAAGGTTTAGCCAAAAAATAAAAAAAATCTGCAAAGTAAGGATGCTTTCAAAAATTGAAATGTTAATAGTTTATTTTTATAACTGAACCAGTGCTGTATTTACCGCGAGGCATCCTAGGCGGATGCCTAGGGCGGCAAATTTTGGGGGGCGGCAGCGCCCCCCAGCACTGAAAAAAAAAAAATGTAAAAAAAAAAAAAACGCGGCCCTTTAAAAAAAAAACCCCACCGCGCTTGCAGGCAGAGACGGAGGTGAGAAGGGATCGGAAGATCCCCCTCACCATCGCTCTGCCTGCCAGGCTGCACGGGGAGCCGAACAGGCAGCACAGAGAAACCTCCGTGCTGCCTGTTCGGCTCCCCGTGCAGTATGCCGACACGGAAGTGCCGACAGTCACGTGACGGGCGCGCTGACGTCATACGCGCGCCCGGTCACGTGACCTGTCGGCACAATCGCCGGGAAGCCGAACAGGCAGCATGGAGGGACCATGCTGCCTGCCTGCCTGCCAGGGAAAGGTAAGTGCTGATGGGAGAGTGTGTGTGTGTGTGTGTGTGTGTGTGTGACTGTGACTGTGACTGAGTGTGATGGGAGTCAGAGTGTGTGTAATGGGAGACAGTGTGTGTGTGACTGAGTGTGATGGGAGTCAGAGTGTGTGTGATGGGAGACAGTGTGTGTGGCTGAGTGTGATGGGAGTCAGAGTGTGTGTAATGGGAGACAGTGTGTGTGACTGAGTGTGATGGGAGTCAGAGTGTGTGTGATGGGAGACAGTGTGTGTGGCTGAGTGTGATGGGAGTCAGAGTGTGTGTAATGGGAGACAGTGTGTGTGACTGAGTGTGATGGGAGTCAGAGTGTGTGTGTGATGGGAGACAGTGTGTGTGACTGAGTGTGATGGGAGTCAGAGTGTGTGTGTGATGGGAGACAGTGTGTGTGACTGAGTGTGATGGGAGTCAGAGTGTGTGTGATGGGAGACAGTGTGTGTGACTGAGTGTGATGGGAGTCAGAGTGTGTGTGTGATGGGAGACAGTGTGTGTGACTGAGTGTGATGGGAGTTGGAGTGTGTGTGATGGGAGTAGGAGTGTGTGACTGAGTGTGATGGGAGTAGGGGTGTGTGACTGAGTGTGATGGGAGTGTGAGCTTGATGTGAGTCTGAATGATGGGGCATGTGTTAGGTGTGTAACGTGGGTGTGCAGCTTGGGTAGGGGGGTGCCCAGATTTTGTCTGCCTAGGGCAGCACAAAATCAAGATACACCACTGAACTGAACAAAATGCAAAAGTGAGTGAATATAAGAAAAATCTAATTGAAATGTTTGCGTTCAAAACATCATTAATTCTTCTAATTATACTTGTGCAATGTCAGGGATTTTGTAGGCATATAGTCAGGTGTATGATTAAACAATTATACTAAACATGTGCAATTGATCATCAATTTAATATATACCTTATTTTTCGCTCCATAAGACACATCTTTTTCCTCCTCAAAAGTAAGGGGAAATGTCTGTGCATCTTATGGAGCGAAGATCACGGAGATCGTGCAGCATGGAGGAGAGGAGGCTGCTGGGGTTCCTGTGTGTGGTGCGCTGCTTCCCCTATTATCAAAGCATGCTGGGAAATGTAGTTTTAAGGTGAAGCATCTTGTCAAGTGTTCCAACTGGACTCATAGATGAGTCATGCGTACAAAATATTGGTGTCACAGGTGTATTTATAGAAGCGCTAAAATGGTTTCAGCACGACATCAGAACAACACAGCAGCAGAGATCAGCACAGCACATCTCCATTCATTTAAATCTACCGCTTTGCTGTCTGTTCGGCGGCGTGCTGCTTCCCCCGCTCATCGCCTAGCAACATATACTGTGTAAGCTCCGAATCTATCAAAAAGTATGGTAGGTAGAACTTTATGTGTAAAAAATAAACTTACAACCGGCAGAAAGACTGTGAACAGTCAGGATGAGCAGTCTGCATAGTGTAATTCATTCTTGTTAAAAAAACTTGTGAGCCACAACATTTCCCATATGCTAATTTTTTTGTCTCTTTAAAGGATTGCCCAAAATCACTTAAATAGGTCTTTAAAGGATTGACTAGATTGCACACAAGTCAGCAACAATTCAAACAAAACTTTGTAATGCTGGCTGCATTTTTTTCTTTAGGGGCAAAAATATGTTAAATGTGTATATTAATGTATGCCAGGCTTTCCTTGTCATTTGCCGTACTTGTACCATTGGATTTCATCAAACTGTTTGTTCTGTCTTATTGTATCTTACTGTATTTTTTTTCTTGTTTTCCTCCTCTAAAAACTAGGTGAGTCTTATGGAGCGAAAAATATGGTAGGTTGAAACACAATCATTAACTGAAACAGAAACAGCTGTGTGGGACGAACTCAAAGAGGTACAGCCAAACAAGTTGCAGACGTTTTATGTCAAAAGTTATACAACGAGGCAAGAGTTAGCACAGCAACAAGATATGTTACTGCATCATCAAGGACTCTCCCAGACAGCAATTTCGAGGCAGACGGGGGTTTCTGGATGTGCTGTGTGCTGTGCATTTTGAAGATGCACAAAGAAACACCCAACTTTGAGGAGGACCCAGATACAATGGTCAACCAAGCAACATTAGTGCAACAGAGAAAATACACATAATGCTTAATTCCCTTTGCAATTGGAAGATGGACAGCAGTGCTATCAGCTCAGAAATGGCAGAAAGCAGTGGGACTCTAGTACATTAATTTACTATTGAGAGGTCTGGTCAGAAGTGGTGTTCGTAGCAGACTTGCAGTTAGATAGCCATACCTCTAAAGTGAAAACAAAGCCAAGCGACTCAACTATGCATGAAAACACTGGGGTGCAGAATACTTGCAGCAGGTGTACTGATTTTTTGTACTCAAATTTTTAAATATTTTATTGTAGTAGACGGCAGTTTGTTCATTGAAACAGGAGATTGGCACAAGAATGAATACCTAAAGTCAACCGTGAAGAATGGTGGAGATTCCTAGCAAGTTTGGGGCTGCATTTCTGAACATAAAGTTGGAGATTTGGTCAGAATTAACGATCTCCTCAATGCTGAATCTGATAACTTGTCTTCCTTGCATAATCTACAGAAACAAAAACAAATCTAATAAATACATTTTAATTTGGTGGTACACTACACTGAGAAGAACAGGCAGATATTTATCATCATGCAATACAATCAGGGAGGCATCAGATTGGCACAAAATGTCTGCAGCATGACAATGACACCAAACATATAGCCAAACTCATTAAGAACTACGTGGAGCATTAAGAAGAACAAGGAGTACAGGAAATTTTAGTATGGCCCCTACAGTGGCCTGATCTCTGCATCATCAAGTCTGTGTGGGATTACATGAACAGAGAGAGTCAACTGAGGCTGCCTAAAGCCACATAAGAACTGTGTTCTCCAAGATGTTTGGAGTTTCTAAAAGAATTGATGCTGTTTTCAAAGCAAAAGGTGTGCATACCAAAAATTAATCTGATTTCGATTTTTTTCTCCTGTTCACTCTCTTTGCATTTTGTTACTTGAGAAAAATAAACTATTAACATATCTATTTTTGAAAGCCTTCTTATGTATAGACAAATATATAACCAGAATTTCAAAAGAAGTTACCTGTAAGCTTATGGGTCTGTGCATATAAGTATTTGTATATCCAGTGCGTTGCAAAATTATTCACCCCCCTTGAATTTTTACCTATGTTGTTACATTACACTCTTAAGTTCAATGTTTTATTAATCTGAATTGTATGTGATGGATCAGAACACAATAGTCTAAGTTGGTGAAGTGAAATGAGAAAAATATATACACAAAACTATTTTTTATAAATAGAAAACAGAAAATTGGCATGTGCGTATGTATTTTCCCTTGTTTGTTATGAAGCCCATAAAAAGCTCTGGTGCAACCAGTTACATTCAGAAGTCACATAATTAGTGAAATGATGTCCACCTGTGTGCAAACTTAGTGTCACATGATCTGTCATTATATATACACACCTTTTTTGAAAGGTCCCAGAGGTTGCAACAACTAAGCAAGAGGCACCACTAACCAAACACTGCCATGAAGACCAAGGAACTCTCCAAACAAGTAAGGGACAATGTTGTTGAGAAGTACAAGTCAGGGTTAGGTTATAAAAGTATCCAAAGCTTTGATGATCCCAAGGAGCACCATCAAATCTATCATAAATAAATGGAAAGAACATGGCACAACAGCAAACCTGACAAGAGACGGCTGCCCACCAAAACTTACGGACCTGGCAAGGAGGGTATTAATCAGAGAGGCAGCACAGATACCTAAGGTAACCCTGGAAGAGCTGCAGAGGTCCACAGCAGAGATGGGAGTATCTGTACATAGGACGACTTTGTGGGCTTTATGGCAGAGTGGCCAGAAGAAAGCCATTACTTTCAGCAAAAAACAAAATGGCACGTTTTTTTTTTTTTTTCTTTTTTTTTTCTCCTTGACACTCAGTGTAGTTTGTAGGTTATTGGTTTATCTCATCATCGTGTCATTATTTTTTTTCCTTTTTTTTTTTTTTGATTCATCTTTATTAATATCAATATATTTAAAACCGAGCTAGGGAAAGGAAATTTACAGAGATATAGGGGAGAGGTGATATATCTATCATTTAGGGAGAACCTCCAGATGTTGGTAATCTGCCTGTTAAAGGCTACAGTTATCTTTCTTCCTTTCTTTTTCTTATCTTTTTCCCTTCCTTCCCTTCCCTCTTCCTTCTCCTCTTCCCTCTCTCCTCCCTCTCCTCCCCCCCTCTCCTTCCCCCTTCCTCCTTCCCTTTTTCTATCACAGTAGCAAAGCTATATATTACATGAGGTAGAGAGAGCAAGTGAATAGTGATATAATAACATCACTCCTTCATTCTTTATTTCCTTTTTCTTTCCTTTCCTTTCCTCCCTCCATCCTTTTAAAATGGCATGTTTTGAGTTTGCGAAAAGGCATGTGGGAGACTCCCAAAATGTATGGAGGAAGGTGCTCTGGTCTGATGAGACTAAAATTTTACTTTTCAGCCATCAAAGAAAATGCTATGTCTGGCACAAACCCAACACATCACATCACCCAAAGAACACCATCCCCACAGTGAAACATGGTGGTGGCAGCATCATGCTGTGGGGATGTTTTCAAACTGGTCAGAGTTGAGGGAAAGATGGTGCTAAATACAGGGATATTCTTGAGCAAAACCTGTACCACGCTGTGCGTGATTTGAGGCTAGGATGGAGGTTCACCTTCCAGCAAGACAATGACCCAAAACACACTGCTAAAGCAACACTTGAGTGGTTTAAGGGGAAACATGTAAATGTGTTGGAATGGCCTAGTCAAATCCCAGACCTCGATCCAATAGAAAATCTGTGGTCATACTTAAAGATTGCTGTTCACAAGCACAAACCATCCAACTTTAAGGAGCTGGAGCAGTTTTGCAAGAAGGAATGAGCAAAAATCCCACTGGTAAGATGTGGCAAGCTCATAGAGACTTATCCAAAGCGACTTGGAGCTGTGATTGCCGCAAAAGGTGGCTCTACAAAGTATTGACTTTAGAGGGGTGAATAGTTATACACAATGACTTCTTCTGTTATTTTGCCCAATTTGCTGTTTGCTTCACAATCAAAAAAAAAAATCTTCAAAGTTGTGGACATGTTCTGTAAATTAAATGAGGCAAATCCTCAAACAATGCATGTTAATTCCAGGTTTTGAGGCAACAAAAAATGAAAAAAGCCAAGGGGGGTGAATACTTTTGCAAGGCACTGTATATGAATGTACAAGTATATGTGTGTCTATAGAACTGTGCCTGTTTAAAACCAATAAACAAATATCCCTGGTGAGTTAAGTTGGCTCTTCAGGGAACATGAAATGTTCCCTGTTGAGTTCACATACCTACGTTTGGTGCACACTGTTAATTTCAGTTTTAAAATACAAGCACAATAGTCCTTAATTCTGTCAGGGACTCCAGATATATAAGCATCTGTCCTTGAATAATTTATTGTTCCATGTGTTTATTTTTGTGGCTAGGTGTAATAGTATTGAAGTATTTTTGCCGTATTCTCTGTGCAATGCCATCTTTATAGGAACTACCATTTGATATTCTTTGTGGAGTCACCAGTCAGTTAAACAGTATCTCTCTGTTCCTACCTATCAGCTCTCTTGTGTGTGCCTCCCCCTCACACATAAGCACGCACACACACACTTAAAATTAATTTAGGGATTAGGGAACTCTACCCAGCCACACACAGTCTGAAAAAAATACCTGAAAAAACTCCAATTGGCAAAACTCTCTTGGGTTCTACAACTCGTTAAACTCCTACTTGTTTATTTTTAATATCAATAGTATGACGCTAAATCCAAACACTGCAAGCTTATTACTGGTTCTAGGTCCCAATGCAGTCAGAAAAGTGAAACTGTGATTACTTCATGATTGCTGGAACAAAGTGTTCAGGGTTTATTCTGCAGAAAACAAATAGGGCTTGGTATTGTATGAGTTTTAAACAGGAGTAATTTTTTCTGCTCAGTTTGTGTGGTATAACAAGGAGGGAACAGACATTATACAGTTCTGTGTTTGCTGAACGTAGACATACATTTGTGTTCTACATGACAAGCTCATTTTTTTATATTTGCAATTAATGCTATGTTCTTTTGGATTTAAGGAAATTGGTTCATGACATTATATTAAACAGGAGATAACACATTTAAAACACATTTTATCTGCACAAACTAGTCTATTCACTAAATTCGACTTTGGAGGTCGACTTTCATTTTAAAACTCAAACTCTAAAAAGTCAAATTAGGCACTCGAGTTTCACGTAGTCTCAAAAATAGCTTTGATCATTTTTCCTCCCATTACTTTCAGTGGAGAAGATTCAAAACAGTTTTTTTTCCCCCTAAGTCAAACTCCGTTTCCAAATTTGACTTAGTTTCAAAATGAAAGTCCACCTCCAGTCCCATTTTAGTAAATAGATTCATAATTGCAGATCATTTTTGATATTTTTCTGTTCTCTGCATGCACAATATTAACAATGTTTACGTAATGAATCCATTAACCCCTTAGTGACAAGACATTTTCACCCTTGGTGACAATGGCTGTTTTGACATTTCTGGGGTGTTTGTGTTTAGCTGCAATTTTATTCTTTCTCACGTTCAGTACCCACACAATTATATGTTGTTTTTATTGTCATAAGAAGGGCTTTCATTAGATACCATTATGTTCATCATATCTTATAATTTACTACAAAAAAAATCATAAAATATGATGAAAAATTTTAAAAAACCCACTTTTTCTAACTTTGACCTAAAATATAATTTAAACAAACACAATCATTACAAATACCCCATCTAAATAGTCTCTAAATGTTGTCCCGAGTTCAGAAATATGCATGTTTCCATATTTTTCTGTATTTTTTGCAAGTTATGGGGCAAAAACTAAAAAAAATAGTGTTTTTTGTTTTTTTCCAATATTGATCTTTTGACCCCAACCCGAACCCAAAATTTAACCCTAACACTAAATTTAACCCCAACTCTAATCCTTATTATATCCCTTAATATGTTTTAATTTTAATCTAATTTTAACCCTATCCCTTATGCTAAAAATTATTTAATTTTAACCCTATAGGCTAATCTAACTATATAACCAGTTTTTAATGAATTAAATATTTATTTTAACTACCACTAGGGGCAGTCAAGTAGCATATTCAGAGCGACGGAAGTGAAGTTACTTTCACTTCCGAAGCTCAGACCAGCAGATGGCATAGCCATAATGACGGAGCAGCATGCTCCGTCAATATGGCTCTCACGATCGCTCCGTGGGGCGATCGTGGGTGCCCCAGAGCAGAAATTTCAGTGCTGGCTATTGCCTCGACATCAGCACCGTTAAAGCGGTTTTCGCGATCGTTGATCTTGAAAACAGTTTGATTCACAGCAGGACGTGCCAGGCACGTCCTTTGTCGTTAAGGGAGTTTCTCCCAGGAAAATGATTTAAAAGTTGCGTGACACTGGAACCTTGCAGTACATTGTATGGGAACCATGTTAAAGGCCATGTTATTGCTAATATGTATGACATGGCAGTAGCTCATTTATTTCTTACTCCGGTGAAAACATGTTTTGTTAAATCTAAAAGTCTAAACTGTACAATGTAACTTTTATATGGGAAGGTAAATAACAAGCTACACTTTGGAGAGCATGTGGTCTACCTGAAGGTTTGCAACACTTGCCGTTTCAAGGATCCCTTTGAGAGATTTGCCGTTAGATTTAAGGAAATAGCTTAACTTTCACTTTAACTTGTATCAGTGCATGTCAATGTAGAACTCTAGAGCTCTACACCTGATTTGATTGAATAGCTGTCAACAGATTTGACAATGCTAAAGCATTTTTTTTTCTTTTCTGGCTTAACGTTAACAATATTTTCTGTGTATTAGACAACTGTTTGTTAAAATCATGTCTGTTGGCCTAAATGTATGTTTATGACTAGTCTTAACCTCTTTCTGCATTAGGATGTGCTATGCCTACCTCAAAGACATGTGCCAAACAATTATGTAGATGGCATAGCACATCCTCTAACAGTAGCACACCACAGCCCTTCCTGATGTGCTACGCTGAGGATCCCACTGTGAGATGGGGCCACTTTCAGTAGATTCACTAACACAGGCTAAATGTACTAGACACTCAAAGTAAGCAATGGCTACTTTTGGCAAAATTGCTCCATGTCCAAACTTCTGCGATTCAGGCATGTTCCATGACATTACTAATATCTGGCAGAACACACAGGGTGGTTGAAGACCCAGATCGAATCTTTCCTTTTGTTTCCCTAGGAACACAATATCGTATATTTGATATTCTGGTACTAAAACACCAAAAGGGCGGCACTTGGCTTCTATACCTTTAAGGGGCAGCACAAAACGCAAAATGAAAAAAGCAGCTTCTTTAAAAAAAAATAAAAAAAATTGCTTGCCGGCAGAGATGGTGGCTGAGGAGATCGGAAGGTCTCCCCTCACCACCGCTGTGCCTTCAAGCAGGCTGCACGGGGTGCCAAACAGGCAGCATGGAGGACACCATGCTCCCTGCCACTAGGAACCAGGGACAAGGGTAAGTCCTGGGGAGATGGGGGAATGTATTTGGCAAACTGGCAGGGGCTTATTAATGGCAAATAATACTGGCATATTATTAGGCAAATTGGCAGGGGCTTATTAGTGGCAAATAATACTGGCATATTATTGGGCAAATTGGCTGGGGTATATTAACACCTTCGCGACAACGGACGTGTCAGGCATGTCCTGCCAGGAACTCCGTTCCCGACAATGGACGTGCCTGGCATGTCCTGCAGTGACTCACGCGGTTTGCGCGATCAACGATCGCGAAATCCGCTTTAAAGGTGCTGGTCTATTGCCTCGATGTCGAGCCAATAGCCAGCACCAAAAGTTATTTTCTGGGGCATCCACGATCGCCCCACGGAGTGATCGTGGGAGCCATATTGACGGAGCAGCATGCTCCGTCAATATGGCTATTCCCTCTGGAGGTCTGAGCTACAGAAGTGAAAGTAACTTCAATTCCGTCACTCTGAATATGCTGCATGACTGCCCCTAGTGGTAGCCAAGCAGCATAGCAATGTAAAATAATTAAAATAAATATTTAATTAGTATAAAACTGGTTAAATAGTTAGATTAGCCTATAAGGTTAAAATTAAATAATTTTCAGCACAAGGGATAGGGTTAAAATTAAATTAAAATTAAAATATATTAAGGGATAGCATAAGGGTTAGAGTTGGGGTTAAATTTAGTGTTAGGGTTAAATTGTGGGTTCGGGTCAAAAGTTCAATATAGGATAAAACCTATGCCCCATAATTCGCAAAAAAATACCGAAAAATATGGAAACGTGTATATTTATGTACTCGGGACAACATTTAGAAACAATTTAGATGGGGTCTTTTTTAATGATTGTATGTGTGTAAATTATACTTTAGGTCAAAGTTAGAAAAAAGTTTTTTTTTTTTTATTTTTCTTCATATTTTATGATTTTTTTGTAGTAAATTATAAGATATGATGAACATAATGGTATCTAATGAAAGCCCTTAATATGACGATAAAAACAACATATAATTTGTGTGGGTACAGTATGTGAGAAAGAAGAAAATTGCAGCTAAACACCCCAGAAATGTCAAAGCCATTGTCACCAAGAGAAAGTCAAGGTGAAAATGTCTTGTCACTAAGGGGTTAATATCAAAACAATACTAGCATATTATTGGGCAAATTGGCTGGGGCATATTAAATGGCAAAATGATACTGGCATATTATTGGACAAATTGGCTGGGGCATATTAATGGCAAAATAATAGTGAAATATTCTTGGGCAAAATGGCTGGGGCATATTAAACGTAAAAATAATACTGGCATATTATTGGGCAAATTTCCTGGGGCATATTAAATGGCAAAATAATACTGGCATATTATTGGGCAAATTAGTTGGGGCATATTAATGGCAAAATAATACTAGCATATTATTGGGCAAATTGGCTGTGGCTTATTAATGGGAAAATAGTACTGGCATATTATTGGGCAAATTGGCTTTGGCATATTATGGAAAAATAACACTGGCATATTAATGGGCAAGCTGTGGCATATTTAATGGACAAACCGTGGTATATTTTATTAGGCAAACTGACTGTTGCATATGTTAATTGGTACCTGACAGTGGCTTATTTTAATTGGCAAAGTAATGCAGTGGCATGTTCTGTGGGGAAAAATAACATGTAGTATGGGGGAAAGTGACACTGTGGTATGTTCTTTGACACTGTGGCATGTCAAATTGTGTGGGGGCAATATAAGGGCAAGCTAAGTGCTGTGGGTGCAATATAGGTGCATGGCAAATGCTGTGGGTACTATATGGTGCGGTGTGAAGTCCTTTGGGTGTAATGTGGGTGCAGAAAAAGGGAATAAAAACAAGAAATGCAATTTTTCAATAACATTTTATTACATTTACAAATAGTTGAATGTGATAATGAAAATAGTTGTATAAAATAATAAAAAGTTTACATTTACATACAGTTTTTTTTACAATGCGACTTTAGAAAAATTGGGAGTCCACTGCTAAAGACTTTTCCCAGGGCCCACTAGGGGCTTAAATCGCCCCTGTGATGAGGGCATGTGATGGGGACATGTTATGTGTTCATGTAATGTTTGTTTAATGGGGTGATGAGGGCATGTAATGGAGGTGATGTTCATTTAATGTGTGTGCATGTGGTTATGGGGCATGTCCTGGCTGTGCAACGTGGGTTATGGGTCATGTTGTGGGTGTGCAACATGGGTGGGGGGGGGTGCCCAAATGTTGTCTCCCTAGGGCAGCACAAAACCAAGATACACCACTAGGTAACTTAATGAAGTCTCTATTCTGTACTTTTCAATGCCTGTTAGCAATTTCGGTTTTCAACTGAGATCTGTATCACTTATCCTCAAAATTTAAGACACCAGCATTTACATTTTTGTAAGCATCTTTTGCAGCCATGCAATAAAGACACTGTGCAGTGTGCATCAATATTTCTCTATTTATTTTTTAATTGAACAGTGTGGAAAATGTTGGAAATACAAAAAAAAAGTGTCAATGCAAGAAGCGCACTATAATAACATATAAAAGTATATCAAAAACAAATAGGCAATCAAAAGCACAGAAATGATCAAATGCACATTATGATAATAATAGTACATTTCTCATAATGTCTATGGCAGGTGTCAGGGTTCAACACTGACCTTCTGACTCATGCATCTAAAAGTCATTATTTATGTGCTTATATACCTCCTGCCTCCTCTAGAGGCCTCCCTACCTTACTTTGCTTGTATTCCTTCCCCTCTGTTTGGTTTCAGGTGGGCTCATTACCTTTTGCCCACACCCAGGTTAAATAGCTGCAGTTTCTGGCAAACAGGGCTTTTGCATTAAAGTTGGATGCCTGACTGCTGAGAGCTGCTGCTTCTGTTCCTGATCCTCTGATTAAAGCATATTTGAATTGTGACCCTGTCCACGAACTGTGAGTCTGAACCTGATTGGCTCAACCAACTCAGTAGATGATTTTCAGCATCTCCTGAGACCCTCTGACTACATAAAGATTTCTTCAGCTAAGTTGTTCCGTTAAAGCTAGCCTTCTCATTTCTCACCCTCAATAGGGTGTTCCTTACTGCTTAGCTACCCTTCTCATACCTCACCCCCTCTCGGGTGTTCCTGCTTAGCTACCCTTCTCATACCTCACCCCCTCTTGGGTCTTCCTGCTTAGCTACCAACCTCTGACCTCACCCCCTCTCGAGTGTTCCTGCTTAGCTACCAATCTCTGACCTCACCCCCTCTCGGGTGTTCCTGCTTAGCTACCAACCTCTGGCCTCACCCCCTCTCGGGTGTTCCTGCTTAGCTCCCAACCTCTGACCTCACCCCCTCTCTGGTGTTCCTGCTTAGCTACCAACCTCTGACCTCACCCCCTCTCAGGTGTTCCTGCTTAGCTACCAACCTCTGACCTCACCCCCTCTCGGGTGTTCCTGCTTAGCTACCCTTACCTCTGGCCTTCACCCTTACCTCTGGCCTTAACCCTTGTTTAACTCTCTCCACCCCTACCATTGCTTTGTCTACAGTCCCTGCTATAGCTCTTTATTCATACTGCAGTTAATACACAAACCCTTTTCCTATTCTGCAGTTCTTTGCCAAAATTCCTTTTGTCTCTCCTTCAGTCTTTATTCCAATACCTAGCTCTTTGTTTTTTTTATCTGTTCGCCCTCTGCACAATTTATAACATGCAACCAGACACCTCCACTATCCCTGCGCTAAAACTCCTACCTGACCTGGTAAAGGCCCTGACAGAAGGATAATTAAATCCACCTATATAGGAGGCTGAAGATCCAAATGAAAGGTCAATATAACAGCTGTGGCAAACTTCAGTGCGTTCCTTGTGCCCTGGCACAGACCAGCAATAGAAGAAAATATCAAAGGATGAAAAATCCTATAAGGATGAGAACCTCCACACTGTAAAAGTATTGGCTGGACACTTTGGATGCACACAGCACCGGTATAGATGCTTCCAAAGTAGAAATCAATGGGGCATTCTATTTGCACAGCTGATGACAAGCAGGCCAAATAATGACAAACATTTATTTCTACTTCTGGAGCATCTACATTGATGCAGTACGCATCAAGTGGTATCCAGTCAGTGCTTTTACATTTTTTCGATGTTTTTATCATCATTGGATTTTACCATCAGTTCCTGTTCCATTGAATCTATTTCTGAGTCTGTTTCCTCCAATATTTTCATCTATTGCAAAAGAAACACACTGACATTTGCCAGAACTGTTATTTTGGCTTTTCATTTGGATCTTCAACCTCCTATATAGATGGATTTAATTATCCTACCAGGGGCATTATAAGGACCTTTGTGAGTGTCCTACTGTTCTCAGAATGTGCATTTGATCATGTATGTGCTCTTGATTGCCTATGAGTTTTATATATTCTTATTGTGTGCCTCTTGTATTGTTGTTTTGAGTTTGTGGATTTACTGAGGTTTCTCTGTAACCTAGTAAGGTGGCCACCTAATTCCTTGTTTATTTATTGTGCATGTTGATTTATATTTTATTTAATTATTTGGTGTTTTTATGGAGTATTCATTTTGCTATAATATCGATAAGGTATATAATAGTTTACTTCTTACTACTTTACATAAAATTGTTAATTGTGTTTCTTGTGACATTCGTTCTACGTATTCAAGGATCAGTATAAAATCAAGTTTAATGAGAATATGTTGTATTTGAAACTTGGAAATATTCACTTTTTGATTACCTTCTTTGAAAGATGTATGGTTATCTGGATCAGGGTCTTATAGGACAAGAGTATCAACGACCCCATGTCTAACAGTGTCTTGGACAGCACCAGAATTACAACAACTTTTTGGCTACAAGCACATCAGCTTATGTGTTTGAATAAAAAAGAATAGTGAATTCAACAATGTTTTGTTAGTAGGATGGCTTTCTAGTAATAACACTTAATTTTAATACTGTGTTGTCTATTCTACATATTGACAAGTCACCTTACACAGATTAGTATAGAAAATGAAATGAGGTCAGAATGGTTTTATCTTTTTGTAGAGATTGGCAACCATAGAGAATCAAGTAATAAAATAACTGACCAATGGAGAATTGTGTTTAAAGGTCAATTGTGAGGGAAAGTGCTAAAAGTGGAGCAATCAACAGGAACATTATAATACTGCTTCCATGGTAACTACCCCACTTTAAGAAACGTGTCCCAGAATTGCTCAGTACTGTTCACTCCCATAATGTCACAACTGAAATACCACATTCCATGAAATACTGTCTGCTTATTATAGCAACATTGACAGAACTTTAAAGAGGTAACCTTTTCAGAATAATGAGATATATACATATGAAGAGAGAGTTCATTGGATAGAATACATGTGTGATAATTATAGATTGTTAATACAGACAGAATTACAGTTCCCAGTGCTAGAGTTTCTGTAAACCCCATGACAATGTCACAAAAAATGTCACACTAGTTATTTTAAAATACCTAACAGATTGACAGGCATGTCGTTCTGTTAAGTAAATCAGTATTATTAATTTTTAGATAGTATAGATCCACAGAGATTAAGGATTTATAATATGAATCAATAAATCCCTGTTGATCCAGGAAACCTTCAAAATAGGGCCACAGACTGGCATTTTTTAGGTCAACACCATTGGATAGGTAATTAGCTAATTGCACCCACAGAAAACTAGTGACAGTTATATTATGGTATCACTGTTTGATGTGTTGCAAGGTGTGCTTGGAATTTATATAAGAGGACAGCATACTGGACCACTATGTCAAGTCAAATGAGAAAAATGAATGTGGCACTGTGGCTAATCTTTACCAAAAGCACAATTTGATCCCAACCCAGGCCTGCCAGTAGTAAAAAAAAAAAACATCTGAACAGCAAGTCAGTAGTTAGTAGAACTGATAGAGTGAAAAGCCTTGTTGAGACAAACACTGACAAATTTTAATAAAAAGAATCTGAGGTGAAAGGAAATATTTTTCAGTTGAACAGTTGTTAATAGGGATGACGCATCATTTCAAGGCTACAATGTTCTATTGGATAACCATAGACAGTTATTGCCTTTTTAATTAACTCAGCAGCCTACTATAGAATTAGCACTGTACTTAGCAAAGCCTTGAGTAAGTCAGAAAATAGCCAATTTAAAGGGTTTACACTCAGAGTGGGCAAACTGGTTGCCACAAGTGGCTAATTTGGCATCAAAGAGTCACTAATGGTATCATTGTTTATTCTTCTCCCCAATGGCAGATTGCCCTACTTTGATGGAGCACAGATGGCCCCTAGCAAATCATGGTTGTGTGAATGAATCAGCATTAAAGGGGATCTAGATAAGATGTCATATATGGCACATTGTACTCACTAAATGTCATACTGTGCAAAAGGAAACTTTACCAAACAGATATGTGCGATTTCATATGTCCTGACAGCCATCTATTGTAGCAATTCCAGTTCACTATTGTTTGCATGGTAGGGCTACATACACTTCTCAATTCCCACACTTTTGGTTACACTGAAAAGTTACAATTGAAGATAAAGTCTCAACGCTGGATTGTCCTGTGAAAAGTGTATCAAGCCTCCTTTTAGGGGTCATCGCCATGACAATTTCTCAAACTCCTTTTCAGGTGCAGGCATGACTATTAGTAACAAAATGACTTAACATTAGTCTGTGTTAGAATGCTGTGCTGCTGGCATATGTGCACATTGCATGCTTCTGCGCCCTAGAACTATTGAGCTATCCATCTGACCTGCAGCATTCAAATTGCTTAATTACATGCAAAAAATCATGGACTAATGTTGCCTTTCAAGTCTATTTAATAGACAGAATTCCTAGCAAAATCTAATTCAGACAATTTTCTCTACAGTTTGACCTATTTCTTTGTTAACCGTTGTTTTTTTACTCCTTGGGAGAAATGTTCTATGTACTGTACTTAAAGCAACATTTTCTTTGGTTAGTTGCTTCTCTACCAACGTTTCAAAAACCACTAAATAATGCCCAATTTTCAAAAGATCCAGCAGGGGTAAGATTACTCTGCAAACCATACTTATTATTTGCATTCAGACGTGTCTTGTTTACAGGTATCTAAATGTATGTGGTCAGGCTTAGTTACAATTTTACTTTTATCTCCTGTGACGTTGATATTGAGCAAAATCTAAAAATAACCCTCAAATGTTTGCTCTGTGGGAAATAAACGAGTTGCTTTTTTTAAATCAAGCAAAGGCAGTGAAAAAGGATATACAATTACAACCTGTATATTTTGATTCGCAGTGGGGTTTAAATTTGGAAAGCTGAAGTTGACGTCGAAGTCTGCCCTTAATTGCAAAAAATTGAAACCTTATTACAGAACAAGCACATTATATAGGCCCCGCATGAATGGTTTTGAAGGGCTATTTCCTATTATTAAATCTATCTCAAGTTGCAATTTGTCCAACAAAACATCAGGGGAGAGGAAATGTGCAGTGGTTGAGATATTGACAGTACAAAAGTACAAAGTTGTAATTATTTCACCCTTTCACATAACCCTATAGTATACAGTAAAAGATGGAGCCGACCTTGTTTTCTTTAATCAAATGGAGTATATATATTGTGTTTCCACTTTGTCCCTGGCGTTTATTTGTTTTCTTTGAGGTTATTTTCTAGTGAAGTAAATGCTTGCATGCATAATCCAGTTTCATGCAATTCATTAACTGGTGTAAGCAACGGTTGCAGACAGAATACAACCATGTTAATAAAAATATCCAGTAAAATGTAATAAATATCATACAACCATACAGGAGATAAACACATTAAGAAATGAGAATCACAGCTGATAACAGTAGAAATATAACAGTATCACTGAAGCTCTGGTCAAGTATTACATTTGTGTGTGAAACAATCTGACACTTTTCACCCATGGACTTCCTCAGAGGTGTTTTGTATATTTAAATAAAAAATAAAAAATAAAAACAAGCTACAAGTCAATGACTGGCAAAGTTGTAATGACTGTAAGATGTCTGTGAGTCATTCGATGTAGAATGCTTTCTTTATAATTAATATAAAAATTGATGATGCCAAATCATCTATTCTTCAGAGATGTGCTATTAATTCTGAAAATGAAAATTGAAATTCTGATATAGCATTGGCTTGTCTATCTCCAAAGAGAGTTAATAGACATCTCTGAAGAATAGATATCTGATCTGTGGCATCTTGAATTACCTGATTTGGGATCATCAATATTTGTATTAGTTATAGAGAAAGCACACTACATCTCCTGACTCACAGACATCATACAGCCATTACAGCAATTACAGCTGTGCCAGTTATTGATTTGTAGCAAGGTTTTCTTAGTCTTCAACTGTATACACCACCTCTGAAGAAGCCCATGGGCGAAACGCAGCAGATTGTTTCACACACAAATTTAAAACTTGACCAGAGTTTGAGTGAAATTGTTATATTTCAACTGTTATCAACTGTGATTGTCAGAAATTATTTTGTGTATCTTCTATATGTTTTTATGTGACTACTACCTATTTTTTTCCCTTTTTTCCCACTGGCGCAGGCTTATACCAAGTTCTCATGCAATTCAGTGATAACAGTTTAACACTTTCTTTTGTATTTGACAACCATCTCTCACCCAGATTGCATAGTATCATAGAAAGCTTTCTAATGAATGCTATGCTTAAAAAAGTTTATTCCAAAATAAGCCTAACTGTAGATATTTGTGGTACAGCTCACCTCTACTGTGAGACTTCAGCGTATTACAGAATCTGTACTTGTAGAAAGAAAATAAAAATTAAAAAAAACACAATTTTAGGATGCCTGTAAATTTTCGATTGCATTTTGTACATTTTCTATTGATGCTTCCTTATAAAGCCTTGTTCTAAAGGTAACCAAACATTTCAAATACCTATTTCTCTAAAGCAAATATTATTGAGCATCCCCTACTCAAAGAAAAAAAAGAGAACATACTTAACATTAATTTTTAAGATATATACATATTCATTTAAGATCACTTTCTTTTTTTTTACTCTTTATAAACTGTTCCACATGAAACCAATTACCAACTCCAGCATCGGCTTAGACAAATCAGAAGAAGATTTCATATTGGGTGATGTGTTTTTTTTGGGATGGAATTTCAGAAATGCCACATGAAGCTGCCGAAATTGATTGTTACTTATTGTTATTCATCTGTAACATATCTGATCAGTTATACATGAAATTGCCGTCTGGCTCCACTGATCTGGTTTTGTTTATAAGGTAAAAATGCAGTTGACTTATGTGTATGTAAGTCACAGTGCACAACAGCAGTTAATTACAATTCATTTTATAAAATTCAGAAAAGAGTGAACTTTGGTGAATTGTCAAGGAAATTGCAACAACTTGTCATTAATAGTAAAAAAGTTGGAGAATTTATGCAGCTCGGCTATTAATGCCTGAGATCACTTTTAGTGAATATACTTTTTGTGTTTGTGACAGCAGATCTATATGATATCAATTTCAAATTAATGTATCTTTTATCATGGTTGCAGATAAATATTATCGTGGTCAAAAAAGTCCATGGATTTTCCATTTGGTCTTTTTAGATATTTTAGGGTTTATTCTATATGCCCCGATCTGGGCCTAAATCGGCCCAAATAAGGGCTATTAGCTGAATTTTGGTGAAATATGCAAATCGGCTATAGATCAGTGTCAGACTGGGATCAAAAGCCAGCTCTGGAAATAATTGTACATCAGCCCCATAGCATTGCATCATTATACCAGCACCATAGCATAGCATCATTATTTTCTTGTTCATAAAAGGGAAAACCATGCATTTTATAGCATGGTAGAAGAGTGTATTATTTTTTTTAGATAAGAAAGATATAAAAGCACATGGAACGTGATATATATAAATAGCACATTCCAGTGGAAAGGACAAAAAGTGGAGCAATCAGCACAAACAGTCTATTGATTGAGATGGTGATTTAGAACCATTTAAAACTTTTTTTAAATAAGAAATATTTTTTCTCATTCAGGACCAGAGACTACCACCAGTCCTAACCTTGCCCTCTTTTTTTAGACATCATTATAGTTAGCAAACCTGGCCTGCATTCTGTCTGTGGATGGCATACCCCAGGATATCATCAGTACACCAGCAGGCAGAAATGGAAGACAACATGGTTGTCACCAACAGACACATGATATAACAGCCTGTCCATCACCTTCTTGTGCCACAAGTGTGGCAAAATCAAGCTATGAATAAACAGTCTGCCAGCCACAGATATGACAAAGGGCAATTATCAGCACACAGCATGCCAGCCACAGGCATGTAATACTTTTCATAATACACAGTCTGCCAGCCACAGGCATGCCAAATTCTAGTAGATAACACACAATCTGCCACCCAGGACTTGCTCCAGAATGCAGATGGCAGCCAGGATTTGCTCCAGCACCCAGATTGTACCTAGGATGTATCCCTGCACCCAGATGGCACCCAGGACTTGCCCAAGCATGCAGATTACACTCACAGGACTTACCCCAGCACCCAGATGACAGAAAGATCTTTCCCCAGCAGCCAGGACCTCTACCAGTCACTTGCTGTGTGCAGGAGGGAAAAGGTGCTGTATTTGACTTGTCCGCTGCATTTGTCATATCCGTGGCATCAAGGCAGCATCACATTGGCTGATTGAGTGCTCTCTCACACTGTCGTGGCCACATTTGCATCCCACAATGGCAACAGTCATGTCGTAACATTTTACGGCAGCCCCAGGGCAGTCAGGGGAATTTTCCTGTTATCCCAGTTGAACAGTCCTGGGTCTGCAGTGTGGGTGAAGGAACATGTCCTGGCTATGTAAGTTGGATGATGGGAACATGTCCTGGGTCTGTAATGTGGGTGATGGGACATGTCCTGGGTGTGTAATGTGGGTGATGGGGCAATTCCTGGTTGTGCAATGTGGGTGCTGAGGCATGTCCTGAGGTGCTTGAGTGAGTCCTGGGTCTGCAATGTGGGTTCTGGAGCATGTTCTGAGTGTGCAGTGTGAATGATGGGGCATGTCAAAGGCTTGCCAATGCACCCCCAGTTCCAGTGCACATACAGGGCACTCCTTAGATTTATATTGTTATATTATGCTATATGTATTAATATAATATATACATATAGTTATTTGTATTATTTCATTTAAATATAAATATATATATTTAACGCGATTTTTTATATTTATTTAATTTGCGGCCATTTCAAAGTAATTTCTGGATTACTTCTGCTATTTCTGTAATAGCTGATGTCCTCCCATATACTTCAAAGTGAGGATTTTAACAATTTTCGCAATAGCCGAAATCCTTCCGTGCAAGTTTATGGGAGTGGTCTAGGCTACCATTTCGGTCAGCCAAATTTCAAAGGCGTTCGGACGCCAAAATGACGGCCCTGAAATCGGCCATAATGACCCAAAATGGGTTGAAATTTTTGCAGGAAATTCTGACCATTTTGAAAAAAATCCTTATGATTTGGTTTGGATTTTAACCCTCTTGGCACTATGGGGAACATTAAACATCATTCTGTCAAACATTTACCCATCACAGGGATTAGATCAAAAAGAGATTCAATTAACAAAAAAAAAACCCAACATATTTATGTACCACAAAAACAAGCCAGCCTGTGTAAAATTATCACTTCTGCTGCATTATTTCAGCTGTAAGGCATACTTTTTGTAACAAGTATGTAGTTAGGGAATTATTGAACAGGCATTTAACCAACAGTTCTTTAACATATTACAGGGAAAGTATTTTATCCAATGGCATATTCATTATTTTGGTGCTTATTGAATATCCCTTTAGTACACAAATAGTTAAACCATCTGTTTAGATAGAGGCCTCCAGGAAAGTTAGAATATGTGATGTACAGATCCCAGGGAGCAATATATTGGATATGTTGAACAACATAAACACATTCAACACGTGTTTCGTTCAAATTCATGTTTATTTTGTACACCTTGGATTGCATTTTCACTGAACTATAACATACAGCCTCTGGTTACGCTCTGCAATAAAATGATAATCACATCTTTTAATGCCGCTAAATGTGTAGAAAGAAATTTCTGCAGCTGTAGAATTGAGGCCAAATATAATTTTATGAGGAACATTAAAGTTTACTGATGAAGTATTGGAAAAGTAAAATAATGCACTTTTTGGTCAACAAGTTGGGACACAATAAACACTTCAGAACCTTTCACACATCGTTAATTTCATTTCAGCAATGTTAAAGACATATATGATGGTAAACCTGCATGAACTGTGCCGGTCTGTATTGGATTCTCCCAGTAAATAATTAACGTAATGCTAGCTTTGACTCCCAGCCTTATTTCTTTGACGACAGCTAGCCAGCTGGGTGGTTTACAGATCACTCCTTGTACCCAAAAGGACATGGGGTGCAATTTGTAAGGGAGAAAAAAAAATGTATATTATGTAAATAAATAAATAAACCGTTTCTCTGATTCCCATTATACTCAAGCTTTTTTTTTTTTTTTTTTTAGAGAACTGGACATTTTCAGTAGATTAGATTAACATTTATAAACCTTTCTCAGTGTCTGACACGCAGGGACCTTCAAGATGTACCTCACATGAGTAGCACGGAACAATGTGACATGGCTACCTCTGGATGTTTTACAGAGAGAGATGTGTTTAGTATCACTTATTATTTGAATTTTCTTCCAGTGCCTAACTGTGTCACCTAAGTTTTGCATTATTTGTCTGAATTACCAGGGAAGTCCGTACACTAATGTAAGGGAGTTCTCAGTATGTGCTGGTATTCAGCCCCAAAATGGTGCCTCCAAGCACCAAACTTATTTTGGGGCACATTGGGGACACATCGGGGGTCGAATTATGTGCTACCTAAAATGCCCAGATGTGCCTCCAAATATGTGACAAAATAGGACATCATAGTTGATTTTATGCTGATACCTGCCATAACTGAAAGCAGACAAAACAAGCCTGAAACACACCAAACCGAAATGGCAGCCTATATCCTCCCCATAGACTTCTGGGCAAATGCTCCCAGCCCCCTATATAATACATTAGGTGTCAGGGCTATTGTGAAAATAGCCAAAGTCCTCTGAAATAATAATAATAAACAAAAATGTCCCCTTGGATCTGAAATAATCATGGTAAGCCAGGGCAAGTAGCCCTGAATACTCCTATCAAAAACATGGCTGGCACCAAGCCAAATTGCTCCCAGCCCCCTGGTATACACACGAGGGAACAGGGCAGGTAGCCTTGACCCTCCTCTATAATAAATGGGGCTAGGAGCAGACCAGATGGCTCCCAGTCCCCTTACATTGATGACCAGGGCTACTTTCCCTGGCCTCCCATATAAAATAATAAAAGTCCCCAAGGGATCAAGACGTTACCCAAACCCCACAAGTCATATTAAATGAATATAAAATAATTCCCTACCTACCCCCTACCTCTAACATTCACAGATGGGGGGGACAAGTCACCTGTAAAAACATACACCCTTTGGATGCCGGGGGGAGGGGGGCAGTTAAAATCAAAGGGTGCCCTGTGAATTAATGTATACATGTCCCTAATGTCCAGAAACAATCCGCAATGCCCTCGAGTCCTCATCTTTAGCCTAGGAAAAGGGGCCAACAAAAAATATTAACGAAGCCACCTAATGCTAAAAAACTAATTGTGCCAAAAAAACTAAACATGCAGCACCTTTCCTCAGTGGGGGACAAATGAAGAACAAAATCTCTTCTAGTAGAGCGGGGATTTAATTTTACAGGGAAAACACATCTGATTGGTTGACTCCTATTGGGCCAGCGGCAACCCACTGGCCCGAGGGAAGAGGGGTGTTTTTTAATTTACCTCTTTATCTCCAGCTTTTAGCTGGAGAAATAAAATTAAACCATTATACCTGATGGTGTGTTCGGTGCATATTGTATAGCAGAAAATCTACGACTGAATTCTGCCAGAAAAGCCCGAACTGCTGATTCAGTACTAAATTGGGGGCTATTGAGTGGCCACATTTCGGAGATATGTAAAATTCAGCTAAAGGGCCTGATACAAATAAAATTTGTGAAAAATTTGCTCATATTGAATTGACCCAATGATCTCCAGTAAAGTTAAATATAAATACACATATGCTCTTTCAAAAAACCCAAACAAACAATAGGCAATTTAACATTAGGGATGTATGAGCCATTAGCACTGCATTGGAACTGTAGTTTGCAGACCATAAATATATTACAGTTAAAGCTTCACTCCCGCAACCGTTTTTTCATTGTACACTCTATATTGTTGTACATGGAAATGTGCATATCCTTTGAATACGTGGAAGAAAACACCATTCTCCCCCACCATCTGATTTGCAAATTCTTATCAAACAACTATACAGTAAGCATTGATCATTATTTTAAAATAATAGATGAAGTAAATGGTATGTGTGACATGGTAAACTGACACAAATAAGTGAATGAAGAGGGGTCCATTTTAAAGACCTTGTAGTCACCTAAAGCACAGGCACCCACCACTGCACTAGTTTTCTAAATTCCCCAGTGTAGCACTTTCTATCTTACTTTCTAATTGTTTTGTCTTTCTATCAATCTCTGTATGTTATCTGTCAGTATACTTGTCCTTCCTGCCTATTTGTGTCTGTCTGATGATAACGGGTAGACTTATCAAATTGCAAAATGAGCCACTAAATAATTTTTGCACCCTGACCCAAAGGTTATACAGGGCCAATAAGTAGGTATATTAACAGACAAAGCCTAGATGTGCCAAGGGCAGTTTATACCAACCTCAGGGCTGGCAACTTTGCTAAAACTGTTAAGTGTTTGAGATATATTTTTGGTGGTTAAAGATCCCTTTTTACAAGCTGTATATTCAATTCATTTGTTATACTAGAAAACATTCCATAAAATAATAATTACCCTGATTAAAAGTACACTGTATGCCTAAACTTGTAGGGTCTGCCACGCTTGAAATATTTAAATGAAGTCTTGGGTAACCCATGGGGCATCCTGAGGCTCTATGGCCATTTTAATATGAATTCAGTGTTTTCATAGTGTATTTCAAATTTCAGGTCACCAGAGTTGGAGAAGCACATGTTAAGCACCACTGCATTATGTAATCAAACCCCCTCTGTTTAACCAACGTGTATCACAAACCAAGCAGAATGGCTCTGGAAGCACAGCTTATTTAACCTGAACCAGATTGATTTCGGCATAAGAAAAAACTGCCTGAGCATGATTATGCACAAATTATACATTTTGAAAACAGTGTGTGTCCTGCTAATATGTATTTTATGTAAGTTGTATCTTGTTTTAAAGAGGGATTTAACCTAAAAGTCTGTTTTAACCAGATAGGTGGCCATTTTTTCCTTATTAAAACTACAGCCTTAATGGTGCGCCAGATTGTGCAAATCTGAAAAATATTGCCTTCTAGTCTTTGCAAAAGGGGGCTGACATTTACGAAGCATTGCTATGTAAGTATAGAGAAGTAGTTGGGTTAGTTGGGTTACCCCTGACCTCTCCATCATTGGCGTGTGTATGTGTGCGTCAGTTACGCTGAACGCTGCCAATAGTGGGGTAGTAGATCAGGATAGGAAGTGGTGCGTTTTGTGTCTCAGATCATGCACACCAATCATCATTCATGGAGACCGCCAAAAAAGTGGAATTGCTTTTGGATGGTACTCTCTAGGAGCATTGTTCTTAAGTTATTTTAGACTTTTTGAAGTGGTCTTTTAATTGATTAAGTATTCGTTGGAGGAGTCATGAGCAGTTTTTGATACTTACATACATTAGTTCATTACACTCTAAAAAGTTGGCTGAACATATATGTCTAAGTTAAAAAATATAAAAAAAACAAACAATAATAAATTGGCTGATAACCCCATGTGATAAATTAGGCCAAATCCTCTTTTTGTACTTTTTTTTAAAGAATTTTAACAAGATTGTTACTCTGTTATGCAGCACTTAGTATAGGCACAGGCAGCACTGTCTGTTACATTGGCACTGTCTGTGAATTTTCTGAAATGGGGACACCACTGATGGTTGCAAAATATACTGAAGGAACCAGGGTGTCAGGAAAGAGGGTGATGATGGTAAGGTATAGACAGGGAAGGGTTGGGGATAAAAAGCATCCATGGAAATAAATTTCACCAAGCTGGTGGTTGCATTTAAGAGCCACTGAGCTAGAGTGCCACAGGTAAGCTAATCAAATCTAAGGTTGTGCTTGCTAACCTATTCTACTCCACTGTGTTTTTACACCAATTAATGCCAATTTCCATTTTATACCCCAACCAGAAACTTCCCTGAGAGCTACATGATGATCTAGGACTTTAACCTCTGTTAAGATTGATAGCCAAATAGCATTCATTATTGCAATCAGGAGATACATGTAGAAGGTATCCTCATATGTATGTTTGACAGGTATAGATGGTAAAAACATATAAACATGTCTGAGAGTGCATGGGCTACCACCGACATTTTGTGAAATATAGTGTTTTTTGGGTGCCACCCGAATCTCACTTTGGGGCTGGGGACACAGAATGCATTTTAAAAGTCAGAATTCTGATAATAGACTTGCATTGAATGGGAGGGTAATGTTACTATTTGATCACAATAGAGTTAAGATCCTGTTTGATCAGGTCAGTGTCCTCTCTTTGTGTTGGAAGGCAGGTAAAAAAAAAAGTTGTATGCAGCCACCTAGTCCTGCCCACTAGTGATACACAAGAACCCAGTAAGAGAGCAGGGGGTGTATCTTATGACATCATCAGTTGCATCCAAATGCAGGCTTTGGCCACAGTTGTAATGTGAGACTTGGTGAAAGATTTTGGAGACTATTGGATCATGAGTAATATTCTAAAAATGGGTGCTGGGGATAAACACCTAATATTAGTTTTACTTTTATATGCAATTATTTCAAACACAGAAGAAAAAAGCAGTGGCATATGTCTTATATATGTGTGCTTGTTTTAAATGTATAGGTAATCTAGTTACATCTTATGTAAGTGGGAGTGTCCCTTTAAGCAATTTTAAAAGTAAATTCACTTGTACTTGTAAACTTTTGTTTACAGTTTTTTGTTGTCATTTGATTAATGCCTGGAATTTCAAAACATGAATAAACTTAATCCTTACCAGTGTGGAAGGCTACTAAAACGGATTCTGTGATATATTCCTCAATTTTCTAACAATCAATTAAAAAATATAAAATCAAACAGTAGTACAAAATATTAGATGAAAACTGTAAAAATTGTTTATGTGTACAAGTAACTATTTTTTCAAATGTTATGTACTTATAAAATCAGGTGCATGTGTGTGATCCTGGGAGTAATTTAGCAAGTAATAATAAAAGCATTAGAGACACGTGTCTCATCATAGCATCTTGATTCTAGGAAAATAACCTATTTAATAGCATTAAGTGACAAATTTAATTACGCAGAGTTTTCAATAAAAAATAATTACATGCATTTAATATTTGGATAAGACCTGCTTGATCAATCTTGAGTGTAATTAAGAATAATTATGCTTTCATATTATTAAATGTAATTTAACATTTGCATTCAAATATTTTTTTCAATAGTTCAAAAGACTCGCTTTATTTCTTGTATAGCTTAACAAGTGCAATTTTGTGCTTCTTGGCAGCTACTTTCATTTCCTTGACTTTTAATCCAAACAAAAGGGACAGCAGTCATTTTCCTTTGTGATTGGTATGAATATGTTCATACATTGACTCAATCCATCCCTCTGATATTGGTGAACAAATGTTATTAGAGCACCTTGTATTGCGGAAACCACCAAGAGCTTCTGTGCAACAGTCACACTATAAATGTAGTTACATGGAAAAATCCCCTACATTTCTGTGTATTCAAAACATAAACAATGTTTATGTTAATGTAGTCCCTTTCAACTTGTCTGTAAATACCTACTTGGGTTCAAAAATTGTTTGTGTATTTGTGTAATTGAATTCCATCCAATTGCGCAGGTATAAAAAATGGCGTTAAGTAACTCCTCCCATTTTTCCATGAATGTAGCGATTAGGGTGTGTTCTGGTGAGATTAGCTGTGTATATAGCCACGGTATCTCATGGTCTAGTGCAGCAGAGGCTGTACATACATATTTCAGCAATGTCTTATCTCATATAAAGTTGTGCGCTTGTGGTAACTGTTGTATATGGTGTTTTATTTGTCTGTAATTAAAGTGGTCTGATATGGTGGGAGTGCTTGTAGGAGTTTATGGAATTTGGGTAATTCTGCCCTCGTGTGAATATCACCTATGTGCAAAACAGTCTGCGGACTGTTTCTGGGGACTCTGGGATGAATTCTGGGTTCCTTCTCAATGGAGTGAGTGGGGATGGGTATGTGGTGGTTGTCATGGTCCCTGTCGAAGCATGTAGTACCTTCAGTGTGAGGGTAATCACTGGATGAAAAGAAAGGAAAAATGGTGAATTTTAGAGCTTCATCTCCACAAGGGGCAAAAACCTGTGTGATAATCTGCACCCACACACAGACACGATATATACAAAACAAATACAGTATTTTGACTTTTTTTATTGTTTTTAATATTGCTGCTACTTGTTGCTGTTTGCAGTTTGTGTGTTCTGGATGATCAACAAGCCAAAATATCCAGCCTATTCATGTAACATACTACTGTGTTTGCATTAAATATTTGTAAATTGTTATACTTACATCTGCTCCTCTGCTATTTTTTGCCTATACCCATCTGAGTATCAAGTACAGAGAGGCGTTGAGTCCAAATGGCACCTTTTGATGAGCTCGGATACACCTAGGATTTTGTGAGTGCAATCATAACAAGCTCTGCACGTGAACTTCTACCATTACTGTATTACATTATATATTTTTGTCTTTCTTCCCATGTTAATGTGATGAAACATTGTGGGGATCTTTACAACAAATTTATCAGGCATTTAATGTTTGATTAATTCTTGGTGGTGGACACAGCGCACCAACCACACCATTTTTTTGGTGTCTTTGTTTTGTATAAATCATCGGATGATCATTTGCGAGTGTTCATCATAAACGGCTGATGTCCAAGGCAACTCTCCCAGTTTACCGAGCATTCATTATTTCTCTAGACTCATTGTTTGAGGGAATTAGTCCTAGACTATTCTGTCACCCGTAACAAGTGTGTGGCTTGGTATTATTTATGGAAATCTGGTTCTGCCAGTACTCCATTTTGCTTTGTGCATGACCAATACAAAATGAAGTCTAGGTTTTTTGTTTCCCAAAATGTATTTGATCATTGAAGTGCCCATTGTTTTCAAGAAATCCTGTGAAATTTCAATTGCAGGGTCTAAAACAAATTTCATAACTTAAACTTCTTCATGCAAGCAAACAGTCTCTCCTAAACTACTGGGAATTGTTGTAATTGTTACCCACAAAAGAACACTGCATATTACACGCTCATAAAATATTGAGTTTGATCATATTACCACAGTTTATATATAAGAAAGAAACATGACTTTTCCTGCATGCTGCAGGAGAACAGATGGTAATAGGGAATATGGTTAAATAATTAATATGCCATATATACACTGGAGCGTAATCAGAGGATCTACAGAGCCAAATGTGGTGTCAACACCATGCAGCATTTGCTCGGCAGACTTGTTTAATTGCTGGTCTCGGTCTACTGTATATTTGTCATGGTAGAACGAGGCACAGATGACTTTAAAGCTTACCGTGGTTTACTAGAAGGAGAGATTAATGCGTGTGGTTAAACCACCTTTCATATCTTTAAAATGAAACATTATTTATAGAAATCAATTAGTCCTCTGTCCCTGTTATTTTATTAGGAACCACTGTTCAATTCCCTGGCTCATTGCGTAACAGATGATTAATGGCCAGCTTCCAAAATATGCATTTTATTTTTCTGAATTTTTTTATTTGTACTAAGTCACCAGAGTATTTGAAGGAATGAAAATATTGTAAGACTTTCTTAGGAAAATTTGAATATATTTTATCCCTACTTTGTGTTTGGAAGTGAGCAGCTGGATCAGAAAGCAAAATGAAAATAGTTTAAAAAATACATTTTGTAGTCGTCCTCTAGAAGTCTTAAAATGACATGTTAACTTTGACATCATTGTGCCCCTTGTTTGCTCTTTAAACCTAGCTGATAAGTGAATAGGATAATATTGGCGCAGAGTAGCCTGATACCTCCCTTTCTCTCCTTTTGGCAGTGAGTAGTTCTGGATGATGGAGGGCTTGGTCACAAACTACCTATGAAAGTAGGCAAAGACTGGAGAGAGTAAAATTAAATAGAAATCCTGAAGAAAGAAAGGGATACCCTGATGATTTTGAACGTCTGTCCACTGACAAAGAACTGATCAGTCTATAATTTTAATGGTAGGTGCATTTTTTAACATTGAGAGACAGAATAACAAAAACAAAAAAACCAGGGAAATGCATATCAAAAAAGTTATAAATTGATTTGCATGTCAATGAGTGAAATAAATATTTGATCCCCTATCAATCAGCAAGATTTCTGGCTTCCAGGAGTCTTTTATACAGGTAACAAACTGAGATTAGGAGCACTCTCTTAAAGGGAGTGCTCCTAATCCCAGCTCGTTACCTGTATAAAAGACACCTGTCCATAGAAGCAGTCAATCAATCAGATTCCAAATTCTCCACCATGGCCAAGAGCAAAGAGTTGTCCAAGGATGTCAGAGACAAGAGTGTAGCCCTACACAAGGCTGGAATGGGCTACAAGACCATCGCTAAGCAGCTTGGTGAGAAAGTGACAACAGTTGGTGCGATTATTCGCAAATGTTAGCAGAAATGCAAATAATGTGACTGCATAAATCACATTTTTAATATTTGACTCAAGCCCTTCCCAGTGATTACTCTGCATGTTTACTGCACTGATTATATAGACACTGAGGATATGAAGTTTTGTTTCATTCAGTCACTTCCTGTGCTCCTGGAATTGAATACATTGTGTGGACTCTAAAGGGCCTTGCTCTTGTACATAGTCGGATATCTTATCAATGAAACACCTTGTCTGATGACATCACTAAAGAAACAGGGAAATCCATTTGAATAAAATTATTCTTAATGGTTCCTGCAGCAAAAAAAAAACAGGACATTTATTTTACTCAACTAGTGTTTTCAGTCATGGTTTCTTGCAAACTGCTGTAATTTAGTAAATGTAGCTAGCTGTAAATATTTTATATTTTAAGCAATGCAAAATGTAAAAAAGAATCATTTTAAAGTACTTTGAAATCACATTGATATGTATATTAGGCACCAGGCAGTCCCTTTAAGGTTTTTTTGACTGTCTGGACAGTCTGGAAAGTACAAGCGACAAACAGAGCATGTTCGGCATTCCATAGAATAGGATCTATCCAAGTGTGTGAGATTGCGAGAGGGGGGAGTTTTGTCTACCTTTTTTTAAAAGGAAGATGTAAAGAGGTGAAAAATTATCAAAAGGGGTAGGTGTTACAGGATGCTATATACATATTTTGGTTTATGTGCAGGGTGACCAGATTGTTACAATGAATAAAACTGACACCCATTAGTGATACAAAAGTTGTCAAAAAATTAGCCATACGAATGAAATATATATATTTTTTGTTGATTTATCCCCCCAGGTCTGCCATCTCTTTTCTCCCCCCATGTCTGCTGTCTCTCTCCTCTCCCCCATGTCTGCTGTCTCTCCCCAATGATTATTCACCCATGTCTGCTGTCTCTCTCCTCTCCTCCGTGTCTGCGCATGATGGTGTCATTAAATAAGGTCAGTTCTAAACACTGCTACCTTATCAGAATCCTCTAAGGAGGAGGCAATTGTTGGAGGTTAGCGATTTATTTTGAAATGTGTAGAGCAGTGCAATCTATTGTGTTTAGAACTTGTGAAAGAAAGGGAATATAGGATTTAAAAGGCTTTATTGTCATTGCAGGCATCCATTTTTACCTTCCCAAACTTTTTACCTTTACCTTGAGCTACAGGCAGAATCAGGTCTGTTTGTTAAACTCAATTAGTCCTCAGTCAGTGCTGCCTCGAATGTAGTGATCTCACTTCACCTCATGTCACCTCAACTCACCTACAACTCACCTTTTAGTAAATAGACCCCACATTGTGCAATCACATTTATTTTGCAATAAAGGTAAGGAAGTTCAATTACGTGTTAAAACTGTTATTTGGTACATGTTTTAGACTCTTGCAATACCGTATTCATTCCTTTAGAAGTCAGATGGTTAATTCTAAAAGGGCCAACAAATTATAATTAACAATCAGGAGCCAACCACAAAATGTAGATGCCAGGCTCAGTGTCACAAAACCAAATGGTGTTTGGCTGGTGGGCTCATTCAGCTGCCATATGTACATATCGCCATCATGACTTAGAGCCGTTAGAAATCTGATGTGATTGATAATCCATTGAAAATGTGAACTACATCACATACAGATGAAAAACACACTGGGAACCATACCACCATCTCTCTTAAAAAAACGCAGTATTAAAACATAGAGTAGACATTGGGCAGAATACTGTAACAATGTTCAAAATCAATTATGCTCTTATCCAACACATGAAACATTTAAAGCTATCTCATAACTCCCCTCATTCCGTGAATGCCTCTTATTTTTCTAACTTATGAATAAATCTGGAAGGCTTCCATTTTTTTGTACATTATCTTTGTAAATGCTTAATAAATCTGTTGATAATAAAATGCTTGATGTGTCGATATCCCTGTCACTGTGGCTGTTGCAATGTTATTGCTGGATGACATGTGTCTAGTGACTATTCCTGGTAATACAGGACAGTTGTTAGGGACAGGAGTGTCATGTCTTCTTTCTTTGAATGCATTTATTATTCTACCAACCGTTTTTCTTTTTTGGCAGAGATAGTGTTAAGTGTAGCAGAGATTCAGAGACTGCATACAACTGTCAATCCTTATAACTTTATTGGCGAGTTGAAGAGTATTAATGCTAACAAAGTTAAATAAAAGCAATTAACAGGGAGAGAAATGGTTGTGACGAGTAATAGAGCTAATTTGGAAATCTGAGCTTGCAGATTTTATTAGCATGCAGAGAAGTGTTTTGCAGTCTGTCCAAATTAAATTTTTGGTTGTCAGTTGAGACAAGAAATGTTTTACTTGAGCAAAGTTTCTTTTTTAGCAATTCCAAATACAGGATATATGCAAAGCAGGATAGAGTTTACTATTTAGTGATAAATGAGACCCCACATTGTGTTTTACTTACTTTGACTATTTTTCTCCCTTGGACCCACACCCAAGGCTGCTATACCTTATAAGCAAATTAAGCCACTGCTTGAGATGCCTACTTGCTTAAGTACAGCAACTAGTAGGAGGGGAGACAGCTATGGTGCTCCTATGTCAGCAGGTCACCTTAGGGCCTATGGGAGGTAAATTACACAAAAGGCTTTTACAAGTAGAGTGCAGATGGATTTCCCCAAGGGACCTCAATGAGGAACTCAATTTGGAATGTTTCCTAAAGCTCAACTGGGGTGGTTTTTATGTATGCTCCTCTCCAGTAGTTTACTCTCTGTTTATATTATAGTATGTGTTCAGGGTGTCTACAGACCAAAGTGTGTCTCCTTAGCTCCGCCCCTCTGAATGATGGACAGCCTTTTTTCACTGCCTGCTCTAAGTTCAGTATTGCCACTCACGGTAAGGAATAAGTATTTATGGTGGTAAAAGGCCCTCTCTCTGACTTTTTCAATTACATTTTTTTTAAACATTTCTTTTATTTTGCAATATTCAAAATACAAAAACAGTGACAATACCTTCATAGAATGTATAAATACATAAAAACATATACATATTGACATAGTTACATAGACACCTCACCTCTCTAATCACATCCATTATTTGATTACTAACTATCTCTACTATCTCTAGCACTGACTTTGGGACATACTGGTTAGAGCAAGACTTCATATGTCCGCCTGGAGTGATGTGCACCACTCCAGGCCACAGAGCACCTAAACAAGTATGGTGAGAACTATTTAAGTCCACGCACATTGCTATCCAGCCATGAAAAGCCTGCTTTATGAAAGAAAAAGACTGCCCTGCAAGTTAAGGTACACCTGCACAAACTGATATTATATAAACCACCAGAAACCTCTACCACCTTCGAGGTAAAGTCTCACTTTCAATAATCGCTGCTCGCTACATGTCCATGGAATTATATCCTGGCTACTCTGAGTTTGGATTTATTACTATATCTGGGAGAGTTTGTTACTTTACTGAGACAGTATGAGAGGACACAAATCTTCATTACCTTAGTCTGGAATTTATCACACATTAATGTAGCTATCCGGTAGTCTGCAGATTTGCTACTAATTATTTAATCTGATGAATCAAGCATATGACTACACACGTTTGCTACCAATATTAGTTTAATGGGCTTAACACCTCTTTGTATATCTGCTGTGTTTTGAATTGTTCATTATTTATCTATGATTATTAATTCATGTTTATTTTCTAGTTTCCTAGTGTGATCAGGTGTGACATTTCATTATATTTTTATACATTAAAGGCATGAGTGTATTAATAATATTCTTTGACTACCTGTGGCTACATTCTCAATTTATGGGTAGAGATACTCAGATGTGCTGATTTTAACTGTCTCCCTCTTTCCATCTATAATTGTTTGTCTTTCAATTATTGAGACTGCAAGCACCCCATAGCTCTTTATTAATTAATTGTTCCTATGTTCATTTTACATTAGCTATCAGGGGTCGAGCCACTCTAATGGCTTTATTGTACATTTTTGCTCCAGTCATCCCAAAACGTTTTTCCATATGTACGATCTCCTTTTATTTTGCCACTCTTGGTATTATCAAAGAATGAATACATTTTTCTACTGACAGAAGTATGTGGATATTCTCCTGAAAAGTATGGCACTGTCTTCTTTCATTTTAGTACGAGACCTGGTGTATGTCGGCCTTGGGGATAGTTTGGTCAAGGTTGAATAACAGTTGAACTTGTTTCATGATCATCATGGAAATAATCATCTCAGAAACAATCCAGGTTGATTATCAGAAGATTTACCGCAAGCTTGTTCAACATATTATATACATAAAAGTCAAAATATACTAATGCCAGGAACAATATCATAAAACTTAATCCGTTCAAAGGCTTTTGCATTGTAACCCAATGTATTCATTTTAATTTGATTCTCTCTCTCATATGATATTATCAAAACATTTAAAAGTATATGCTTAGACAGTATGGTTGTAGTTGGTATCTGAAGTGTAAAGAACATCCATCTCATGCCTTGCTATCTCTTCTACAAAGAAAGATGGAGGTTATTTTTAAAGAGCGATTCCAGAGCAGAGTTCCAAAACTGGAGCAACAAACATGGAAACCAATGGAATGTTACTGCTGATTGGTCCATTTTTAGAACATTGGACAAACATTTATAAGTAATCCCCAATATTAATAAGGCTTGATTCTATATCCCTTCTGCAACATAGGATTTAGGTCTCTGTTCCCTCCTGCACTGTAGAAATGCTTTACAATAAATGTGCAATATTACCAAATAGTGGAAACCATTGTGAACATCACTGGGATTCAAATCCCTTTATAGAAATGGTTTATTATATAATATCTACAGTAGTGAATTATTTCATTCTTCCAGGTAAGGTAGAACAGTTGGAAAAAGACAATTGAAATTTCCATATAACACCCTACTATAAACTTGTTGGATTTAAAAAAAGTAATCAAATAAACTGGTCTAAAGAAGTGAAATATAACATGTTTCAATCTGCTACACAAAGCTCAAAGGGAACAATCATGTGTAGCAATTGTGTAGCAATTGGTAGTCATATGATTTATTATGGTTTCCTGCCAGAAGAGAGAAAAAAAGAAAGAAAAGTGGAATTCTTTATAGAAAAGGTGTTCCTTTTAACCAGTTCTTGCAAAAGGACATCTTTTTTTAAATTATACAATTTTCCCATGTATTTATAGTTTTTGAAAAATAGTAAGCAGAATTAATTTGATCTAGGAGATCTAGGGTGTTAACAGTAAAACAATAGGTAGGCAAGTTCTGGTGGTTCAGCTACTGTCAAATTAACACAGTGACATTCTGCTAGATGGTACAACTAATTTAGTTGGGTAAAGCTTTTCAGGAAATGGAATACTTGTGGCTGAATGCACAGGAACCTGATTTCATGTTTATTCTGGGCACTGAGACTCTTAGTCCCCTCATACTTTTGCATCAATTAAAGGGACAGTCAAGTCCCCAAACTCACTTTGGTGCAAGATGAAGATCACTGCTTGCATAATGCACAGGCTTTTATCCCTGTGTGATTTGATGCAGGCATTCTGTATAAATCACATTTTTAATATTTGACTCAAGCCCTCCCCAGTGAATACTCTGCATGTTTACAGCAGGTACGGCAGCACTGATTCTACATACACTGAGGATGTAAAGTTTTGTTTTATTTATTCACTTGCTCTTGTACACCGTAGGATCTCTTGATAGTGTAACACATTGTCTGATGACATCACTAGAGAGACAGGATATTCCATTCATTTGAATGGCAATATTATCATTGGTTCCTGCAGCAAAAAAAAAAGGACATGACTTTTACTCAGCTAATGTGGGCAGTCCTTGTTTCTTGCAAACTGCTGTAATTTCACAATTTCCTCTAGCTGTAAGTATCTTATATTTTAAACAATATAAAATTTAAGACATGCATTTTAAAGTACTTTGAAAGCACATTAATATGCATTAATATTTGGAAGATGCATTTTGGGCACTAGACCCTTTAAGGTCACAGCAGCTGGATCCACAAGTTCCAAAAGCACAAAACCAATGTTGGATTTGTTGTGTATCACCTATTCTTGTATTGACCAATTTAAAAGCATAGACACAACCACAAATCAGGCTAAGTATGGTGGGGTCATTGATCCACAGCTGCTCAAAATGTTGCTAATAGCTACCTAAAAATTATTCTGCCTCCCAAAGGCAGTCAAATTGTCCTAATCATACTATACAAAGCTGTGGGGTATAATGGAATGAACTTTGACATGTAGTCAGTAGGATAAAGTCCCTTACTGTACCTAACATGTTGACATATTCTGTGTGGAGGCAAAACATATTTTTCCTCTATGCCAAAATGTAAACACTTCACAAGACTGCTTAATAAATTCAAACTTCAAATGTACAAAATAATTTTCCAAATCAGCTGCTTAGAAATGGCACCACAACTCATTTTGTCTAGGGATAGAACAAAATAAAAGACCGGTGACAGTGTATGTTTACAAAGCCACATCTCAACAAGCAGAATTCTTCATATAATATTTTTCTAATAAGTATTTAGAAATGTAAAATAAATCATAGCTGGTGTGTCAAAAATACAAATCAATATCAAGCTAGCATGGCAAACAATAGAGTTTAACAAGGGATAATGCAAAGGGATAATGCAGTCACACCTATATAAATACTGGGAAATAACCACTACACGGATGGCCAGAATGTGTCCTGGCAATTGGTAAAATCTTTTTAATACGTAAAGAAAACCAGCCCTGTTTTCTTGTTCATTGATGTCTTTTTAACATCACGATGCTATATTATGTATTGTTGCTATTTGGAAAGGAAACAAGAGTTACTTATAATTAAAATAGATACCTTTTACTGTGATTTTAAAATTTCTGCCAATAAAGGGATAATTGTAATTCTACAATTATACGTTCTTTTGTATGTATCATGTAATAGAGAACACTAATAATGAAAACTAAATAATTTTGCCTGAGGTACTTACTTGGGAATATTAGAAAAGGGAAAAGAAGTAAGAGCACTTAAGGGGTCTTTGAGTGGGGAAGATAGATTTATAATTGGACATCAGTCTATTTTTTATCAACACCTTGATCTGTAAATTGCCTCAAGTTAAATCTCTTTTGTAGAACAAAACTGACAATGGAGCAGTCTTTTAAACAGAAATATGGTCTTTAAAGGGGCACTACCACCAGTATAAGCTCCAATTACACTCACTTTGCATTTAAAGTAAAAACACATGTGGAATACATGCCAATATTTCTTGTGTTTGTTTGTATATATTTCAGTAACAAAGAAAAAGAAAGTTATGGGTTTATTGCCTGGAATGATGTTGGATTTTTCCTGTGATACAACATCCTCAAAAATCAGATACCAGGGCTCACTGTACAGCTGTCGACAAGCCCCTAGACATGATGTCATAAGATGCACCCCCTGCTGCCCTACTAGGGTTGGCAACTGGCCAGTATTTTACCGGCAGGCAGGTCAAAAAAAGTGGCATCAGGCCAATGTTAAGTGTCTATGGAGACAGTACCAAAGCCTGTATTTTTTTGGCAACGCCATGGCCTACTGGCTGCTGCTTAACATTGGAAAAGACTTGTGTTGTGTACTGTATGCAGTACCAGGACTATTTAGAAGTAAGTTCCACTGTGTCCAAGTTATTTATTTTATAAACTCCATTCCATTTATTTGAATCCCTTTTTGTAACTTGTAGACATTTGTATTTTCACACAGCAGGAGTTGATTTGATAAGACATGCAGACAACAGTAGTAGATTTGATAACAGATCTTTCTAAGTGGTTTTGTAGTAGTTTCTTTCATTTAACATTCATAAAATAGGTACAGTAATTGACAGTTCAACGTGATTTCACTGTCACAATGTTGCATGCACACAGTCATAGACAGAGTTGTATGCACATTCACTGACACAGAATCACACACACACATTTACTTATAGTTGCCTAAAGGCACTGACACAGAATAATGCACATATTATCATTGACAATTGTAGTAAACCAATTATATTTACAGTATTTTCAATTGTGTTTACAATACACGGCTCCAAGAAAGATGGGCCAGTTGAAAAAATACTTAGAAGGTGGAACCAATGAAGAAGAAACTACATCAAATTATTGTATTTTTTTAGGGGGGAGAGATTATGTAAAGTTCTATAAAACAATTTAACTTGTTATAATTTTACATATTTTTATATGCACACACCAGTATAATTATTTTGGCAAAAAATGTTCATGCCTTCAATAAAGATAACCAAAAAATTTGAAACTTGTATTATTTTACCAATCAACAGAAAAATAGCAACGAGGACCAGAGCTGGAAAAACATTTTGCTTGAATATAAGGTGGCCCTGATTGAGTCTAAATGCTAGGAAGTGACGTGACCCCAGGCACTCTGACTTCTTGATATGCACAAAGCAGTCTAAGACCATGTCTGTGTGCCGGTTGAGTGCAGACGTCTAGCTGCCCGTGCCTTGTTAGATCCAGGTTCCTGCAGCGGTGTGGAGAACTTGCCACTTTGCATTGTAATTGGACCTAATTTTTTTCAGGGCATATGCACTGAAACTAAACTTGCCTTATATATAAGCAAATATGGCATATAACATTTAGGAGCCAAATGGAATATTTTATGTGCACATTTATTTTATTTACAATGCAGAAAAGTAATAAATTGTACCAGTTTACACAAAAAGATTGAATCACTAAACCTTTTGTACCCATGTCTGACAGAATTTCTGAAGTATAAACATATCCATATCACAACTGCAAGATGGTAATTTCACACATAACACATTTTATTGTTGTGGAGTCTGTGATATACTCTCACACATCACATTACTGTGAGTTTTATGGAGCCTGTGAAACATCCCCACATCACAATTACTGTGAGTTTTATTGCTGTGGAGTCCTTGATACACTCACCTATACACCACATATTACTATGAGTTTTATTGTTGTGGAGTCTGTGATACACTCTCACACTGCACATTACTGTGAGTTTTATTGCTGTGGAGTCTGTGATACACTCTCACACTGCACATTACTGTGAGTTTTATTGCTGTGGAGTCTGTGATACACTCACCTATACACCACATATTACTGAGTTTTATTGCTGTGGAGTCTGTGATACACTCTCACACTGCACATTACTGTGAGTTTTATTGTTCTGGAATCATGTTAAAATTAGGTGTATAATATTTTTTTTCTAATGTGGGCCCATGGAGTTACATTTGTGGACTTCCAATTTCTAGCTATTGATAGTTTCACATTAACTAGAATGTGTTTTATAATAGTCAACGCTTCTTTTTTTTATTTTTGGGAGATCCAGGTGCAAGAGATCCCTAATTGGTGTCAGTTCCCATTTAATTCCTGCAATGTCATTCACTATTTGTTCCACATCTGACCATAGTTCTTTACAATGCCATCATACATGCAGATAATCCCCTTCTTGTTGATTACACCTCCAGCATACTGGGTTATTACCTTTGTACATTTTACTCAGCTTAACCGGGTCAATATACCACCTATTCATTATCTTAAAATGTGTTTCATTAAGATTCAGGCAATGAATGGACTTTTTAATTGCCGGAGGATGTCTTTTTTTCTCTAGCATTCTGATTAACATGTGGGACTTGTATCATGTGTTTAAAATCTCCTTGAGAGAAAACATTTGTCAATAATTTTATATGTCTTTCCTAGCTTCTTTTAACAATGTTCTCTCTCAAAAAGCTTCTCACTTTTGAATATTGATATATTTCCCTTTCTGGCAGATGTAATTCCATGCATAACTCTGGAAAGGTTTTAATCTCCTGGTCATTATATAAATCCTTTATCTTTTTTTATTCCATTATGTTGCCAGATTTGAATGTCTATATCTCTCATATTCTATCCCCAGTTTTTTTTTTACCTTCTGCCAATTTGTTTCTTTGTGCATAAGGGGAAGACTCCAGTTTTTCTTTTCAGCTTTTTTCTCTTCTCTCTTTTTGTTGGGCCAGAATAAAGTTATTAAATGCTCATCTCGATATCATACCATCCCTCTGCCGCTGCTTCCGCTCTCTGAGTGGCTAGAGCAAGGGTCAAAATCGCAGCCATTGTGTATTCCTAAATTATAGAAATCCCTAATCTTCCCTCTGTTTTCTTTTTTGCCAGAGTCTGTAGACCTATTCTTGGTCGTTTGCCTGCCCAGATATAATTGGAGAATGCTGTCTGGATCATTTTTAGCCAAGACACAAGGCACTGTCATTAGGATCAACTTAAAAATATAAGTAAACTTTGGTAGAATGAATGCCTTGATAGTATTTATTCTTCCCCACCAAGATATTTCCATATTCTTCCATTTGGCCAGGGATCTATCCATACATTTAATCAACGGTAAGATATTAATTTCCATCCAATTTGTAGGTCTTGAGGAGACATTTATTCCTAAGTATACAAAGTAGTCTTTTACCCATACAAAGTTATATTTCAGATTTATTTGTTCAATCTCTGTCTGTTTTAGGTTTATGTTGAGCGACATCGACTTATTTTCATTAAGTTTGTAATTCGATATTGCCTCATAAACTTCTATCTCCATCATTAATTCTGGCAAAGAGTTTATTGGGTGTCCAATGTTATCAGAATATCATCGGCATATAACTTGATTTTTTGATCAGCTGATGGGCCACTTTCCTGTATCTTCTTATTACTTCATATCGCACATGCCAGGGGTTCCAAGGAAATGACACAATGTAGAGGTGACAGGGGACACCGCTGTCTGGTGCCATGACGAATTTTAAACCACTCTGACTTTATTCCTTGGCCCACCACATTTCCCTTTGGCGTAGTATACAATGCCATTATAGCCCTGTACATCTCGTCCCTAATCCCAAAGCCCTCAGAGCCTCCGCCATATATTTCCACCCAACCAGTTCAAAAGCCTTCTCGGCATCTAGTGACAGGGTCAGGTGGGAAATTTTCCTCTCTACCGTCCATCTGTACTGATTTATCAGGCCCCGTATGTGATTATTAGATGTACGCCCCGGGATAAATCCCTGATCTGGATGAATTATATCTTTTATCACTATCTTTAATCTATCAGCTAGGATGTCTGCATAAATTTTATAATCCGTATTCAGGAGCGAGATTAGCCTGTAGTTTATCACCTCCTCTGGATTTTTACCTGGCTTTAATATAGGTTTTATGTTACATCTTAAAATTTCTTCTGGGACAGTGCCCTGTGTCATAAATTCCGCAAAGTCATTTCTCATATGTGGGACTAGGTTCTCCGCATACATTTTAAAGAAGCCTGCATCAAACCCAACAGGGCCAGGTGTTTTCCCATTTTTTAGTTTTGCTATAGAGTTAAGGAGCTCCTTTAATTCAAAGGGCCTATTAATTATTTCTTTCTGTTCTTGGGTTAAATTTTTAAGCCTCTTATTTTTAAAATACGCCTCGGTTTTGCTAAGGTCGGTATTCACTTCTAACCTATACAGGGTATGATAATATTCATTGAATACCTTTCCTATTTTTTTGGGAGTCATAACCACAGTACCATTATGTGTTATCTTTACTATATTTTGTGCGTTTCTGTTCCCTTTTAGTTTGTTAGATAGGAGCTTATCAGCTTTATTTCCGCTATAGTACCATTGTACCTTCAGGCCTTCCAATAATTTATAGGCCCTATCCTTCAACTTACTATTAATCTTTTTATCTAGCTCTTCAATTTGGGTTGTATAGCCCAACAAAGGTTGTAGTTTGTTATTTTTTGTAAGATTTAATTTTTGAATATATAATTCTGATAGGCTGTTCTCTTTCTGTTTTTTAGCCTGGGCTCCCATTTTTATTAGATAGCCTCTTATGACGATTTTATATGCGCACCAAATGGTTCCATAGGGGATCGTTATTGATTTATTTTCCTCAAAATATAGTTCCGTCATGTTTTTTATACAGTCTATATCCGGTTTCTTTTTTAAAAGGTTTTTATTCAATCTCCAATCTGTTCTCAGTTTGTTATATTCTGTCTTCAGTTCTAATATTATGGCACTGTGATCAGACCAAGAGACATCCTGGATTTTGATTTCTTTAGTCTGATTAACCAGTCCCACATTTCCGAATAATAGGGAAGAGTCCCGAATAGTAGGGAGAGTCTACTAATGGCATCTTTTTATGTATGTTTTCACTCATTTTTATTTTCTGTATTGTAAATATAATAACTTTTGAACGTAAAAATTTTATTAGAATGCGGGAAGGTGTCTAAAAAAATTTTTATGTTCAAAAGTTATTATTTTTACAATACAGAAAATAAAAATAAGTGAAAACATACATAAAAAGATGCCATTAGTAGACTCTTAGTGCTTCTGTTATTAACATCGTCTTAGGTTCATCCTTATGGACAACACAGAACTGACAGATAAGCATTTGTCTTGTGGATCTTGCATGACATGGTGATTTAGAGCATCCACACTGGAACATAGAAGGTAATGCAGGAAAAATAAGTATTATAAAAATAAAAAAGTGATAGGCGCTAAATATGAATAAGTGTCAAATGTGAAATAATAAATAATGATAAATTAAAAAAATGCAGCAGATCACTAGTGAAAATCCCCAAATCTCACAGCAAATCAATAGTAATAAATAAAGGGATGCGCATGAAATGATACTTATCGGAAGTGCTTAGTCAGGATGGATATATAGTCAAATAACATGAAAAATAGAAAAAAAAAGACACAAAATATGTGTAAACCTGAACAAATTATAAAAGTGTAAATAGGTGGAATAACTCTAGTGGAGTAAAACTCACATTTACCAGAGCCTTAAATAACCAGCTCTGGTGTGTGAAGCACCTTATGGGAATAAAATCCCTCTGTGGATCTTCTGGGCTTGAAAATCGATATGGGCCAGATAGCAGTGGCAGTGGTGGATATGTGGAGAAAGAGGAGGAATATGATGCAGCTTGTAGGTAACAAACACTTTATTGGACCTCAAACATAAAAGGCCTTCTTAGAAAACATGAGACACGAGCATATAACATATAAATACAAAGTGAAACAGCAAAGGAAGACTTGTGATCTCAGCTCCTCCGAGCGATACTAAAGAAAAAAGGTGACACCTGGCTTGTCCACCTGCTGGAATGTTCCCCCTCCATCTGATTCGCACAACATGTTTTGGTTAAGTGCCTTCTTCCGGTTGCTGATTTGGAAGGGGCGTGGGTAGTCTAAATAGCCTGTAGCTCCGCATTCGCTCTCCGAAAACAGGAACATAGATCCTCCCCCTTAGATCCTCAGCCAATCAGTCTCCAAGAGGCATCTTTACTATGAGGAATCTTAAGGCTCCATGCCTACTATACGTAATGAAGAATGAAGGGATCTTGTAAAGGATCTGTCCAGTTCCGCATTTTAAAACCGAAACATCAATAAAAATACAGAAAAGTGGCAACTACCAGTAATTAATATACAAAAAAAAAAGCAACCAGCAGCAGTTAGTTTATAAAAAAGCATTATAGGAAACCGTTATAAATAGAGTTGAGCGGACACCTGGATGTTCGGGTTCGGTAGGTTCGGCCGAACTTCGAAAAAATGTCCGGAACCCGTGCTCGAACTTGACCCCGAATCTAACTTCACCCATGGAGGGCCCGTGCAGACTGAACTCTTATAAAGCCTTCCCCCGCCCTGCAATTAAGCTCAGAGCACTCTGATTGATTGGATTTCAATCCAACCAATCAGAGTGCTCTGTGTCATTTTACACAGCGTTGGAAAGTTTTTTTGAACTTTCCCACGCTGTGTAAAATGACACAGAGCACTCTGATTGGTTGGATTGAAATCCAGAGCTCAGTCTGCACGAGGCCCTTTTTTTTTTTGCGCTCAGGGTTTTTTTTTTTAAACAGTTGCGGCGCGTATTATGGATTTTTATTTGGCCTTTTTTGGGGTTGAAGAAAGAAGAAAGAAAAAAGAAGATGGATTATTTTAAACCCATGGATTTTTTTTTTTTTTGCGCTCGTTTTTTTTTTTTTGCTGCTCATGTTATGGTTTTTTATTTGGCCTTTTTTGGGGCTGAAGAAAGAAAAAAGAAGAATGAAGAAAGAAGACCTCAAATGGTAAGTATAAAATTGTTTTTTTTACAGGTTAGCTTATTGCCCACCCCCTCACTATTATTAGGGTGAGGGGGGGTAGGTAGGAATTTTTTTTATTCGGGGGGGGTAAGTGACTAGGGGCTGGGCACCCCTAGTCACTGTATCTGTGGTCCCCACCCGCCTCTCATGGGTGGGGACCGGGGGAGGACACTAGGTCCCCCCTCCTCATTTTTTTTTAGGGTCCCCACCCACCAGCCATGGTTGGGGTCTGGGGGGGATGCCTCATTCTTATTAGGGTCCCCACCCGCCGGTCATGGGTGGGGACCGGGGGGGACACTAGGTCCACCCCCTCATTCTTATTAGGGTCCCCACCTGCCGCCATGGGTGGGGACCGGGGGGGAACACTAGGTCCCCCCCCTCACTCTTATTAGGGCCCCACCCACCGGCCATTGGTGGGGACCGGGGGTGGGGACCTCATTCTTTTTAGGGTCCCCATGGGTGGGGACAAGGGCGGGGGCGTGGGGGTATTTTACTAGTGACTGGGCAGCAATAGCTGTCCAGTCACTAGTAATTTTAAATTTAAGGCGATATTAATCTCCGAACCCCGAACTCCAACCCGGACTTACAGTGGAATGTCCGTGTTCGGGTCCGGGGTCCAAAAATCGTAGTGTTTGGTACGAACCCGAACTTGAAAAAAAGGTACTTAGCAACAATTTAAGGATATAGGTACAGAAGGCAATCTAACAGGTTTATTAACAGTGCAAAACAGTGCTAAAATGTAAAAGTTTTTGCCTGCAGTGTACATAAGCTAACAATTTTTATAGTGCTAGCACACAGTAATAATAAGTGTAAAAATTGTTGCCTCCAGCTTGTGCACAGAAACAACCATGTATAAGGCAGAGGAGAACAATCCGTCTCCCAAACCTATGTTCTTTCACCCACACAAAATTGAAAAGGAAATCCACTTTCTATGCCAGACACATGAAGGCCAAAGAAATCAATGCCTTTGAAAAGATGGTGGTACATGAACTGGGGAAAGTTAATAAATCAAATAAATTCCAGCAGAACATTAGCATTGGGCAATTTAAAGCCTTAAAGTCATTAAAAGATTACCCAAATTGATTTTATCATAGAAGGGATATCATCAATTCTTGAAAACATTTTTTTTGGTACAACAACCAATTTTATCTACAAAACTGGGGAACTGCTATGGGTTCCAGGTTTTCCCCTAGTTATGCCAACCTCTTGGTTGTCCCACTGAGAAAATTCTTTCATCTATTCAGATCATGACTTGGGAGATACATTGATGATCTCTTTTTTGTCTGGAAAGGCAATGTGGCCTCCCTAAATTCCTTTATCATATATCTTAATGACAACAATTGGGGTATACTCCTAACTTCTGTATCTAGCAAGACTCATATATCATACTTATATTTGGAACTCTATGTAGTATGTTACCTACAAGCTGCACCATATTCCTCCTCTCTTCCACATATCCACCGCTGCCACTGTTATCAGGCCCCTATCGATTTTCAAGCCAGGAAGATCCACAGAGGGATTTTATTCCCACAAAGTGCTTCACACCAGAGACGGTTATTTTAGGCTCTGGTACATGTGAGTTTTAGTCAACTAGAGTTATTCCACCTATTTACACTTTAATACTATTTTCAGGATCACCAATGTTTCTTTGTTTTTTCTGTTTTTGATGTTATTTGAATATACAGGGCCGATCCTGGGCGGGTGCACGGGGTGCACCACGCCCAGGCGCACCGGGAGTAAAGGCGCTCCGATGAGCACCTTTCTCCCTCATTCTGGAGGTGCGGCCCGCAGGTGAGCGCCTGCGGTCACCGCACCTCCTAATCTCATTACAGCGCGACGGGTGCAAGCTCCGCCCCGTCGCGCTGTCTGATTGCCGGATGTCTCTGGTGACATCCGGCAGAAGATCTGAATGACGGTGTTCTGCCTCCTCTGCAGACACCGTCCGGAAATGTCCTCCTCCCTCCAGGGAGGGGGACCGATAGTAAAAACGTTTTTTTTGTTTTGTTTTTTGTTTTAAATGAAAAGAAGTGTGTGTGTTTCAATGTGTATGTAAGTGTGTGTGTTTCAGTGTGAATGTGTGTTTCACTGTGTGTGTGTGTGTGTGTGTGTATGTATGTAAGTGTGTGTGTGTGTGTGAATGTGTTTCACTGTGTGTCTGTGTGTGAATGTGTTTCACTGTGTGTGAATGTGTGTTTCACTGTGTGTGTGTGTGTGTGTGTGAATGTATGTAAGTGTGCGTGTGTGAATGTGTGTTTCACTGTGTGTGTGAATGTATGTATGTGTGTGTGTTTCACTGTGTGTGTGTGAATGTATGTAAGTGTGTGTGTGAATGTGTGTTTCACGGTGTGTGTGTGTGAATGTATGTAAGTGTGTGTGAATGTGTGTTTCACTGTGTGTGAATGTATGTGTGTGTGTTTCACTGTGTGTGTGTGTGAATGTATGTAAGTGTGTGTGTGAATGTGTGTTTCACTGTGTGTGTGAATGTATGTGTGTGTGTGTTTCACTGTGTGTGTGTGAATGTGTGTTTCACTGTGTGTGTGTGTGAGAATGTGTTTTTCTCTGTGTGAGTCAATGTGTGTGTTACTGTCTGTGTAAGTGTGTGTACATAAGTGTGACTGTGTGTATTGCTCTGTGTGTGTATAAGGGTGTCTGTGTGTAATGGTGACTAAATGTGTTCAGTAAAATGTGTTCAGTAAGGGGCCCTGAAATTCCTAGTGGCGGCCCTGACTAAGTGTGTCTGTGTAAGTGTGACTGTGTGTATTTATGCATGACCCTGTGCGTAAGTGTGGGTGTGTATGTAGGCAGGGCAACTTTTAACCGGTTAAAGGGGCCACCGCTGCCCACTTGACAGTCCCCATCCAGTCGGCAGCTATTTCCCGCCTCCTGCACTGCACTCTGAGTGTGCATAGAGGGAAGACTGTGCGGAGGAGACACGAAACAGCAGCAGCAAGGTGAGTATGGGGGGAGGGGGTAATGCTTTTCTTGGGAAAACTGGTGGTGGCATATTAATGGACAAACTGACACTGGCATATTAGTGGCCAAACTGACACTGGCATATTAATGGGCAAACTAACTGTGCTATATTATTGGATAAACTAACTGTGGTATGTTAATGGGCAAGCTATCTGTGGAATATTAATGGGAAATCTATCTGTGGCATATAAATGGGCAAACTGGCTGTGGCATATTAATAGGCAAATACACAGGATTATGAGGAGGGAGAGACATACATGTGAGTTATGAAGAGAAAGAGACAGCAGACATGGGTGTATAGAAGGAGAGACGGACATGCAGAAAAAAAGACCACCATGGGGAGCATGAGGAACAGAAAGATAGACATGGAAAAATATATGAGGTATGAAGGGAGAGATATACATGAGGGTATGAGTTGAGAGAGAGTTATACATGAGGGTATGAGTTGAGAGAGAGAGAGTTATACATGAGGGTATGAGTGGAGAGAGAGTTATACATGAGGGTATGAGTTGAGAGAGAGAGAGTTATACATGAGGGTATGAGTGGAGAGAGAGTTATATATGAGGGTATGAGTGGAGAGAGAGAGATACATGAGGGTATGAGTGGAGAGCGAGATATACATGAGGGTATGAGTGGAGAGAGAGTTATATATGAGGGTATGAGTGGAGAGAGAGAGATACATGAGGGTATGAGAGAGAGAGATACATGAGGGTATGAGTGGAGAGAGTTATACATGAGGGTATGAGGGGAGAGCGAGATATACATGAGGGTATGAGTGGAGAGCGAGATATACATAAGGGTATGAGTGGAGAGAGAGAGCTACATGAGGGTATGAGTGGAGAGATACATGAGGGTATGAGTGGAGAGAGAGAGAGTTATATATGAGGGTATGAGTGGAAAGAGTTATATATGAGGGTATGAGTGGAGAGAGAGAGATACATGAGGGTATGAGTGGAGAGAGAGAGATACATGAGGGTATGAGTGGAGAGAGAGAGAGATACATGAGGGTATGAGTGGAGAGAGAGAGATACATGAGGGTATGAGTGGAGAGGGAGAAAGACATGGCGGTATGGGAAGAGAGAGACAAGTGAGTGACTGACTTGGTGGAATATTATTTATTGCTCCTTGTGTACTTCTTTTCCAATGATGCTCAGCCAGACTAATGGGAGACTTTGGCTGGTTGGACATCATGGGAACTGTAGTTAAAACTGCTAGCCAGCAAAAAGTCTCCCATGTTGATGGCTGAGCATCATAGACATAAATAAAACCACTACACTGTTTTACTGCCAAATAAATATCTTTATTTAAAATAAAAGCTCTTGTTGGTTCTTCATCTAAAAATAAAGTTTGTGCTCTCCACAAGAATCCCCCCACCCCAATAATGAAAAATTGGTATGCCTGGAACATGCATGTGTAAAGGGGAGGGGTTTATCATATAGCCACGCCCACCTGGGGGCGCCCAAAAAAATCCTGCACCCAGGCGCCCGTGACCCTAGGATCGGCCCTGTGAATATACATCCATCCTGACCAACCACTTCTGATAAGTATCATTTCATGCTCATCAAAATATGTATTATTAACCCCTTAAGGACAGAGCCTTTGAAACATTTTTGTCCTTTCTGGACAATGGCTATTTTAACATTTCTGTGCTGTTTGTGTTTAGCAGTAATTTTCTTCTTCGTCATTTGCTGTACCCACACATATTATATATTGTTTTTATCGGGACAAAAAGGGCTTTCTATGGATGCCATATTTTTGATCATATCTTATCATATTATTAAAAAAAAAAAATAAAATATGGTAAAAAAAAAAAAAATACACAAATTTCTTTGTTTTTATTTGAAACAACTTCTCCTCATCGACAATAGCGAACGAAAAAACATGCTAAATAGATTCTACTATTTCTCCTGAGTACAGGGATACCACCCATGCATAGGTTTGTTGGGTTGTTTGGGGGCTAAAATGCCAAATTTGTGAGGTGCAGTTTTTTGTTTTCCAACTTGAAATTTTTACATGCAGACAGCCTGCACCCATGTCCCATTTGGGACATATTTGAAACCAGCCAGTGTATTTTACCCCATCAACCCATATATTTTTTAAAAGTAGACACCCTAGGCTATCTCAAATGGTGGTATTTTAACACTTTCCATGCACTAATTCTACCACCAGCCTTTGTCAAAGTTTGTGGTAGTAATTCTTTTGTGTTTTTTTTTCACAAACCTTGTACTTCAGACATGAATTTACAGATTTTGGTATGTGTCACTGCCAAATAACACCCCAATAAGTGTTCAGCAACATCTCTTGAGTACAGGGATACCCCCCATGCATAGGTTTGTTGGATTGTTTGGGGGGTAAAAGGCCAAATTTGGGAGGTGAAGTTTTTGGTTTTCCAATTTGAAATTTTGACATGCAGACAGCCTGCACCCATGTCCCATTTGGGAAATATTTGAAACCAGCCAGTGTATTTTACCACATCAACCCATATATTTTTTAAAAGTAGACACCCTAGGCTATCTCAAATGGTGGTATTTTTACACTTTCCATGCACTAATTCTACCACCAGCCTTTGTCAAAGTTTGTGGTAGTATTTTTTTTGTGTTTTTTTTTCACAAACCTTGTACTTCAGACATGAATTTACAGATTTTGGTATGTGTCACTGCCAAATAACACCCCAATAAGTGTTCAACAACATCTCTTGAGTACAGGGATACCACCCATGCATAGGTTTGTTGGGTTGTTTGGGGGGTAAAAGGCCAAATTTGGTAGGTGCAGTTTTTGGTTTTCCAAATTGAAATTTTGACATGCAGACCGCCTGCACCCATGTCCCATTTGGGACATATTTGAAACCAGCCAGTGTATTTTACCCCATCAACCCATATATTTTTTAAAAGTAGACACCCTACGCTATTTCAAATGGTGGTATTTTAACACTTTCCATGCACTAATTCTACCACCAGCCTTTGTCAAAGTTTGTGGTAGTAATTTTTGTGTGGTTTTTTTTCACAAATATTGTATTTTAGACATAAATTCACCGATTTTGGTATGTGTCACTGCCAAACAATAACCCAATATGTGTTCAACAACATCTCCTGAGTACAGGGATACCACCCATGCATAGGTTTGTTGGGTTGTTTGGGGGCTAAAAGGGCCACATTGTGAAGGTGCGCATTTTCAACTTGGAATATTGACGTGTAGCCAGCCTGAGCCCATCTTTCATTTGGGACTTTTTTTTAAAGTAGGACAGTGTATTTTACCCCAAAAAGTATATATTTTGTAAAAGTAGACACCCTAGGCTATTTTAAATGGTGTTATTTTAACACTTTCCATGCACCAATTCTACCACCAGCCTTTGTCAAAGTTTGTGGTAGTCATTTTATTGTGTATTTTTTCCCACATACATTGTACTTTAGACACAAATTCACATATTTCGGTATGTGTCACTGACAAACAATACCACAATATATGTTCAGCAACATCTCCCGAGCACAGGGATACCACCCATGCATAGCTTTGTCAGCTTTGTTGGGTGTTGAAAGGCTACATTTGAGAGGTGCGCTTTTTGATTTTCAAACTTGGAATTTGAACATGTAGAGCAAGGAAGGGGTTAATAGATCTTATAAGAGCCTTTGTAGTACTGTACAAAAAAATGAACCCCTAAAAATGCACAGACAAGAAAAAAGGTTCTGCTGTGCAGTGATCAGTGGCAGGGAAGGGGTTAATACACTACACTATACAAAGGGTATGGCTTTTATAAAAGCCCTTGGGACTCACAATTTTTTTACATTTTATTTAATTTATTACAATTAAAAAATTATGTTATACAGATCTGTCTCTTTCCCTCACTAAAACTCAAGTGAGGAGAGGGAGGCAGATCCATATGGGTCAGAACAATATTTACGAACCAGACGAATGGTGATGCTCATCTGAGAAATCACCAAACCACCTTTGCCACTGATCGGCTGTTACTGATCGCTATACACGCGTTCAGACAGCTTCAAAAGGAATACACGTAATCCCCTAGTGGGTATAACTAACCCCTAGTGAGTCTGACAAAAAAAATGCTGATAGCAAAAAAAAATCCTTCTGCGACTAGATTGCTCCATATGCGCTGCTTAGGCAGTGACCATATGCACTGCTTAGGCAGTGACCATATGTGCTGCTTAGGAAGTGATATACGGCAAGGAAGGGGTTAATAGCTCTTAAAATAGCCTTTGATATACTGTAATAAATCAAAGTAAAAAAAAATAACCCCTAAAAAAATGCACAGACAGCAAAAAATGTGCTGCTGTGTAAGATCACTGCGTACACAGCGATCAATTGCAGGGAAGGGGTTAAATACTGGAAACGGCTTTTATAAAAGCCTTTGGGTCTCAATTCTATTAAATATATTATAATTAAAAACTTACATTATACAGCTCTGTCTCCCTCCCTCACTAAAACTCAAGTGAGAGGGAGGCAGATCTACACGGGTCAGATCAAATATTTACAAATATTGATCTAACCAGACGAATGGTGATGCTCATCTAAGCAAACGCCAACCCGCCTTTGTCACTTATCAGCTGTTACTGATCGCTATACATGCGGTCAGACAGCTAAAAAAATTTTTTTTACGTTAAACGTAGTCCCCTAGCGGGTATAATTAACACGTGACGGGTGTAATAAAAAAGTAAAAAATTTTTTTAAAATGCTTCTGCAGCAAGATTGCTGCATTTGCGTCAGATCGCTGCTTAGGCAGTGATCTACAGCAAGAAAGGGGTTAATCTCTCTTAAAAGAGCTTTTTTTTATACTGTAATGAACCCCTAAAAAATGCAGACAGCAAAAAATGTGCTGCTGTGTATGATCACTGCGTACACAGCGATCAATGGCAGGGAAGGGGTTAAATGGCTTTTATAAAAGCCCTTGGTGTTTAAAATTTTATTAAATATTTTTTTTATTATTTTATTTTATTTTTTTACTTTATCTGATCTGTCTCTCTCCCTTACTATAACTAGTAAGGTGAGGGAGGCAGATCAATACTTGTCAAAGGCAATATTTGCTAATATTGCCTTTGACTGTATGGTAAGTGCTCATCAGAGCACTTACCATACATGCCTGCACACAGATCACATAGATCTGTTGTGCCGGCATCGATTGGCTCCCCCTAGAGGATCGGAAGTGAAATACTTTCACTTCCGATGCTCTTGCCATTAGAAGGGAAGCGCTGCCTGTACAGGCAGCGTTCCCTTCTACTGAGCCGATGGGGTCGCTCAGGAGAGCGACCACCATCGGCTCTGGGGCAGCTGAAGGTGTTGTTAAGTGCCTCGCTAGCGAGGCACTTTAACAACACCGCAGATGCTTAGAAAGCGAACGATCGTTCGCTTTCTAAGCACATGTGTGCAGCGGGCGCAGCCATTTTTAAATGGCTGCTACGATCACTCCGTGGAGTGATCGTAGCGCGCCCCTGCACATTTGGGGGGTGTTGCACAATGCCTCTACCTAGAGGCATTGTAGCAACACCGTTAGAGTAAAGAAAGCGACCGCTGGTCGCTTTCTTTACTCCATTTAGTGCATGACGTGCCAGGCACGTCACCTGTCGGCAAGTCCTCGATTTGCCGTGACGTGCCTGGCACGTCATCTGTCGTTAAGGGGTTAAGGAACTGGAATAAACTGGTGAGGGAGGAAGAACCTCATGCTGAGAGAGGGGCGGGTTGTTGGTGCACTTAGTGCATTGCTGGAGACAGTGGCTGCAGCAATCATATTTGGTGGGGCCATGAACAAAAGTAGGTGCAATTATAAAACACAAAATATACACCAATCAACCATAACATTATGACCATTGATGGGTGGAAAGCTGGTGGAGGCAGTTTTATGATTTGGGCAATGTTCTGCTGGGAAACCTTTGGTCCTGTCATTCATGTGAATGTTACTTTAAAAACATACCATCTAAGCATTGCAGCAGACCATGTACACCATGGGTCATCAACCTGGTCCCTACCGCCCACTAGTGGGATTCCAGGTGGGCGGTATGGACTTTGGAGGTTAAAACCTCCTTTTGAACGAGCGAGCGAGTGGGCGCGCGCGTGAGCGCACACATCAAGAAACCAACTTGCGCGAGAATGAGAGTAGAATTTTCAGAAGTTAAAACCTCCTTTTGAGAGAGTGGGCGGGCGGTGCAGGCGGGCGCGAGCGCACACATCAATCAACCTCCTTTTGTGCGAGAAGGGGACGGGCGGGAGCGAGCGCACGCAAACACGTGGGAAGAGGAAGGGGAGGAGTGGAAACTGATAGCAGGGACAGGCAGAAGCAGGCAGAAACGGAGTAGAGCAGTTTCAAAAGAAAAGTTATAGGCAGGAGAAAGAGAATTGTTGGCTAATAATAATAAGTGGGCTAACTAGCTCAGCCTTACTTTTGTCGCTCAGGAAGGTAAAAGAAAGGAGATAAAAAGGAAAAGATAAAAATAACAAAAAAAAAATAACAAAAAAAGGAAGAAAAATAGAGAAAAGGGGATAAAATAAAGGAGGAGAGTAAGAAGTGTTTAGTCTGGCTCATAAAGTTTTGTTATCTTATAAAAGAAAACAAAAAATAAGTAAGGGAAGGAGAAAATAAAAAAATAGGAAAAAGAGATCCTTAATATAGTGATATACTATAAGGAAGGTAAAGAAGCAGGCAGGAAAAGGAATTTCTTTTGATGGTGACATTAATAAAAATTGGCACCTAATACAACATTGTTTTTGGTGTTAGTAATAAAAGGGAAAAGAGGAGGGAAAAAAGCACTGTGTGGAGTGCAGATCAAAACGTAAAAAAAAAAATAAAGAAATAAAAAGATAAATGTAGGTACATTTATTTTTTTTAAAACACCCTCCTTTCTAAAAAATATTCCGCGCTTGCGCGAAAACTGGTGGGCGGTAAGGAAATTTTTCCATCAAGAAAGATGCATTAGTGGGCGGTAGGTAGAAAAAGGTTGACTACCACTGATGTACACCCTTTCATGGAAATGGTAATCCGTGATGGCATTGGCATCTGTGCACTTGCCACAAAGCAAACATGGTTTGCCTTTGCTTTCAGATTCCCCAGATCTCAATCTGCATGTCATGTGTTTGACAAACATCCAGTTGCATTTATAATTATATTTAACTTATAACTAGCATTTCTTATTTTCATTCTCTTCCTCTACACCCCCATTGCACCTAAAGGACTTGCCACAGCACCCTATTCTACACACTGTACTTGCTATACACCTATATTGCACCCACAAGACTTGCTCCAGCACTCAGATGGCACTCACAGTACTTGCCCCAAAACCCAGATGGCACTCAGGATTTTCCCTTTCAACCAGAGGCGTTCATTTGACTTACCCCAAAAACCAGAGGACATTCACAAGACTTGCCCCAGCAACCATATGGCACACACGGGACGTTGCACATCATATTAAGAAGAGGCTGCTGAAGACTTTACTGACTATAAATATTCATTAATATCACCAGAAAGCCCATTTGAGCTGAGGGAGATCTCTAGGGTCCTATCTTGTAAGAGTGTTGACTGGAAACAATTAAAATTCAAATATGGAATTAAAATAATTATTCACCTCTTAGTGACATGACTGTTGATTTAACATTTCTGCAGTGTTTGCATTTAACTGTAATTTTCCTCTTTTTCATTTAGTATATAACACATATTATATACTGTTTTTAAGGCCATAAAAATAGCTTTCTTTAAATAACATTATTTTTTATCATATCCTATATTTTGCTACAAACAAGTCATACAATATGATAAAAAATGTTAGAAAAAAATATACTTTTTTAACTTTGACCTGAAAAATCTTTTACACAATTGCAGTCAGTAAAAAAGACCAGGCTACTGAAGACTTTACTGACTGTAAATATTCAATATTATCACTGGAAAGCCCCTGTGTGCTGAGGGAGATCTCGAGCATCCCAAAATGTGGGAGGTGTTATCTGTTTCCTTTTTCTAAGGATTGGTAATTTAGCTGCAATAAGTAGATGAAACGTGGGATCTGTTGTTTTGGCCTATGGTGTGAGAGGTATGGTCTCCGACTGTATTGACAGCCTTCAGTATTGCTGTTCAAAAAGGTTGGATAAGAGGGCAAGTCCACCATATGTGGAGGAAGTCACCCACCTGCAAATGGCAGCACCAACATTTGTGTGCAGTAGAGGGGAACATCTTATGTAAAACCGATGGGGGCACATACCAATGTGTGAGCAGTTTGAACAATTTTTCCTAAGCATGAGTGGACAATAAACATTTATGTGTCAATAGTGAAATCTTTTACCATTGTCACTGTGTAAGAGTGATGTTACAGTCCTTTTCCCATTGGAGCATGTAAGATGGTTTGGTTTGTTCAGTCAGATCCATTAAAAGGTGATAGATAGTTCTTCAGTCATACATAGCAATTTGAATGCCGTGGAATCTGTATGGAGGGGTCTCTGTTGAGATATAGATGCTAGGAAATGAGTAATGTGGGTATAAACCTTTGTCCAGCGGTTGGAGGAGCAGATGACACTAAGCCATCTAAAGATCTGATTGTGCCCCCTTCTACTATATGTCCCAACTCGGGTAGCATCCATTAGTCTGGAACATATCCCAGAAAAAGGCGCAGTCATGACCCAAGGGGAACAAATTATTGCCAATGAGAGATTGCATTGAAGGTGAATGAATGATAAACCGGGTCCATGAGATAGTACTTCCAGATATGTAGAGTAGTAGCAAGTGTCGGATGAACGGGATAACAAGGTTTCATCTGAACAGGGGTCACCCATGCAATTACAGGAATGGGGTAGGACAATCGTCGGTGCTCTAGGGTCACCCATAATTTTGGAGACGGCCATGTCCAATCAACTATCCTGGTCAAGTGCACTGCATTGTAATAATTTTCAATATCTGGGAGGTTTATCCCGCCTAGGCCTGTTAGGGCAAGTGAGGAGACGATTGCTCAATCTGGGACGCTTGTTGTTGAAAATTGGTTTGGGGATGTGTATGGGCAGCGTTTGTATGACATATAAAAAAGGGGGTAAGATATTCACTTTAACCCCTTAGTGACATGACTTTTTTGGCTTGTCTGACGCTTGGTGACATGGGCTGTTTTAACATTTCTGAGGTGTTTGTGTTTTGCCGTAATTTATTTCTGTCTCATTTAGTGTACCCACACAAACTATATATAGTTTTTATCATAATAAGAAGGGCTTTATTTTGATACCAATATTTTGATAATAGCAATTGATTTTTTAAAATTTTTTCTGACTTTTATCTGAAAAATCGTATACTCATCTACAAGAGGCAACAAAAAAACACTGCTAAATAGTTTCTAATATTTGTCGTGAGTTCAGAAATAGCCCATGTTTTATGTTTTTGTGCTTTTTTTATTCATGTTATAGGGCCAGAACTATAAGTAGTGCAAAGCTATTTCAAAATCCTTTTTTTTTTTCAAAATTAGTGATAGGGATTTTGTAACACTGATATCTGTACTAAATCTATAAATTACCCCCTATAAATACTAGACAACTCAGGGCATTTAACTTGGGGTATTTTGACACATTTCATGTAGCCATTTAACCACCAATCTTTGCCAAAGTTTGCACAAAATATTTTTTTTAAATTTAAGATCATTTCACATAGATTCCAATTTAGGTAAACATTACCTGAAAATGTGAAGGGGTATTTCCAAACAACACCTCGATATGTGTTCAGGAACATCCCCTGAGTACAGGGATACCACCCATGTATAGGTTGGTTAGGTTATTTGGGGGTAAAATGGCCACATTTGAGAGGTGCGCTTTTTAGTTTTCCAACTTGGACATTTTGACATGCAGAAAACCTGCGCCCATGTCCCATTTGCGACATTTTTGAAGCCAGAAGGTGTATTCTACCCCAAAAAAAACATATTTTTGAAAAAAAGACACCATAGGGTATTTCAAATGGTAGTATTTTAAGACTTTCCATGCACTAATTCTACCACTAACCTATCTCAAAGTTTTGGGTAGTAATTTTTTTTCACATACATTGTACTTCAGGCATGGATTTACAGATCCTGTTATGTGTCAGTGCCAAACAACACCTCAATATGTGTTCAGCAACATCTCCTGAGTACAGAGATACCACCCATGTATAGGTTGGTTAGGTTATTTGGGGGTTAAAAGGCCACATTTGAGAGGTGCGCTTTTTGGTTTTCCAACTTGGAATTTTGACATGCAGAAATCCTGCGCCCATGTTCCATTTGCGACATTTTTGAAGCCATAATGTCTATTTTACCCCACAAAATGATACATTTTTGAAAACTAGACACCCAAGGGAATTTCCAATGGTAGTATTTTAACACTTTCCATGCACTAATTCTACCACCAGCCTTTGTCAAATTTTAGGTTAGTATTTTTTAAATTTTTTGTTTCCACATACATTGTACTTTGGGCATGAATTTACAGCTCCTGTTATGTGTCAGTGCCAAACAACACCTCAATATGTGTTCAGCAACATATACTGAGTACAGAGATACCACGCATGTATAGGTTTGTTGGGTTGTTTGGGGGCTAAAAGGCCACATTTAGGGGGTGTGCATTTCTAATTTGGAATTTTGTAGGCATGAATTCACAGATTCTGATATATGTCACTGCCAAACAACACCCCAATATGTGTTCAGCAGAGGCATCGCTAGGGGTGGGCTACTGGGGCTATAGCCCCGAGTCCTCCCTTCATAGCTCCGAATGGAGACTCTAGGGCTTAAGAATACTTTAGCCCCGAGACTCCAGGGCTATAAATATATAAAAAAAAAAAAATCCCCCGTTGAGCTTTCCTCCGTCTGGGACATAGTCCCAGAATCGGAGGATTAACCTCACGCAGGGGTTAGAGCCGATCGGGAGGAGAGGCTGCTATAGGTAGCTCGCTCCCTAGCCTCTCCTCATGGCCATAGAGATCACAGCGCGACGGGTGCAAGCTCCGCCCCCGTCGTGCTGTGTCAGCTGCTTGCCGGATGTCAGGTGGACGGACATCCGGCAGAAGGTCCTGGATGACGGACCAAGTGTAAGGTAAGTAAAACATTTTTAAAAAGTGTGACTGTGTATGGGTGTCTAGGTGTGTGTGTCAGGGTGTCTAGGTGTGTGTGTGTGTGTGTCAGGGTGTCTAGGTGTGTGTGTGTGTGTCTGGGTATTACTGGGCTCTGAGTGGCACAATATTACTGGGCTCTGAGTGGCACAATATTACTGGGTTCTCAGTGGCACAATATTACTGGGCTATGATTGGCACAATATTACTGGGCTCTGACTAGCACAATATTACTGGGCTCTGACTAGCACAATATTCCTGGGCTCTGACTGGTACTATATTACTGGGTTCTGAGTGGAACAATATTACTGGGTTCTGAGTGGCACACTATTACTGGGCTCTGAGTGGCACACTATTACGGGGCTCTCACTGGCACAATATTACTGGGCTCTGACTGGCACAATAGTCCTGGGCTCTGACTGGCACAATATTACTGGGCTCTGACTGTCACAATATTCCTAGACTCTGACTGGCACTATATTACTGGGTTCTGAGTGGCACAATATTACTGGGTTCTAAGTGGCACACTATTACTGGGCTCTGAGTGGCACAATATTGCTGGGCTCTGACTGGCACAATACTACTGGTATCTGACTGGCACAATATTAATGGGCTCTGACTGGCACAATATTCCTGGTATCTGACTGGCACAATATTGCTGGGCTCTGACTGGCACAATATTACTGGTATCTGTGTGGCATACTATTACTGGGTTCTGACTGGCATACCATTACTGGGCTCTGATTGGCACAATATTCCTGGTATCTGAATGGCACAATATTCCTGGGCTCTGACTTGCACAATATTCCTGGGCTCTGACTGGCACACTATTACTGGGCTCTGAGTGGCACACTATTACTGGTCTCTGACTGGCACAATATTATGGGCTCTGACTGGCACAATACTACTGTTATCTGACTGGCACAATACTACTGTTATCTGACTGGCACAATATTCTTGGGCTCTGACTGGCACAATATTCCTGGGCTCTGACTGGCACAATATTACTGGTATCTGAGTGGCACACTATTACTGGATTCTGACTGGCATACCATTACTGGGCTCTGACTGGCACAATGTTCCTGGGCTCTGACTGGCACAATATTACTGGTATCTGAGTGGCACAATATTAATGGTCTCTGATTGGCACAATATTCCTGGGCTCTGACTGGCACAATATTATTGGGCTCTGACTGGCACAATACTACTGGTATCTGACTGGCACAATATTCCTGGGCTCTGACTGGAACAATATTCCTGGTATCTGACTGGCACAATATTCCTGGGCTCTGACTGGCACAATATTGCTCGGCTCTGAGTGGCACACTATTACAGGTCTCTGACTGGCACAATATTACAGGCATCTGACTGGCACACTATTACTGGGCTCTGAATGACACAATATTCCTGGTATCTGACTGGCACAATATTACTGGGCTCTGACTGGCACAATATTACTGGGCTCTGAATGGCACACTATTCCTGGTATCTGACTGGCACAATATTACTGGGCTCTGAGTGGCACACTATTACTGGTCTCTGACTGGCACAATATTACAGGCATCTGACTGGCACACTATTACTGGGCTCTGAATGACACAATATTACTGGTATCTGACTGGCACAATATTACTGGTATCTGACTGGCACAATATTACTGGTATCTTACTGGCACAATATTACTGGGCTCTGAATGGCACACTATTCCTGGTATCTGACTGGCACAATATTACTGGGCTCTGAGTGGCACAATATTCCTGGTATCTATAATTGTACAATTTTCAAACACTGAAAAAATTGTGGGTGTTTTCTTACATTTTTATTAGGGGGGGGGGGGTTTGCAACACTCGGGGTCTGCCCCGGGTGCCAAATGCTCTAGGTACGCCCCTGTGTGTGACCGAGATCATCTGGGCTCTAGCCCCAGATCATCCGAAGACCTAGCATGCCCCTCGTGTTCAGCAACATCTCCTGAATACAGCGATATCATCCATGTATAGGTTTGTTTGGTTGCTTGGGTGGTAAAAGGCAACATTTGTGAGGTGCGCATCTTAAAATTCCAACTTGTCCTATATTGGATATATCTTTGAGGTCAGCCAATGTAATTTATCCCCACCAAACCATATATTTTTTAAAAGTAGACTCCTTGTGGCAAGGGGTCAGCAGCCACCGATACATCACTAGATGATGTATCAGAAAGCTGATCAGATACAGCGACCTCAGAATTAGTGCCTAAGCAGTGATCTACAGCAAAGAAGGGGTTACTAGCTCTTAGAAGAGGCTATCTAGTACTGTAATACATTACAGTACAAAGAAATTAATCCATAAAAAAGTGCAGACAGCAAAACATGCTGTTGCTGTGCAAGATAACTGCTTATACAGTGATGAATGGCAGGGAAGGGGTTAATACACACGAAATGGCTTTCATATAACCTGACAATTTTATAAAATGTTATTTTATATCACTAATACTGATCTGTCTCTTTCCCTCACAAAAATGTGAGGAGAGGGAGGCAGCTCAAAACTGGTCGGATCAATATTCACAAATATTGCTCATCAGAGCAATCACCAAACCGCCTTTGCCACTAATTTGCTGTTACTGATCGCTATGTGCTCAGACAGTTTAAAAACAAAAAATCTAAAATATTTTTACTTTACACGTAACCCCCTGGCGGGTGCGTGTAAAAATGTTTAAAAAAAAAAATATGCAGACAGATAAAAATTGCTTTGGCATTGTCATTGCGTAAGCCATGATAATAATATATAATAAATTACAGTACAAAAAATTAACCCCTAAAAAATGCACAAATAGCAAAAATAAATGCATTGATGTGCAAGATCACTTCTTACGCAAGATCAATGGCAGGGAAGGGGTTAAACGCAGGGAATTGCTTTTATAAAAAAAAGTTATTGTTTTATTTTTAGTGTATTTATTATTTTATTGTACTTAAACTTACTTTTATTATTTGATCTGTTGCTCTCCCTCACTAAAAAAAAATGTGAGGCGAGGGAGGCAGATCCTAAGTGGTCAGATCAATATAGGGTTAATATTGATCTGACCAGGCAGTGGTGGTGCTCATCAGAGAAAAAAATCCGCTTTCAGTTTTCGTTTTGACACTAACGTCTTGCCACACAGATTTGTTTCATGGTCCATCGAGATCTGTTTTACATATATTAAATGAAGACTTAAATAAAGACTTATGATTATTACAAAAAATTGGGTTAAGTCAGAAGTTAGATTTTTGTGGTCACTCCATTTATATGGAAAGGAACCTTGAAGAACGGTGACAGTGGCGTACAGAAGTGAAATATTGAGTGCCTCAGATTTGGTGAAATAGATTTTAAAGTTAGACAAATATCCAAGCATCTTGAATTCAGTCATTATGTTAGGGAGGGAAATGGTCGAGTTAGTTACAAAAAGCAAGAGGTCATCTGCATACACAGCCAACTTATGGTGATGTGGGCCTAGTTTTCATGAAGTGTTCCTCATCAAAACAATCAGGAAAATAAGGGGCGAAGCGCCGTAGTGTGCTGCATATCGGCCCGTTCCACAGGAACTCAGCTCAGATGCGTTTTGCTAGATCGGTTTCAGGACACGCCCCCCTCAATTTTTCATGTTTCTATCCATTTTTATCATACTAAACAATTCAGCATCATTAAGGTCTAGTACTCTGTCTTCAAAAAATATATATTTTGTGTGAAGGGAACCATGGTTGAATATAAATATGGTAAAAATGTTTAAAAAATGCTATGGTCTTAATGATCTTCGAATGCCTCTTTGTGAGAAGTGAAATGAATCTTTATTGCTTTTAAATAATTATAATTGTTTTACTAAAATACCCCTGAATTGCAATATATAATTGTATAAAATATAACTGCATAGATTTCTGACATTTAAACATCGCAGTTCAGTTTGGCTTCAATCCTTTTTAATCCATCTATGTATTCTTTCCAGAAAGGTTTATTATTTTTCAAACAAATAAGTTAAATTGTTCTTGAACCTGCAGCGTGTTGTGCCCTTTTAAAATTTCTCTTTCATAGAAATTGATTGTTCAGTGCAGCACCTTTTGAAATTCAAGGTACAGAATTAAAAACCCTGTGAAACATATGCCAACAGATGTGCTTTCAGTGGCAAATAATAGGTGTGTTTGCTCTGCACAATGATATTACATTGGTTACCTTGTACGTATATGCAAATGCATATCTATGTATTTAATGTATGCCAAGTCAGTTCATCAAATTTCAACATACACTGTCCCATTATATAATTCATTTTCTTTCCATGAAACAGCATGTCTGGTGAGACAAAGTGATTAAACAGGCTAGCAGATCTGAAATGTTCTGAATGCTTTAACCCTGCAATTCCTTTTAACTAGGTAGAGAACTAGAATTAAAAGAATAAGGAAGCTAAAAAAGAATCAATTTAAAAACATTTTCATTGCGGAGCTTTACATATGGGCTCTAAATGTGCAGAATATTGTTGAAATTTAGAGGGAATGTAATGTTTGTGATACAAACCAGCAAACGATAGCAGGGAGCATCAATGGGACATTAATACATGAGCATCCTATTCTAACTCTGATAAATCCTGCAAATCAGCACTATGTCACTGGCAGTGCAGGGAGAAATAAAAAGCAGGAGTCTCTTAACAATGTTTAAACAGTAGTTGATGGGACCCCCAGCAGTGGGCTAGTGGTTTCTGACAGAGACACTTCCTCAGTCCAGCCTACCTATTTATTTGCTTACTATTCTAGTACAATATATCACATTTATAAACATCTTGTACATCCACCGTGTAAACACTTTTACTAATGTTAGCCTCTATTTTGCCTTAAATCCTAACCACTGAATGAGGTTAGACTTTCCTATAATTGTTCTGATGCCAATTATTAGTACACATATGTCCAGTAATCTAGGACTACTCACTTGATGAATGAGTCTGCATGACAGATAATATAATATTTCTTGGCTAGAAGTGTGTTGTGTCTAATAAGAATTGACAATTGATACATTAAGCTAAAAAAAATCTTGTTTCAATCTGACACCATCTACTAATTCTGTAAGAGCAATGATTATTCCATGAAAGAACCTTATGACAGCCTATGTACATCTTTAATTAGTTTTTGTAACACTGTTCAAAAAAGCACATTATGAATTGCACAAGAAAATAAACAGCTTGACATATTGAAGTGCAATATTTTACGTTAGGAGAGCAAACTCAATCTAGAATACTGACAGAAAAATCGCTTTTTTAAACACACAGTTCTATGCTTTCTCAACTCTCTAGCACTTATAGGGGTAAAGAATATGGTCACAACCTTTATCTTTATTAATACATTGTTTTAGTTATTCTTTCTTTATTATATGTATAACTCCAGTGATTTTTGTATTGGTGTGGATTTGATTTGATACATTAGCCCATTTTCCTGTGGGAAGGATAGAAAATATGTAGTGATCTTTTTGTGATATAGTCTTTGCTATAGTCCAGTGCTATATTTGCTATAGTCCAATGCTAAAATAAATGAAGCACTTCCACTTATGTAACAAGTTTGAAACATAATAAAAGGCTACCTGGTAGCTAGTTTAATAATGTAGCCAATGGCTGTAGGGGGAGGGGTATATATTGGAATAAGAGGGTTAATAACTTTGTAAAAGCCTAACTGTTCTTGAAATACTTTAATGTGAAGGAGTAAATAGGGAAAAAATAAAAGAACAAAATAAATCAAACAAAAAACATGATTTTCAAGTAAAATTATTTATTGTGGTATTATGTGCAGCAGATTGTTCACAGCCCAAAGCTGTTAGTAATTTATGTCATCCAAAAGCAGATTGTTTGTCACTGGCAACAATTGATGAGATATTTATTAGCTATCCATGTCAATATAAAACTTTAAAAAAAACTATGGAATATGGTTCTAGATTTAAGTTTAGATTGTGCATATTATCTTCCACATCTTGTTCTGTTTTCACTTATTGAGGTGATTTGTACCTTTGTGGATTTAGTACTCTTATAGTTCATCTGCCCAAAGTTTGCACTAACAGAATGCTAAAAACCATTTAACTTTTTACCTCCTCTGTTCTTAGGCCACATTGACATGTACAAATACTTATATTATATACTAGTTTCATCCTTGATCTGCAAACACAGCACTGAAATGCTCTGCAGTTTAGTAGTGAAAAAAGTGAATGTTAATGGCTTATTTTTGCATAAAGAGGTAATTCTCAGCTAACACTGCAGCAAACTGGGAACTCTCCTAACACAGTTCGTTTGATGGGGCACCTCACAGATGAGGCCAAGTCTAAAGTAAACCCATGTGTATCTATAAGTATAAGGGAGATACACATGTCCTTTAAAGAAGGACTATACAGTTCTTCTAAAATAAAAACTAAAAGCTTTAATCTGGCAGAAGGATATTTCATGATGTAATGTGGTCCCAACATATTCTGCAGTGCCATACAGTGGGCTGACAAAACAGTACATTGGTTGGTAATGTAACTGTTTTAATGGAAACTTTCTGGAAGGTCTGTTTAGTGTAAAAAGGTGATACAGCCAAAGATGGACACCCAAGTGACCAAACAATAATTAATTGTACCTGGTAAAATCATTTTAACTGTAGTACTATATGGTGCTCCTCTAAGGCTAGTTAACTGTGCTACCTATGAATCTAGCAGAAATTTACTACCCACTATCACTGGCCGCACACAAAATTAATCTGAGCTAATGTGGAACGAAACTAACTTACAAGTAGAATACAAAAGTGTTTTACATAGAAAAGTCACGATAAATACATAACACTGGAGGTAAATGTTTTAGTCATGTGATGCTAGTGATTTCTGTTCTACTATCATTTTGCCCCAACACCCTCATCTCCCTGTATATCCACCTACATGCTGCATGTGTTTCAAAGGTCAGTCAGAAAGTCAAAACTGTTGGGCCGTTTCATGGAGTCTTTTCTAAAGCTTAAAAATTAGACTCTGGAAAAATGTAATTAGAGTCTCAATATTTTAATATTTAAATGTTCACTGTTTTTCATTTTAATATTTATTAAATCTATTCCTTCATGCAATGTCACTGGGATAGACTAATCCCTTTTGGCACCAATAAGCTTTACAAATCCAACAGACAAGCCTTCCAACCTCTAATCTGAATTCATGATCTACAAAATCAGTAGTATGTCACAGACCTTCACAATCCTTGTTCATACATGTTGGCAATACATATAGTGGAAATGTGTATGTGTTTTAAAATGTAAATACTGAATTAAAAAAAAAAAAAGGAAAATCTATCATTTGTTACAGAGACATCTCCATTTACAATATATAGTGGATTTGGCTTTACATATTCTTATCCGATGCTTGAGAGTGCTTCATACTTTCTGAACCTAGTTCTGTAATCACTAAGGCTTATATAGAAGCATTAGTAAATAGCAACATTAGTAGAATGGTGCTGATCGCATGGGTCTGCTTAGTTGGTGCTCCCTACTGATGAGCATAGTGCATGTTTACTAACATGTGTCTGCTTTATCTCTATTACATCTTTTAGTAATGAAATAGAAAGTTATGGTTTGGTGATTGTGTTCTAGTATTTCCCTCTGCATACCTCCCAACATGCCAATCTGATGACATGGGGCATTATGGATTTGGGGTGTGGTCAAAGACAAACTGTCCATGCTACTGCACATGTGCTATTGTGCTGTTACCTACTGTAGAAACACAACTGTGCATGCACATAATTCTGCGCATGTGACGTATGACTTCTCCCGTGTCAAGGATACTGGAGGATAAAATTTGGAACAGAACACCACCATGTTTTCAAAGAAACAAGGGATATGTTTTATTCATCCAACAGAAATAAAACCAATGAAAAGTGCCATAAAAAGTATAAGAAAAAAAAATAATGAGAACCTAACGATAAAGAGATGAATTGCACCTATATTTGCTTGTTGGATTTGTTTTGATCAAAGAAGACACATGATACTCTCTAATGCCAAAAATTGACCAGCCTAATTATACCTTGTAGATGATACATCCTAGGTTCTTTGATCTTTAAAGAGCAGCACTAAAACAACAGGAATATTTCTATTAAATGTGAGGAAAGAGCTGTATTTTTTTCATCAATTTAAGTGAGTAATAGCATTTTGCTAATGATGACTCTTGGGAGAATAATTCTGGTCTTATAAGTAACTAACAAGAATACAGAACAAAATGATATATTTTTAAATACCAATGGCTACCATAATATGAACATCAAGAGCTAAAGAGGATAACAAAAGGCACTGATATTCAATAAAATCCATAGAGTCGAAGTGATTTGCAAAATATGGAAAAGTGTGTTAAAAGTGAATACATATAAACATAATCAAGTAGGAGCAGTAAACATTTTACAGGCTCAGACACTAGATATATATATTTTAGCATATTATGTTTTATTAAAATTGTGGCTTGGGAGAGGGAGTTTTTCTGGGCTATTGCACATGCATTGTAAGTCAAAGTGACAATTCCTTCTCATCCGGTGTGCTAGAGGCTGAAAATGTGAAGACTGTGTGATAGTGACCCTGAATTGGTACTGCTGGGGAGTATGAAAATACTGATGGTTAGTCACCCAATGAAGGTGTGGAGGAAACAGCTTCCCAGATATGCAGAAGCCTCTGTCCCAGGCTTAGCAATCATAGCTGAAGGGGTCATAACTGTAACCAGGCAAATCACTCTAGGATGCCCGGGCGACCCTTACAACCAGCCCTTTAGAAGTCATTAGATGCAGGTAATAACTGTAGTTTGCGCCTTATCCAGCATGCCAGAAGTCAAATCACAGCCAATGCTAGATCAGTTGGAGAGAGAGAGAGAGAGAGAGACATACAGCACAGGCAACTGGGGACAAAGATGGCACAGAGAGGCTGTTTAAGGCACTAGGAAAGCAAACCAATGCTGGTTGTGCCCTAAGATGGCACACATTGGCTGTTTGGGGGATAAGATGGCACAAAGAGGCTGTTTGTTGGCAAAGCTGGCACTGTGGGATATATTGTTTGGTGAAGTGAAGGCCCTGTGGTTCCTTGTTATGCCCCTGCTCTGCCCTTAAATATAAATCTGATAATAAGATATAATTTGAGTGTAAGTGCTTGCTCTATCCAAGATAACTTCTTTCTATTAAGTTTACCCACCCAATGCCAACTTTTGAGGCACACAGATTCAAAAGTGATCTGCCATCATAAAGCACGCATAGGGACTTTTTACTTAATAGCCAATGGAGTTGAAAAAATATGTGATTTGGAGAATATTTCCAATTCTATTTTGTCAATTCATGACAGTTCATTTCTTGCACTGCTGTCCTTCCTGGTGTAAGAGTACTACAACTATTAAAGTATGTTAAGTACGAGTCTGCCAATAAAAGGCCCAACATTTATCTTCAACAATCAGATACTATAAAGGCCTGTAATTATGTTTGTCATCAAATAAGGCTGTGATTTATTTATTTTTCACACAAATCTCTGAATGCCGTTTATATGTTTATGTATTTATGTGTGTCTGTATTTTAAATATACATCCTTGTATGAACAGTGAAGGAACATTATATAAACAGTACTACTAGCCATTTAAATCATCAGGAAACCACTTTAGTTTATATGAGCACTAACTGAGAACGAATACTCATATTTCCCAAACCTCGGCTCAAGGCCCCATGTCTCCCCGTTATTAACTGGTATCCCATTAGATCATCCCTTCCTCTGTTCATGTTATGATTTAAACCTTTTTCCAGAGGAGTGACAAGCAGTTGATATATTGCCTCTATTAATGTTTAATGTTAGACAATGTATGTTTGACAGTGCTGTACAAGAATCATTCATCATGGAAACTCAGACTTTTTCAGCTGTCTCAAGCAAATCCACTCTAATTCCAGCCTTGCAAGGACTTTTAATATTATTGGGCAGATAGCTAAACAATAATATTGCCAGTGTTGATAGAAAATGTGTTACATATTAATCCAGGTTTGTTTTTTTTTTTCTTTAAAAAGGCTTTGAAATCTAATCTGAGTATTTTACCAGCGGCAATGATACTGTGTCTGTGGTGTCATGGAGGATTCTGGGTAACAATATATGTATATTCATTGTGTTGTTATGAACCTAAATGAATTTTGTTGCAGAGTGTTTTCTTCATTTTGCAGTAATAGAGATTTAAGCATATGTTGTGGAAATAAGTGACTGACTGGATTTTCAGTCATCATTATACAGTACAGAAGAATATGCTTAGAAATTAATATTAAGTTTATATTAATATTAACAATATTAATATTCATTAATAATTAATATTAACTTGTGCTTTTTTTTAACTCACAAACAATTAGTCTCCCATGCCCCCTAAATATATATATATATATATATATATAGATATATATATATATCTATATATAGATATATATATAGACAGTGGCGTCGTTAGGGGTGGGCTACTGGGGCTATAGCCCCGAATCCCACCTCCATAGCCCCGAATGGAGACTCTGGGGCTAAAGTATACTTTAGCCCCGAGACTCCAGGGCTATCAATGTAAATGTTTTTCCCCCGCGCACGCTGAGACTTCCTCCTTCCGGGAATGGAGGCTAAAGCTCTCGTGGGGTTGAGAGCAGAGCCGGCACTTTAAGAAGCGGCATGCCGCCCTCACTGCAGCTGCAATTTTTAGTTTTCTGCGTCTTGCGTGCGGTCCTGTGTTTCTCCTGGACCGCACGCATGTTACTGAACTTCCGGCTCCGCCTCCTCTGCTTGACTTCCGGTTAGAGCTCCGGGATTCACGTTACATCCCAGAGCTCAGAAAAGCCAATGATGTCTGCTGATGGGTGCCCTAGAAGGTAAAGTGAATGTCTGTGTGTGTGTGGGTGTTTGTGTGTGTCTGACAGTGAGGGTGTCTGTGTGTGTCTGACAGTGTGTGTGTGTGTGTCTGACAGTGTCTGGGTGTGTGATTGTGTGTATGATTATTATTTTTTGTATTGAAAAGCACATTCACTCAAACTGCAGAGCTAGGATTGAAATGTCAGTGAAAGTAAACCTTTATTTTGGTAGCTGACTTAATTATTAATTTCTCATATTTTTTTTTTTAGAATATAAGTGTTTATTAATTTTTTCACATAGGAATAAAACCGTAAAGGCAATGGGGGCTTCCGAAAAATTAAAAGGGAGGTGGGAGCGGATTAATACAGCACTGAAACTGATGAAAATCTAGCAAATGGTGCTGTTTTGTACTAAGAATCTTGTAGGGTGAAGTCATACATGCGGGTAGATTTGGAAAATACATTTCTCAGGTAGAAAATGGATTACAGTAGAGTGGAAATGGATACAGGGGGGTTTTCGGTTTTATCAAGTCACTAATGTCATAGGGGGAATCTGTCCATGTCTCTAGAACAACTGAGAAAATCTACAGGTGGGCCATCAAGTCACACTCAAAATGCGGGTAAAGTCGTCAGTGCACGTAAGTTCCAGCCAATAGAACCAGATATGTCTATACTGTCCAACCCACCAAACACCGTTATTTACCAAAAAGTTTTTTGGGTAGCCTAGTCACTACTGGTAACATTAAGTAGCATGATTTCTGCAATCTAACTTTTTTTCTTTTCTAAAAAAGCATTGTTCCTGAGATGGGTACATGCAGTATTATAACACAATACAGATATATTACTTTACTAGGTTCAATTTTTTGCCTGTAAGAATCTTTCCCCCAACATTGTGTGTGTGTTAGTGACAGAGATTGTGTGTGAGTGAAAGAGTGTGTGTGACAAAGACAGTCTATGTTTGTGTGAGAGAGAGACAGTGGGACAAAGAGAGAGAGTATGTGTGTGTGAGGGGAGGAGCGTGAGTGTGTGAGGGGGAGAGCGTGAGTGTGTGAGGGGGAGAGAGTGTGTGTGTGTACGGGAGAGAGTGTGTGTGTGTGTGTACAGGAGAGAGTGTGTGTGTGTGTGTACAGGAGAGAGTGTGTGTGTGTGTGTGCGGGAGAGAGTGTGTGTGTGGGCGAGAGAGTGTGTGTGTATGCGGTAGAGTGTGTGTGTATGCGGTAGAGTGTGTGTGTATGCGGTAGAGAGAGTGTGTGTGTGTGCGGGAGAGAGTGTGTGTGTGTGCGGGAGAGAGTGTGTGTGTGTGCGAGAGAGAGAGTGTGTGTGTGTGCGGGAGAGAGAGTGTGTGTGTGTGTGCAGGAGAGAGAGTGTGTGTGTGCGGGAGAGAGAGTGTGTGTGGGAGAAAGAGAGAGTGTGTGCGAGAGAGAGATAGGTGTGTGTGTGAGAAAAAGAGAGGTGTGTGTGTGTGTGTGAGAGAGAAGAGGAGTGTGTGTGTGAGAGTTTAGGTGTGTGTTTGTGTGTGAGAGCCCATCTGGGCTCTAGCCCCAGATCATTTGGAGACCTAGCAACGCCCCTGTATATAGATATATATATATATATATAGATATATATATATATATATGTTTATATCTATTATGTAGTTTATAGTTAGAAATGTGCCTTTGTTCCCATTGTAAACTAGAACTGCCATTAAAAACAAATACAGATAACTCAAAAAAGCTTTGACAGAACTACTATATTTATTTTGTAATAAAAAATGATCAAACAAATAAAATATTTTAGGCTTACACTAGACTCATCCGTGCTCCACTCAGGCCCGGACACAAGACATTGTGCTGCCTGGGGCGAAAAACGAAATGCTGCCCCCCTCCCCCCCAATAAATATCCCACAGTCATGATGATCAGTCAAACTAAAATGAAACTTATCTGGAAGTGATAATTTAATGCAAGAGCACCTTTCTATATGCAAAATTATATGGCTCCTATGACAGATATAGGAAGTATCAGAGGAGTTAACCTCTTGGGTGGCTAGGCAGAGAGAGGCAGTGTCAGGGGAGTTAACCCCTTGTGTGGCTGGACAGATATAGGCAGTATCAGACGAGTTAACCCCTTTATCCACACACACACTCACATACACACACACAGTCTCTCACTCTCACTGACATACACACACACTCTCACTCATACTGACATACACACACACTCTTACTCACACTGACATACACACACACACACTCTCACTCATACTGACATACACTCACACTCTCCCTCACATACACACTCTGACATACATACACACACACTCACTCACACTGACATACACACACAATCACTCACACTGATATACACACACAATCACTCACACTGACATACAGAGGCACTCACTCACACTGACACCCACACACACACACACACACTGACACACACACTCGCTCACACTGACATACACATACACTCACACTGACACACACAGACACGCACACCTACATACACTCACACTAACATATACACACTCACACACACTGACATACACACTCACTCACACTGATATACACACACACACTCACTAACATACACACACTCACTCGCACTGACATACACACACTCTCACCCACACACTCAGTCACAGTGACATACACATACTCACACTGCCATATATACACACACACACACACACACACTCACATTGACACACACACACACTGACATACACATACACTCACACTGACACACACACACACTCACACCTACATACACACACACTCACACTAACATACATACACTCACTCACACACACACACACACACTCTCACTCACACTGACATACACACACTCTCGCCCACACACACACACTCACTCACAGTGACAAACACACACTCACACAGACATACACAAACTCACACTCACACTGACATACACACACTAACTCACACTGACACACACACACACTCACTCACACTGACATACACACACACTCACTCACACTGAAATACACACACTCTCACTCACACTGACATACACACACTCTCACTCACACTGCCATACACACACTCTCACTCACACTGCCATACACACACACACACACTCACACTGACACACACACTCACACACACACACTGACATACACATACACTCACACTGACACACACACACACTGACACACACACTCACACCTACATACACATACACTCACATAAACATACATACACTCACTCACACTGACATACACACACTCTCACCCTCACACACAAACTCACTCACAGTGACATACACACACACTCACTCACACTGACACACACACACTCACTAATATACACACACTCACACTGACATACACACATTCACTCACACTGCCATACACACACACACACACACACACACACTCACACTGACACACACACTCACACACACACACACTGACATACACTCACACTGACACACACACACACTGACACACACACTCACACCTACATACACATACACTCACATTAACATACATACACTCACTCACAATGACATACACACACTCTCACCCACACACACAAACTCACTCACAGTGACGTACACACACACTCACTCACACTGACACACACACACTCACTAATATACACACACTCACATTGACATACACACACATTCACTCACTCACACTGACATACACACACACTCACTAGTCAAATGCATGTGTAGTTTTGTTTGAATACATTTGATTTAATCTTATTTCAGTCTTTCTTTTTGTATTGCAAAATAAAGAAACATGTTTTTCTATGGCTAACAGGCTATTCTTCTCCATTGCTGTAAATAAAATATATTAATGGGGCCCCTTTGGAAATCAACTCACATGGAGCAGACTGACTCTAGTGAATCAGCACCACAGAACTTCAATCCCAACAATCCATATAGGCTTCTTGATTTAATCACCATTGAATTTGCCCACTGCTGAAAATCTGCACCATATGCCACCATATGCCTTGTCTGCAGAGGGTGAATTCAATCAGGAGAAAATTTGAGGACACGGAGCTTTCATGACCAGGCGAATTCAACACACAGTCCAATAGTCCTGTGTCGGGCCTGTGGGACTGGGGACCATAGAGCAGGGTGAGGGCAAGGGCCCCTGAGGACCTGGTCAGCAAGGAAAGTCCAGTAACCAGACAATGTGTCAGGGCAAGTAGCTGAGGGTTAGAATGGTCAGGCAAGCTTGGTCAGGGTTGGATAGATCAGGAAAGTCGAAAAAAAAGCCGGGGCTCAATATCAGGAGGTCAATCACAGGATGCACAGCAACACAGGGAACAAGGGACTAAGCAAGGAAAACCAGACCTAACAGGTTAATAATCAAGCAAGGACTGAACAGTGTGAGGAGTTTTTATATGGTTGTCATTACCAGCTCCTCCTCTCAGCTCCAGGGGTTTACTCCCACCTTCACAGGAATCTATGGGACTTTGCAGATAGATTTCCACCTTTAGCCCAACCTCCCCCGCATCCTCCAATACGTGATCAGCACCAGACATCAGGACACGCCCCCACCATGTGCAACGCAGAAGCGAGCGCTGAACGCGGCACCCACATTACTCGAGGCTGGGGATGCGTCCTACTATGCTATGGAGCTCCAGCGAGGTGGAATGCTGGAATAACGGGGGACCATGTGGAAGGTGAGTGTCCCCTAGACAGAGGGTGAGGGAGGCTAGCATCCTGACATCCTGTTATAGTTTTAAAAAATATTTGGGGGGGAAATACATTTTGTATAATTGTTATCATGACATATCATGGTCTTCTTCAACTATCCCATCTACAGTTTTTAATGGTGATTCTATCAAAAAGTCTGTATGGATGATGGAGATTAAAGTTCCATGGTGCTGATACACTAGAGCCGGTATGTAGGCTCGGCTCCATGTGAGTTGATTCCCAAAGGTAGTGTATAAAGGATAATCACTCTATACAGTATCACACATTTCTTGTTTTATTTTGTTTTTTTCACATGTAATTATTACCAAGCATTCTCAAGATAAGAATAAATTTGCTCTGCGCAACACTCTGTTTTTCACCTAAATGTTCTTTTTATTTTGGGGTAAACACAAGTGTTTGCAGAATTTTTTAAACACCCTGTGTTTGTATTTGGTGTTTATATTAGTGCACAATTTAGTAGGCACTACACATTTTTTATATTAAAGGGCCATTTAAAATCAGATTTTCTAAAAGCCTTAAAGTTCTGGTTTCAATGCTATTTCACTTTGTCCAGGAATCCTTGAATCGTTAAAGATGCCCTTCTTTGTTGCTGGATTGTAGAAAAAAACGAAGAAGCAACAGTTTCTTTGTAATTGTCTGAAACCTCTCTCTCTTCAACAGCCAGCTTTATAAAGTTTGTTACCCTAGCAACCTTTGTGGAAATGAAGGACAAGCATCCCTACAATCGCTTAAATTAATGTACAAAAATACCACTTTCTTCGAATACTATGTGCGAGAAACTCAACAATCAAACTACAAATTAATTAGATATGTGACTTGCTTTTTATGTTTGTCTGACAGGCTTGCATTTATTTATTTATTTTATACCAACTATACCTCCCCATTTAATTGTCAGTAGATGGTGTAAACGGTTTTGTATTGTAGAAATTAATGGATTTATTTCTTCTCTTGTCCTGCAGTTTATCATCTATATGAAAGCTTCAACAAACATAAGTGTATTCACTTCAAATATATAATTATTGCAAATAGTTACTGATAATTGTTATTAAATGTATGCATGCGTAAACTGTAATAGGGAGAAAATGTAGGAATGGACAAACCTATGGAAATTCCAATAGAGATGGTTTGAATACAACATATATATAAAACCTGCTCTGGCTGTAATCAATTTACTGAAAAAGAAGAGGGCTATATGTTCATGAGCTAGAAAGTATTTTATATCAGATATTTTCCACTGTTGAGATTATATCGGGGACAGGAAAGAGAGAAATCACTGTTCAATGTCAAAGCCAGTACATAAAGAAAATCGGAAAATGGATGTCTAATGCAATGTATATTACAGATCAAATGCATAGCGCGCACTGGCTTATAGGCTTAGTATCTGCATACAGGAAATACCAAAGACAAGTTAATTGATTAAATGTATGAATTGTGTAAAAACACAGAATCAGAAATATCCCCACTGACATTTCCTTCATCAATTCTTGGTAATTCCATTGTAATTACAAAAATGCATTTAGGACTGGAAGGGGATTAGGTGTGTTAGACATTTCTGGCATAGTCACAGAACAATAGATCCTGAAATGACACACACCCCAGGCAAGGTATTACTGCAAATGGAATCAACTCCTTCAGAAAAATTAAATCAACTCTTCCTCCCAGGACACTAATGGTGTATATTCAGTGACAAGTTTGGGGCATATGTCAATATGATTAATTGTTTTATTATTCTTTATTGATCTGGTAACTAAGTCTCATTGTTTTTGCTTGTTTGTTTCTTATCTTGAAACCATTTCATTGACATTGCAAGGCTGGGCTACCCAGGTCAAAATCCCAAGTGCCATAGCATGGCGGTGAGCATTTATTATCATTCTCATATGATCAGCACCTCATTGTGTGTGTGGCACATGTTGGCACATTTTTCCAATAAGCACTTCTTCTGAATCTGTGTGCTCTACAGTGACTCAGAGACCTCAGTGCCTTGTGAAATCCCAATATTCTGATTCATTCAGCCTGAAAAGTCACCGTTCCCCTGCTGTCCGTCACATCACAATGTATTAAGACCACTCCCTTCCCAAATAGAAGGTAAGAGAGAAGTTGTCCGGGTCCTGTAGTGCTTGTTATAAGGGTCTTGTAATGCTGGGAAGGAGGAGCGATAGTCCTGTGAAGCATGAAAATAAAGGTGGACACTGTAATAGTAGGGCAAGAGGTAAAGGGGAATATAATGCTTAGGGAAGAAGTTCTGTATTGCTAGAGAGTAGAGTTAAGCAGACACCTGGATGTTCGGGTTCGGCAGGTTCGTCCAGACTTCAAAAAAATGTCCGGGTCCCTATTGAAGTCATGGCCAGAAGGTGGGGACACTAATAATAATGAGGGTGGACCTAATGTCCCCGGTCCCCCTCCCATTGCCGGTGGGTGGGGGCCCTAAAAATAATGAAGGGGGGACCTAGTGTGCCCCCCAGTCCCCACCCATGGCCAGCAGGTGGGGGACAGTAATAAGAATGAGAGGGGGACCTAGTGTCCCCCCCCGGTCCCCACCCATAGCCAGCGGGTGGGGACACTAATAAGAATGAGGGAGGACCTAGTTTCCCCCCCGGTCCCCCCCATGGTCAGCGGGTCTGGACCCTAAAAATAATGAGGGGGGACCTAGTGTCCCCCCCCTGTCCCCACGCAAAGAAAAAAGAAGATGGATTATTTTACACCCGTGGATTATTTTTTTTTTTTGCACTCAGTTTTTTTTTTGTGGCGCTTATTATGGTTTTTTATTTGCCCTTTTTTGGGTCTGAAGAAAGAAACAAAGAAGAATGAAGAAAGAAGACCCCAAATGGTAAGTATATTTTATTTTTATTTTTTTACAGGTTAGCTTATTGCCCAATCCCCTCACTATTATTAGGGTGAGGGGGGGTAGGTAGGAATTTTTTTTATTCGGGGGGTAAGTGACTAGGGGCTGGGCACCCCTAGTCACTTTATTTGTGGTCCCCACCCGGTGGGGACCGGGGGGGAAACTAGGTCCCCCCTCATTCTTTTTAGAGTCCCCACCCGCCGGCAATGGGTGGGGACCAGGGCGGGGGCGGGGGGGTATTTTACTAGTGACTGGGCAGCAATACCTGTCCAGTCACTAGTAATTTTAAATTTAAGGCGATATTAATCGCCGAACCATGAACTCCAACCCGGACATATAGTGGAATGTCCGTATTCGGGTCTGGGGTCCAAAAATCGTAGTGTTTGGTACGAACCCGAACTTTGCGGTTCGGGTTCGCTCAACACTTCTAGAGAGTGACGTTTACAATATATATAGCAATGGGGACTAGGTTGGTGAATAGAGTGTAGGTCTTTGAGAGCGGAGTGAGAAGGTCTTGTAATCCTTGGTGAGATGTAATAGGGGTAGATGTCTTGTGATGATGGTTGGATGAGAGAATGTTCTGTGATGCTGGGGTGGGGTCTTGTAATGCTAGGAAGGACAGGGTGGGGGGAGGCAACATTGGCAAGTCTAGGGGAGGAGGGAGGGGGAGGGAGGGGGAGAGGCAGCATTGGGAAAGTCTGGGGGAAGGAGGGAAGGGCAAGGCAGCATTGGGTAAGTCTGGGGGAGGTGGAGGCAGCATTGGTTAAGTCTGGTGGAGGCAGCATTGGCTAAGTCTGGATAGGGAGGTGGAGGCAGCATAGACAAATAGTGACACAGGAACAGGCAGCTCCAACTCCAATATGATTGACTGGCACAGGTGAGTGCAGCAAACGGATGGCATTCCTTGCCGTATTTTTTTATTGTTTTTTTCAAAATAGGAAGCTCGGGGGGAGGGGGAGGCTTTTACAGAAAAATAAAGGAGGGAGGGGGAAGGAGTATAGGATGAGGCAAAATTATCTTAGTTGAAATAGAATCCTTTAAACAAACTGTTAAAAATTCCCATTCTTTCCCGATTTCACCGTACATCGTAGTATGATTATACATGTAAAATTAACCCCTTAGTGACATGACTTTTTTGGCTTGTCCGACGCTTGGTGACATGGGCTGTTTTAACATTTCTGAGGTGTTTGTGTTTTGCTGTAATTTATTTCTGTCTCATTTAGTGTACCCGCACAAACTATATATCGTTTTTATCGTTATAAGAAGGGCTTTCTTTTGATACCATTATTTTGATAATAGCATATAATTTGATGTAAAAAAAATAATAAAATATGGAAAAAAAATGTAAAAAAAAATTTTTGTATTACTTTTATTTGAAAAATCGTATACTCATGTACAAGAGACAACAAAAAAACACTGCTAAAAAGTTTCTAATATATGTCCTGAGTTCAGAAATAGCCCATGTTTTTATGTTTTTGTGCTTTTTTATTCATGTTACAGGGCCAGAACTATAAGTGGTGCAAAGCTATTTTAAAATCCTTTCTTTCAAAATTAGCGATAGTGACATTGTAACACTGATTTCTGTTCTAAATCCATGAATGACCCCCAACATGTACATATTTTTGAAAACTAGACCACTCAGGGCATTTAACTTGGGGTATTTTGACACATTTCATGTAGCCATTTTACCACCAATCTATGCCAAAGTTTGCAGCAAAATTTTTTTTTTAATTTTTCACATATATTGCAATTTAGGTAAACATTACCTTAAAATGTGAAGGGGTATTTCCAAATAACACCTCAATATGTGTTCAGCAACATCTCCTGAGTACAGGGATACCACCCATGCATAGGTTTGTTGGTTTGTTTTGGGGCTAAAAGGCCACATTTAGGGGGTGCGCATTTTGGTTTTCCAACTTGGAATTCTGACATGCAAAAAACTTGTGCCCATGTCCCATTTGGGACATTTTTGAAGCCAGAAAGTGTATTCTACCCCACAAAACCATATATTTTTTAAAACTAGACACCCTAGGGTATTTCAAATGGTAGTATTTTAACACTTTTCATGCACTAATTCTACCACCAGCCTATGTCAATGTTATGGATAGCAATTTGTTTTTCACATTCATTGTACATCGGGCATGAATTCACAGATCCTATTATGTGTCAGTGCCAAACAACACCTTAATATGTGTTCAGCAACATCTCCTGAGTACAGGGATACCACCCATGTGTAGGTTAGTTAGATTATTTGGGGGCTAAAAGGCCACGTTTAGGGGGGGTGCATTTCCAACTTGGAATTTTGACATGTAGTCAGCCTGCGCCCATGTTCCATTTGGGACACTTTTGAAGCCTGTCAAAGTATTTTACCCCATAAAACCATATATTTTGGAAAACTACACATCCTAGGGTATTTAAAATGGTGGTATTTTAACACTTTCCAAGTGCTAATTCTACCACCAACCTATGTCAAAGGGTTGGGATGTCATTTTTTCCCCACACACATTGTAGTTCAGGCAGGAATTTTCAGATTCTGGTATTTGCCACTGCCAACCAACACCTCAATATGTGTTCAGCAACATCTCATGAGTACAGGGATACCCCCCATGCATAGGTTTGTTGGTTTGTATTGGGTCTAAAATTCCACATTTAGGGGGTGCGCAATTCCAACCTGGAATTTTGACATGTAGTCAGCCTGCGCCCATGTTCCATTTGGAACATTTTTGAAGCCGTCCAATTTTACCCCATCAAACCATATATTTTTGGAAAATAGACATCCTAAGGTATTTCAAATGGTGGTATTTTAATACTGTATAGGTACTAATTCTACCACCAGCTTTGTAAAAGTTTGTGGTAGTACTTTTTTGGGAGTTTTTTTTCCACATGCATTGTACTTCAGGCATGAATTCACAGATTCTGGTATATGTCACTGCCAAACAACAACCCAATATGTGTTCAGCAACATCTCCCGAGTAAAGGGATAACACCCATGCATAGGTTTGTTGGTTTGTGTTTGGCTAGAAGGCAACATTTGTGAGATGCACATCTCAAAATTCCAACTTGAAATTTTGACATGTAGTCAACCTGCGTCCCTGTCCTTTATGGGATATATCTTTGAAGCCAGCCAATGTAATTTACCCCCACCAAACCATATATTTTTTTATCGGTAGACCCCCATCACTATCAGCAGCCACTGATACATAGCTAGATGATGTATCAGAAAGCTGAATAGGGTCAAAATCGAACACTGAGTCCGCGGCCTCAGAATCAGTGCGTAAGCAGTGATCTCGAGCAAAGAAGGGGTTAATAGCTCTTAGAAGAGCCTATCTAGTACTGTAATACATTACAGTACAAAGAAATGAATCCATAAAACAGTGCAGACAGCAAAACATACTGTTGCTGTGCAAGATTACTGCTTACACAGTGATGAATGGCAGGGAAGGGGTTAATACACAGTGAAAGACTTTCATAAAACCTGCCAATTTTATAAAATGTTATTTTATATCACTAATACTGATCTGTCTCTTTCCGTCACAAAAATGTAAGTGAGGAGAGGGAGGCAGATCAATATTTGTGAATATTGATCCGACCAATTTTGATCTGACCAGGGCGAATGGTGAGCTTAATTGAGAAATCACCAAACCGCCTTTGCCACTAATTCGCTGTTACTGATCGCTATGCGCTCAGGAAGCTTAAAAAAAAAAATCTCAAATATTTTTACTTTACATGTAATCCCCTAGCGGGTATGTGTAAAAAAAATAAATAAAATAAAAATATGCAGACAGATAAAAATTGCTTTGGCGTCAATATCATTGCGTAAGCAGTGATCGACGGCAAAGAAGGGGTTAATAACTCTTAGAAGAGCCTAATAAATTACAGTACAAAAAAAATAAACCCCTAAAAAAATGCACAAACAGCAAAAATAAATGCGCTGATGTGCACGATCACTGCTTACGCAAGATCAGTGGCAGGGAAGGGGTTAAACGCAGGGAATTGCTTTAATAAATGTTTTTAAATTGTTTTATTATTTGTGTGTTGTGTATTTATTGTTTTTTTTAACTTTTACTTACTTTTATAACTTTGATCTGTCTCTCTCCCTCTCTCTCTCTCTCCACTAAAAAAAATGTGAGGAGAGGGAGACAGATCATAACTGGTCAGATCAATATAGGGTTAATATTGATCTGACCAGTCAGTGGGGATGTTCAGCAGAACATCCCCGCTGCCTGGCAGTGTGCCTGGCAGTCACTGATTGCCTCTGTGAAGAGGCAATCGTGTGACAGCCAGAGAGCACAGGAAGCAGGTACTTCCTGCCTCCTGTGCTCTTGCCCTTAGAAGGGCAGCGCCATCTTGGTCACCCAGTGACCAAGATCGGGCATTTTTTTTGTGTGTTTCTGATTGCCTCGACTTCCGAGGCAATTAGGAACACTTTCTGAGCATAGGAAGCGAAAAATTTGCTTCCTATGCTCATTTTTTTAATGCACATGTTTTAAAGGCACTGTGCCTTTAAAACCGGCATTTCGATCGCTCTCCGGAGCGATCGAAATGCCGACGGGCATTTTTTTTAGTATTGTACGATGCTTCCATACGGAAGCATCGTTACAATACCATTAGAGCACTGAAAGCGGAAAAACTCCGCTTTCAGTGCTCGTTTTGACACAGGACGGACTAGTGTCGCCAAGGGGTTAAGAATAATAGTCATTATGAAATAAGTAAGGAGAAGAAAAAGAGGGAGGGAGGAAGGAAAGAAAATCGGGAGGGGGGAGGCGAAGTCAAGGGTGTTTTGGATAGGGGGAGAGAGGAAGGGGGTAAGAGGGGTTCTCGGCACCAAAAACAAGTCTGAAAGTTTTCGCATCTATCATTCACAGTGAGACAAAACATGAGTCACTGTTGAGGTATTCATACCAGTAAAACCAGCGTTGGTCATGGCCGGGTCCGTTGCCTTTAATGGATTGTATTGATTCCTGCGCAGCCCTAATCTCCTCCACCGCTGCAATCCAGTCCCTGAGCGTTGGGGATTGGGTTTGTTTCCAAAACTTAGCTATCAGAAGTTTTGCCGCATTAAGCAAGTGTATAGAGAGTGTTTTCTTATATTTGGAGATTGGGGTGTGTGGTGTAGGAGACATGCCATGGGTGTAAGTGGGAAGGTTGAGTCTGAGATTTCCGTTATGGTCTTATGTATGTTTTTCCAATATTGAGATATTTTGGGACAGGCCCACCAAATGTGGAATAAAGTGCCTCTATCAGCCCTGCATCTCCAACAGATGTCAGAAGCAGTTCTATATAGTTTATGTAGGAGGGAAGGAACTCTATACCAGCGTGTTAGCACTTTGTAAGCGTTCTCTTGTATCTTTACAGAATACGAACATTTGTGCTTCAGGGCTACAATTTTATGCCACTGTTCATCGGAGAAGGTTACTTTGCAGTCTAATTCCCATGCCCTGATGACTTATGGTTTAGTGGTATGTAGAGTGTGCCCCAGCAGCCGATTTATACTGGAGATAAGCCTATAAGGAGGGTCTTTTTCAAGGCATCGTGTTTCAAATTGTGTGAGAGAAACTACTTTCTGGTGAGAGGGATGCAAGGTTCTATAGAGATGGTGCACTTGTCTATACATGTATTGGAGTGAATGGTCAGTTGTGGGTGAGCCCCTTAGGGCGGTCAAGGATTTAAGGGTTCCATCATCGGCCAGTATATGGCCCAATATAGGAAAGGGGACATTTTCAGGAATTAATGCCTGGAATATACGCCCAGTCTCGCCTGGTGGGAAAACATCTGTTCTAGTCAGGGACAGTAGCGGAGAGGGTAGGTTGAGCAGACCTGGTGTTTTGGATAGTCTACGCCATATTCAAAGGGTGGCCGGGACTCTTGGGTGAGTGTCATCTAGGCAGATGCTTTGGGACCTAGTGGTCCATGCTGCAATGGGGATTGGTTCAGAGAGAGTTTGTTGTTCAATGGAGACCCACAACTTGTCCATTCAACTATCCTAGAGAAGAGTGTGGCTTTGTAATAGGTCTCTATGTCGGGGAGACCCAACCCACCTCGTTCTTTAGGTTTGGTTAGATACTTATATCCCAGCCTAGGGGAGGATTTTCCCCAGATAAATTTGAGATAAGCGTTCTCATGTGATTAAAGTATGATTTTGGTATCATTATGGGGAGGGTCTGCAGGAGGTACAGAAGTCTCGGGAGGAGGTTCATTTTTACTGTTGCAGTCCATCCATACCATGATATGTGGGTCTTGTTCCATCGTTCGATGTCGTGTTTAATAGAGTTCTGTAGAGGGATTTAGTTTAAGTCGAAAAGCTGCGTCAGGTCAGGGGTAAGGTTTATTCCCAGGTATTTCAGTAAGGATCTGGCCCACTGGAATGGAAAATTATCCTGAATGTCTCTGAGCAAGTCTGGGGACAAGGTTATGTTTAAGGCTTCTGATCAGGAGCAGGTCATCCGCAAATGGTGTGGCCTTATGGTGATTATCTCGCAGCCATGCACAGCTGGGTTTGTGCACAGGGCATTGATGAGGGGCTCTAAAGTGAGTATGAAAAGCAGAGAGGATAGGGGTCATCCCTGCCGAGTGCCATTCGACAGGGTGAGCGGTGCCGACAGTGTCCCGTTGACACGGATGCGGGCTGTGGGAGCATGAAATAAAGAAGCTACCCAGTTAAACATGGCATCTCCTACACCTATATGCTTGAGGACACTGAAAAGAAAAGGCCAGCTCACCCTGTCGAATGCCTTTTCGGCGTCTGTAGAGAGAAGTATGTAGGGATCGAGTGGGAATGCGCATGGTGGATGAGGTTAAGGACCTTTACCGTATTGTCCCTGGCCTCCCTGCCCAGCACAAATCCCACCTGATCCCTATGAATAAGTTTGGGGAGTAACCTTCCCAGTTGAAGATTTTAGCTAGCAATTTATAGTCTATATTTAACAAGGATATTAGCCTATAGCTTGCACATTGTTCAGGATCTTTTCCTGGCTTGGGGATAACGGATATGTGGGCCTCCTGTGACTGGGGTGGGAGTGTGCCTCCACGGGCCAGTGAATGAAAAACCTTCAGTAACTGTGGTAATAGAATTTCTTGGAATAGTTTATAGTAGTTAAGCGTAAGTCCATCGGGGCCAGGGCTTTTCCCTGTGGGGGAGGATTTAATGGCTTCCTGGAGTTCCTCCATCGTTATGTCAGTGTCTAGATGGGCTGCGTCTGTCTTCGGGATCGTTTTAGTCATATGGTTCTTAAGGTACTCTTCAATTTTAGAGAAAATATCAGTGCCGACAGGTAAGGTCCCCTGGGGGGATAGGTTGTACAGGGCACTGTAGAAGTCTTTAAAGGAGTCTGCAATGTCCGAGGTCCTATGCAAGGGCTGACCCATAGGTGAGCGGATTTTAGCTATATAGGAGGTGAATTGCTGGCGTTTGAGTGCCCGGGCTAGGTATTTGCCGGGCCTGTCCCTGCGTAGGAAATTATGGTTCCTGAGCTTCTGTAAAGAGTGTTGAATTCTAGAGTGATAGAGTGAGGCAAGCTCCGCTCTGAGGTTAGTAAGTTTGAGAAAGAGGGCGGGTGTCAGTACCTTCTTATGTGCGGTTTCTAGAATTTTGATTTTCGTGAGGACATCCAGCATGTTTTGGGACCTCAGTTTTTTAAGATATGCGCCCCGGCTAATAAAATGGCCTCTGACTACTGTTTTATGTGCTTCCCACATGGTGGCAGGTGAGACATCAGGCGTCGAATTCTCATTGAAATAATAGGTCAGAAGGTCTAGTGTGTCTCGTATGTGGGAAGGATTTTTAATGAGAGTTTCATTAAGGCGCCAACTAGTGGTTTTATGGGGCCTGGAGGGGATTTTAAGCATCAATTGTATGGGGGCGTGGTCACTCCAGGGGATGCTACCAATGGTGGCATCATATAGGAGCTCTAGGTGTCTGTGGGAAACATAGAAGTAGTCAATCCTGGTGTATTTATTGTGTGGGGTAGAGTAGAATGAGTAATCTTTAACTGATGGATGGAGAATCCTCTTGGCGTCCACCAGTTGAAGAGTGTGCAGTGTATGTTTTACCTTTCTGATCTTGTGAACGCTCACGGATGAAGTACCGGTCGAGGAGTCCATAGCCGGGTCTATGGTAATATTTAGATCTCCGCCCATGACTATTATCCCTGCTGCAAACTCTTCAAGTTCATGCAAAATAGAACATAAAAAAAGATGTTGATTGACATTAGGGGTGCAAACGTTGGCTATAGTGATTATGTCAGGTCCAATAGATCCTTTGACAAACACAGCCCTGCCATCATTATCTTGCCAGGTATCAGGTATCAGTGATGGTCAAAGGAAGGGACCTAGAAACACAAATTGCAACACCCTTAGACTTCTTAAATGGAGAGTGTGAGTAGTAAATTGTGGGGTATAGGCTCACTTCTTGAGGCTGGGGGGTTTTGTCCTGCAAAAGTGTGTTTCTTGGATAAGGGCTATATCTATCTTTTTTGCTTTAAGTTCACCAAATAGCCTAGCGCGTTTACCTGGTGAGTTAAGGCCTTTTGCATTTATCGAGAGGATCGAAAGGACCAAATATCCTCAAAATATCTCGTTGTCAGACTGGCGATTAGTGCGGTGATTGGTGTTAGCCGGTAAACTGTGCCGAGAAGTTTAGGTGGGTAGGGAAGGGTGGGGGTACTTACATTAGGGTGTAAGTAGGTATCCGTCTCGGGGACGGGGAGGACCTTGTCCGCAAATCGCTCATGTTGGATGGATATGTTGACATGGTGAAGATGGCTAACATGTCTAGGGCTAGTTTTCCTGCTAATCGAGTGACCAGCATTGGTTGCCGCTGTAATACATAGACCAATAGCCTAGAGGGATCGTGGCTACACTGGGGATCTAAATGGACTCCCATGTTTAATATCATCATTTTAGCAGGGTGCGAGGTTTGCCCCCGCTGAGGCAATGCTTGTTCATCTAAAATTTGGATGTAAAGTATACAGCCTAAAAAGACCACATGAAAAAAACACATTATATAATATTATAACGGAAAGGTAGGACATGTATGTTCCAAACATAATATAACCTGAACTGTGACCAAACTTGCAGAAAAAGAGGTATTAACTGAGGTAGGAAACTGCCATGTGCTGGAGCCCTATGTTCTATCAAAAGTTCAGACTCTCCTCCTTTGGCTCATATAGGTTAAATGTTACCAGGCCTCCAGGCCGGTGTAGGGTACTCGATGGTCCAAAGTCAGTGAGACCATAGGGGAGGAATGTTTCTGAAGAGACGAGTATATCCATGTCTGCCCTTTGCAGGTTGAGTTAGGAAAACCCTCTGTGGGGCACGACATAGTTATAGAAAAAGGGGTCCAGTCCTGGGCAGTTCCATCGTTCAACCTTGTCTCAACGGGGTCCGGAGGGTCACTTCCGTCCGGGCCTGGAGCGTATTAACGTAACATGGGTCTCCTTCTTTTTTTACGTTGCGGTCTAGGTATCCATGGACTGTTCTGTAATTGTGGCGGGCGACAATCTCCAGTGCAGTCAACCCAATATCTCAAGTCAGGGGGATTGAGGCCTAACGCAGCACAGAAGACCTCCAGGTCATTAGGAGTCGTAAGTGTGTGGGTCTCTCCCTCCTTTCGCACAATGATGGAGAGAGGAAACCCCCATCTGAAGCGTATATTAGCTTTGCGGAGCTCATCTGCCATCGGTTTAAGTTTTTTACGCAACGGCAGGGTCCTCCAGGCCACATCTGGTAGTATCTGTATAGTGACTTCTTGGAAGCGTAGTGGTGTCCCTGTTCGGGCAGTATGCAGGGTTTCCTCCTTGAGAGTGTACAGGTGCACCCATACAATTATGTCTCTGGGATAGTTGCTGCTCATAACCTTGGGTCGCAAGGCCCTGTGTGCCCTGTCTAGGACTATAGCTTCTGAGCTTTCTTTGTAGAGCAAGGTGCGGATAATTTCCATCGCTATCTGCATGGTGTTTTCCTGGCCCTCGGACTCTGGTAGGCCCCTGATACATAGATCATTTCTACGGCCCCTGTTGTCTATGTCCAGGAGATGGTATGTTAGCTGCGTAGTCAGGGCTCGCAGTTCTCGGAGCTCCTTAGTCACCGAGGCCAGTTCTGTATGGATCGTGGCTTGGTCTTGTTCCACTGTCTCCAGTCTAGTACCTTGTTGACTGACATCCCGCTTCACGTCCGTGAGCTCGGCCCGGATCGTAGTCCTAATTTGATCCACCACCTTCGCGAAGTCTTTTCCTATTTGGGTGGAGAAATTAGCTAAATCTGCTCTCGTTGCTATGTCAATTTGTGCAGCCCGTGGGATCGCTGCATCAAATCCCTCATCGTCTTCAGACTCCGAGTGGAAAGGAGTTGAGCAGTTTCCTGCGTCTTTGTCCTCAGCGGCCATTTTAGGGGATGGGGCAGGATGTCGTTGTGAGACCAAAAAAGACGATATCTGGCTAGTTGGAGCCACTTTCTTACCCGACCAGGGGACTTGAGGGGTTTTCTGGTGTTTTTCCCCATTGCAGTATGTCGGTTGTTCGTCGTGTTTAGTGGGCAATTTGGCTGAATCGAGTTGTGCCTCGCGGGAGCTCTCTCAGAGTGCGTCAGTCTCACATCCGTGCAGACCACGCCCCCTATTCCTTGCCGTATTAAACTGTTTGAAATAGAAAATGGAACAATCGGTGCACCTTTCCAGTGCCAATAATCGTAACGAAATAGGCATGCTTGACTTGTAAAATCTTCAAAGTTTTATTTTCGCATGAAAAACAAATACAGGATCAAGCGCAGTCTCACATGTTTCACCCGTGAGGCTTAATCATAGGGAGGTGGAGGAAGCACTAGTTAAGTCTGGTGGTCAGATGGCTGTGGGTGCAATGCAGTGGCTACATCTAGGGGTTGATGCATTGGCTACCTCTGGGGCAGATGGGCAAATAAAAGGAAATAAAAACAAGAAATGCATTTTTTTCTACAATATATATAATATATAATATTAAATATGAAAAAGCAATTTAAATGTGAATATATACAAGCTAAACTTTTTTTCCTAAAGGGTAGTCTTATATGTAGGCTTTTAATTTTTTTCCTAAAGGAATATCTCAGTTAAATTCCATCCAAATTCCTTAAAGGTTATCCATGGCTTTTCTTGGGACAAAATGAATCTGCACTGAATATTGTTTTGTTATTTTCATTACTTGTAGATCAAACAAGAAATGCATTTCCTTTTAATGTTTTTGTTTTTTTTCCATTCTTTGTTTCTTTAGAACTTGAGTATGTGAAAATAATCAGAGCAAAGCAGAATTGTTGCAGACAGTCTGACTGCTTTGGTTTTCAAAATACAGCAGCCAATCTATACCTCTTTTCTTCCAATACGTTTCCTTGCAAAAAATATGAGGGTGCAGTGCACCCTTTTATGATAGACGTGTTACTGTCCAACTGCAGCCCTCCAGCTCTACCATCACTGAAACAAATTTCAGTTGTTGATATCCTCTGTGGTTGGCCAGGCAATATGTGATTTTAAGCCTTTCAATGTTTGAAAGACAGCAGCTGCACACTTTTATTCATGTCATCACATGTCCCTGTTATTGCAGTTGCCATCTAAAATAATAATTGAGTACGGACATTCTGTTTTGCAGTTGTCCTCCAGCTTTAGAGGACATGCTTATCTCTTCCCCTACTATTGGCTGTGTGCTGTTTGAGTGACGCACACACATCAAGGATGGAGAGGGACAGTCACTTGAACAGCTCTCTTTGATGCCAAAGATTAACCTTTACATGTGGCACCATTCAAATGTCAGCTTTAATTATGCAGAAATAACCTTCTTGGGTCTATTTCCAAAAAGGTGAGTTGCAGGTGAGATGAGGGCAGTTGAGGTGAGATGAACATTTCATCTTACCAATGTAACTACACATTGTGCAGGGACAAACATGGCGAGTTTTCCATCCTATGTAAACTCACCAGGTTTGTCCCTTGACAGTTGTAGCCTTGACTACCAGCCTCTATCTTACCAAAATCAAAATACATGGCAGAGATGTAGTGGGTAGAAAAGAGAACAGCCATTTTATTTATAATTGTCATGGTCTCCAACACAAAATAAACTTTATAATACAATACAACCATAAAATATATTAGGCAATGACAACCACCATATCTTGGTTAACGTAACCAATATACATAAATGATGTATTACCCTATTGCTGTAATTAACATATTTAATAACATTAAACAGTTAACATAATGTAACCTTGTTAAATTAACACCCCATGAGCCAGCTTTCTCCCAAGGATCCACAAATTGTAACCAAAACCAACTGCGGGGCAAAACCTGTCTGTCCAGCCCATTTAGGCCAAGAGCCCCTCATCTTGGCTCATAACCTCACACACCACCTTAACTAGGCTGCCACCATATCCCGAATTAATGCCATAGACCACCCCCGGGAGCAAGCTACCACCAATGCCAATTCAGATAACTCCTTACTCTGCTTGGGCTACCCCACACAGTGAGAATACCGCCTAATCTACCCCTTCTTGAAATCCCAGTAGGAAAAAATCCAAACTAAGGTCTGTCAAAAAAACTCCATCTTTTGTGAATAGACCTGTCCTGTCACCTTTCAAAGGGTGATGCCTGGCCACAATACCTTGGATTTTCCGTATAAAAATAGACATCAATTTGTTGACCTACTGCGGTCTAATGCCCTGAAATCCCTGGTGCTCCTGGTACCATCTCTGACCAAACAATTTTCACCTCAGGATGCTATTTCTACATTTGTCTACATATCTATCTGCATCATTTGTACCAATTTTCTCTGTGGCACCAGCCCCAAGTCATTACCACCTGCATGTATCACCATAATGTCAGGAGAGGAATCAAGACAAATGGACCACAGTACAAGGGAAAAGACCCCTTCCCACTTCCTTCCCCTGGCCCCAAACTATTTCACCAGTCATTTTGCAAACGGAAAGCCCAGATATAAGCCACTGAGCCTAACTTCAGCTATCTTTTTGGAACAAAAAACAAAGAAATGCCGATAATCTAAGCCACAAATTTTTTATCTATAATGAAAGGAAGGGGGGAAAAACCCTACTAACATGCTTATGTGAAAAATTCCCAATCCCCTTATAACAACAAATGTGGTTTTACGTAGGTTCGAAATCTATTTCATTCCCAACGACGATTTAATTAACCACCTTGTCCCCAAGGCCCAGCTGAGCTGCCTCAGTGGCAGCCCCAATCTGGAAGGAATGTATCCCGTATCCATTTTTATGGAGCCCCAACTTTGCCAAACCTTTCCTAAAAACTCTTAAAAACTGGAACTTGGATGAGGAAGAACCATCTTCATTAAACCAACAATAATGCGCTACCAACTGGACAAACCACTGCATACTTTTCCAAACATGACACCGGGCAAACAGAACTGCCAGGAACACTGTAAAGAAAAATCCTAACCCCTTTTCCTAAAACATCCGTCTTAGAAGAGCATAACGCTCTAACAATTTGACCCTCACCCAAACGAACATCACACCACTGAATACCCCCTTCTTTAGACCAATCCGGGCTAACCAATTTTGAAACTTGGAAAGGTCCAAAAAAAGCAAAATAAACGCTGCCCTGAACAGCGCTGTTTCGAAAGCTGAAAAACATACCGCATTTAGCACTCCCACCAATGCCGCAAAGTATCCACTGCAAGGGGCTCCTGCTATCAGGGGCAGTACAGCCCCACCACAGGCCCTTCATTTCCTGGCTGACCATGAAATGTTTAGTAAAGTTATCCATAACCCTTAACCTAAACATAAACACTAAGGCCAACATCTTCCTACTCATAACTGCTGTAGATGCCCCCCCAAAGCCCTGCTAACCATAAACCAAAGAAGAATGTCTAACTGCTGTTTTTTTCTCCAGATCCCCCCATCTCGCCAGATCGCCCCACTCCTCCCATAGCATGTTATAAGACAGCAACATAGAAGGAGCCACTGAATACTTCTTCCATCCCTGCAACAATCAGTCCCTAGCTTCCAAATTATCTCTGGACAAGAGTACCTTATGATTCTGCCTCTGGTGCCGCTAGCCGGAACTGAGCCCACTGTTGGCGAGATAAATCTTCCACTATAATGTTCTTTTGACCCAGGATATGCTTTTCCCTAAATAAGATGTTAAGCTCCAAACAGAGCAGAACAAAAGTCAGAAGTGGTGACCCTCCTGAATGCCCACTCTATCTTTTGAAAGGGACCATAGGAAGACTCTACCTGGAATGATATGGCAAGCAAAATTTAACCTCCAGATTAATTACTACAGCTGCTGAAGGGTCACCATCTTAGCTTGCAGCATCTCCAGCAAAACCTATCCCAAAACAACCAATTTGTCTTCAGGTAACCTGCACACCCTGTGTATTGTGTCAATTTCCAACCCCAAAAACCCCAAAAAAACTAAAACTAAGGTATGATGTTGGTCCCTCAGTTTTATCAGCTTTCAAGGGAATTCAAAAGGAACAAGCCACTATTTTCATTATCCACAAGATATGCAGACAGTCACCCGACAAACTTGGCTCCACACACAAGAAGTCATCAAAGTCATCCACCCGAACCACCAATTCCAAAAAAGTACTAAACTTTTCAAAATAGGCACCGGAGATAGAGCACCCCATAGGCAAACAGAGATTAACAAAGAACTCTTCTTCAAACCAGCAACCCAGAAGATGATGGCAACCCAGATGAACTGGCTGCAGCCAAAAGGCTGCTTCGATATCAACTTTAGCCAAAAGCGCCCAATGCCCAGCCTCCCTGACAACATCTACAGCTCTATCAAAGGACGTGTAGGAAACAGAGTATAGTTCCCATTCAATATCATCATTGACAGACTGACCTTTTGGGTAAAACAGGTTGTACCTCCCACTTAGGTACAACCCCTAAAGGAAAAACCCTAAAGTTATCCAACAGATTGACTGAAAAGGTCCTGCCATATGCCCCAAACTGACTTCCTTCTATAACTTTTCCCTAACAACCTCCGGGTGTGGAGCGACTGATTTAAGGTTCTTAAGGGGTAAAGAGGATCTGAAACCCTTCAGCAAACCTGTGATCCAAGAAAAGTTCATCCTCCCTCCTACCATAGCTGTTTAGCCTTGGCAGCATCTCGCTTCTGTTCACCGGAGTTGTCCCCCTTCCATTCCATAAAGCACTTGAATGACTATGTGCTCCTCCACAGCCGGAACACTCGTTCCTGAATCTGCACAAGCTACCCCACTTACACTGGCTGTCAGCAAGTTCCCTTTTTTCCTGAGGCCAGTGCTGAAGTACTGGCTCCTGCCCCCCCCCCCCCCCCCCTGAATGGGAGAAGCCTTCTGGGCCATCACAAGCTACATCCAAAGCGTGATGTCCATTTCATTCCATCTCATTCCCGGATTCACAGCTAAGCGCTTATTAAACTCCAAATCCTATCCAAATAACCGAAAAGTGATGAACACTTATCAGGCTCCGTTTCCCTATTGACACTAGCAAGGATACAAAAACCCCGTAGCCAATTCCCAAATGAATTTTTCCCATACTATTTTTTCTTTTCCTCCTCCTCTTTATTACCATTGTCCTCTTTCTTATCATCCTCCTTTAAATCTACAGATTCTTCCAGAGGAAGCAATGAAAAGAAGTATTCACCCTTCCATATTTTCTCTTTTACTTCCATTTTCAAATGGACCCCAAGAGGACCAGAAAAGGAAACATAAGAATTCAGCCTAGCTGAGTCTAGTAAGCCCTCCAAAAAATTCTTACAAACTCCTACATTACCAAGACAGTCCCTACATGACGCCACTGGGGCAACAGCAAGACCAACCGGAGTCCCTATCCACTTATTCACATTGTACCCTTGTACCCAAGCTGCTGCTACAGTATTTGAGTCCCGTAAACCCTTTTGCTCTTCCACCCAACTTCGAAAGAATACCTGAAAACCTGTGATTGTGTGTAATTAGGTAAAATATGAAGTTCACCCGAAGAACCTCCAGCCATTGTGGACTTCAGAGACTGCAATCTTGTTTCATCTATGCCTGTAACCAGAGAACCGGCTGCACTCTCCCTCGATGCCTGGCTGGCATGTTGTGTTCCATCATTTGAGAAACAGACCTGGGGAGGCTCCTGCGGAATTCCTACCATGTCCTTCCTGCCTGGGCCGCCGAGAGGAACCCCCAAGATAACGTTTCCTCTACTCCTTACTACCACGCCTAGCGTGTCTACACCTACTACCACTGCTGCTACAATAGGAAGAACCAGAGACATATATTCCTTCTAAGCGAGTGACCCCTACTAAGGGACCTAGAGTGCCTATGCCTATTATCTACACCTTGTAGACTAACACCACAAGAACTTCCGTTATCTTGCCCTATTCTCCAACTATCCCGAGTCCCCTCCCGCCTAGAAGAAACTCTTTGGGACCTATGATGCTCCCCATGTAACTCCCTATGCTCCCTAGGACTACGAAGGGAACTACCTGGGAGCCGCTTGAACCTCATTCCTGGCTGGCAGTGCAAGGGGTTAAAGGAATATGCAGCAACCATGCCTCCGGTCTCCCTGTAACATGCCTGTTTGCCGCCTTTTATGAGGCCCTCTTCCTTTTAGCCCAAGATTAAGTCCGTACAACTGTTCTGCAACCTCCCAGTAAACTGCTAGCCACATCTGTACCAATATCCTTAGGCCTAGGTACAGGCCACATCTGCTCCGCAGGGCAATACACCACCTAAGCCTTTGCCACCTTGTGGAGGATGAGTCCTCCATGCAGATCTCATCACCGCAGAGCCTCTCATCATCTCAGTAGCAGGAACCAGGTGACTCAAATTCTTCTGGGCCCAGTCGGCTCCATTTTGCTCCACCTCTGCCCTGATGCCTGCAATTAACTGCTCCACTGCAGCTTCCATCCTGAAAAAAACAAGTGAATAGCCCCATCTGTCTCATTAAAAAGGGTTTTGGGGCTTAGTCCCTCTCATTTTTTTTTCTATAGCAGTGCATTTAAGAAAACATAAATCCAGGGACTTGGCAAGCCTCAGGAGCCAGGGAGCCATGGCTTTTAAAATCTGTTCAGCTGGCCACTGCTGAGTGCATTATGCTGTTTACCCTACATAATGTTAATATAGTTGGAAAATTGTGCTTCTTTCCACATAAAAAGCTGTGTATCAAATACTTGCTTAGAAATGCTGCTATATACCGGTAATACATTTAAATGTAAGCATGATACTTAATTTCAGCTCTCATAATCTTTTAATGGAACCAATGTAAGCGTGGAAACTACCTTTAAGTGGTCACATTTATGAACCGCTCTTGGAATTACCTGCTGCTAACCCAATGTTGGTTGGTACACGTGTTTCTAGGTGCTTCTATACATTTATAACATGAGGATAATATTATGCTTAGGAAGTGCTAAGAATAAGTAAAGAGAGCCATAGCTAGCTCTCTCCTGGGCAAGAACATCAAATTGCACCCCCTTTAACATAGTCTTATTAGTGCTGTATACAATGTGAATGACATTCGAGAACATCCCAGAAGGGCAGAAACCTTCAGTTGAATAAGAGGCCATCAGTCTAGTTATGTAGCTATCATTTCTTCCCCCCTCAATTGTGTGCATCTGAACCGAGTGCTTCAATTCCCTCAACCAGGGGCAGACTGGGACTAAGGGGGTGTCCGGCGCTACTGTAATAAAAAAAATAAAAAATAAAAACGAAAATGCTGTTGCGCTGCTAGCTTGCAAACAGCAAGTAGATTAACTTTAAAAAGAAACTCACTGCATCCGGTACCATTGTCCCGATGGCAATAGATTTCCTGGCGCCCTGTCAGAATTGCTGCGCTTTAAGAGCATGACTGGACCCAGTGATGATGTCAGAGCTGGAAGGAAGCCGTCACTTCCTCCCAACTAACATAGCGCCACACGGGTGGAGAGCGCTGGGGAAAAGAGGAGGTTGTCAGAGTGGGAGCTCTGACTCCCATCAGCATGAGGCAACCATTGGACTCCAAGGAAGTCACCCTCCTGCACCTAAAAGATAGGAAACAGGAGATTGACTAATTTTTTTTTTTTTTACAATTTGTGTTTGTGTGTCAGAGGATGTCTGTATCTGTATATCTTTGTGTGTGTGTCTGTGTGTGTCTGTATGTCTGTGTGTCTGTATGTCTGTGTGTGTGTGTGTCTGTATGTGTGTGTCTGTATGTGTGTGTGTGTTTGTGTGGTATGCCTGTGTGTGTGTGTGTCGCAATGTCTGCATGTGGGTCTATAAGAGTATCTGAATGTTTGTCATTAAGGGTGTCTGACTGCATGTGTGAATGTTTATGTGTCTATGTATGTGTATGTGAGTGCATGTGGACCTGTATATGTCTGTGTTTCTGTGTGGCTGTGTATGTGTACATAACTGTGTATATATGTGTGTCTATGTAACTGACTGTGTGTGATTATGTGACTGTGTATTTAATTATGTATGTGCATGCATACATAATCACATATACACATTGGGGGGCATGTATGAACACAGCGCACATGCAGATTGCGGCAACATACTGGTGCAATTGGCGTGTGTGCCAATGTATAAAACAGACTTATGGGAGTCTGGGTTTTCTACATTGAATGCATAAATTTAAGTTGTGTCAGCGCTCCTTGCACTGGCGCAGCCTGTATATAAAAAAAAAGTCACAGAAAAGCACCTGATTTGTGTTGGGAAACCTCCATCAAATCCTCTCTCCCTGACTGCATGATGTAGAAAGATTATGTATGAACTTCTCACTGTGTGTATGTGAAGGACAATGATTACAAAATAGCGAACAGTGGTGCACTCACAAAATAAACTAATACACACAAACTTGCACTCACACTTATACACACTCACTAATAAACATGCACTAACACACACTCACATGATGCTCCCTGATACACACTTACTTGGCATGCCCTGGATATGTGCAATGTGGGTTCTTGGTTAATGCCCTGGGGATGTGATGGGGTAATGCAGGGCAGGGTTTCTATATACGTGGGATGGGCCCACGTGGGGCAGGCATGCCCATCTATTGCCTGGGAGCCCCATGAATTGTCAGTTCATCCCTGGTCACAACCTTGTTACTGTTCTGACACAGGCCTAGACGAGTAGTATAACAAGTGCTGCTGCGCCCAAGCCACTACTGCATTATAAGGTAAGATAATTTAAAGGGACAGTCTAGTCCCCAAAGTCACTTTTGTGCAAGCTGAAGATTACTGCTTATATAGTGCACAGGTTTTTTTCCCAGTGTGATCCGATGCAGGCATTCTACATAAATCACATTTTTAATATTTGGCTAAAGCCCTCCCCCAGTGATTATAATGTATGTATACTAAAGGTGCTACAGGGCTGATTATATAGACACTGATTATATAAATAACAAAATATTGAGGGTGATCAAAATATATAAACAGATAATAAATGACAAAACAATCAACTTATCTTTCCTACTCATGGCTTTGTTTTGCTGGCACAAAACATTCCCATGGAAAGAAGAAAGACAATACGAAACACAGTTCAGACTGTTTTTATTGATGCCCTTTGGTGGCTGAGGATGATACGCAGGTAGTACAAGGCAAATAGATCCGATCTGGCAGTGAGGCACAGAGGACAAAGATAGGAGAGGCAAACAGCAGTATCAATAAGCAAGCAGTTTTTTAATACACAACAGTGCAGACATGCTTACATTGAGGACTCTTCCGCTTCTGAACCTTTTGCTGAGGCTCCTCACCCTTCCGTCTAAGCAATGATTGGCTTCCTCATGGAAGTTGCCTACATCATCTGTTGTTTCATTTTCATTCTGTAGTTTACTCCTGCCTTTCCATCTCCCTGCTTGCTGTTGGTCATTATTAAGAACGTTCTCGTAAACCAGTCTTTATTATACACTATCAATGTACATAACTTATATAGAAACAATGTGGGAGTTCCAAATAAGGATAAAAACATATTTAATTAGAGATGTGTTTGCAAATATAAAACTAAGAATACACGAGTATGGTAGTGAATCCTGTTCAAGTGAAATCCAGATTTAATTAAATTTAAATAAAAGCTTAGTGATAACCGAAATAGAGCATACTTTGGATGACTATAATCACTTTGTGAGTAACAATGATATGTTTTAAAAATAACTTCTTAATCAAGATATTTCTTAGATGGTAGCTTCTTTCAAAAGCTAATTAATGAGCTCCATCTGAATAAATAACGTATATCTTTTCTTCAGCGTCAATACAAAAATATAAATATAAAAATATAAATATAAAAATACAAAAATATAAAAGTATAAAAATAGAAGTCCTTCTTCGTAAAGATTTAGCTCTCTGGGGAGTTCCCAAAGGTTTCCCTAACAGTATATTATACATTTTCCACATGCATAAGTAACATACACTTCCTTAAAAAATCTGTATAAAAATATTAAAATACAAAAACAGACATGTTAGATACTTTCATATATCTATATTTATGTTTATGAAAGTCCTTTTTTTCCCAAAAAATTTACTTTTTGGAGAAATATTAGATATCCCACGTTGTTCCTACAACAAATACATATATGTACATTTTTGTCTTTATGTGTACATTCTGTATGAAAAAAGGGGGATATTTGTATTGTTTTATTTTATAAAACCACTTGATTCTCAAGATATGGAAATAACAATGACATTTTACAATGTAAAAATACAGTAATATATCCATGAATATACCTATCCTGTGCTAATACACACATTATACCATTCTACCTAATAAACATTAAGGAAGAAGGATTTTTATTCTGTTCAATCCCTGTTAGGAGCTTGCAGAATGAATTTTAGTAGCCATGGCTCCCTGGTGTCTTTCAGGAAGGGACTATATTTACTCTGGATTTCCTGACACCACTTTGGATGTACACTCTAAACACTCAAGGTTGCTGTGATTGGAAAGTGCACGAAGCTAATCTCTATTGCTGCCACAAATGCTACAGTGTGATCACATTTACCCAACTTGTTGCAGATATTATCAGTTTATCTCCGTTGCTACTTTGCAACATTACATTTCAGGACTTACACTTATCCATTTTAAAATGTTGTGAATGGATTCACCATGTTTATGTTTTATATGTGGATTTATTTTTTTTAAATACCGTATATCGTTAGTTTTATTTATTTATTTATTTATTTATTTTTGTATAACAATTTTTATTGTTTTTAGATACATGTGTGAACTTTAGTTTTATTTTTTAGTGCCTTGTGTGCTTAAGACTTGTTATACTTAGTACTGTGAATAAACATCACCATATTAGGGATATTTGAGACTTGCATGCAACAACAATATAGTGATAGAACATTAGCATGTACTAAAATAATGGAAATATATTTTATGTGCAAAACTATTTTCTCACTTTGCTCCTGTTGCAATGTACTAAACATTTAACACTCAAATAGTACATACAAGCAAATTGCGAATAAAAACAGGCATAATTGAGAATAAAAACAGGTAATTTTGCAAATAATTTTTCTACCTCTTTTGATAGCACTTGCTAAATGCTGGTGTAATTTTCACATGCAAATAAGAATTATTTTTCACAAAATATTCGCAAAGCTCCTTAGCGTGCGCAAATATAATCACAATTTATTAGCGCAACAAGAAAAATGCATGCTAAATAAAAATAAACAAATCAGAAAAAAAAGCTCAGAATATTACAAATAGTCGAAAATTGCTCCTTACTCATGTTTTTCCTACTTTTTTCCCCACTGCACTTGTTTAGTACATGACCCCCTAAATGTCCATATTAATTAAGATGAAAAAAATATTACTTTAAGATGTGTATTATTTAGTCGGTTATTCAGTCGGAGCTGGAGTTTCATTTATGAAAGCTGCCTCCTTTTCAGTGATCTTATTTTCCAGCTACATTGCTATTTATAGTTTTGTTAATTGGTGTGTGAGCTCTTATTGTGTTGTCTGGCAATTAAAATACTAATAATTTGTACTCAAACCTTTATCATGTTTCCTTTATGCCGACTGAATAGCCATATGGTATGTGGTATGGTATGGATGACAAAATGCACATTCTTAAGTAAATTCTTTCTTCTTGCTGTTTTCTATCAGTATTAAGGCTTTTCACATCCTGCTTCAGTGGAAACCAAAAGATTAAAGTCAAGATTTATGGTGATATATAAATATTCAGAGTTTTTTCTTTTACCAGCGAGCAGGGGCGGCATATCATAAGATGATATTCATCTTCATTCATCAACATTCAGCTCTGTTTGTTTGCTCTGATTTCTCCACTTGAGATAGGAGTACAGAGGAGGTAGTCCTCTCCAACAAACCTGATCAGTAGAATGTGGTGATGTGAGACCGGGTGGGTACCTCAGTCCCCATCCACTAGTTATTTGTAGATGAGACTAGGCATTTTAATCCAGATTTGTTTCCTCTGTAGACAAAATACATTGTCAGTGATGATTATCAAACACCCGCACTTAACATGGGTTGTGGCTACAAGGATGCTATGGCTGTCTTCTCATCAAGGAGAACTTGCTCTTTTTTATTTTGTTGTTTTTTAAAATTAATATTATTAATTGCTTTTTCCCCACACAATTTATTTTATTATTCTCTACTTGAGAATTTTGCTCCCAAATTGCTATTGATATACAACCCAATGTGTTCCATAGCTGGAAGCTTGTCTGTACATCTACTCAAATGCCTTTATTTTATTAAAAAGACACACCCACAAGGGATAACTTAAGATATGTGCAAGTGAAATATAGAATATGATCATCTTGTTAATATTGTGTATTTCAGTGGTGGATCCACAGTTTCATTATAATACTGATGGTGGCAGTTCAGATGTACAAGTCAGGCTTGGAAGCACTTGTGTGCACCTTTCGGCTGATTGGCCTTTACTTTCCAGCTTGTGCTGCCATCAATACACCCTCTTTTTATAGTGTGACCACAGAACACTTAGTAAACATCAGAGAGAAAAAAAGCATTAGCCAATGTCGGTCTTAATTATATACGCATATAGTAAGTAATCTTACTTCTTGAAATAAGGGAAACATTAGTATCTGACATCCTCTGAAGAAGTAATTGGTTTTCTTTCCAGAATCTGTATTTTGTTTTGGGTTTCTGGGTGAAAGGTCATGTTCAGTGCAGGTTTTGCACTGCACAATAAAGCAGTTGATTAAAACCTGGAAATAGGTGGGAGGCGGATTAGTGAATCAGCGTTCAAGCTCTGGAGACCTACGTTTAAATATTTGAAGGGTAACTCGAGCCTTCACCACTCTGACCACTTAAGAGGCTGATGATCCCTCTTGGTCTGGGTTAAGGTGCCAATGGATCAGCATTTAGGCTGCCAACTTTAAAGGGGAAGTATCGCTAATTATGTATGAAAATATATAGTTTGCGGCTGAATTTAACAAGGGGACTCTCATTACTGCGAAAAGTCTCATTGACAAGTTATTGCAACTCAGAGGGAAAGAAAACATAGATATGTATGTATATGGAGAGAGAGAGAGAGAGAGAGAGTGAGAGAGAGAGAGAGAGAGAGAGAGAGAGAGAGAGAGAGAGAGAGAGATATTAATGACTTTAGAGGTTCTGGGTGCTGTGTGTGCTTTATAACCTTTCCACAGGATGAAAGTACGCCTTGCTATTGCTATGTGTATATAGAATGGTCACTGACTAATGATCAGCATAAATATGTATAGAATTCCAGCCCCTGAATGGAAATCTGTGAAAAAAAAACTCTTCATAGAATCTATTCTAATAAAACCCCCATCTTTTTGTAATCATTTTTAAATAAAGTATTGTTATCCTCTTATTTATTAATTCCATTAAAGGTAAGAATTTTTTTAATGTGTATTCTCTTTGTGGCATGGTTGAACCTTTTTCACTAATCGATGGGTTGCCAATAAGTAGCTTTACAACTATTGTAGAACTGCTGATCCCATTACCATCAGCAAACCTTATTAGTGCTGATTGAGGATCATGGGTGTTTAAGTAAATAACAATACTTTTGGCAAATGTATTTTTTGTGTGAATGAAGGGTATTTTAATAGTTAATTTAGTTATTTTTTTAGTTATGGAGATGGTGGATATTTTTGTGGAGAGGTGGGACTTGGCAGGGTAAGATTGCATGCAGCTACAAAAAGAAGAATTCTCTAACTACGGTACCATCCCTATTTATTGTCATGTGGTTAGTAAAGCATTTTCTACACACAAAAAATGTTTATCAGATTTATTACTACATTACTCTGCAGACCATAACTTATATGTACATTTATCGTTTTAAAGTCCATATATGAAACGGGGGTCAGGTTTTAGTTTTCCAGACAGTCTCCTGATATTGTTGACTTGATATTTATCATGGACCTGGATTATTTTTGTGATGTTGAGACACTGAAAAAAAAAAATCCCTAAGGTTTTCCATGTCTGAAGTCCTGATCTACTGAAATTCCTCAGTAGATCAAATTCAATTTCCATATTTCTTTTTCTTGTTCGATCCGAAAACAATGAATTCCTTCAGTTTTAGCGGTTACATTTTGTTATGTCTTACAAAGATATCGACTGAGTTCTCATAAACAAATTAGGGGACTGAAGACCATTCTCATTAAAATTTGTTTCCAACTCTCAGGGTATGTCAACCGTGAAGCTTTTGGAGGAAAATTCAACTTTTATCCTGGTCTCTGAGAAAATTCTTGTAAAAACATTTCCAATTAGGTTTGGCATGATGCAGTTGTAATGAAGCATGTTTACTAAGCTGTATTCCACTTTAAGCTGGACTTTCCCACTTCTTAGAATCATTGCCTTTTTTTCCATGCCTGCAAATTTATATATTGCATACCGTAACTGGGAAAATAAATTTCAGAAGACAGGCAAAATGCTTGCTTTCCTTAAGCATACGACTAGATGATTGGATGGGCTGGTGAGATTTGTTTTTTTTTTCCTTTTGGCTGCTGTATATCAGTGAAATTATTCCAGACAAGTTTGGGGGTAATTTAAGGACCCATATATTTCTGAAGTCAGAGGTTTTTTTAAAGCATGCATCAGAAAACAATGCTTTCCTAGTTTGGTTAAGGAAATTCTAGAAAAAAAAACACAAACGTTATACAGTTTAAATCTATTCATTTTCTGAATGTCCTAACATACAAGGGGTACCTGGAACTTTTACACTTTCACATTCTCAGCAACCAATTGGCAAAAAACAGTGATTGCCTTAAGAATATATCCACTAAGTCCACAAAAGTGCACGAAATCCATGACAATCATTACATGTTATCACATTGTATCTACTGTTGAGTGTGTATACCTTGTAAATGTGCATTGTTAGTTAATCAATTTTACAACCCATTTTTTTGTTTCATAAAAATGTTTATTTCACTAGTAATAAGTATTTCAACCCGTTATCTCTGAAAAGTCATTCCAGTGTGGCAAGTTTGAGTTCATACATTTATCACATTTAAGGACTCATTAAATATCAGGTCAACCCTACCATACAGTCAATTACCAAGTTGAATGAAGAACTTGAGGTCCATTTACTGAACATTGAACATTGGCGAACTGCAAGGGAATTCCAAAAATCAGGCATTGAAATTATTAAAATTCCCCTTAAAATACCTCCAACTCCACAACTCCACTATTAATGCCTAATTTTGAAATAAAAACTATTTTGGTTAATGAGTATTTTTTTAATGAATGAAATGATGTGTTTTTTTGGATGTTGTCCCACTAAACTGATTTTACTGTCAGTACCAAAGGATTGCTCCTTGTGTCTATCATCTATCAAGATTGTCATCCATCCCTTTTATATGTGAAGTCTCTGCATCTGATTCAGATTAGTACCGTGGAACTAACATTTCACAGCAAATAAAAAAAAACTACATCATTTTAATAAAACCATTATGTACAATGAGAGTCTTACGCAGGCTAGATAGTGTTTGAAAGCAGTTGTATGATCCCACCCCAGCCCCCCCATAACTCACACACACTCTAGACTGAAATCCTAGACTTTAAAAAAAAAAAAAAGATGCAGGAGCCACGTAATCAATCTGTTACAAACGGTGCCAGCTTAAAAATTATTTTATAAAGCAGTCTGCAGAAACAATGGAAAAATGTGTAGTGTGTTGTAAATATCCATAATTGTACATCATAGGCAAATCCTCTGAATATTGTTTAGGAAAGAAATAATAGAATGCATTCAAAGGTTAAAATCCAGGTTATTCAATGAGCGGACTTGAATGTACAGGTCGATTTGCTAGAAAGTAAAATGTGGCGAATTGACAGCAGCAGAAATAAGGCCAAAATAGCTGAGTTGGGATCACAGGCAAGTTTACAATTTTCCAGTTTGGCTACATGTTTTGGCCTTATTTTTTTGGTCTGGTAATAGGGACACAGCAGCAGGCTTCTGCCTCATTAAATTAAATATTTTGGGTTTAGGCCCTGTTTAAAGTTTGAACACTTCATCTAACATAATAGTAACAATTTTACAAGTGTGGTTTTATATATTTATTTGTGATCAACTCATTTTGGTTCATTGAATGAGAATTAGTATATCAGAGCACCACATTAATATCTGCAGTTAAGGCAATAAAACCTTGTGTGATATATATTTTTTTTAATCCTTATATTCCTTAGGATGGGATAAGTCAGTGGATTGTTGTCATAACGCCTTGGCCTGATTTCCATTAGCTGTGGTGATGACTGTGGTAAGTGACCACTGGTTGATCCTGTAGCTCATTTTTACTACCACTTGGTGGTAAGCTTGTAGCACAGTGTTTCTAGGGATCACAAATTTTGAGGTCAACTGTGCTACTATCATGTGATTCTTTTTCAAACAATCCTAACCTTCACATCAGTATGTGACCAGATGATACACAGGTCCATGGTCACTATGGATAGCAATAAATGAAGAAAAACAAAAGAAAAAAAACATGGGTTTGTTTATTAAATATATTTTTAGTATATTTACAACTGAATTCTAGATATGCAAAGTTTGGTCTAAATAATTAATTCCTTTATGTATAATGCATTTGTATACCAATATTTTGAATTTACAATTTGTATTTGTAGATTCGTCAGTAGGATTAGTCACAATGGGGTATATTCACTAAAAGATGAGTTGCGGGTGAGTTGAGGTGAGATGCACATTTCATCTCACCAGCTTAGCTACATAATGTGCAGGGACAATCCTGGTGAGTTTGCTTAACTGGGGAAACCCACCATGTTTGTCCCTGCCCAATGTATAGCAAACAACCTGTGAATTATTTATTTATGATTAACAACAAATAGAAAAAAACTGCCCCAAACATAATGGGTCTCAAAGTCTGTGTGAATCTGTTTTGCAACTTCTTATAGTTGGCATTTGTAAGTTGCAAATGTTTACTCAAGTGTTACTATTTAATGACTTTCCCAAACCGTGTAAGCTTGATTTTTATGAATTGTGCATGAAGTATGTCCTTTTATAGGCCTCTTGAACATCTGGGCTTGGATTATCATTCTTTATTGTAATACAGTTTTTGTTAGAGGAGAGATGTATCACATGTATTTAGAAATATTTTTATTTTTGAGGGGTATGTGTACACCCATGCTGCTTTTGAAGACATACCCTTTTCATCTAAGATATACTTTTATATAACTTTTCATCAAACACACAAACATATATACTGTTAAAAGGCATACTCCTCCTCAGCATAATCCTCATAGTAGATTTTACCTGGGATCAGCAAAGTGCCAATGTCAGTTCTGTGGCAACATTCAGTAAACCTGCACCATTAACAATATGGATGCCTTTCCCATGTGATCCTCCAAAAGCCAAAGAAAAGACTCACATTAACTCTGGGCTACAGAAATACAAAGTTCCTAAGCCAAAAGTTTCACAAATCCTCCCCATCAACTTCTTTGCATATCTCTCAAAATACAACACCAACAATGAGGAATACTGGGGGCTTGAAGCAAAAGTGGCAGCAGAACTTCAATTGCACAGTCGCACTGTCACTCACCATGACAAATAACCAGAGAATCTGAACACTAGAGGATGAAGTTAGGTCTATTTCACAGAAAGCTGGACAAAGGGGTTATGGGTTTGTTAGTGTAGATACACAGATGGATGACTTTATTTGGGAATAAGGGATACTGATTTTGCTATGCTGCACAATACTGCATTTTACATATAGCTTCTATGCTGGTACAGGTGGATCTGTTATATTGTCTTTGTCCTCCTCTGCTAAAAAAATGAGATCATGCAAAAAATGTGTTTCTGAGGATGACTGGGTATCCTTGCAATCCAGTCTGACTCACATGGCTTGGTGTGATCATACATACTTTATTCCGAATTGTTAAACAAACATACATTTATTATTATGAGCACCCACTATACCCTCGACACATGAACACTATTAGAGTCTGTAAGAATCTTTTCCAAACTCATACATTTCCCAGTCTTTATAGCGGTGCCAGAAACAAGTCATGCCTCTGTGGGTTTTCCAAAGCTAGAAATAGTTTATTCTGAATGTTTACAATTAATTCATGGTTGGGCGATATAAAGGAGAGTTGCTGCAGAGCACCACAGTAATTATTGGGTAAAATGTTAGTTTAATCTCTGCGTGAACCAGACACTACTTGACAGTGTGTCTTCCATATGTGGCTCGCCTCATGAATTCTCATGCTGAATCCACCCAATGGGGTCTCTTTTAATTTCCTTGTTGACAAACGTATCGATTCTTAATGAAAACCATGATATGATGAAAGTAGTGACAAACTGTGCCCAGATTTATAACTGTAACTCCCAATCGTAAACACATTTCTCATCTGTAAAATTAGGAATGACCAATTCAGAGTATAAAGCAGACAGGAAGGATGCGTTGTCTGTTCATCGTAACCTCTCTGGAATTATGCGATTTGCAAGCCATTCGTTTCCGAGTCATGATGGATTACATCAGTTCATTCACATGCAGAGTCACAATTTATTTCAGTAAAATCACAGAATTAAGGCAGACTCACTTTTATTATAGGAAATAAAAAAATAAAATTCTCTACTTAATTTGATGTATTGGTGCAATCTACTTTGTTTTCCCTGGTTTCTTACTGATTATCTGCTTATAGAGGTCCCATCTATTATTCATTGCTAAGCAAACTCATGGCCTGATCAATGGCATTTCAGTAGGAACAGTAACTTTTGTAGTTCATTTTTGTATACTGAGAAGGCATTCATCTTATAGAGGTATCCACCCTGCACCAGTGTTAGTTATTTTAGAATTTTCAAACCTTTTACTCTGGTATGTTCATATGGCACATTCTAGGAGCTTGATTCTAAGCTGCTGGTGCCAAACATTTTCTACTCCATGCTACGGATAATTGATGTCCAACTGGCAGCCTGCAAATCACATGTGGGCCTTCAGAGTTTTTGTGTGGCCCTTTTCCAGGCTAAAAAGACCATAACCGCTGTTATAGAGTGGACACCAGTTGCGTACCTACCCTTGGTGCACTCCAGGGAACCCGGCTGTCATGTTGACCCCTGCAAAAAAAAAATGTAAAAAAAAAGTGTGGGAAAACAGGGCAGCTGGCCAGGTTCCATTCATTCTTGGGGCCCAAAGCAGCTGACCCGTGGGCCCCGGTGCCCCCGCTGCCCGTGTGACTGTCTCGATCGGGCCACAGCCATGGTTTCTCATCACAGCCGCCCGAAATGACAACGTCATATCCAGTGGCTGTATTTCCTGCACTCAGTACGTGTGCAGGAAACACCTCAGAGGAGATGGCAGATGAGCAGCATACAGGTAAGTAGTGGGTTAAGGGGGAGGAGGTGGGGTTTAATTGGCATATTAACAAGCAAATGATATGCAAATGATGGGCAAAATAACAGCAAATAATGGGCAAAATATGACTGGCAAATGAATGGCAAAGTAATACTGGCAAATGAATTGCAAAATAACTGGCAAATTAATGGTAAAATAACACTGGCAAATGATGGGCAAATAACTGGCAAATGAATGGAAACACTGGCAAATGATAGTCAAAATAACACTGGCAAATGATGGGCAAAATAATACTGGCAAATGAATGGTAAAATAACACTGGCAAATAATGAGCAAAATAATATTGACAAATGAATGGTAAAATAACAGTGGTGAATGAATGGCAAAATAACACTGGCAAATGATGGGCACAATAATACTGGCAAATGATGGGCAAAATAACACTGGCAAACGTTGGGCAAAATAACTGGCAAATTATGGGCAAAGTAAAACTGGCAAATGATGGGCAAAATACCACTGGCAAATGAATGGTAAAATAACATTGGCAAATGAATGGCAAAATAACACTGGCAAATTATGGGCAAAATAATACTGGCAAATGAAGGGTAAAATAACACTGGCAAATGAAGGGTAAAATAACACTGGCAAATGAAAGGCAAAATAACACTGGCAAATGAATGGTAAAATAATACTGGCATATTAATGGCAAAATAACTGGCAAATAAATGGTAAGGTAAAATAACACTGGCAAATGATGGGCAATATAACTGGCAAATGAATGGCAACACTGGCAAATGAAGGGTAAAATAACACTGGCAAATAAAAGGCAAAATAACACTGGCAAATGAATGGTAAAATAATACTGGTAAATGAATGGTAAAATAATACTGGCATATTAATGGCAAAAAGAAAACACAGAGCAGACTGCCAGGTGAGTGCTGGGGAAGGGGGGAGGAGGGTAGTGGTGTATTAATGAACAAATTGTCTGTGGCATATTATTGGGCAAATTGTCTGTGGCACATTATTAGGCAGGCTAATAGTGGCATATTAATGGGAAATTGGCTTTGGCATATTTATGGGTATGGTTATAGTGGCATATTAATGGGAAATTGGCTGTGGCACATTTATGGGCAGGCTAATAGTGCCATATTAATGGGAAATTGGCTGTGGCATATTGGCAATCCGGATGTGGCATATTAATGGGCTGGCTAATAGTGGCATATTAATGGGAAAATTGGGTGTGGCATATTGGCAATCTGGATGTGGCATATTAATGGGCTGGCTAATAGTGGCATATTAATGGGCAAATTGGCTGTGGCATTTTAATGGCCAAATTGGCTGTGGCCAAAGTGATACTGCGGCATGTTCTGTGGGGCAAAATAACATGTACTATGGGGTAAACTGACACCATGGCATGTTCTGCAGGGGAAGTTCAGTGGGACAAAGTGACACTAGGGTGTGTTCTGGCATGCAAATTTACACTGTGGCATGCCAAATCATATGGGTGCAATATGAGTACAAGCCAAGTGCTGTGGGTACTGTATGGAGCTGTGTTAAGACCTTTAGGCAGTGGTGTCCCGAGGGGGGTGCGGGGGGTGTGGACTGGGCTCGGAATGGCACAATATTACTGGTATCTGAATGGCACAAAATTACAGGCATTTGAATGTCACAATAATACAGGCATCTGAATGGCACAATATTACAGGCATTTGAATGGCACATTATTACAGGCATTTGAATGGCATAATAATACAGGCATCTGAATGGCACAATAATACAGGCATCTAAATGGCACAATATAACTGGCATCTGAATGACACAATAATACAGGCATTTGAATGGCACAATATTACAGACAACTGAATGGCACAATATTACTGGCATCTGAATGGCACAATATTACTGGCATCTGAATGGCACAATATTACTGGCATCTGAATGGCACAATAATACAGGCATCTGAATGGCACAATATTACTGGTACCTGAATGATACAATAATACAGGCATCTGAATGGCACAATAATAGAGGCATCTGAATGGCACAATATTACTGGCATTTGAATGGCACAATATTACTGGTATCTGAATGGCACAATATTACAGGAATCTGAATGGCACAATATTACTGGTATCTGAATGGCACAATATTACTGGTATCTGAATGGCACAATATTACTGGTACCTGAATGGTACAATAATACAATCATCTGAATGGCACAATAATAGAGGCATCTGAATGGCACAATATTACTGGCATTTGAATGGCACAATATTACTGGTATCAGAATGGCACAATATTACAGGAATCTGAATGGCACAATATTACTGGTATCAGAATGGCACAATATTACAGGAATCTGAATGGCACAATATTACTGGTATCTGAATGGCACAATATTACTGGCATCTGAATGGCACAATATTACTGGCATCTGAATGGCACAATAATTATGGCATTTGAATGGCACAATATTACTGGTATCTGAATGGCACAATATTACTGGTATCTGAATGGCACAATAATACAGGCATCTGAATGGCACAATATTACTGGAATCTTGATGGCACAATATTACTGGCATCTTAATGGCACTATCTTACTGGCATATGAATGGCACAATATTACTGGCATATTAGGCAAGTTGTCTGGCTTATTAACAGCAAAATAACACTGGCATATTATTATTGTGTGTGACATAATTTGTGGGGCTCCTGTATGTGGAATATTTAATGGGCCATCTGACTGGAATTACTAAGGAATCTGTTTGGCATGGTATTGGAGGAAATCCAGGGGGGTGACACCATGAGTTACCACACCGGGTGACACCAACCCTAGTGACGCCTCTGCTTTTAGGTGCAATGTGGGTGCAGAGAAACGTAATAAAAAAAATAAATTAACAATTTTTCAATAATATTTCCATTACATATGAAACTAGTTGAATATAATATTAAAAAGTTCATATAAGTTTACATGCAGCTAGTTATATACATATATTTGGGGTCCACCTCAAGCTTTTGAAAAGGCTGGAAATATTTTAAGGGTAGTGGATGCATGGAATAGCTCTCCAGCAGAAGTTGGTAGAGGTTAATACAGTAAAAGAGTTTAAGCATGCATGGGAAAAGCATAAGGCTATCCTTGATAAAAGATAAGGTCAGGGACTAATAAAAGTATTACTTTACTGAGAGGGTAGTGGATGCATGGAATAGCTTTCCAGCAGAAGTGGTAGAGGTTAATACAGTAAAAGAGTTTAAGCAGGCTTGGGATAAAAGCTATCCTAGATATAAGACAAGGCCAGGCAAAAAGTGGAACAGTTGCAATGTAAGTGGCATTTCTGGGGTGGAGTTGCATGGTGAGGTCGGGGTGCCCCAGGGCAATTTTTGCACCTGGCCCCAGTGGTTTCTAGTTACGTCTCTGGGGGACACTAAATTAGTAAGGTCAGCAATAATATAAAACATGTATTTTTTTTTAATTTAATGTAATGCCAGTGCAGAGAGTAGTTAGTAGTCTCACTCTCCATTTTGCACAATTTACCAGGGAATGAAGATCTCACACCATTAGATTTATGGAAGAAACAGAAAGTACAACCTAATGTCAAAAAAGAAAAAAATAGAGAGATTTAGGACGGAAGCCTTTAAGTTATCATTGATTTGCTAGCGCCATAGATGTAGATTTAGTTGTGAGGGCCAAATGTGAGGTAAAGGGTGGGTAAAAATTTGACTGGTAGTAAATGCAGCCAATAGCATCAATGCTGATGAAGGATTGGTACATCACTTTCACTTTTTACCTATACGTCCCAATTATCCAGCTTTGATGCTATTGGTTTCAGCATCAGATAATTGTAACCTATGTGTAGAAAAAAATCCTTATACCCTTATTTTAATATTATTTACATACTTTCTGGTACAATTCTTTATAAATAAATACATAAATCTCTGCCCAAAATCCCTACTGCTGACTCCAAATGGTTTTCACTGAACATAAAACTCGATGGAAGCACTATTCCCCAGGCTCCTAAAAATAACTAGAATAGTTAAAATGAGGAATTGTGAAAATGGGTAATTAAAAGCAAAAGACATAACAACCATGAATTTCATTGTATCACACAATATACAATATGTTGTATATTATAAAACTGCTGAAACGACAGAAATAACATGTAAGGGGATATTTCTGATATGTTAAATAAACATATTCAACACTTTTTAGGCAGAAAAGTGGGACCCATAGTTTTGTTTGGCATCTTGTTTGTTTACATAAATCCTCCATGAATGAGGAGAATTTTAAGGAGACAAAGAATTGTGAAATGGACAAAAGCGCAATTAGCCCCTCCCTACAGGATGTATCTACTGGTTTTTTTTTTTTGCTCACTTGCACCATTACAGAGGAAACCGTATATTTCACCTTCATTGGATTTATCAGTGTGGTATGCCCAGATGTGGGTCCCATTGCTGGCAATACCAATGAGAATTTTCATCTAGAAACATTAGGAAGCGAGGACACTTGTTTTCTGCCTCTTCCATTTGATTTCCATTTATATTGAAGTGCACAGCCTCTTTTCTCGCTTGTACTCTTTTGTATTTCATCTGACAGAGTCAGCTCTGACGCACTAGGAAGAAAGACACATGTTTAGCTATAACAATACCAGAGTGGGTCAAATTTTGTTTACTTAGCTACAGAAAGGATAAAGGTAACATTTTAGCAGTGATGCTAAGTTACAAAAAGACCCATCTCAGACTATTTTATCATAAGTGATGGCCCTGCTGAATCCTTCGGCAAACAGTTTATACAGGCTGCCTGGAGGGAACATTCTCCAACTGCATTCACATTGCTTATTTTGTTGCCACAGTCAGCACTGATGAAGCTATCAAATTGTACAGACTGGGATGCTATTAATGGAGTCTGTGTGAAATATTATATGAGGCCACAGCGAGGTAGTCTATATTCCAGGGTGGTCTCTCTAGTCAAGGCCTTGCTGTATACACAATGTTCAAACATTTTTTGACAGACCGTTAACACCTATAATCTTGTAAATATTTGCAATGCTTAAGTCGTATGTAAAGCTGGGTACGTCCCTGCTCTCAGAACCTCATTGTCTGCCCCCATTTAAAAGTTCGTTTAGACATTATTTGCCATTTTTTAAAGAGGATATGCCAAGGTTCTTTTTTTGTTGTTACTTTTCTGTCTGTAAATGATTTGAAGACTAGACAAGTGTCTCCTGTAGAAATGTAACTCATTGGTGTGTTAGCATTGAAAGTGCTGTGTGGATCTTTTACATCAACACATCACAGTAAACTTTAATCTTCATTATATAGATTGCCCTTAGCAAGTATCCAGCTGTATATTTATTCAGTCTATACCTTGACGTATGAGCAAGACCCTACTTCTTCCTCCTGTCCCTGCACTGGAAGCTGCTTGGGTATTGGCCAGATGTGCAGAAACAATGTTTTTTTTGCTTTGAAAATATATAGTATTCGTTTGATGGGAGCATTTTTTTAGTTGTTAGGCACACTTTTGAGCAATTTGTGTTACACTACTGGTATGATGCTCTAATACGTCCAAACAACTGATTTTTCTCTTCCGACTATATTTATGCTAACGTGCATGATGTGATCCTATATATTCATAATTGCATTTGGTAATAAAGAAAATACAGTAGCTTTCTTAATTGTTAAGGTTGTGCGAAAGTATACTTATTTTTAGGCATATTCCATAATGGTATTCGTAAGCGAAAGAATATTGTGACATCAGACATGAAAATTGACATTTACATATTGAAATACACTTTAAGATGTTGAAACATCTGCAGAACTGTGTTTGTTTTCATCAAGGTCAGAATAATTATTTCCATAAAACGGCATTCTCCAGTGAGCAAAGGAGGGCTGACAACAGGGGTAGGGAGGCAATTGTAACATGACTCAGTGGGCATGACTTGACAACTTTCACTGCAATGTAGGCCCAAAAAAGGTTTACCTATGTGTTTGGGGCTGGCCAAAACCCCTGGTGCTGTATGAGCACTGTTTTTTTTTTTTCCTACAGCCCTGAAATGGTTAGAATGTGCATGTATTGGCTGTGTTAAGCCCATTTATACCAAACAGCCATAACATTATGACAGTATGCCTAATATTGTGTGTAGGTCCCTTACTGACACCAAAACAGCCCTGACCTGTCGAAGCATGTACTCCATTAGACCTCTAAAGGTGCACCCAGATGTTAGCAGCAGATCTATGGGTTGGACATGATTGTCCAGCATATCCCACAAAGGCTCAATTGGATTGAGATCTGGGGAATTTGGGGGCCGAGTCATAACCTTGAACTCGTTGTTGTGTTCCTCAAACCATTCCTGAACAATTTTTGTTTTGAGACAGGGTGCAAAGCCATCAAGGAATACTGTTTCCATGAAAGGGTGCATATGGTCTGCAACAATGCTTAGGTAGGTGTCAAATTACCATCCACATGAATGACAGGACCCATGGTTTCCCAGCAGAACATTACACAAAGATTCACACTGCCTCAGCCAGCTTGCCACCCGTCAGTGGTCATAATGTTATGGATGATCGGTGGAAGGCATGCTTTATTTGTGGTTAAATTATTTATTTTTACTGGTTGTCATTGAACCAGTGTTTGTGGTAACCCTCCGTAGGAAGTATGGAAGAGTGTAGCAGGTGTGGAAATTTTTGAACGGGTGTGGCAGTCAGATTACTGCACCCATTAATGTCATTTGCTGAGGCCATTGAATGACCAATGCCAATTAATTTACAACTAATGCCAATTTTTGGGTTAACGGTACATTAAATCGACCTCGTTGCTTCGGATATCCGCTGGATCACTGGGATTGCTACCCTCTAGTGTCAGAAATGTCGGCAATCAAGAGGGGAGCTGAATACTTTAAATATTTTTGGAGAGGACTAGGAATTGACCAGCATCAGTGGACTGCAATGCCTATGATGCTGAACCTGAATCATGGGACACGTTTAGCTCACAAGCACCATAGGAACTGTAGTCCACAGCTTGAGTCTGCTACTTTAAATTAAGTTGAGAACTGTTTTTTCTGGCTAAGTCTCATGGGAACTGTATTAACAGCAGATGGGGTGACATTATAGTTCCCATGACGTCCAGCCAGAAAAAGCCTGCTGAGCAACATAGTAATAGTACATAAAGGAATGTCTTTTTGGTGATGGTACATATACTGTACCACTAGGGGATACATACTAAAAGCTTTAGCTATATATTATGCAGGGTCAAACCTAGTGAGTTTCCCTTTCTTAGCAAACTCCCAAGGTTTGTCCCTGCACAATGTATAGCTAAATGTTCATCTCAACTCACCTTTTAGTGAATAGCTCTCTCTGTCTTTCTCAACAGTATAACTTTATAATGTTAGAAGTTCTACTGTTCCATGTGTCTGTCTAGCTAACCATACACTGACGGGATCAATTGATAGGATTTATCCTATGTCTGTCACAAAGTGAATCCTGACAGCCTGCAGGACTGGGGCTTCTGGAGGGCTCTGAGGGTCAAACACCTTCCTGTGGACTATGGACCCTGTTTGTGGATATGATAGATTTGGGGGTACACACTTTGGGGCACCAGCAACACCCTGCTTAGTGTATTCCCCAGGTTAATATTATATCCTGTCCTGGAAACTCCAGTCTCTCAGGAGTTGTTAAGAAAGATCAGGGCCGGCCTTAAGTGTTCCGGCGCCCTGTGCGGGCTTCCCCCATGGCGCCCCCCCCCCGTCTTTCACCCCCCTATGTATGTGTCCCTTTCCTCTTCCTTGCCATGTCTGTCTCCCCCCCCCCTCCCACCTGTTCTGTCTCTCTCCCACCTCCTGTCTCTCTCTCTTCCCCCTCGCTTGTTCTGTTTCTCTATCCCCCTCCACCTATTCTGTCTCTCTCTCTCTCTATCCCTCTGTTCTTTCTCTCTCTCCCCCCCCCTTCCCCCTGTTCTGTCTCTCTCTCTCCCCTCCCCCTGTTCTGTCTCTCTCTCCCCCCCTCCCCCTGATCTGTCTCTCTCTTCCCCTGTTCTGTCTCTCTCTCCCCCCTCCCCCTGTTCTGCCTCTCACCCCCTGTTCTGTCCTTCTCTCACCCCCTGTTCTGCCTCTCTCTCCCCCTTCCCCCTGTTCTGCCTCTCACTCCCTGTTCTGTCCTTCTCTCACCCCCTGTTCTGCCTCCCCCTCCCCCTGTTCTGCCTCTCTCTCCCCCTCTCCTGCCTCTCTCTCCCCCCTCCCCCTCTCCTGCCTCTCTCTCCCCCCTCCCCCTGTTCTGCCTCTCTCTCCCCCCTCCACCTGTTCTGCCTCTCTCTCCCCCCTCCCCCTGTTCTGTCCTTCTCTCACCCCCTGTTCTGCCTCTCTCTCCCCCCTCCCCCTGTTCTGCCTCTCACCCCCTGTTCTGTCCTTCTCTCACCCCATGTTCTGCCTCTCTCTCCCCCCTCCCCCTGTTCTGCCTCTCTCTCCCCCTCCCCCTGTTCTGTCCTTCTCTCACCCCCTGTTCTGCCTCTCTCTCCCCCCTCCCCCTGTTCTGCCTCTCACCCCCTGTTCTGTCCTTCTCTCACCCCCTGTTCTGCCTCTCTCTCCCCCCCTCCCCCTGTTCTGTCCTTCTCTCACCCCCTGTTCTGTCTCTCTCTCTCCCTCTCTCCCCCTGTTCTGTCCTTCTCTCACCCCCTGTTCTGTCTCTCTCTCTCCCTCTCTCCCCCTGTTCTGCCTCTCTCTCCCCCTCCCCCTGTTCTGCCTCTCACCCCCTTTTCTGTCCCTCTCTCACCTCCTGTTGTCTCTCCCCCCCCCCCCTTGCCTGCAAGTGTGGTTCAAGGGAGGGGGCGGAGCTAACCGGCTCAGTGGTGTAGCTCCGCCCCCACCCTGTGAAGCAGAGCAGCGTCTGCTTCACAGGGAGCCACAGAAAGCAATAGAAAGTGCTGCTCGGCTCCCCATACTTAATGCAGGCATGGGGAGCCGAGCAGCACCTTCTATTGCTCTGTGGCTCCCTGTGAAGCAGAAGCTGCTCTGCTTCACAGGGTGGGGGCAGAGCTACACCACTGAGCCGGTTAGCTCCGCCCCCTCCCCGGACACAGCACAGCATGCCAAGCAGAGGGCTGGTGAGGGGGGATCTTTTGATCTCCCCCATCCAGTGCCTCTAACGTCTTTTTTTTTTTTTTCTAACGGTCGGGCAGGCGCCCCCTGTAGTGTTGCGCCCTGTGCGATCGCACAGGTCGCACACCCCTAAGGCCGGCCCTGAGAAAGATTATTATATGTTAGTGTTGACAATGTCTAATTATCTAATCAATAAGTGTTTTACTGTCCTGTGAGCAACTTGGTGTTTCTTGTAGTCTGGATATCTGTTTAATTATGTGATGTCCTACTGTATTTAATTACCTGTTTTAAATCAGGTTTTTTATTTTTTGAGGCTTACTATGTTATAATTAGCTCCCCTGTGTCCTCCCTGTAGTTGATGCCATATTTGTCTGTGCTGTTTCACAAATAAATGTTAATTTTTGCTGCACCTAACTGCTAGTATTTTTGCCCACTAGTTGGGAACAAAAAGCAAGGTTCCAGGGAAGACTTGCTGGGTGAATGCTGAGCTATAATTGGGGGTTAAGGAGGTGATTTCCTACAGTGGCAGTTGGGTAGCCGCTCGGTTACAATGTCCATAAAGATTGATTCTATGAAGTGCGGTAACCATCCAATGATCGAGTCAACAATTGATGGACCTGGCGGGCATCCTGTTCCATCCATAAATCATGATCATTAGTCCACTTATACTTAGAACAGCAATCATGATTGTAACGGACCATCTACCAGACGTAGTAGACCCTCTGCCCGTTGTAGGAAATCACCTCCTTAGCCCCCGATTACAGCTCAGCATTCACCCAGCAAGTCTTTCCTGGACCCTTGCTCTTTGTACCCAAATAGACAGGACATCTAGCAGTTAGGTACAGCAAGAATGAAAAACTCCTTTATTTTTCAAACAACACAGACTTATACAAAGACATCACAGACATTAGTATACAATGGGGGGATGAAACTAAACATAGTTCTCTAACTAACTGGGGCTAGGAATACATTAGACTTTCAGACTACAAACCAAATAGGAATTTACATAGAGTGAGTAGACACAGAGTAAGACACATAATCTACACAACATAATCAGTTTACCTGTTAATCCAGTTAACCCCTTAACGACAGATGACGTGCCAGGCACGTCACGGCAAATCGAGGACTTGCCGACAGCTGACGTGCCTGGCACGTCATGCACTAAATGCACTAAATGGAGTTTACTCTAACGGTGTTGCTACAATGCCTCTAGGTAGAGGCATTGTGCAACACCCCCCAAATGTGCAGGGGCGCGCTACGATCACTCCACGGAGTGATCGTAGCAGCCATTTAAAAATGGCTGCGCCCGCTGCACACATGTGCTTAGAAAGCGAACGATCGTTCGCTTTCTAAGCATCTCCGGTGTTGTTAAAGTGCCTCGCCACCGAGGCACTTAACAACACCATGCTGCTCCCCAGAGCCGATGGTGGTCGCTCTCCTGAGCGACCCCATCGGCTCAGTAGAAGGGAACGCTGCCTGTACAGGCAGCGCTTCCCTTCTAATGGCAAGAGCATCGGAAGTGAAAGTATTTCACTTCCGATGCTCTAGGGGGTGCCAATCGATGCCGGCACAGCAGATCTATGTGATCTGTGTGCAGGCATGTATGGTAAGTGCTCTGATGAGCACTTACCATACTGTCAAAGGCAATATTACTAAATATTGCCTTTGACAAGTATTGATCTGCCTCCCTCACCTTACTACTTTTAGTAAGGGAGAGAGACAGATCAGATCAAGTAAAAAAATAAAATAAAATAATAAAAAAAATATTTAATAAAATTTTAAACACCAAGGGCTTTTATAAAAGCCATTTAACCCCTTCCCTGCCATTGATCGCTGTGTACGCAGTGATCATACACAGCAGCACATTTTTTGCTGTCTGTGCATTTTTTAGGGGTTATTTTTTTTTACTGTAATTCATTACAGTATAAAAAAAACCTCTTTTAAGAGAGATTAACCCCTTTCTTGCCGTAGATCACTGCCTAATCAGTGATCTGACGCAAATGCAGCAATCTTGCTGCAGAAGCATTTTTAGTTTTTTTAAAACTTTTTTATTACACCCGTCACGTGTTAATTATACCCGCTAGGGGACTACGTTTAACGTAAAAAATTTTTTTTAGCTGTCTGAGCGCATGTATAGCGATCAGTAACAGCTGATAAGTGACAATGGCGGGTTGGCGTTTGCTCAGATGAGCATCACCATTCGTCTGGTTAGATCAATATGTGTAAATATTTGATCTGACCCGTGTAGATCTGCCTCCCTCTCACTTGAGTTTTAGTGAGGGAGGGAGACAGAGCTGTATAATGTAAGTTTTTAATTATAATATATTTAATAGAATTGAGACCCAAAGGCTTTTATAAAAGCCGTTTCCAGTATTTAACCCCTTCACTGCAATTGATCGCTGTGTACGCAGTGATCTTACACAGCAGCACATTTTTTGCTGTCTGTGCATTTTTTTAGGGGTTATTTTTTTTTACTTTGATTTATTACAGTATATAAAAGGCTCTTTTAAGAGCTATTAACCCCTTCCTTGCCGTATATAACTTCCTAAGCAGCACATATGGTCACTGCCTAAGCAGTGCATATGGTCACTGCCTAAGCAGCGCATATGGAGCAATCTAGTCGCCGTAGGATTTTTTTTTGCTTTTAGCATTTTTTTTGTCAGACTCACTAGGGGTTAATTATACCCACTAGGGAATTACGTGTATTCCTTTTGAAGCTGTCTGAACGCGTGTATAGCGATCAGTAACAGCCGATCAGTGGCAAAGGTGGTTTGATGATTTCTCAGATGAGCATCACCATTCGTCTGGTTCGTAAATATTGTTCTGACCCATATGGATCTGCCTCCCTCTCCTCACTTGAGTTTTAGTGAGGGAAAGAGACAGATCTGTATAACATAATTTTTAAATTGTAATAAATTAAATAAAATGTTAATAAATTGTGAGTCCCAAGGGCTTTTATAAAAGCCATACCTGTATAGTGTAGTGTATTAACTCCTTCCCTGCCACTGATCACTGCACAGCAGAATTTTTTTTCTTGTCTGTGCATTTTTATGGGTTAATTTTTTTGTACAGTACTACAAAGGCTCTTATAAGAGCTATTAACCCCTTCCTTGCTCTACATGTTCAAATTCCAAGTTTGAAAATCAAAAAGCGCACCTCTCAAATGTAGCCTTTCAACCCCTAACAAAGCTGACAAAGCTATGCATGGGTGGTATCCCTGTGCTCGGGAGATGTTGCTGAACATATATTGTGGTATTGTTTGTCAGTGACACATACCGAAATATGTGAATTTGTGTCTAAAGTGCAATGTATGTGGGAAAAAATACACAATAAAATGACTACCACAAACTTTGACAAAGGCTGGTGGTAGAATTGGTGCATGGAAAGTGTTAAAATAACACCATTTAAAATAGCCTAGGGTGTCTACTTTTACAAAATATATACTTTTTGGGGTAAAATACACTGTCCTACTTAAAAAAAAGTCCCAAATGAAAGATGGGCTCAGGCTGACTACACGTCAATATTCCAAGTTGAAAATGCGCACCTTCACAATGTGGACCTTTAGCCCCCAAACAACCCAACAAACCTATGCATGGGTGGTATCCCTGTACTCAGGATATGTTGTTGAACACATATTGGGTTATTGTTTGGCAGTGACACATACCAAAATTTGTGAATTTATGTCTAAAATACAATATTTGTGAAAAAAAAAACACACAAAAATTACTACCACAAACTTTGACAAAGGCTGGTGGTAGAATTAGTGCATGGAAAGTGTTAAAATACCACCATTTGAAATAGCGTAGGGTCTACTTTTAAAAAATATATGGGTTGATGGGGTAAAATACACTGGCTGGTTTCAAATATGTCCCAAATGGGACATTGGTGCAGGCGTTCTGCATGTCAAAATTTTAATTTGGAAAACCAAAAACTGCACCTACCAAATTTGGCCTTTTACTCCCCAAACAACCCAACAAACCTATGCATGGGTGGTATCCCTGTACTCAAGAGATGTTGCTGAACACTTATGGGGGTGTTATTTGGCAGTGACACATACCAAAATCTGTGAATTCATGTTTGAAGTACAAGGTTTGTGAAAAAAAACCACAAAAAAATTACTACCACAAAGTTTGACAAAGGCTAGTGGTAGAATTAGTGCATGGAAAGTGTAAAAATACCACCATTTGAGATAGCCTAAGGTGTCTTCTTTTAAAAAATATATGGGTTGATGGGGTAAAATACACTGGCTGGTTTCAAATATGTCCCAAATGGGACATGGGTGCAGGCTGTCTGCATGTCAAAATTTTAATTTGGAAAACCAAAAACTGCACCTACCAAATTTGGCCTTTTACCCCCCAAACAACCCAACAAACCTATGCATGGGTGGTATCCCTGTACTCAAGAGATGATGCAGAACACTTATTAGGGTGTTATTTGGCAGTGACACCTACCAAAATCTGTGAATCCATGTCTGAAGTACAAGGTTTGTGAAAAAAAAACACAAAAAAATTACTACCACAAACTTTGACAAAGGCTGGTGGTAGAATTAGTGCATGGAATGTGTAAAAATACCACCATTTGAGATAGCTTAAGGTGTCTTCTTTTAAAAAATATATGGATTGATGGGGTAAAATACACTAGCTGGCTTCAAATATGTCCCAAATGGGACATGGGTGCAGGCTGTCTGCATGTAAAAATTTCAAGTTGGAAAACAAAAAACTGCACCTCACAAATTTGGCATTTTAGCCCCCAAACAACCCAACAAACCTATGCATGGGTGGTATCCCTGTACTCAGGAGAAATAGTAGAATCTATTTAGCATGTTTTTTCGTTCGCTATTGTCGATGAGGAGAAGTTGTTTCAAATAAAAACAAAGAAATTTGTGTATTTTTTTTTTTTTTGTTACCATATTTTATAATTGATATGATCAAAAAGATGGCATCCATAGAAAGCCCTTCTTGTCCCGATAAAAACAATATATAATATGTGTGGGTACAGCAAATGACAAAGAAGAAAATTACTGCTAAACACAAACAGCACAGAAATGTTAAAATAGGCATTGTCCAGAAAGGACAAAAATGTTTCAAAGGCTCTGTCCTTAAGGGGTTAATACAGAACAATGGATGTTGGAGTAAACTATCAATTCTAGTCACTGAGACATCATAACCCTTCAGAGTGGTCTACTCACAGAATTAAACATTACACATAAACCAATATAATAACAGAATATAACTAACTAACAATATAAACGTATAGAGTTTTGGCACATAAGCCAGGGTCCATAATCTACAGGGAGGTGTTTGGCCCTCAGGCCCCTCCAAAATCCCCAGTCACTCAGGCTGTCAGGACTCACTTCATGACAGTGATCAAACTACATTGTTGCTATAATCTGTGGTGTTTTTTGTTTTTGTGCTTAGACTAAATTTGGATGTTCCCCCACCCACATTGCAGAACCAGACACATGCCCCATCACCTACTCTGCACACCCAGTACATGACCTGTCACCCACATTGCACACCCATGATTTGTCCCAGCACCCCAGGACATGCCCCATCACCCACATTGAACACCCAGGACATGCCACATTACCTACATTGCCCACGCAGGACATGCATCATTATCCACATTGTACACACAGGACATGCCCCAACTCCCACATTGCTCACCCAGGGCATGCCCCATCACCAACATTGCACAGCTCCCTGGTGGTAGGCAGATTGCGAGTGCAAGAGACTCCATGCTGCCAGCTTGCCTGTGCCCTCTCCTCTGTACCTCCTCTCCGATCCATCACTACCTCCACACAGAAAAAGAACAATATATGTGATGTGAAATATGCAAATAAATGTGTGATGTGTCCTAATGTATGTAGTGTAATTATGTTGCATAAAACCAAACCAAAACAACATCCCCCCCAAAATGTATTTCCACTTGTAAAATATTTATGAATCTTAGCTAAGACTTTGAAAGGAGCAGGCAAATACTGAGCCAGGCAAATTCAGGTGAGCAGCTTCTAAAGTGATGAAGCTTTTCAAGTGTTGAAGTTAGAAGCAAATAAGGAGTTAAAAGGCAAGAAGGAGGGTAAAGTATAAATCCTTGTTTATTCTATTTATATTGTGTAGTTTACATTAGAGAGCATGTTCGATAATGCCACTAGGTGCATGTCTTGCAGCATGTATGCTGTCCTGGAGCATGTTCCCCAGGGTCCATATCGCTGCTGCAGATGGGAGCAGGTTGCTGCTTTGGAGAATATCATACCAGATATAAAGAGGCAACTGGCAACACTGAGGGACATAAACAACATGGAGCGGAGTTTACTGCTCATAGAGCAGGCATTGGCTGGGGCCAGTGTAGAGGAGGGTGATGATGGAGGAGAAGAGGTTTCTAGGGTAGAGAGCTGGGTTAGCTGTGTAAGGGGAAGTAGGGGTCAGGGAACTAGGGAGGTTTGTTCTGAGCTAGTTCACCCAAACATGTTTGCCAACTTGTGTGAGGATGCTAGGGGTGCTCAGAAGAGACATTTCTGGGGCAGGCTGACTCTCCTAGCAGCCAGGTGAGTAGCCTCCCCAGCACAATTGGGAGCCAGGACACTAGGAAGGCTAGACAGTTAGTGGTGGGGGGGGGGGGTTCTATTATTAGGAAGGTAGATGGAGTAATCTGGACCCCAAATTCTGAACTGTGTGTTGTCTCCCGGGTGCTCTGGTTCTGCATGTTGCGGACCGGGGAGACAGATTGTTGGGAGGGGCTGGGGATGATCCAGCGGTCTTAGAACACATTGGTACTAATGGCAAAGTTAATGGTAAGTGGGGGGTCCTTAAAATACCACATGCTACATAAGTACCACATGCTACATCAGAGACAGCATTAGCTTAGGGATATTAATGGGTGGCTGCAAATGTGGTGTAAGCAAGAGTGATTTGGGTTCTTGGAGCACTGGGCAGACTTTGCAGTTGGTTACAGACTCTATGGACGGGATGGACTGCACTTCAGTGATGAGGGGGCTGCAGTATTAGGGGAGAGGATGGCTAGAGTGTTAGATGAGCTTTTAAATTGAAAAGGAATTGTATATATGTAAATCCTAAATTAAAGCCCAGTATTAAAGAAGGTGTGCATGATGTAACTGGAATTGATGTGGAGACACTGTGGGTGGAGATAGCATAGACAATAAAAAGAGTCACACTGTACTTGTAGGTGTATGCTACAAACCACCAAATATTAGCATTGATTTAGAAGATCGGCTTTTATTACAAATTGAAAAGGCTGCAAATCTGAATGAAGTTTTAATCATGGGAGATTTGAATTACCCAGATATAGATTGGAACTGTGGTACATTTAGTTCCACTAAGGGCAGCAAGTTTCTGAACCTGCTTAACCCCTTAAGGACAGAGCCTTTGAAACATTTTTGTCCTTTCTGGACAATGCCTATTTTAACATTTCTGTGCTGTTTGTGTTTAGCAGTAATTTTCTTCTTTGTCATTTGCTGTACCCACACATATTATATATTGTTTTTATCGGGACAAGAAGGGCTTTCTATGGATGCCATCTTTTTGATCATATCTTATCATATTATTAAAAAAAATAATAAAATATGGTAAAAAAAAAAAAATACACAAATTTCTTTGTTTTTATTTGAAACAACTTCTCCTCATCGACAATAGCGAATGAAAAAACATGCTAAATAGATTCTACTATTTCTCCTGAGTACAGGGATACCACCCATGCATAGGTTTGTTGGGTTGTTTGGGGGCTAAAATGCCAAATTTGTGAGGTGCAGTTTTTTGTTTTCCAACTTGAAATTTTTACATGCAGACAGCCTGCACCCATGTCCCATTTGGGACATATTTGAAGCCAGCTAGTGTATTTTACCCCATCAACCCATATATTTTTTAAAAGAAGACACCTTAGGCTATCTCAAATGGTGGTATTTTTACACTTTCCATGCACTAATTCTACCCCCAGCCTTTGTCAAACTTTGTGGTAGTAATTTTTTTGTGGTTTTTTTTCACAAACCTTGTACTTCAGACATGAATTCACAGATTTTGGTATGTGTCACTGCCAAATAACACCCTAATAAGTGTTCAGCAACATCTCTTGAGTACAGGGATACCACCCATGCATAGGTTTGTTGGGTTGTTTGGGGGGTAAAAGGCCAAATTTGGTAGGTGCAGTTTTTGGTTTTCCAAATTAAAATTTTGACATGCAGACCGCCTGCACTCATGTCCCATTTGGGACATATTTGAAACCAGCCAGTGTATTTTACCCCATCAACCCATATATTTTTTTAAAGTAGACACCCTACGCTATTTCAAATGGTGGTATTTTAACACTTTCCATGCACTAATTCTACCACCAGCCTTTGTCAAAGTTTGTGGTAGTAATTTTTGTGTGGTTTTTTTTCACAAATATTGTATTTTAGACATAAATTCACAGATTTTGGTATGTGTCACTGCCAAACAATAACCCAATATGTGTTCAACAACATATCCTGAGTACAGGGATACCACCCATGCATAGGTTTGTTGGGTTGTTTGGGGGCTAAAGGTCCACATTGTGAAGGTGCGCATTTTCAACTTGGAATATTGACGTGTAGTCAGCCTGAGCCCATCTTTCATTTGGGACTTTTTTTTAAGTAGGACAGTGTATTTTACCCCAAAAAGTATATATTTTGTAAAAGTAGACACCCTAGGCTATTTTAAATGGTGTTATTTTAACACTTTCCATGCACCAATTCTACCACCAGCCTTTGTCAAAGTTTGTGGTAGTCATTTTATTGTGTATTTTTTCCCACATACATTGCACTTTAGACACAAATTCACATATTTCGGTATGTGTCACTGACAAACAATACCACAATATATGTTCAGCAACATCTCCCGAGCACAGGGATACCACCCATGCATAGCTTTGTCAGCTTTGTTAGGGGTTGAAAGGCTACATTTGAGAGGTGCGCTTTTTGATTTTCAAACTTGGAATTTGAACATGTAGAGCAAGGAAGGGGTTAATAGCTCTTATAAGAGCCTTTGTAGTACTGTACAAAAAAATTAACCCCTAAAAATGCACAGACAAGAAAAAAATTTCTGCTGTGCAGTGATCAGTGGCAGGGAAGGAGTTAATACACTACACTATACAAAAGGTATGGCTTTTATAAAAGCCCTTGGGACTCACAATTTATTAACATTTTATTTAATTTATTACAATTTAAAAATTATGTTATACAGATCTGTCTCTTTCCCTCACTAAAACTCAAGTGAGGAGAGGGAGGCAGATCCATATGGGTCAGAACAATATTTACGAACCAGACGAATGGTGATGCTCATCTGAGAAATCACCAAACCACCTTTGCCACTGATCGGCTGTTACTGATCGCTATACACGCGTTCAGACAGCTTCAAAAGGAATACACGTAATCCCCTAGTGGGTATAATTAACCCCTAGTGAGTCTGACAAAAAAATGCTGATAGCAAAAAAAAATCCTACGGCGACTAGATTGCTCCATATGCGCTGCTTAGGCAGTGACCATATGCACTGCTTAGGCAGTGATCATATGTGCTGCTTAGGAAGTGATATAAGGCAAGGAAGGGGTTAATAGCTCTTAAAAGAGCCTTTGATATACTGTAATAAATCAAAGTAAAAAAAAATAACCCCTAAAAAAATGCACAGACAGCAAAAAATGTGCTGCTGTGTAAGATCACTGCGTACACAGCGATCAATTGCAGGGAAGGGGTTAAATACTGGAAACGGCTTTTATAAAAGCCTTTGGGTCTCAATTCTATTAAATATATTATAATTAAAAACTTACATTAAACAGCTCTGTCTCCCTCACTAAAACTCAAGTGAGAGGGAGGCAGATCTACACTGGTCAGATCAAATATTTACACATATTGATCTAACCAGACGAATGGTGATGCTCATCTGAGCAAACGCCAACCCGCCATTGTCACTTATCAGCTGTTACTGATCGCTATACATGCGCTCAGACAGCTAAAAAAATTTTTTTACGTTAAACGTAGTCCCCTAGCGGGTATAATTAACACGTGACGGGTGTAATAAAAAAGTTTAAAAAAAAATAAAAATGCTTCTGCAGCAAGATTGCTGCATTTGCGTCAGATCGCTGATTAGGCAGTGATCTACGGCAAGAAAGGGGTTAATCTCTCTTAAAAGAGCCTTTTTTTATCCTGTAATGAATTACAGTAAAAAAAAATAACCCCTAAAAAATGCACAGACAGCAAAAAATGTGCTGCTGTGTATGATCACTGCGTACACAGCGATCAATGGCAGGGAAGGGGTTAAATGGCTTTTATAAAAGCCCTTGGTGTTTAAAATTTTATTAAATATTTTTTTTATTATTTTATTTTATTTTTTTACTTGATCTGATCTGTCTCTCTCCCTTACTAAAAGTAGTAAGGTGAGGGAGGCAGATCAATACTTGTCAAAGGCAATATTTAGTAATATTGCCTTTGACAGTATGGTAAGTGCTCATCAGAGCACTTACCATACATGCCTGCACACAGATCACATAGATCTGCTGTGCCGGCATCGATTGGCTCCCCCTAGAGCATTGGAAGTGAAATACTTTCACTTCCGATGCTCTTGCCATTAGAAGGGAAACGCTGCCTGTACAGGCAGCGTTCCCTTCTACTGAGCCGATGGGGTCGCTCAGGAGAGCGACCACCATCGGCTCTGGGGAGCAGAACGGTGTTGTTAAGTGCCTCGCTGGCGAGGCACTTTAACAACACCGGAGATGCTTAGAAAGCGAACGATCGTTCGCTTCCTAAGCACATGTGTGCAGCGGGCGCAGCGGGCGCAGCCCCCTGCACATTTGGGGGGTGTTGCACAATGCCTCTACCTAGAGGCATTGTAGCAACACCGTTAGAGTAAAGAAAGCGACCGCTGGTCGCTTTCTTTACTCCATTTAGTGCATGACGTGCCAGGCACGTCACCTGTCGGCAAGTCCTCGATTTGCCGTGAAGTGCCTGGCACGTCACCTGTCGTTAAGGGGTTAATAACAAATTTATGGCACAGTTATAAGACACCCCAACTAGAATGGATGCCTGTCTGGATTTGGTAATAACAAACAATGAGGAGCTTATCTCCAAGTAAGAGAACACTTGGGGAATAGTGACCATAACATGGTTTCGTTTGAGATTAATGCAAAAAAGCAAATTGGTAATTACGCAACAAAACGTTTAATTTTAGAAGGGCCAACTTTGATGGACTAAGGGCATCGATTGAACATTTAGAGGGGGAAGGATTGTTTTTGGGACTAAACACAGAAGACAAGTTGAATTCCTTTAAGCACCCATTACAAAAGTCACATCCCAAAATATACCTTTGGGAAAAAAATGCAAAAGACACAAATCAAAACCAATGTGACTTACCAGTAACGTGAAACAGGAAATACAAAACAATAAAATGGCATTCAAACATTATAAAAGCAAGAGATCAGCCTTATCATTTATAGAGTACAAAGATGCCAACAAACCCTGCTAAAGGCCAATTAAAATGTCTAAATTGGAAAATAAGAAAAGGATTGCTAAGGAGAGTAAAACTAACCCCAAATTTTTTTATATGTATTTCAATGGACAAAAAGCTATCAACTACAATAGATGCATTGAAAATGTTTTGGATGTTTTTTTTTTTTTTTTTTTTTTTTTTTAAGAAAAGCAGAACATACAGGGCTATTGAAAATAGAATAAGCAATAATAATAGAGCTTATTGATACGAGGAGAAATCTGATTGCCCTTTGGAGTCAAGAAGGAATTTTTCCCCCTAGGAAGCAACATTCGAAACAGCTTCCTTTTTTTTTTTAACCTTCTTTTGGATCAAAAGATGGAATGATAGGTAGAAGGGTTGAACTTGATGGACTTATGTCTTCTTTCAACCTAAATTACTATGATACTATGTTAGCTAAGCCCATTACATTTCTCATTATTGTAACAATTGCTGTCTTATCTTACAGTAATCCAGCGTCGTTTATTTTTATCTGCAACATTTATTTGTAATGTTGTAAATAGTTAGGTTCTCTCAGCTCAAGAGACGTATTATCTGCTTTTCATGTATAATGTGTCCCCTGCAGACATGTAAACTGTTTTTTCTTATGAACATTTGCATGTTGAAAATATTTTTTCATGGTTAAAATGTCCAACTTCAGGACAGTTAACATTATCACTTATACCTATTGTGTTTTGTTCTATGCACTATGCTGACATAATTGTAAGTAGAACACTTTTTGTCATGAGTACTGACAAATGAACTAAGTTTTCACTAGTTTATTGTACTACTATATTTATATCACAATTTGAACACCCCATATGCAAAATGATGCCATCATTAATAATGGCTTGGCTATTTAAAAAAATAAAAAAAGAAATATATATATATTTTAAACAATATTTTAACTATTGCCCACATATTTATAATGCATATGGTGAAGCAGGTTGCATTAACATGAAAGATACAAACATGTAAAATAGGTTTGCAAAGCAGGCCTGTATTTTTAAATTCCATGTGTACAGCTGTACGTATAGTATTGTGCACTACCAGTGCATCACCCACTGAAAATATTGGCTATGCACATATGAAATGGAAAAAACATGCCTGTGTGTTGCAAGAAGTGTGTTAACGTGCCCATCCATAGAGAAGAATGGGATTTAAAATGCACATGTGTGCGACTCTAACATCAAACATATGTGCATTGGGATTAGGGCCTTGGTGGCCTCTGAAGAGTTTTTTGGTGATCAGGGATGAGCCTTGAGTTCTGAAAAGGGTAGATTTTGCAAAAACACTAAATGTATATTGATAAATAGATGAATGATTTATTGTCTTTGATCCTAGAGTGTCACATTAGGCAAATTGGTCCCTTGGATAAGCAAATATTGGTTAATGATACTGAAACCCACTCAATCTATTAGTTTTCAGATATCACTGGAAAAGTGAAGAAATGGTTCTAAATAAACTTAGAATAGTAAATATGCAGATTTGGGGGCATGATAACAGTTAAACAGCAACAGGGATCATCCTACAGTATCTACATGCCATGTTCTGTATAATTTGCATTATTCTATTCAGAGATTATTGGAAAAATGTATAGCGAAGGTTTAAAGTATAACAAAAGTTATTTGAAACATTGCTTCCTTAGAGTAAGTGAAAAAAAAGTTCTTAGTTTTACTTTAATATATACATGTAATATGAAGCAACTGCAAAGCCCCAAATTCAAGTCAATAAAATAACTAAACTTGCTTGTAAATTTTAATTTTCCTTAAACATGTCTCATTAAATAACTTACTAAATGGTGTTTTTTACGATAGCTTCTGGGAAATGTAATCTCCTCAACTACTGAGTCATGGGTAGTTGAGTCCCTCAGTCATCTAAATATTTCTCAGTCATCTAAATAGTAGGTACTTACAAAGTGAATGAAGAGGGAAAAAATTATCTGTATATTATGTTGACAAAATTGAAACAAATGGATAGCTTAAAAAGGAAAGCTTTTTAAAATGTGTCTGCATATGACATCACCTTGTGGCACACAATGTAATTTACATGTTCTCTATTTTGGCAGATTATTTGCATGTGGTGCCACAAACTGATGTACAGACACACTTAAAGAATGCAGGGTTTCATACATGAAAGAGGGAATTAAGAAAGGAATGTCAATAAAAAATGTTAACCCTTGCTTCCTTATATAGGTAAACACTACATCTATTTACAGATAAACACAGGTTTACTCTACTTGTTAAGGGCCTATCATTTCATCCCCATTGAAAAGGAGGTCTCTTACTGTACTCGCAGTGAAAGTCTGCCACAACAGCAGCAGTCCTGATGCTTCCTGGAGAAATATCATGGCTGCCATTCAGAGGATAAACTGACCTTAAAGGACAACTGTAGCAAAAAAATCAAGTTATGTTTCATTGAAAGATTGCATTAAGTGTTGATACGTTGCATAGAAATTTGTTACTGAATGAATATAAATAATATACCTTATTGAACTCTTTGGTCCAAATAGCTCTAACAGGGGGAGGACATGTTCTTTCGAGTCTTGGGTCAGATCGGTCAGATATTCCTTCATCTGAAGCAAGGTGTTTGAAGAACTTCCCCAAGATTCTAAACATCATGTCTGCCCACTGATAGAGCTATACGGGCCAAAGAGGGATCCGTAAAGTACATTATTTATTTATTTCATGAAAGCATTTCTAGTTAAAATGCCTACACTTAATGCCACCTTTCAATTAAATAGAACTTAGGTTTTTGCTACATTTGTCCTTTAAACAGTGCATGCTATTTTATCCTCATGCTAGGGATATTATTTTTGTTACCTATTCTTCTATTGCACAGATACAAAGAGGTTGACTATATATTATCTGCCCATTCATCTTCACCTCCTGAATTATCTGCCCATTTACCTTGAGATTAAGGAACAAACCCAGACAGATCCTAAATATGCTTCTAGCATTCTGTATAAATCTTGGTCAGCTATGTCCCAGTGCAGCATTTGTGCACTGACATTTGGCAACGGGCCACCAAAAGCAAAATGGTTATAAAAGCAACATGACTGCTTATTTGGAGGTGGTCCCTTTAACCCAATGTCTCCTAGTTATATGGTTAACACCTGGCTGTAAAGAGCTGTCAATTACTTAATGTAGTGTTCATTTACCATCTATCCCCTGTTACGTACCTTCTCTATCAAACGTCTCTTGTTCTCAACCAGCCTTCTTGTCTCCATGAAATCCATCTGTGCCCTCAGTGCATAATTTATAGCCCCGTCCTATGCGATACTTGATCTACTTCAATATTCTACCAGCTACACCTAAGCCCAGAGAGTTGTAGATTCATTGGGGTTTATTGCTTTTGAAGGATCCAGTATAAAAGTGTGTACATCCTAGAATACTGTGGCTGGGGATTATTATTCTAGAAAAATCAAACATATAGATTTTTTTTTACATCGGGTGTGTTTTTAATAAGGGTTCAACAATTAAGCTTTTGATGTCAAAAATGCAAATAAACATGTTAGGTTAGTTAATATTTTTTGATAAAGAAGAGCTGGCACCATCAGTTCATTATATTCATTAATATTTATTTATATAGCATCAACAACAGTTGGTTTGGGAGCTACACACTAAATTAGATGAACAACATGGAAAGATACATACAGTTGTGTAGTTCTGTTTATATGCTGTACAATCTATGAGAGTGGGGGCAGGAAGGTGTCGGCGGAAGGAAGAAAAAGAAAATGGTAAAAGAAGATCTATTGGGGGACTGTGCCAACTAGATAGGTCTGATATCATAAATTCAGTTTTGAGGGCCATTTGTAAGACTGAGAGTAGAGGAGATAGGGGAATATTCTGTTATAATAGTTGAGATTAGATATAATAAGACAATGGGCAAACATTTTTACTGCATCTGCCATGAGAAAGGGGGGATTATGTGCACGATTTTTGGGATACAGACCCAAATTTGGCCGATGTAGGCACAGGACGGAGAGGAGGTAATCGCATCCAATCTCATGAAGGCTGCACCTCGATGCCAGGCAGGCCGTATGTTTGAAGGCTCTGCCATATGCCATAATCTCTTTCCCCATCTGTTCTCTCTTGCCCACTTCTTATTAACAATATATTGAGGTAATTATTTTTTAGGAAAAAAAAGACAAGACTACACTCTTTGAAGTCAAATTGTTCATGTTATTGAAATTTGGGAAATCTGTGTAAGACAAACAAAGTGATTTTCAAGATGCAAGAAAATAAAGTATTTTTCCCAGTTCTACAGATGTGGAAAATTAGGTAAGTAAAAGTATCCCGGCTGTGGACATTGCCAACTGCAACCAGGCACACCTTAGTACATCAATGGGACTAGATGTCAGTTTGCATTTGGCTGAAATTTCTTCAAGCCTCAAAGAATTGGATTAAATAAAACACAAAGATGACATTTTCCTTGTATGGCATGAAAGCAGGGATACATTTTCATTGGGTTCATCGATGCAGAAATCAAACAGAAATGGCCTGTAATATTAAAATATATGAAATGGCAGCATGACAACAGGTTGGCGATGCAGCCTCATCACAAGCCTGTCAGTCAGAGGCCCTCGGCCAGTAATTGCCCTTCATGGGAGGCCGTTACTCACCCTTTGGAGGCTGGGCAAAACCTTTATAAACCCTGGCAGAGGTTTTTCCCAGCCTCTTTTCTACATTAAAGAAATCAGTTCCCTCCCACCCATCATGTCAGGTGCCATGTTGGCAGGGGGTACCCGAGGTCTGGTGTCAGTGCAGGGGGTTGGCTGTCTTGGGTATGGCCAACCCAGGAGGCAGTAGCTCTGGTAGCTAGCTGCACGGGCTCCCCACGTGCTGGTCCCTGGGAGTGAATATCAGGCGGCTACCGTACAGGGGCATCGACGCTGGTAGCCAGATATTTTTGGTGCCGCCTACGTCTGATCCTCGGGTACCCAATCCTAGATATGCTACCACGCCTGTACTTAACAAGATGGTGTTTTGTACGTGGGTATACATGTTATACGTGTTGAATGGTTTTTATACATTTTTAGTATGCATTCAAGTTTTAAGTTACTGATATAAATATAAAATCTTTGTTGCAGTATTTCTCAATAAATGCTGTGACCTTCATATCCAGTTTGTTGTCCGTGTCTTTTCTTGGGGTGCGTTAATTCTCCATACCTTTGTCATGAGTGTGCATGTTCTAATGTACATACAGACATTTCTCATCTGTAGGAACATGATGTGTCCTTTCTAGAAAATGCTTTAACAAAGTGGGACGATCTTACCTTATTTATGTTCATGTCTGAGATATCTGAATCTGTAGTTCTACAAAAATTTATACACAGTCAGTTGTCTCTAGAATTTCCAAACTCCTTAATGACACATCCTTGGAAATGAAAGAACCACCTATTCTAAAATGGGAGGTTTAAATCAATCATTCTTATATTCACAGTCTTATTTGCTACAAGGAATCCTCCTTGAGAAAAAAATGCCTGCATTGCAGAAACCTGCTAGAGTTGCATTACAAAATAATATATAGGTGGTACATGGTAACTGAGACTATTCAAATTGGGGAACTCCAATACTAACATTGTTGGAGATGCAACAGCGAAGTCAGGTCCATGTACTACGAACGGTAGAAATGTAATAATTTCCATTCACTTAAAACGGATTTGACTAATTGATTAAGAATGTTGAGGGGAGAGCGAATGTGCATCTGTAACACGTTTGGATATAAGTAGTGGAAAAAAGACGCAATACGTTATGACTTCTTGGAGGGGCAGCAACTATGATATATTTCCAACTATTACACACTCAATTCAGTATTTGTATACATTTTTTTTCTTTTTCTTCTTTTGTTTTCTACTTTTCTGTCTTTTAGGTTAGTAATATTAATTCTTGGCTCAGATTTAATGATATCAAGCATTTCTCATAGGATTATTTGTTTGAAATAAAATATAATTTTAAAGGGCAGACAAGACAATTATTTTTCTAATTTTTTTTTATAGTTTTTTTATTCTCCACTTTACTCTGCTCTTAGGGAAAGAATAGATATAGCTAGGGAATGTTTATAAGGATGGCAAGGGCAAGGGTAGGGCTAAAGTTGGGTAAAAATAGTTAGTTTTAGTTTGAGGTAGCTGTACTGACACAGTAGGGTGAAATAGGGTAAGATAAGGGATATCATTAGGCTAGAAAGGGATCAATAGGGTAAGTCTATTCATTTTAATATTTATTCATCTGTTTTTTTTCTTCTTTTTGATCACCTCCCCTAACAATGTAATTAAAAAAAACCCAGGTGCGTTTTTTATTTCATTATTTATGTTTTTCCTGTGGGCTGGTGAACAAAATGTAAATGAAAAATAAAAGTATGTATAAAAAAAAGAGTGATGACAAACTTAGAACTGAGCTTATCCCCCCAACTGATCCTTTTACATATGAATTTGCCGACCTTTAGTAAGCTAATGGAAGTTTATTATTACATGTAATGCTAGCGGCAAAAATATGTATAGCAAGGAATTTGTGTAATATGGGTCTGATGGCTTGGAAAGAAGTATTAAACCAGATCAACTATAAGTGCATTTTGGAAAAGGGGTTTTATGCAGCAAAAGGACAAATTTCTTCTTACTGGGAGATAAGGTCAACCTGAACTTCCCTATATGGGACCCCCCCCCCCCCCCCCCCATTCCTCTAAGAAGCCTGCTATGTGTATATGGGAGCTAATGATAATGTAGTGTGATAGTTGCATGTTTGATTTATACAACCTTTTTAATGTTTTGAGATTGTAGGGATGTATACTTTATATGAGATCATCTATTATATTTGTACAGTTATTTATTCTCACATCTTACATAGCTAAGGACTGAATGTATTTATATGCTTTTGAATTAGGAACATTATAATAAAGAATGAATAGGAACAAATTCATTACTTTGATTCATTTACAGCAATGGTGAGGATTAGCTTGTTAGCCATAGAAAAATGTTTATCTAAAAGCAGTCTAAAAAACTGTTTAAATTAATTATATATATATGTGTGTGTGTGTATATATATATATATATATATATATATATATATATATATATATATATATTTGTGTGAAGGGCTCATGATAGTACAGAAGATACAAACACTGGTAGGAGAGGGATGGTATTAACAGAGCAAGTCGGTTGTGGTGTGCCGGAACCGACGATGAGGTAGGCCTGTAAATAAAGAGGGCCCACCAAGAGAAATGTAAGAGAAAAGGAGTTAATAATGAGGAGTGGGTGGGAGGGTGATGCAGCGCTGACCTCGAACGGTATGGAGCCAGGTAAGGGGTGTCCCTTAAATAGGGAGAAGGTGAGTCATACGCCCCTCCCACAATTACAGGCCAAAAGGCCTTAATACTTGTGTGAAGGGCTCATGATAGTACAGAAGATACAAACACTGGTAGGAGAGGGATGGTATTAACAGAGCAAGTCGGTTGTGGTGTGCCGGAACCGACGATGAGGTAGGCCTGTAAATAAAGAGGGCAAAAGTAGAAAATCAAATTTATTACGAAACGAGCAGAATACATATTTTTAACCAGACATGTCTTGAAAGGCATTTCTAACTTCTTGTACCGGGTTAGGTATGTATCTAGCGTATGCAGAAGACTTCCAGCGTCCTAGTGACTTGATAACATGAACTGGAATGTTTGCACTGGACGCTGTGGAGGCCGCTCCTATGCGGAAGGAGTGGCCCGAATAGTTAGCTGATTTTAGGCCTAGTTGAGTGAGTAGAGACCTGACGTGGGTCATAAATGTGGTGGTAGTGAGTACCGAACCTTGTAGACAGAAAAGTGGCTGAGAAGGTGATGCTTTGACAAGCTGGGTATATGTGTCCAGTAATGTGACGGGGCACCACTCGTTGTGGGTAGGATAGTATCTAACCTCTACCGGAGGTGCATGTTGATTGGTTTTGGAGTGATGCAGAGCCAAGATATAGTAATCCATGTGTTTCGTCAAGTGTGAGTGAAGCAGAATGTGAGTGGATTGGGTTGTGTTGATGGCGGTAAATTCTCTTGGTCTCAAAAACCCATAAAAAGCCACGTATATGGCGGTTTTTATAACAAGGTTTGTGTTGTTGGCAAAGGGATTTAAATCTAGTAGGCTGGATAAATCTTTGAAAATATTGAAGTCTATGGGAAGCCTTTGCGCAGTACGTGGGGGTTCAGATCTCTGAATACCCCTGAGGATGTTCTTGATCTGGTAGGAGGACATGAAACTTGTGTTGTTTGGTTGTAAAGTAAGCATGTGATGTTGAACGCCTGTCAGATATAGCTTGATTGTGTTGTATGATAATTTGAGTTTGAGGTGGCAAAAAGAAGCAAAACCCAACAAGGATGTCATGATGAAAGGTTGTGTGATGTCGTGTGCTGACAGGAATCTTTTAAATAGAAGGAAAGCCCTGTCATAGGTTCTCCGGGTATTGGCGGACAGTGCTAATTGTGACAATGTCCTGCTATATTGCATGATAACGTCTAGTCCATTACTAGCTGGTGGAAAGGTGGAGTGGCTGTGGCTGTGCGCGCGGCTGACGGAAGTATTTGCCGAAAAGCCTGTAAATTAAAACGAGATAAATTGTCAGCAGCCGTGTTACATACACCTGGGACATGAACACAAAACAAGAAGAAATTATGACACGCAGCCAGCCAGGTGAGTTTCCTCAAGAACCTCATAATGATTAGTGACTTGGATCGGCCTTTGTTGATAATGTGGCAGGTTGCTTGGTTGTCTGAGTAGCAACGTACTGACGAACCTGCCCATAGATGTCCCCATGTCACGGCAGCTGCCACTATGGGATAGATCTCAAATAGAGCTGAGGTGGTGGAAAAACCCTCCAGGTCCTGGACCTCTGGAGGCCAGCTACCCCAAAGCCATTGATTCCCGTAAATTGCTGCAAAACCTGTGGTAGACGCCGCGTCTGACCAGATGGTAGGTGAGGAGTCAGATAATGTAGGGAGGAACATGCTTTTCCCATTCCAGGTGGTTAAAAAGTTTCTCCACATAAGTAGGTCTGCCGTGGCCTGGGTATCCAGGGGCAACCTGTGTGCATCGTGTCTAAACAGTGGGAACATGTATAGGAGCCGTGAGATGAAAGCCCGGCCTTGAGGTATAATGCGCATGGCAAAATTCAGTGACCCAAGTAGGGACTGCAATTCTTTGCGGTTGCAAGTACCGAGATGAATGTAGAGGTTAATGTTGGTAAGTATGTTCTCTATCTTGGTGCGTGGCAGGCTGGCTTGCATAGTGGCTGAGTCTAGCATGATTCCCAGAAAGGTGATGATTGTATCTGGTCCTTCAGTTTTGGTGGGGGAAACTGGAACGCCTACTTGTTTAAAAAGACTGATGGTGTCTATGAGGCTACTGGGAGGGGAGTTATTCTTTTCGATCAGTAAGAAATCATCCAGGTAGTGTATGACTGTAGGGCATCTGGCTACATTTAATAGTAACCAGCATAGTGTTTCTGCGAATAAATCAAAAATGGCCGGACTACTTTTTGAACCAAACGTTAAGCGTGAGAAAAAGTAGTAGTGCCCGGCCCATTTAATGCCATGCAGGTGCCATAGTGTAGGGTGGATAGGCAATAATTTGAAGGCATTGGTTATGTCGGTCTTGCTGAGCCAAGCACCGACCCCTGCCTGCATGATAGCCGTAATGGCGTGATCTATGGTGGAGTATTGGAGTGAAAATTCCTCAGAGGGGATAAGGGAGTTCAGACTAGGTGTGGCAGAGGTGTGAGGTGCCGACAGATCGATGATGAGTCTTTGTTTGAGGGAAGATTTCCCCGTGACAATACCGATGGGATTTGTCCGCCATGTGGAAAAAGGAGGGGACTGAAAGGGACCCAATAGGAAGCCCTCTGCCACTTCTTTGGCTATAAGTGTACTAATCGCTGTAGGGTTTTGTTGCGCAGATTGTAAATTGGGGCATTCAAGGATCCCTGAAGGCATGTGTATGAGACCAGTATGGAATCCTTGTGATAGACCAGTGATGATGAAGTCTACCAAATGTCTAGATGGATGTTGTGATAGTAATGCTGTGAGTACAGAAATATTTATCTCCGTTAAGTATTGTTTAGGGTACATTTTATTCGGACACATAGTTTTCGCATGTGCCCTAAAACATTTTGAACATATATGCAATAACCGACATCCACTGTAATTACATGCACCGACATTGAAATTATTACATATTTGGGATTTCCCCAAAAACTTGATAGGTCGACCCAATTTGTCTTTGGGTGTTCTCTCTGTTGAAACAGTGGAACTAGCGCCCTGCGAGGTACTAGGTTCGTTCGCAGTGGTAGGACAAAAATTAGCAGTATGAGCCATGGAGGAGCAGTATGCACAGGCCGGTGCTCTTAGACCTGCAAAGTGCCTGCAGAAAATGATGGTATCTATCTTGCTCCAGTTGGACCTTGTCCCGTACTGTGAGAAGGCGCCAGACACTTTGGCAGAAAAAGATCTATGGTAGTCATAGAAAGCTGACCCACCGTATTTATTGCCCAGGTCCACCAGCCTGTGCATATACAAATCAAACTCCTCACGTCTGTGGGGATATACCGTACAGATCACATCACGATAAATGCCAAAAGCTAATACAAATTCTGGAATAGTTAGCTTCCTATTCAATCGTGCATCCCTAGATTTGACCACCACAGAAATATCGTCGTAAGCGTACGTCTTATGTTCCACTATGTCCTGGGAGGCAATTAGAAGTGAGGCCAGATTGACATCTTTACCTTCCAGGATATCTTTTTTGAGGTGCTCAGGTATCATGTGGGCAGGGTAAACCTCTTGATCATCCGGGGTGATGGCTGGAGAAACTGATTGCAATTCCACCACTGCTGGAGGGATTGCGGTGGCCGGCCCAGCCAAAGTGAGGGCTGTAGTGACCGATTCAAGTTTCTCCAGCCTAGAATTGACCTTGCTCATGGATGCCATGAGGGACGTGAGCATGCCATGTATGTCTCCTGGGTTAGACTGGCTAGACCCTTCCCCAGCGTCCCTGTTATCGGTTGAGGTGTGCAGTAACTTGTAAAGTTCCGCTTTCCTTGCTGTAGCAGGGAATGGGATTTGACGTCTCCTGAGTTCGCTAGTGATGCGAGGGATAGTCCATGACCTGAAAGATGCTGGACTGGCCGTATCTTCCACCTGTGATGGGGTGGTTGCTCTAGCCGGAGTACTTGGGAGGGAAAAATCCTCTACCCCGTCTTGAGACATACTAGATGACAAAATATATGGTTAGCGTGAAAAAACCCCAGGGGATGTACTGGCAGGCTGATTATGCCGGATGAGGCGAAGAATTAATCTTGTTCTTTGGTGACAGGTGAGGCCCTACTAGTTGCCAAGTGGCTATGAGAGGCTCTATCTATGCGTTGGCGCGAGGGGTTATTGAGGCCACCCGACGTAGTGGCAGGAGTTCGTTGGCCTCTCGGTGACAATAAAAGAAAACAGGGGAAGGGAGTGACAGGTGAGGCCCTCTCTATAATTTGCGAGGCGACTAACTCACGTGTGGCCCGGGGGGCATTACCTCCGAAACGTTGAGGCGGGGTGTTGGCCTCGCGGACCACTAAACGATAGGCAGAATGCCTGGAGGGGAAATACCTATTGGGGTCTATAAGCCCTAGAATTGCCAGTACTCTATGTCCTAGGTGGAGATGGAACCGTAGGTTACGTATGGCGTGAGCAGGCTTAAACGTACCTGGTAGTATGTATGCGATAGATAAGCGGAAAAATAGAAAAACCTGGAAAAACCTAAAGGGATAGAAAACCAAAAATGATAGTGTGAGAATTGGATCCTATGATACCAATATAGACTAGCTAGCTGAGACATTTGGAGGGGAAAAGTTTAATGAATGGTAGTGACGCGACTGGCCATGTTAAGTGGTATGGCCCTGGTAACCAGGTTTTTAGGGGTGTATATATAATAAGTCTCTACGTGACGTATGAGTGGTTGAATCAAAACGTGTGATTCAACCCGAAAGTTGCGAGATTTGAGACCGTGTTCTCGTGTACTTGGTATGTCGTTTGAGTACACAAAGAAAAAGTCAGAATTTATAACGTGCCATGTAAGAACGTGTGTACATGGAGTGATAGAAACGTAATTCTAAATGAATTAAAACATAGGTTATAACGCAGGCACTAACGTGAGATATCTATAATAATGTAACGTTTGTTCAAGCATAACTCCATCTATATATACAGTACATATGCAAGGATTCTGCAATCGCATGAAATAAATACCAATAGTGACATGAACAGCAACTATAGATACTGATATTGCAGAAAATCGAAAATAAGTCTGCTTACTAAAAGAATCAGTACATAGAGTATAACGCGATAAATGCCGGAAGTAAAAGGGGTTAATATGCCTGTGACTGGGCCGTGAAGCGTGCGGCCGTAAAGTAAGGCTGTTTAAAAATCGCGACGCCGTGGGAAATGATCCAGGCGACGGACTTACGATTTTGAAGTCCTGTGGACTTAATCTGCGGCGAAAAAACCGGTAATGTGCGTGGCTGGACGGGCGGAAAACCTGTGAGGGCTCCTGGACACAGCTACACCAAACGAAATCGCGGGGTTTTTTTGAAAAGCAAGATGGCGCCGAAAGTGAACCGGAAGTGGATTCTCATGCAGCGCTGACCTCGAACGGTATGGAGCCAGGTAAGGGGTGTCCCTTAAATAGGGAGAAGGTGAGTCATACGCCCCTCCCACAATTACAGGCCAAAAGGCCTTAATACATACCGTATTTATCGGCGTATAACACGCGCCGGCGTATAACACGCACCTCATTTTAAGAAGGAAATTTCAGGAAAAAAAACTTACATTTCAAATAAAGAACTTTGAAGCCCAATATGCCATTTTAATATCCCCCCCCCCCCCTTCCCCAGACCCCAGCACTTAACTTGTTCCTGTTCTGTCCCCCGGTGCTCTGAAGCTGCGTGGCTGTGAGGGAAGCGTTGTGAGCTTCCCTCCAGCCGCGCGGAACAATAAAGTTTGTTTAAAAAAAACACACTTTATTGACCGCGTGGCTGGAGGGAAGCTCACAACGCTTCCCTCACAGCCACGCAGCTTCAGAGCACCGGGGGACAGCAGGAACGAGGTAAGTTTTAGATGTTTTTTTTTTTTTCGGCGTATAACACGCACACACCATTTTCCCCCTATTTTCAGGGAGAAAATGTGCGTGTTATACGCCGATAAATACGGTATATATATGCATATATATACATATATACATATATGTATATATGTATGTATGCACTTTATTATTTCTGAACCAGAAAATGTGATTTACGTTGAATTTTGTGTGGGCTGATGTGAATCATGTACAGTTCACCTAATTTATATGGAATTACACTGCTTCATCCTAACTGTAACATTTTGCTGCTGAGAAGATTTATATATTACAAGGAGCCTTAGGTGTTGAAATTGCTTAAGTAAATAAGCTGGCTCTGTGTTCTGTGCACTTGCATTGCGATTTAAGGATCCCCTGCAGCGATAAAAATACAGTTTGCTGGCTATTGGTGAATATCTGGGCACGGCTCCTAAAAATACAGATTGTGAGTGTTGTTTGTTGTTCATTCTTGCAGTGCCCCTGTGTTCGGTAATAGCATGTGATATGCAGTTTAAAGATATTTCTAAGCTAATACAAAGTGACAGGGGAAAGTTTTTCTATGGTACAAGCATTCCAAAATATAATTTTTTATAGCTTTCCATAACAAGGTGTTTTTATGTAAAAGCAGTGTAGTAGTTTTTCAGTTTTCAGGACACATCGTCTATAAAATGTATGCTCACAGTTTCTCAGTGGAGGAGAATCAGGCCTTAATTAGGCATTTATGCTTATGCTAGAACTTATGAATTGGGGCAGCAGCCAAGAAGATAAGCCAGAGGAAAAAGAACCAGCTCTAGCAGGAGGTCGTAGCTGTAGACTATGCAGTTGGTGGGAACAAAAGGACCAATTAACTGGTGAAGAAATGATAAGTGCATTCAAAATACTTTTAAAATATAGGCCTCATGTTAAATTGCATTTCACACAACTCACACACCTGTAGCTGACATAAAACATTTATTAACCACATGAAGTACTTTATAGATAGGGAATGTTCCACATGGCTGCAAATGTGAAAATGGTTGCCACATATGTAGGAACTGTTTGATGTTTACATATAACTGTAGCTGTTTAGAGCATGTTGTCAGTAAAGAGAGTAGGTAAGCAGCAAATTGCAGGAATTAACAAGTAGAAATGCCACAGTACATATGAATATTTGAATATGTATACTTGTAGATCTGTGTTAAATAAGAGTGTGTATTTATACATGTGTATAGATAGAGGTATAGATATTTCTGTGTAAGATGGATACCATATACAGAGGATAATTGATAATATATAAATATTAATGTTCTCCTATTATATTTCAAATACTCAGACATCAAGAGTCAGGGGAAGAGGAAGCTGTCCATTGCAGCAACACACTAGTGACAGACCTCCAGAGCTTTCTGACCTGCTGAACTTTGGTGTCAGCCTTCTCCAAGTCATGGTGACCAAAACCATCACTGGGGATGGCGGAGCCATTGACACCGGTGCACTTGTTCACAAGTATTTAACATCCTTTGATGTATATCAATGTGTTATGTATGTAAATTTGATGTCACTGATCTCTAATTTTATTTCTAGCATCTTTCCCCATGTGCCCTCCCAGATTCATCATCTAACAAGGCCCATGGAATGGAGAGGCCAAAGAATATCTAGCAGCTCCTCCTCAGACTTCACCAGGTCAAGCGGTTCGGCTGGCCTTGGCCTCACCTGCCTCTAGTAAGTCAAAGAAACAGTTATAATGAAAATGGCATGGTGAAATGTTCTGCTTCCATCTGTCTGAACTTAACATTAACACTGTATTATTTTAATCTCCAGCAGGGTTATCTACATCACCTCCAAGTCAACATGTCCCCCACCAACTGCAAGCTTCTGGTTTGCAGGCCCTGTGAACCACCACCCAATATAGATATACATGTACACCACAAGTTTGATGCCAATGCAAATGTTGTTAGTTACCCTTAGAACACCATCGACATACACTATACATAAATGTGGACATAGATGTACAGTTTTATGATATCTATGTATTTGCACACTACAGGTATAGTGAGCATTAAGTTTAGTATGTCTTTTTGTTTTGTAGCCTTAAACTAACAATTACTAAATAGCTAGAATAAATGCAAATAATTAGCTTAAAATCAAAAATTTGTATTAGACATGAAAATGTCTAATACAGTTCAGGATAATAGTTTAGGATAATGCTGCTTGTTAGCTGAAAATGAATGTGAACACTTAAATCTGCATACATTTCCTAATAGTCTGATAAGGGCTCTCACCCATATGTTCAGTTAAGACTTAACTTTTTCATCAGTTACTGTTCAAACACAAAAGCCATATGCCTACACATATACAATGAAAACAGAAAATCCTTTAGTTCAGTGTACTCAGACACATGAACAAGTGAAACACACATATAGGTGAATAAAAAAAAGCAGGAAGTATTTGTAACAAGTATAAACTTGCTGTGTAGAGATTATTATGCACACTAGATGCCCCAAGTGGTTAAAACAGTGCTGTTTGAGAAGCACCTCAGTGTCTGTAGCTAATTTGTATCCACTTCCATTGTTAGATTCAAGGTACAGGTGCTAGGAGGAAGATCAAAGCTAAGAGTGTTTATACAGTTTATACAGCATAGCAACAAGATCAGTTAGGGGGATGGGTGTGGTAAAACCAAACAATAGTTGTTAAATGAGAAAGCATGGAATGTTCATATAAACTGATACGACAAGAATTTAGCATTAATATACAGTGCACCTTAAGAATAAGGTAAGCTATTAGCCATAGATTCATTGGAAGCACAAGGGCATTTAACCCCTTTGTGACGCATGGTGCTTGCGTCCCAAACGACGCAAGCACCAAAACATCACGATTTGTTCCTGGCCACCGATCACAAGGTGATCGGTAGCCAGGAACACTCTGGCAGAGACCTGATTAGGGTCTTAATAGACCCTGTGGGTCCCTGCCAAAAAATCACGAGACCTCCGGAGGCGTGCCCGAACCCGGAAGTTCGGGCACAGCGCGATTTAGCAAAATGTAGCCGGTGCTCGCTTTGAGCACCGGCTACATTTTCCCTGTCAGACTGAGGCCACTCAAAGTGGCCTCATCTGACCGGTGGGATCCCGCTGTAAGTGCCTGCAGCGGGATCCGAAAACAGCTCAGCGGGGAGCCGCGATGAGCTGTTTAGTACAGGACGTACTATGCCGTCCTAACGACATTAAGGCACTTAAAGTCAGGACGGCATAGTACGTCCTAACGTCACGAAGGGGTTAATTGAATAGCACAACATAAATATTTACAATCAGGCTTTTAGCCATAAATTCAGTGGAAGCACAAGGGCTTTAAACTAATAGCACAACAGATGTATATACAATCAGGTTTTAGCCATAATCATTAGAATAATGAAGGCTTTGAATGAAATAACATAGAAACATAGAATGTGTCGACAGATAAGAACCATTCGGTCCATCTAGTCTGCCCAATTTTTTTGAATTTTTTTTAATAACATGGCAAATAAAGTAGATATGCCATAGACAGGGACTGCCAACCTCATAATCAATTGTGGAAGAAAAGCAGTCAGTTCAGTGATACACACTCAGTGCAACAAAACAAGTGAAAATAAAAAGTGAAAGAATTAACAAGGCTGGCTGCAGCATGAATGAATATGGCTGCTTCACAGATTTGACAAAGTATGGAAGCTCTGGCAGCAGTGGTTTGAGGACAACCCTGACCACCCTCCATGTGGATGTGGGGAATTGGATTATTGGAAAAAATAAATGGAGGTTGATGTCATCCTCCTGGATGCTAAACGTTTGCGTAACTAATAAGCAGTGGCTAAACCCACGGCAACAGGAGTTTAGACGGCAATGACATAATGTTGTTATTATTATTAATCCATTGACCAGTGTATCTGTTTTTAATGTGATGCTTTTGTTTTGTATTTTGCAGTTTTCAAACAATAAACATTCTTAAAAAAAAACTATAACCTCCCAAAAGAATGAATATAGCTGCTTAATCAAAAGGAAAATGCTATTAGCCCACTACACAATGTACAATTTGTGCAGGGAAGACAATACTGCAGATTAGCTAGTAAGTATGGAGGGTCAGATGTAGGAATAAATTATTAAATCATAAGTATGGCATTCCGTTAGTGATAGTTCCAATGCATGCTTTACAGGCAACTGCTTTATCAGGGGGACCATCCTCTTTTGTTATGTAGCCTTAAACAAACAATTACTAAATAGCTAGAATTAATGCAAAGAACAGGTTAAAATTTTAAAAAGTACCGTATATACTTGAGTATAAGCCTAGGGTGGAAAATGAGGCAGCTACTGGTAAATATTGCCCCCAATATGCCATTTAATATGCCAGGATATTGCCCCCAATATGCCAGGATATTGCCCCCAATATGCCAGGATATTGCCCCCAATATGCCAGGATATTGCCCCCAATATGCCAGGATATTTGCCCCAATATGCCAGGATATTTGCCCCAATATGCCAGGATATTGCCCCAATATGCCAGGATATTGCCCCCAATATGCCAGGATATTGCCCCCAATATGCCAGGATATTGCCCCCAATATGCCAGGATATTTCCCCCAATATGCCAGGATATTGCCCCAATATGCCAGGATATTTCCCCCAATATGCCAGGATATTGCCCCCAATATGCCAGGATATTGCCCCCAATATGCCAGGATATTGCCCCCAATATGCCAGGATATTGCCCCTTGGTATGCTCGTTATGCCACCCTCCTCCCCCATACCCCAGCACTTACCTCGTTCCTGCTCTGTCCCCCGGTGCTCTGAAGCTGCGTGGCTGTGAGGGAAGCGTTGTGAGCTTCCCTCCAGCCGCGTGGTCAATAAAGTGTGTTTAAAAAAAACACACTTTATTGACCGCGCGACCGGAGGGAAGCTCACAACGCTTCCCTCACAGCCACGCAGCTTCAGAGCACCGGGGGACAGAGCAGGAACGAGGTAAGTTTTAGATTTTTTTTTTTTCCCCCACCGACTCGAGTATAAGCCGAGGGGGGCATTTTTCAGCACAAAAATTGTGCTGAAAAACTCGGCTTATACTCGAGTATATACGGTAATTAATTTGCAATGTTCATTAGTTCATGATTCAGATAATGCTGCATGTTAACTGAGAACTAAAGAGATCACTTCAATCTCTTAGCAATGTCCTAATCATCTTCTTGTCCAGTAGATACATCCGTAAAGGAGGAGAGCATTCCCCTCAGATTAAAAGATAAGCCAAGAACATCAGCAGTCCACCCACGACCTCCTACTCTTCCTCAGATGGTATTCTATTCTGTTGTCCATGGTCTGGTTCCTGGTACTCAGGCAGAAATGGTGACCATGATGTTGAGCAATTAAGTACAGTTTCATTCCAAGATGATGGGGAAGTCCCAAGAATTCTATAGACGGTTAGATGTGGGAATTGTGCATCAGGAGCGGATGTCACATCTGTAACAGCAGGAGTGCGGGCTTAAAGAAGAACACTGGTGCTTCAGAGGCAATTCCCAAAAATTACATTACTTCATCTGTACAGGTGGTTGATGATGACAAGGATATGGACAAAACTATATCATCCTTCTCCTCCTCCTGATCACCTTATGGTTAAACATTATCAACAAGTTAATTTCCTCCACTGGAAAACTCCTTTATCACACTGCCTGTTCCCTTTTGAATATATATATATATATATATATATTGTGACAAAAGTACTCTTGTCCTTTGGTACCTTGTCCTGGGATTTGGGGGTTACACACAGTCTTTCAGGCTTCAGAGACACTTCACACGCTGGATGAGGTAAAAAGACTTGCTTTCTTTTATTGTGGTTTAAAGATGCACAGCAAGGTATAACAGGTTGTTAAACAAAATATAAAATAAAATCCTTGCTCTTCTGAGCACTAACTAAACAAAAATGTTAAGCTAACTGGGTTGGATGGCTTGTCCATTTCCCAACATAATGTTAAATCAAAACCTTACTTCAGTGTTTTCAGCTCCCTGCTTCCATTCACCGAAATCAAAACACAGTCTCTCCCTCCTCTGGCAGGGGAGTATTTAACAGCACCTGTAATCAGCAAGCCTGTTCAGGTGAGGTAAATTAGGATTGGAACACTGGGCTTCTCACCTGTAGGTTCCAATCAACAAATTAAATGTGAAGTGGAGCACTGGCCCACCCTACTCTCCAAGTGCTCCACCCCAGGGCCCACACATACACATACATAAAGTGCTATATTAAAGTGTAACATAACACATTTCCCTGGGGCTAATTACATAAAGTAGGAGCTGTGCAAAATCTGGGGAGATATATAGACTCCTTCCAGCACAATTCCTTGCTGTCGGTCACACATCCTCCCCCCCAGCTCAGACCCATAAGGTCGAGCGACCACGGACATTAGCGAGTACATCCGTGAAAGACCATCAGCATTCCCCTGTTTACACCCCGCCCTATGCTCTATGGAAACATTATATGGTTGCAAGCCAAGGAACCAACGGGTCACTCTACTGTTTTTCTCCCTGTTCTGGCTCATCCAAGTAAGGGGTGCATGGTCTGTCACTAATCGGAACCTTCTCCCCAAAAGGTAGTATTTAAGTGTGTCTACAGCCCATTTTATAGCCAGACACTCCTTTTCAACAATGGAATAGTTTCGTTCTTGGGGAGTAAGCTTCCTGCTTAAATACAATATGGGGTGCTCCTCACCCTTAATTCCAATTGTAGCAAAATTGGGTATAAACCTCCTGTAATATCCAATGAGGCCAAGAAATGTTCTCACCTGTTTCTTAGTCAGAGGTCTCGGCCAATTTCTGATTGCTTCAATTTTAGCAACCTGAGGCTTCACTAGTCCCCTACCAATAGAGTAGCCCAAATATTTTGCTTCCTCTAGGCCAATCGTACACTTATTGGGGTTAGCGGTTAGACCAGCATTTTGTATTGAGTTTTGACAGCCTGTACTTTTGGAAGGTGAGATTCCCAATCCTCACTGTGTACTACAACATCATCCAAGTATGCCGCTGCATAGCGCACATGTGGCTTTAGTATCCTGTCCATCATTCTTTGGAATGTGGCAGGGGCACCATGCAAACCAAAAGGCAAAACTCTATACTGAAATAGGCCATCAGGAGTAGAAAATGCTGTCTTTTCTTTTGCTCGCTCTGTGAGTGGTACTTGCCAATAACCCTTGGTTAAGTCTAGTGTAGTAAGGTACCGAGCTCTTCCAAGTCTTTCCACTAGCTCATCAACTCTAGGCATGGGGTATGCATCGAATTTAGAAATAGCATTCAGTTTACGATAATCATTACAAAACCGTACTGTATTATCAGGTTTTGGTACCAGCACAATTGGACTGCTCCAGTCGCTTTGTGATTCCTCAATTACTCCAAGATCTAACATTTTCTTAACCTCTGCTCTGATAGCTTCTCTGCGAGCCGCGGGTATTCTATATGGTTTGAGATTGACCCTTTTCCCTGGTTCTGTCAGAATATCATGTTTGATCACACTAGTCCTTCCGGGGACTGGGGAGAATACTTCTTTATTTAATCTAATAAACTCCTTAACTTCCCTTGTCTGGTGTATGGACAGGGTCTCGGAGATATTTACTTCTGGGTCAATATTACACCTATCAGGGAAGGTTGAAGTCTCTGTAGTAACTAGAACTTCCCTTTCTTTCCATGGTTTTAATAAATTGACATGGTATAATTGCACTTCCTTTCGTCTACCCGGTTGCCTTACTTTGTGATTTACCTCCCCCACTCTTTCAATAATCTCATATGGCCCATGCCAAGTTGCCAGGAATTTGTTCTCTACTGTGGGGATCAGGACTAACACTCTGTCTCCAGGTTGAAACACTCGAATTCTAGCATTTTTATTGTAGCTATTCTACTGATTTTGTTGAGCCTTTTGCATATGTTCTTTGACTATTGGCATAACGGCCTCAATACGGTCTTGCATCTCAGTTATATGTTCTATTACGCTGCGATGTGGGGTAGCTTCTTGTACCCAAGTTTCCTTTGCTATGTCAAGTAACCCCCTGGGGTGTCTACCATATAATAATTCAAAAGGTGAGAATCCGGTAGAAGCTTGGGGTACTTCTCTAATGGCAAACATTAAATAGGGTAATAGAAAGTCCCAGTTTTTTCCATCCTTATCTGTTACTTTGCGCAGCATAGTTTTTAAAGTCTTATTAAATCGCTCAACCAAACCATCAGTTTGTGGGTGATAAACAGAGGTTTTGAGGTGTTTAATGTGAAGGAGCTTGCAGAGTTCCTTTGTTACCTTAGACATGAATGGTGTACCCTGATCTGTAAGGATCTCCTTGGGAATCCCAACCCGGCTAAACATCATCATCAACTCTTTAGCAATGGACTTTGCTGAGGTTGTACGCATAGGAATTGCCTCAGGGTAACGGGTAGCATAGTCTAGTACTACCAATATATACTGATGCCCCCTATTGGATTTTACCAGAGGACCCACAAAATCCATAGCAATACGTTCAAAAGGCACTTCAATAACAGGCAAGGGTACTAAAGGGCTACGGTAAGCCGTAAAAGGTGCTGTAACCTGACATTCAGGGCATGACGAACAGTAATTTATGATTGCTGCGACTACTCCAGGCCAATAAAATCTCCTCAACACTCGCTCTCTTGTTTTGTCAACCCCTAGGTGGCCACCCAAAACATGACTATGTGCAAGTTTTAACACAGTGTGCCAATAGGCTCGAGGTACTAACAGCTGCTTTGTAATAACAGACTCCTTTTTCTCAACTCTGTACAACAGATCATTATCCACTTCAAAATAAGGGTAAGCAAGAGAAATTCCTGGATTGACAGGGGATCCATTCCTTATAGAAATATTATTCCTAGCTACCGATAATGTTGGGTCAGACCACTGTGCACTTCTGAAGTTACCAGGCCTAACCTCTAAATCAATTAACTCTATTTCTGGTTCAGAGCTTCTAGAAGGTCCCGCATTAGTCTGTTCTGGGTTTTCACCAACTAATGTTTTTATAAGGGTACGCTGCATATAGTTAGGCCCCTCATCAAGAGATCTGTCATCTGCTAGAGTGTCTGCAAAAGGAAATTCAACATTCTGTTCACCTGACGGGTTTTCAAAACAGGCCCATAGGGCTAGAAAATGGGGAAAATCCCTTCCAATAATCATCTCATGTGCCAGCTTGGGTACCAGCCCCACTCTGCAGTTTACAGAACCACACTGGGTCTTAACTAGTATATCAGCAGTAGGGTAGTTATGTATATCCCCATGCACACACGCAATTTCAACATTTTCAGGGTTAACAACATGAGTATCACGTAAGAAGGATTGGTCTAGAAGGGTAACCATACTCCCTGAATCTAGCAATGCATGGATATTTTTCCCTTCCACATTCACGGTACACCCTGGGAGTCTATTCAAATAACCACCTTTCTTTGCAGAACATACAACCTGTGAATAAAGTGCAATTCCTTCCCAATTATTACCAACATTACACTCCATTGGTTCAACATTTTCAGGACAGTCTTTTGCCATATGCCCAAAGTTTCTGCATTTAAAGCATTTTATACCATAAGTACTGTTTGATTCCTTTGTAGGCTCTTCCCACCTCCCAAAGTCTTTTTCCCTTTTAACAATGTCCCTTGGGTAAGAAAACCCTGTTCTCTCATCAAAAGACCCCCTTTTTCCTGGAACAGTCTTACCGGGTTTACTGGGGCTGTAGGTTCTCAGATTCTTGGGTCTCTCTTGGCCAGGAGGTTGAAGCAGTTCTCCCGCTGCTATGTACCTTTCAACCAATTCAACCAATTGGTCTGCTGTTTGGGGATTGCTCTGACTGACCCACCGACGGAGTCCAATAGGTAATCCTCTCAGGAATCTTTCCATCACCAGTGTCTCCACAATGCGGCTGGGTGAGTTGATCTCTGGCTGCAACCATTTTCTGGCAAGGTGTATCAAGTCAAACATCTGTGAACGAACCGTTTTATCCAGGCTGTAAGTCCACGAATGAAATCTCTGGGCACGGACGGCTGTTGTCACCCCCAGGCGTGCCAGTATTTCCGCTTTCAGCTTCTTGTAGTCACTGGCTTCAGCTGGTTCCAGATCATAGTATGCTTTCTGGGACTCACCAGTAAGAAATGGTGCTAGCAGGCTTGCCCATTCAACTGCAGGCCAACCTTCTCGCTCAGCGGTTCGCTCAAATGCCACCAGGTAGGCCTCTACATCATCTGTGGGTACCATCTTTTGCAAGTAGTGACTCACTCTGATCACCTTTGGACATTGTGGTGATTCTGTGGCATCCCTTGCCAGCCTTTGTGATAAACTTTGGAACTCCTGCAGTATGGCACACGTGGCATCTCGCTGCTCTTCTCTGAGCAACTTATGAGCTGCTGCCTGTGCTGCTTCAACTTGCTTAAATAAAGCATCTGTATTTTCCTTTTGAGCAAGTACAAGTTGCTGTAGTGTTGAAATGCTCTCTTGCTGTATTGCGTTAGTCTCCACAACCCTTCTGTTTGTCTCTTGCTGTACAGCAGTGGACTGGAGCAAAGCTTTCAGGACATCCTCCATTTTCCCAGCAGTCTCTTTCTCCCAACTAACAGACTTTGCCGTGTGTTGCCCGCATTCTCCACCATATGTGACAAAAGTACTCTTGTCCTTTGGTACCTTGTCCTGGGATTTGGGGGTTACACACAGTCTTTCAGGCTTCAGAGACACTTCACACGCTGGATGATGTAAAAAGATTTGCTTTCTTTTATTGTGGTTTAAAGATGCACAGCAAGGTATAACAGGTTGTTAAACAAAATATAAAATAAAATCCTTGCTCTTCTGAGCACTAACTAAACAAAAATGTTAAGCTAACTGGGTTGGATGGCTTGTCCATTTCCCAACATAATGTTAAATCAAAACCTTACTTCAGTGTTTTCAGCTCCCTGCTTCCATTCACCGAAATCAAAACACAGTCTCTCCCTCCTCTGGCAGGGGAGTATTTAACAGCACCTGTAATCAGCAAGCCTGTTCAGGTGAGGTAAATTAGGATTGGAACACTGGGCTTCTCACCTGTAGGTTCCAATCAACAAATTAAATGTGAAGTGGAGCACTGGCCCACCCTACTCTCCAAGTGCTCCACCCCAGGGCCCACACATACACATACATAAAGTGCTATATTAAAGTGTAACATAACACATTTCCCTGGGGCTAATTACATAAAGTAGGAGCTGTGCAAAATCTGGGGAGATATATAGACTCCTTCCAGCACAATTCCTTGCTGTCGGTCACAATATATATATATATATATATATATATATATATATATATATATAAATTACAAACAAAAATTATTAAAAAAGATTCACATCCAAAACCAAAAATAAGTACAAAAACTAACTATTAAAAAAAAAACCTTTCTACTTTTTTTTAAATTTAAATAAAATATATAATTATTTAAACATATCTTTGTGTCTGTTATTTTTTCTTCATTTCGCACTTACAAATGTAATGGTACATTTTCCATGGGTAAATCAATGGGTAGTGCCATCTAAGCCTTGTTGCATTGTTGTATGTACATCCTTTCATGGTATTAACGGACGGTATTGGTCTCTTTAAAGGACAACTAAACTTTTTCAACACTGAGTCACTAATTAACTTAAGTGACCTTATATTTGGGGGGGGGGGGGGGTGGATGGACACTCTTACTTTTTACTTTAGTTCCCTGCTAGAAACTCTATGAATGAGAAGAATGAGAATAACATCTGATTTGTATTGCTGACAGTTGTGTCGGCAATGCAATTTCGAACATCCCTGACTGCCAAACTGTGAGCACATGCAGGATTTTGGCTTCTTCCACAACCGAATCATGTGAAATGTAGTTCCCATTGATTCTGCTTTCGTTTAGAAGATGCGACAGCACATGCGCAATCGCACACAGTTCGGCCATCATACAGAATTGCGTTCCAGACACAGGCTTGGTTCATTTGTGTCAGCGACAAAACTGAGCAAAGGTGTCAGAAATTAAGGTAGGAGGGGCTGGGGACTTTATGAATCAAATAAATTTTAAAGTAAGTCCTCCCCCCAAAAATAAAATGTTTAATTAAGTGCAGGAATGGTTTGAGGAACACAACAATGTGCTGGACAAACAAGTCCAATCCATGAAGTCCCCGCCTCGCTACTTACAGGACTTAAAGGTTTCTTCTGCTAATATCTTGGTGCCAGAAACCACAGCCCACTTTCAGGGGTCTAGTGGAGTCCATGTGTCAATGGGTCAGGGCTGTTTTGACATCAAAAGAGGACCAACGCAGTATTAGGAATAATGTTAAGGATTATTGGTGTACAATTCTAAATACCTGTACATCTGCATCAGGTTGATAGTTCAGTTATGGGATGAAATGCCTGTTAGCATTGCCGTAAAACAACAGGAAAAGATGGAAGACCACCAAGCAATTAGTGAATCCAGTTTTGCTGACCTATTCTGCAGGATGGAAAGTGTGTGCCTGAAGGAACACTAGAGGCAGACATTATTTTCACTGTGCATTCTGTAAATCATAGGTACATTGTAAATATTCATGATATAGCTGTATGATTACAAATAAAGGTTAATGAGTTTAATAAAGTCACTAAATGCTATAGAGTTATTCCTCTTTTTAATCTATTGAGGATATGGCAACAGAAATAACTGGTTGGTTACAGATTGGTCCATGGGGCAAAGAGGTACTAGACACACTATATTCTCTGACTACACTCCATTGATTGAGAATACAAAAATGCAGTATCTTTCTCATAGCTATTGGCATCCTCTTCCCACCTACTGTTTACTGGCTTTCTGAGAAATGTGGGAGTATTAATTCAAAGCAGATGGAGTGCTACATGATCCCATTGGATAGGGCTTAGCTGTGGGTAATAGTTTGGTACCCCATCAGTACTTGCCACCGTGTCAGATAGCCCACATAGATTTTGCCACAATGTTACAATGCCCACACATCCCTTGCCACAGTGGGATATTGTCCCACAACATTTGCCATAGTCTCACACTGCCCCAGTGGTGTATCTTGGTTTTGTGCTGCCCTAGGCAGACAAATTTTGGGCACCCCCTCTACCCACGATGCACACCCACGACATGACCCATAACCCACGTTGCACACCAAGGACATGCCCCATCACCCCATTTACATGCACGTTGTCAATATTATTTTCCATTAATATTCCCCAGCTAATTTTCCCAATAATATGCCAGTATCATTTTCCATTAATATGCCCCTGCCAATTTTCCCAATAATATGCCAGTATTATTTTGTCATTAATATTCCCCAGCCAATTTGCCCAATAATATGCCAGTATTTTGCCATTTAATATGCCCCTGCCAATGTGCCCAATATTATGCCAGTATAATTTGCCATTAATATTCCCCAGGCAATTTGCCCAATAATATGCCAATGTTATTCTGCCATTTAATATGCCCCAGCCAATTTGCCCAATAATATGGCAGTTTTATTTGCCATTTAATATGCCCCTGACAATTTGCCCAATAATATGCCAGTGTTATTTGCCATTTAATATGCCCCTGCTAATCTGCCCAATAAAATGACAGTGTTATTTGCCATTTAATATGCCCCTGCTAATTTGCCCAATAATCCCATTAATAAGTCCCAGACAATTTCCCCCCATCTCCCCAGCACTTACCTGTTTTCCCTGGTGGCTAGTGGCAGGCAGCATGGTCTCCTCAATGCTGCCTGTTCGGCTCCCAGGCGGTTGTGCCGACAGATCACGTGACCCAGCGCGCGTATGACGTCAGCGTGCCGGTCACATGACTGTCGGCACTTCCGTGTCACACTGCACAGAGAGCCGGACAGGCAGCACGGAGGTTTCTCTGTGCTGCCTGTTCGGCTCCCCGTGCAGCTCGCCGGCAGAGGGAAGGTGAGTGGGGATCTTCCGATCCCTTCTCACCTCCTTCTCTGCCTGCAAGCACGGGCTTTTTTTTTTTAAAGGGCCAGATTTTTTTTTAGTCACTGTGTCACATACACCGGTGACTATTTACTAAAAGGTGAGTTGAGGTGAAATGAACATTTGCTCTCACCAATTTAGCTATACATTGTGCAAGGACAAATCTGGAGAGTTTGCTTAGTAGGGGTTTGCACCTGAACAACTTATAGTTAAAATGGTAAGATAAAATGTCCTCCTTTGACTGAAGATGGAGGAGGACAAAATAATGAATGAGGCGTTGCCCTCAGTGGGTGACTAAGCTCCACCACGCCTGGGCGTGGTGGACTGCCATTGTATAAACATTTTATCCTTCTAGAACACTGAAAACAGACTTCAAATGATACAAAATATGAAAAAATGGTTCTATATTGAAAACAATGTTAGCGCCAACTACAGATTTTCAGGATGCAGGTGAGGGCCAAACGTGTTTAGATTTTTCCCATACATGTTGTGTTACCAAATAAGCATGGGACAAAATTTGGCAAAGGATGATTAGTTCATTTTTACACTCGATGCTAGATACATGCCCTTTCCAATTGTGCCAGTTAGGTTTGTGCTTTATAAATCATTTTTGATCTTCAGTTTATTTTCAAGTATATACCCACGTTTACCTCTGTAACAACACCAACTGGCCACTCATGAAAAACTCACAGGTGTGACAGTGAGATGTATTTAAATGGAATAGTTCACACCAAGAATCTAATCTAACCCAATGGGATTGTATTGTAGCCTATGTGTAATATATACAACTAACAATATGTAATGGAAGTTATTTGGTTATTAAGTAAATCTTCAAGGCTGATGTTCAGCTTTACGAAGTATAAACAATAACGAAACTGCTGGTAACATCAGCAATATATAATCAATACCACCTTTGTAGTAGGAGAAGGGTTAATGTCACTTGAAGACAGGAAGGAAATGAGTAATCTCATTCACAATTTAAAGTACAAGTATGGTGCGTGAAATAGCCACTTAGCTGTCAGGTAGCGAGAAAATAATTGCGGAATAAATATTCTCCAATCCTTTTTCCATAATGTATCAAAGGGTTTATTCATTAACAATTAAACTGCCAAATTAAATGTCCTAATACCATAGCCTTTTGTTCTTTGAAAGACCATCTTTTGTTATGGAAATGATAAAGCTTAATGCACAGGAAGATGATTTTAGTTGTCTAGGGCTTTGAAGTAACATGTACCTCTGTTAGACACTCAGTGGTGTTACGTTAGGACACCATTAACATTAGAGCTCCGTCATTCTGGCTGGTGCTCTCTGCCTCCTTTATCTTAAAGTCAATGACATGTGATCGGTTTACAGGGAGTATTTCTTTCACAAGAAAATAGACTTGGTTTTGTCTTTCTGCTTCTTCAACAGCAAGAAAGGACAGTGATGTTTGTGGATCGGTAGTAGCTGTTAGCAAGAGGATTTTGGATACTCGTTTCCTGACTGTCACAACGATGAATGAGAATCAAAAGGTGTATGCAGGTAAAATATAACATTTTAACAAATCTATCTGGTTTACCAGATCTCCACCATCCTTGATTTGCTGTTACAATTTGAAATAAGTACAGTAAAATGATTGCATTGTTGTATTGTTATTTAGTGTCTCTTTGTAGGTTTCCTACCTGTTAATCAAGGAAAATCAAGCCTATTTCATTCTAAAATAGTTAATCAAACCTTTTCTCATTAAGCATGTGTCTTTAGGAAACTACACACATATATAAATATATAACAGTGACATATGTCAAGGCAGTGTCAAAAGCTGTAAACAAACAAACACCACTAAGCAGCAAAGCAGCAGATCTAAACATGAAAGGTGATCAAGGTCCATCTCATTAGAGCTTAGTATAAAGACAGACAGCTCTAGAGGTCATAGAGTAGAAGGGGAACCAAGTGCGAGTCAGATTAACACACCACAAATAAAGTAGGACTTAATTTAACCAGTTGTTATTGCAGGTAGGTCCTTGATGTGTAGTTATACAAATAGGAAGGAAAAAAGAATACAAAATCACATGGCCAATAAGAGTAAGTGTGAATCTATAAACAATGTGCATCCTACTTTGCAGAGCAGTATATTGCTCATTTGATGCATGGATGGGTTTTGTTCCTCAAAGTAATGCAGGGGAGGAAATGCATGTAAAGATAATTTAATACAATATCGTAAAAAGTATTAAAATAAATTAAATTTTGATGTTAAAATCAAATGTAATCCTATGGCTGCCATCCCTTTAGAGAGGGGTATTACAATTGGCACGTACAGCGTGCAAAATCCAATCAATGGAGGTCCACACAACGCATTTCACCTTTATAGGCCTTGAGGATTAACTACACATCAAGGACCTGCCTGTAATAACAACAGGCTGAAGTCCTACTTTATTTGTGTTGTGTATATTACACGCACACTTGATTTACCTTCTCTCCAATGCATTATTGTTTTCTCCAGTGTGAGACACTAGAAAACAAAGATGCTTGGCCCCTAGACGCCGGGTGTTACCCTACATTTTTAGATCTCGAGTCCATGTTCTATGAAGCCTATGTACTAAGTGAAAGAATATTTACACATTTAACAAAAGAATGTTGGAATTAGAATGGTTCCATTCTAGAATGAGCTATATAAATTGTTTATTTCCATACATCTGGTTTGTTGTCATGTTGCTGTCCAAAACATAGTAAATTTATATTTGCAATACCACTTTATTTCAGCAGACGTAGTTAACAGCTGAGATCAGAAGACTGTCCAATAGTCTGGTAGTGTCAACAAGTGGTTATGTATGAATGCTATGGGCATGTAGGGTTTTTGAATGATTTTCAGCTTGTATTATATATATGTGTGTGATCTGATTGACCACAACATATCGCCCTACTGTCAGTAAAATGAGAGAGTATATGCACTAAAAAAATAGAGACAGTCCGGACATAATTCCGCCAAAGTCCAAAAAACTACAGTTTCCAAACTATGGTGGGGTTGAACTGTCATTCCGCTGACATTGTAAAACAGACTACAATTGATACATTTTGCATGCTTGTCTTGCACTGCTTAATCATAAACTTGACGCATTTTACATGCTTGTCCTTAATTATATTGTTACAGGTGTGAGAAATGTGTCAAGCTTAATATGTTTTACCAGCTCTGCAGAATGACTGTCTAGCCCTCAGTAAAGTTTTGACACTCATTTGCCAGAATAAGAAGTGAAATCAGTCATACCATTCAATACCACTGGTATTCTTGGCTAGGTAGTGGTAATGGTGGCTGAAGTTCAGCACATGGTGATTTAGCAAGTATAATGAACATACCATATACAGTTTTTTTGAACGGATTAATTTAGACAATCCTGAGCCACTAGGAGGCAGCAGTGGTTGTGATCCATAATGCTTTGCAGCAGGGCAGCCCTCAGTATGAAGAGGACAGTGAGGCCATTAGCTACACTGTGAATGCCAATTAGCCAACGGTGACTGTTGGTGACCATGTTACCAAATGTCTCCACATTTTTTTTTGCATCACTAATCTTTGTGGAAGATTTATCCTAATAGTGTAGACGCAAGGCCTCCTACACTGGAGAAATTTACATTTCGCATAATTGTGTACACCATGGTGACTTAGGTGCTCACTTACTGGTTTTATGATTTCAATCCTTTCAATTCCCCATTCCAAACCAACTTATATTGTAATGTTATTCTGTCAGATATCATGTTTTTTACCCTGTGTTATATTATTATAATGTTTCTCTAGATGAAATACAGACTCACATAAATGTGTGAGCCCCTAGACTCATTCCTTTTTTTTTTTTCTTTCACTTCATACTGCGGAAAAAATGGAAAAAGATCAGTCCTTCTTTCGTAGCAAAGCAAATTCCAAATGTTTGTTCTTCTTAAAAAAAAAAAAACATAAGGACTTTTGTTCAATTCCTTGCAGATTTAATACAGGAAAAGTTTAGGAAGTTTGAGACCAAAAATAATAATTAAAATGTAACCTAAAACTTTCTGTGCGTTGTAGCCAGAGGCTGTGTAGAATTATTGCGTTAGGTTTAGCAAGATAAGAACTTTTTTGTGCCACTGTGGTCATATCATTTCAGAGAAAGATAATAAATTCCTTCATTCTTTCAGATATATATACTATATGTATACTGTATGCAGAGGCGTCACTAAGGTTGGTGTCACCCAGTGCGGTAACTCATGGTGTCACCCCCCCTGGATTTCCTCCAGTACCATGCCAAACAGATATCTTAGTACCAGACCGAGGAGGACTGAGAGTTATTTTGTGTTTCTTCCATTTGTGAATAATCGCACCAACTGTTGTCACCTTCTCACAAAGCTGCTTGGCGATGGTCTTGTAGCCCATTCCAGCCTTGTGTAGGTCTACAGTCTTGTCCCTGACATCCTTGGACAGCTCTTTGGTCTTGGCCATGGCGGAGAGTTTGGAATCTGATTGATTGCTTCTGTGGACAGGTGTCTTTTATATAGGTAATGAGATGAGATTAAGATTCTCTTAAAGGGAGTGCTTCTATCTCAGCTTGTTACCTGCATAAAAGACACCTGGGAAATCTTGCTGATTGATAGGGGATCAAATACTTTTTTCACTCATTGACATGCAAATCAATTTATCACTTTTTTGACATGTGTTTTTCAGGATTTTTTTTTTTTTTTTCAGTAGTCTCTCACTGTTAAAATACACCTACCATTAAAATTATAGACGGATTATTTTTTTGACAGTGGGCAAATGCTCAAAATCAGCAGGGGATCAAATACTTTTTTCCCTCACTGTATATAAACAGGGAATAGAAGAATGTACAATATGGTAAAATATTGCATATATACAGAGTGAGAAGCACATAGACAGAAATGTAGAGATTGCACATTATATAACACTAATTTGGCTGCAACCTCCAGTAGTAACATAAAGTATAACTTACTAATGTTTAGGGACTCACACGGTGTGTTAACTCCAGCAGTGAGCTGTCAACAGTGGTGCAGTTTTATTTTCCAGAGACTTTAGATTCTGGGGGTAGGTGTCCTTAGATCTGGTCATACTAAACTGGAGATATTACATGGTCATAAGGATACCTGTTTAAATACTCTGTCTTGGGGACTAATTTATTAATATTTAGTTTATTGTTGTTACACTTGGATTATGACCATCATCCACAAAACATACACTATTTTCCAATTCTAGTTATCTGTCATTCAAGTGCAGCAACAACTTGATTTCGTATTTTTTTTTAAAAATGTATATTTTAACAACAACAGCTGTACCATTAAATGATATAATAGCTAAACAAATGGATTCATTAAAATGTGTAATTTCCTCTCAAAAACAATAAAATTAGTGGTTTCTGCTCAAGCACCTGATACCACTTATACAAGTTGCATAACAGCAGTATCTCTAATAATAATGTTTTGGAAATCCATTTCAACTACACAGCCAATTTCTCACGTATGACAACATCTTCATGTGATTAGAGAAATCACTTTTGCTCAGATCTTAAGTATCAAGAAAAAAGTGATTTTGTATTTTAATTATTTTGTACAATGGAATGGCTCAGGCATTTGGGACTAGGCGCCGGTTAATGACTGATGTGCATTTATTTGGTATATAAGAAGCATGGTAGTAGTTTTAAGATGCATATTACTAGATTATAGATTACATATATCTTGGCATATACAGAATCAGAACAGTTTCCTTTTTCGAGTGGGCAACATTTATAAAGTTAAAATTTGGGGGTTTCAATGGCTTATGCACAAAGTGTTAGTGTTATATTATCTGTATTATACATATTCACTTCTCTAACAATATTAAAGGCCATCAGCCAGTTTACCTTCTAATCTAGGACATCATTAGTGGATCATCTGGCACAGACCCTGTCCATGGTACTGAAAGATTTGATGGTATGTTATAAGAGTAACTACATTCTGTAGTTGCCAAAAATGGCTGCCTGTTTTGGTAATTCCACTTGCACAACATGATTATGGTACTAGTTCCCTCCCATAATGTTCATCTGTGTTAATGTTGTGCTGATGCTATTATAAATATAGCTATATATATATATATATATATATATATATATATATATATATATACATATGTATATATATATATATATATATATATATATATATATATGTATATATATATATATATATATATATATATGTGTGTGTGTGTGTATATATATATATATATATATAGCATCAGTATATATATATATATATATATATATATATATATATATATATATAAAATATAGTCTTCTTTCAGTCTAAATTGCATTTTATGTTAACAGTGCCCTCAAGGACATGCTATTCTGCAATCTGACTTCACAGTATTTCTGCTGCCATACAACATGAAGCTGCAGATTAACACCTTAAGAATCAATGTAAACTCAATAGACTCAGAATGGTAGTCAGAATAAAAATAATCATGTTAAAAGCAACATTTTGCTTTAACCTGTCATTTCCTGATGTGATATGTAAAGCACAGCCTTATTAATAAGATGTGAGGTATGCCAACAAAAGTTCTAATTACATTTTATATGTATTATGGGGGCAGTAAATGGTGCATATAAACAACATAAATTACATTTAGCTATAACTATGGTTGGAATTGCATCATACCCCTCCACAAAGACTGGCTGCCAGCAGCCAATCAGAACCTGTGATTTCATCAGATGAGTCCAATACTCAAAAGCCTTCCACCATACAAAAAGGAGAAAATAAATCAATCCGTTTGAGTTTTTTTTTTTATTAAACAATCTGCAGAACTGATTTTATAGTACTATGTAATGGTGCAAAAAACATTTCTGGTCACAGGTCCACTTTCATTGTTTCGTTAATAATTAAAAAATGCTTTTTTCCTATTATGTAAATTCTCAGAGCTAAAAAAAAGCTTTCTACAATGTGACTCCAATCTATTGAAGGAACTGCAATACAAAAAAATGGAATGTACATTCTGTACACATTCTGACTATGAAAAGTATGATATATTTCTGATCTTAAATCTATTTGTAGAAAAGCATATCTTAGATATACAGGGTTAGACATATTTCAGGGTTAGATATATATCATAATTATTATTTTTTACCATCCTATTTAATTTTAGGAACATTATTGAACTGAAACATCATGCATGAGATTTCCTTTACAAATGAAATCAATATACTGTTAGCACATTTCTGAGAAAAACCATTTAAATCTTTTAATTACTTTATGTAAACAGTAGTGCTATTATTACCAAGGCCTTTTTGAAGATACATTTGGATAGATTCAATGGCTCCCGTTAACTCCGGAGAAAGTATAATTTTTTTTAAACACATTTTATTCCCAGTGGAGGACATTCAAGTCATTGTTTCTGATGCTAATAAGATAATGGGAAAAATATAACAGTTTTGCCTTCTCATGGTTACCACTCCCCGAATCCCTGATGTGTATGTTTTTTTTCGTTAGGTGCGATAATGCTTTTACTGCACCCGTTAACTGTGTTGGCAGAGTGTATTGAATCAGGCACCATTGAGTGAATGAGTCTACCTACCCTCCCCACTGACTCATTGAAATCCATTTAAAGATGCAGTTTTGCCTAGTATTTTCTGTATGTTGTAGCTGTTTGTAATACGTGATTCAGATTCAGATCCTCCTGTCTAGTTCTGGACTGATTCCTCACCATTTTCATGATCATTTGTAATACGTGTGAAATTGACAGTTCTTCTGTAAAAGAGATGTTTTCTTTCTAAAATCATAATAAGTGACATCTATAAGGAATGATTTTACAATAATTTAGAATGTGCTTAAAGTTAAAAAGAATAGGCTTGTGCCTCCACTGTGTATTTACAAGCACTTAACATAATTTTCATTGGAACTCCATGAGATCTTGCATGGAGCACCGGACTGAGGGAGACTAACACTTATTTTGTGTTTCTTCCATTTGCAATAATCGCACCAGCTGTTGTCACCTTTCATCAAGCTGCTTGGTGATGGTCTTGTAGCCAATTCCAGCCTTGTGTAGGCCTACAGTCTTGTCCCTGACATCCTTGGACAGCTCTTTGGTCTTGGCCATTGTGGAGAGTTTGGAATCAGATTGATTAATTACTTCTGTGGACAGGTGTCTTTCATACAGGTAAAGAACTGAGATTAGAAGCACTCCCTTTAATAGAGTGCTCCTAATCTTCTGTGCAACTGAACTGCAAAGCCTTTAAGATACTCCCAAACTGGTTGCTTTCCATTAAATTATTAATGCTGCTGCCATGCACATTCCCTAGTGAGGCCACAGCAGGTATGTGCTTAATGGTTACATTGTATAGGTAGACACAGAGTGATTTGAAATGTCAATCAAGGCACTTGGCTTCCAGAAATAAGCATATAAGAAGCAACTGTTAGCATCAGGCCTAAATCATGATTATAACCTGTGTGTGTGTTTTTTTTTCTTAAGTCCATGTCTGAAATTCGATCATCACATGGTATTACTGTAGGAAGGATAATGCAGAACAAGCTTGGAGTCGTCACCTTGTAAATTGAATGAGCATTGTACAAATGTCATAGTTCATACGGTGTAAAATCAATGCTTTTTCAGTTGTTTTTTTTAGAATCTGACAACAGAAGAGAATACTTCTAGAAAAGAAATACAATGAAAGAGTGTTACAGTTATATTGGCTTTGCATTTTAAGACATGTGCCATTTACCAAAGAATTTTTAGGAAAATAAGGATTGTGAATATTTGAAACAAGATCGGGGAGAGTGCATGCATATGTGTAGTGGGTGTATACATGGTAATAAAAATAAAAAGTAAACTCACACACATCACACATTACTGTGAGTGATCCATTATTATTTTATAATCCAAGTTTTTTATAAGCCTTTTCATATTAATATCCAATGTCCTAAGCTCAAATCCTCCTGAGACCTTTTATGTATTTGGTTTTTTAATACTAAGCCCAACTGGCCTAAATTACTCTTTGTTTGCTTTGGTAAATAATCAAGTTTATGATGCTCATTACAAGGTTTGAAATCAGGCCTTGGCAAATTGATTTTTTCTAGTGTACTTCTGGAGAAGCCTAAAACTAGATTTGGTTATGAGGTAAATAACATGCAATAAATGAGGTCTGTCCAAAACGATTTATGTTGACCACAAGGCCATTTTTGCATTGTCTAGCCTGTTTAAATGTTCAGTTTACTATTACATCTCAACCCTTCAGTAGTTTTGCCTTCACCGATAGCCTGTAATTTTGAATGATTTCCCTAAACCCTAACATAGAAGCAGTGCAATATCTATAGTAATAATACCATCCAGTTATAAAGGATATGACAGGATTTGGCAACAGTCCCTTGACTAGAAAGACACAAATCTGGTAATTTGATCATTAATACAAAGCATTGGATGAGAAGCTTTAAAATGGCACTTATTGTGGAAAGATGTGGAAACTTGAGACTTCCAGATATTAAGATGATCAAAGTGTCGATACTGGTCTCAATTATTGGGTTGTGTAATATATGTACTTTATCCTCCTCTACTGCAGTATCCATCACTCTTAACCAAACAAGAACATAATTACTATCTTTGCAGAATGTGGTCACAAGAAAATTATGCTAATCCAAACATGATTCACAAAAAATAACTGGAATATGCTTAGGAGAACTTGGTATCCATTGTAAAATGTGATGACAGGAAGCTGTCTTACAGTTTACCTTGAGTATTCTGGGCTAAGTTCACTTGAGAGTGAGAATGAGTTCAGAGACAAAACTGGCATGTTTTTCAACAAATTACCATAACCATAGTTATGATCATAAGCATGGATGAAAATGACAAGATAATAATGATTCAGAGCAGTGAAGAGAATCCACTACACGGGGAAAAATAAAATAAATGTGCTTTGTAACTGGCTATAACAGAGCACAATCCAACAGATGATCTGATTTGATAAATTCAAGAAAATAAGACACAAACAAAAATTCAGTTGGAGAATGGCTCTACACAGTATATAACTCATTATGAAATTGTTTATTTTGACTGTTTCCCTTGCATTTTATAATATCCGTGTAATATATAATATGAGGTAGGCAATTGCACATTCAAATGATATCCAGAAGTATATAAAACAATGAAAGTGTATTTGAATGTATATATAAAAAGTTTTAAATATAAATCTATGTGAGTAAATCAAGAAGTAACACAAAAATTGCATACAAATAAAGGAATCAAAATAAAATTATAACACAAATGAAAACATTTAACAACCCAATGGAAAGGTTTCTCAGGAGTACTGAACTGTTCATTTTCAAAGTCAAATGCTCTTAAAAGTGTTTCGCAACACTGCGCAATGGACAGAAGTTAAATACTTGTTGAAATCAGACAGGCTGAAAAATAGTGACGATTGTGTGAGATTAGCAGTACACTGGGGACACAGACTAAGACCAACATCATGCATACTAAAAGCACGAACAACTTGAGAGCGAAACATATGGTGAACAGAGACTCATCTCAGATATCAGGCAGGACTGAGCTTAGAGGAGTCATCCTGCAAATGGGATGACTCCTCCACTTAAATGCCTTGTGATCAACGTGCCATCTCCATGGCTTCTCAAGCAAAACATGATAATCAATATATTTACCTGACTGCCTGAACGCTCACTTCATATCTGGCAATACACTAAAGAAACAAGAGAGTGAAGTTGTTCTTGCAGGGATGCTTTTTTTTATTTAATTCACAGTAATTTAGCAATTACAGTAAAAAAGCCCAGTTTGTGAAGCGATCATGGCAGAATGTTATGCCCCACATTAAGGTAAACATAGTGAATGTTTAATAAGAGTTTCCATTTCAAGATGTACGTCTTAGCTTGGTTGACCATGTTTATCTGTGGCCAGAAGAAGATAAAGATGCCAACGATTTGCTTTTTCTGTTGAAAACGTAACAGGATCTCACACATGCCAGCTATCTTACACTATACGTTTCAGAGCCTTGAATCAGTCTTGGCTCAGATACTTTGAATGGTCTTGGCTCAGAGAAATATTATTCGACCTTAGCAAGTTACAAGGTCTGCTTCATTTCTTCACATGCTCCCCAACCGTGAAATGCATTACCTCACATAAAGAAAATACTGAGGGGCCAAGTAAGCCCACTTAACCTTCTCAGTTTGTTAAGCATCAAAACTTAAACTGTGTGATGCCAATCAGACAGTGTTGGCATGCTAATAAACACATGATAGAAAATCTATGATATCACATATCTGCTTTTGATGTTTTATGGTGTATGCATTCCTGTAAACATCATGTATGTGTAAGTTTTGTTTTTTTATCAAACAGCAAGCAGACCTGTACAAAGAAATGACTTTACTGTTAACAGGATAATGGGGTGTCCATTTTGAATATTTTACTCTTATTGCACATGATTAATAGACTCTACTTCAGAAAATTTTAGTGAAGTAAGTCATCACTGACTAAAAGTTAATTTGCATAAAACGCTTGTGACGTTTTAAAAGACAGTTGTGACGCCAAAAAAACAAACTTGTTTTCTTTCGTGGTGCAACTCAAAGCTGGAAATAATTTTGGCATATACCTAACTCTATATTAGTTTATAACCCAAAGAAAGTCACTGTGACAGAAAAGATTTCAGTAATTAACCATCACCCTCTACACTTCATTAATGATAAATTCAAAACATATCTTAAAGTTAAGTAAAAAAAAAAAAAAGGATATAGATGGCCACATTATGATGAATAAAAGGTTTTTTGAATTTTCTTTCTGCTATGATCCCTTCACTAGATATTGACTTTTAATTTCAGCATGTATTTTAATCACTTGCCATTTCAAAAATTGATTTGATTCAAACATTTCTTGACCCACCAGCGACTTTGTCAGTATTTGCAACTTTAGCTCACAACCACATTAACATCTTAAAGACCTACACAATGGACTAGATTCAGTGGGCCCCATTATTTAGAAAATGTGCGTTAGTAAATTGGTGTAACTGTTAAAATTATAGGGATCCAAGATCTAATGCCTGCCACTAATGCCAATAATGAGTACAGTAATTACCACACAAACAGGGATTCAATGAGGGCAAAAAAGTTATTAAAGAACAACTAAACTTTTTTTTTTTACTTAGTGTTTTATAACACTGAGTCAATAATCAACTTAACTTAACTTATTTTTTTATTTTTTTTTGGGTGGGACTTACTCTATACTTTATTTCATTCATAGTCCCCAGCCCCTCTTACTTTTATGTCTGACCACTTTGCTCAGTTGTTTTGCCAACACAAATTAGCCAAGGGGCCAAATGTGGCATCCGAATGGCATTTCTGACACAGGCTGTGTTTGGAATGCAATTCGGATAATGCCTGAGGGTGATTCCCTGCGCATGCGCATTTGCGATCGCGTGCGTGGGACTTTTAAAATAATGCAGAATCAATAGGAACTACATTTCGCCTAATTCTGCAATGGAGGAAGCCTCAATCTAGCATACACGTGCACAGTTTACTGTTGGGCATCTTCCGAACTGCATTGCCGACACAACTAGCGGGGGCTGGGGACACTGTGAATGAAATAAAGTATAAAGTAAGTCCCCCCCCAAAAAAAACAATAAATAACTTTAATTAAGTTAATTATTGACTCAAAAAAAAGTTTAATTGTCCTTTAAACTTTGCCTGCTAAATTAACTCCGCAAAAAATACAACCTAAATGTGCCTAAAAAGACAAAGGAAGAATTAATAGAATGTGAAAGACCAATTGAATATTTTTTGCTCCTTTGTAATTTAATAACAAAGACCAAAGGATTTAAGCATTTATTGGTTGATGCAAAGCTTTTTTGGAGAAAGAATCACACACCCATTGAGTCTGTGGACCTAAAACATATTTCAGTCTGTTTACTAACATGTCTCTTTTTTAATTAAATGCTTGTAATCAAACAAAGATACCATTTGTCCACATTAAATTGTAGGGCCCAATAAACATATTTATTCAGCAAAAGTTACCTGTACATTGTGCAAACATGGATTCTATAAAGAGAAAAGGAATATTCAATGTGTTCGTTCTGTCTACGACATGGAGAAGAATATATGATGAATTGGTGGTTCCACCATCCTTCTTTCTGAAAGCATCACCCATAGGGGGCTATTCACTAAATTGTGAGTTGCCGGTGAGTTGAAGTGAGATGAAGTGAGTTAAGGGTGGATGAACATCTCATCTCACCATTTAGCTATACATGGTGCAGGGACAAGCCTGGTGAGTTTGATTAGTGGGTGGAATCACCATGTTTGTCCCTGCACAGTATATGGCTAAACTGGTGATATGAGATGCTAATCGCAACTCAACTCACAATTTAATGGGTAGCCCCCATGGAGTTGCTTGAGAACACCCAGAGACATGTCCACTTACATTTGAAATCCATGTGAATCTCTATGGCGAGGAATGGTGGCAAACTGCACATACATGCACCATGCATGTGTGTGACTTGACCGCAGCGTATCCACAGTGTGTTTCCTATTATTTTAAATATAGCAAGCAATGATACAATACAGGCAGGTATGTACATGGCTCATTCTTTTGCATGCTTAAATATGTATAAGCCATACAATTCTAAAACAAAGAATTAAACATGCATCACCACATACATACTTTTGTTTAGTTGCAATGACCCTTTTAGTATATGTATATATCCATGTAGATTATATATACTGGGGTAGAAAGCATCTTCTGAAGTTTAAATATTTTTGAATCTTCTGTTTCCCAGATTCTTTTTTTTTTATTGCTCTGTGGTATTAAAATACTGTGTGCATAATTCAATATTAAGTGGTTAGAACGGCACTCTAAGATCTCATATTACCTTTGTTTGCAGAAATATTTGTAGTTTTTAAAGATTTCCAATGGCATTCAATATAGTTTCCCAGCATAACTTGCACTAAATCACTCGTGATTAGATTCCGCCCGCTACCCAGCTAATTAATGAGCTATGTTTATTAGGATGTAACTATAATTATATCTAAAGAGAGAGTGTTGGCAATCGATTAAAAACAATGCACTGGCTTTTTGATTTGCAGCCAGAAATATGGTGTGGATTTAAATGGATTGCAAAACATTAACTTTTACAGTCAAAACATAAGCACTGCTTGCTAGGTGAATATAACATTACACTCAACGAAAACTGCGTCAGTCAGGGCGCCACAGTCCAAGATTTCACTGCCCAGTGAAAAAACGAATTAACAGGCACAGACATGAGTCTGCTAGCTATACTGTCCTGTGGACTGAAAGGAATTATTATGTCTGCTCTGGTAGAAGCAAGCAGTGTACATAGACCTGATCAGAGATCATCCTCAGTTTGCTCCTATTTTCACCCATTCTTTCATATTGGATCTTTGCACCCAATTGGATTTCCAGTTATGCAAAAAATCATAATGGACATTTTGTGTGATGTTTCCAACGTTAACAGAATGTATACCTTTTCACTTGGTATTACTGTGTTAATGTATTTTATTTATGTTCTTGCCCTGTCTATATTCTTTATGGTGCATTTTGAGAGCCGACTCTCAAGTCTGAAAACTTGTTTTACAGATCTTTAAACTCCACCTTTTATCATTGTCATTCTCTCCAACCTTCCAAACCTTTTTTTCTGTACAAAAGAACTAAGACACCTTTAAAAAAAATATTTCGTTTAGTCTGCCCATAATAAGATCTCAAGTGTATTACTTATTTTACCACTTTTTGAACTCCATCTCACATCTTGAGATTTATCTTAAAGGACAACTGTAGTACAAAATTAAGTTGTGCTTATTTGAAAGATTGCATCAAGTGTAGGTATTTTATATTGAAATAGCTCTACCATGAGCTTTGGTCAAATGGGTCAGATCTTTCTTCATCTGAACCAAGGTGAGTGAAGATCTGAGTCAAGATTCTAAACATCATGTCTCCCTCCCCTAAGAGGACTATACAGAGTAAACCAGGCATAGTAAAGCATTTTATTTTTATTCTTTCATTAAATCATTTATTTATCTATCATCTACATTTGATGCAATCTTTCAGTTAAACATAGAAACATAGAAACATAGAATGTGTCGGCAGATAAGACCCATTCGGTCCATCTAGTCTGCCCAATAAATATAAACATAAGTAGATTTTTTGCTACAGTTGTCCCTGCCCTGGGCAGGTACACCTGTTGCTATGTAAAAATGTCCCGTGACTATCTGTTATGTGGCTATCATAGTGGAATCCAGCTGAATGTATTGTAAAAGATTACCATGCATACATGTTGGTATCTGCGTGTGTGGCATTAAGTAAGTGACATCATGTGAGCTGTAGAGAGATTTGGAAACTCTGTTTTGACCTCGCATATCAATTCCATCATCCATCCAACCCCACCTAAATTTGCAAAACAACATAATACAAATGCATGCTAGCCCCCCCCCCCCCCCCCTCCCCATCAGATATGGCACTGTTTTTAATTAGGGAGACACACATATTTTTAAGCCAAAGTCTTGGAAAGTATGAACTAATCGGAAAGTTTGGCCAGTGCTTTGATGACCAAAGTGAATTCATTTGCAGACCATTGAAATATTACATAAGAGGAATATGTTCCATTTCAAACGCTGAGACTGATGTATTACTGATGGCAGCTGGGAGTGGCCTTTTTGCCTTTATTGTCAGTGATAATTGCCAGTGTGTTTGATCTCTCCTATCAGTGCCTGGAAAATATTCATAGAACGTTTTAAGGACGTGCCCCAGCAGTTGCCGTTTGCACAATCAACAGGATTTAAACCGTATGCAGTTACATTATATTTTTATCACTGTGGTGTCCAAGTACAGTCTTACTGCATTGGGAAGAAGGAGGAGAGAGGGCAGCAAGTTAGAAGACAGCATGAGACACATAAAAGGACTAATATTCTGCCCAATTCTCAAGTGTGTAGATAGATTTAAAGCATCTTTAACAAGCAGTTCTACTTCATCGGTTCATTATTTACTCACTGGCTCCTTAGAGTTTTCATATCACAGTATTCCTCCTGATTCACTATGGAATTATATTTCCTGTTTAAATAATTAGAATGAAGCTGCCATTCGAATAAACCTTATGTAAATGTAAATTTGACTGGCTATAGTAATACTTTCAATTGGAGTTCTTGTTAAACAGAATATACCATAAAACTTTAATAAAACACTCCCATCTATCTAAATATTGGCGCAACACTTACCAGAAAACAAAATGTTGGAGGTATATAATATACATAAAAATCAAGGTACTTGATGTCAATATTAGACTGCTCAGTTATTTTTTCAGCAAGTTTAAGCATTTATATCACAATTCCTTAGTATACAGATTCAGTTGTCATATTATAAACCTTTCACTAAAACATATACCAATTACATACAATATTTAACATTATGACTTACAAACACATACGTATGCCCAATTGGATTTATATAAGTCCCATTTCACCACTCCATTAAAAACTGCTCAGTTTTCAACACCTCACCATGGAATCTAATTAAGAATGGACTATACGTTTGGATTTCTATAGGTATTTTATCCTTTATGTCTCCAAGGAAATCATATATTTCCTACCTTTCTTCTCTATGACCTTGTTTATTAATGTGATGTTGCTTGTGCAGTCCCCTAATGCCCCCCACTCCACAAACAGAGTTTCTATTTTCTTCAATTTGTGTCTATTTAAACATTCTTTTCTACTCGAAGTTCTTGCAAATAGGACACTCTTGTGTGATAATGTATTCACATGTTTTATAGATTTCTAATCTTAGCTTGTCACACAATTACATAGCCTACTGTGCTTTCTCTCCAGCTTCGGATTAGCGCTAAAACCCAAAGAGGACAAAGCATAAGGACATGAGGACCCTTATCTTTAATAGTGACTAGCAGATTATTGCTTCTTCTTTAGAGCATCATGTTTAAGGATTACTTATTCTGTGATACTTTCAGATCCAATAAAGACATGAAAAATGTTAATGGTAGGACGGCGTGACAAGCCTGCATTGTGGGGAGCCGTATGCTTCCATTCACTTGAGAGCTGAAGTGCCAGCCCGTTTTGTGAATAATTCTATATCCCAGGGTGCTTTCTACTTATTAATAAATAGAAATTAGTGCAGGCTCATGCTGTGAACCTGCCATCTGTGTATTTATGTGTGGCGAAAGAGACGTTTCCCCCCTCTTCATCCTTGACTTCCCTGACTGATCGAGAATAATTTCCATATGTGCTTGTAGTTCACTTTCACAAATGTTGCTTTGAGGAAAATTTGATCCTTCGTCAAGCTACCTGGGTGCCTTTTGCAGCACGGTCATATAAACAACACATTTTGCCTGCTAATTGAGGCTTAGATTAATACCTCTCCAGTTTCCTTCTTTTTTTGTTGTATATATTGCTGGATTGGAGGTTTGTCATTTTAGATTATCTCCCAGCATTTAGAATCAGAATTAAGTATTTAATTCGAAAAAATACAAATGTATAGACACCTTAAACACATTTTATTGAGAGTTATATTACCGTGGAGCTCTATGATCCACTCAAAGAAAATTCCTTCCTTCAGAGGAATTTGGGTTCAAAATCAATCCTATTTAAAAAAAAAAAATACATTCTTTTATTGTTGAATATTTAACTATTTTAAGTCTTTTAAATATTGACAAACTCTTCTAACCCTTTACATGTTTTCGTATTTTATTCTTCTATGTCAGAGTTCAGGTTGTGGTAACACACACCAGAGGTGCGCATTTACACAACCCTGCTGCCTGGGGGTCTTTTTAGCAATACTCTACTAGCACCTACACCAGTCATGAAAGCCTAGTGGCCCAAAGCAAAATCCAACAAACAGGAATAAAGTAAACAACAGTACAAGCAGTAAAAGGCAGGCGGAAATGGTGCAAAAATGGTACCAAGAAAAGTTGGGACAGAAGACATATGTAAAAAGTCCAGTAAACAATCCAGCGGGTCCATAGCCAGTAATCCAAGATAGGGTCAGAAGACAAATGGAGTAATCCAGTAAACAATCCAAGCTGGTGGAGTAATAGGAAATACTGAAAAACAGAACAAATCACTTGTAAAGGTAATGGAATCTGCATGGAAGCAGACACCACAACTTGGGAACAAATAAGCACTAACCTGAGGGTTTGGGGGACCTTCATAGGTCTGCAGGCTGGATCTCCTCCATTGTCCACATATTGGTAATTTTTGTGGCAGTGTGCCTTTAAAGGAGCAAAGTACTGAGGCTCAGCTCCTTTTCTTATCAGATCTGTTGCTGCGGTCTATTTTGTTTACTCGGGACCCTGACACAACCAGCTTGGATTCTGGGTCAGTTCCTCCATTTCCAAACTGGAATGGAAGAACGTGACACTTGGCTTTGCCCTGGTTCAACCTGTCATTCCTTTTTATACATGTCCATGTTTGTGTGAGATTACCCACAAGACTCTGCCTCCTTTTTTGGGGACCTGCTCCAATTGTTTTCATCTGGACTGATCCTCACCATACTTAGGGCCTTAGATTGCCCCTCTCTTGCTTCTTATACCACAGGACATTTAAGACAAGGACACAGTTGGAGTGTATTTTGTAATGGAAAAGTAAATCTAGCATGGTGTGCAGCGGTGAAAAGCTTTGTAAGTGAGAACTAGCAAGTCTTAAAGGATACAAGCACATAGATTTGATAATATGTATTCCTTTATCACTCCTCCTCCTATCAATATTTTTGTGTAGTGGTTCTCTAATGTTTCACTACTTACTCTATATCAGGGGTGGGCAATTCATTTTTACCGGGGGCCGCATGAGCAACCCGAGCACTGATGGAGGGCCACATTGACAATATTTCAATTACATTTTGCTCAATATCTGTCTCTCCCCGTACCCTCATGTCTGTCTCTCTCTCTCCCCATTCCCTCATGTCTGTCTCTCTCTCCACTCATGCTCCATGTCTCTCTCCACTCATGCTCCATGTCTCTCTCTCTTTCCATTCATGCTCCATTTCTGTCTCTCTCTCGCCACTCATACCCCATGTCTGTCTCTCTCTCGCCACTCATACCCCATGTCTGTCTCTCTCTCGCCACTCATACCCCATGTCTGTCTCTCTCTCGCCACTCATACCCCATGTCTGTCTCTCTCGCCACTCATACCCCATGTCTGTCTCTCCCCTCATCCCTTATATCTTTTTCCATCTCTATCTTTCTGTTCCCCATGCTGGTCTCTTGTACACACAGTCATACATAAACACACACAGTCACACAAACACAGTTACACACTTAGTCACCCTCACAGACATACATTTACACAAACACCCTTATACACACTGTCACACATACATAAATACACACAGTCATACATAAATACACACAGTCACACAAACACAATTACACACTTAGTCACCCTCACAGACATACATTTACACAGACACCCTTATACACACTGTCACACATACATAAATACACACACAGCCACCTTTACACACAGGATACACTTGCACAGACACTCATGTACATACACTTACACAGACAGTAACACACACATAGTTATACACATTGACACACACATACACACTTATACACATTCACACACACTTCCACAGACACTTCCTTTCTTTTTTTATTTTAACCCCCTCCCCAAACTGTTATTTCCTAATCCTCCTTGTTAATCCAAGCACAGCACAACGGGGGAAAGCTCCGCCCCTGTCGCGTTCTGTGATTAGCTGCAGGGAGGAGGACATTCTCTATGGTGTCTTGGCAGAGACAGAACGTGACGGGGCAGAGCTTACACCCGTCGCGCTGTGCTTGGATTAACAAGGAGGAGGAGGGCAGGGAGAGAGCTCCCTGCTACAGCGCCTCTCCTCCCTTGCGCCTGGGCGCGGTGCACCCCATGCACCCGCCCAGGATCGGCCCTGCCTCATACGGACCGGGGCTGGACAGGGACGCAAAAGGGCCGGATGTGGCCCGCGGGCCGTAAGATGCCCAGGTCTGCTCTATATCCTGTTGGATGCATGAGAAAAGAATATAATTACAAATTTACAACAGTTAGTCTCGTAATATGCTAAAAAGTAATTTCTCAATTTGCCTCATTAGGTAAATTATTCTATAGACCCAACCAAAACATACACAGTAGCTCCAAGTAAGTAACAGGTTAACCAGAAATTCTTTATTTGTTGGCTTTGAAAAACTGAAAGAGTATTATCTAGATCATTTTACATTCATGAAATATTAATTCAACCAACTGGCCAGGATTTGTGTTATTCATTTAAAGAGAAACAGATAGACTTTTTTTTTGTAAGTACTGTGCTCACAAACATATGTGCAAGGCAGTGAAGCCTGTAATCCTTACATCACTACAGGGGGCAAGCAAGACAGCCTTTTTGATACTATCATGAATATAGAAACATGGAAAAGGAAACAATTTGATTTATAATACCAACTACAATTATTACAGATGATCCACTTAGATTTTTTTGATCCAAGCCTTCCCCAAATATCCCTCAGCCTTTGCGTACATTGAGGGACATCTGAAAAGTGGAGTACGCAGAAATATTGTTTTTTAGTGGTATTAGATCCATATGTGCTAGATTATTTTATTTCTTATTTAGGCTGACAGAGTTCCTTTCAAGTTTAGTTGTACATTTAATCAGTATTTTTAAGCATTTTGGTTATTTTGCATTGCATTCTAAGAGACAGCTTCAGTTCTACCTGATCAAATTAAGGACTAAGTCTTGATGAAAGTCTTAGTGGGTTTGATCACTACATCCAGACTGTTTGGAAATGTTTGATGTAAGCTAACACTTTCCATCTAGAACCTTAAACATATGTTCAGAAAGTGAAGTAGACTTCACTCAGCTACCTTGGACTTACATTTTAATTTCTCTGGTCAATTCTCTGCAACTTCCTCATTCATGAATAAAGCCCTAAGTGATAATATCCTATGTCCACATTTAGCAAGTTTTGCAGTGTAAATCGGTAGGTTAAAATCAGCTTTGTAGGAAGACCAATATCTGTTTTCATATTACTTGTTATCTATATTTCCCTGCTTGGTAACATTATGGAATTGCCCCAATGATCTACTGTGACTACTGATTTGTGGGGCAAGACGACTGCAATATCTGTGCTGGGGCAAGATGGTTATATATAAAGAAATACTACAACTGTACTGTTTATGAAAACTGAGTGTAAGTGAGTGTATGTGAGTGGTAGAGTGAGTGTGTGTGAGTGGAAGAGTGTGAGTGGGTGTGAGTGAGTGTAAGCATGAGTGGCAGTGTGCATGTAAGTTATGAGTGTGCATGCCACTCACACACATACACATGCACACTCACTCATACACACTTACACTCTGCCACTCACACACATACACATGCACACTCATAACTCACGCTTTCACTCACTCACACACACTTACTCTTCCAAAAACTCACACTCTGCCACACTTACACTTACTTACACTCTGCCACTCACACACACTCACACTCTGCCACTCACATACACACTCACACTCTGCCACTCACACACATACACATGCACACTCACTCACACACAATTACACTCGGCCAAAAAACATTCTCCCCAGGTTTTTAACCCTTTTTTATTAAAAAATAAATATTTATGTATATATAGTGTGTGTCTGTGTGTTTGTGAGTCAGGTTTACACATGCGTCTTAGTGGAAGAATGTCCGTGTGGGAAAGACTATCTGTGTATGTAAGTGAGTGTGTTTGATATACCCTATATTTTGGCATATTATGAGACTGTTGGTCAACTTTTTTCTTAAAGTCTGGTAAATGTAGTATGCAGTGTACCCAAAACGCTGTATGCTCAGTTATTTTGAAATCATGGGAATATGCTCACATACAAGTGTGTGTGTGATGTAAGTTGGTGTGTGTAAGTGGGATTGGGGGTCTCTGTGTGTAAGGATGTGTGTATTTATGTGTGACTGTGCAAGTGTGAATGTGTGTGTATGTGTGGCTGCATGTGTATATGTGTGTATTTGTGGTTGTATATTTATGTGTATAGGTGTAACTTTGAGTAATGTGAGTTTTTTTGTGCTGTGAGTCTTATTGTGAATTGTGGTACAGTAATTTACAGCACAAGTGTGTGATGCACATACACACTGCAAATTACAGTGAGTTTTATTGCTGTGGATCCTGTGCTATACTCACACATTGCACATTACTGTGAGTTTTATTACAGACAGACACACACATACAGTCAGTCAAAGACAGACACACACATGCAGACAGTCACAAACAGACACACACATACAGTAAGTCACAGTCAGTGCCCTGCTGTTGTTTCAAGCCATGCTGAGCACACTCAGCGCTCGTATACTAAAGTGCGGTGCGTGTGGAGCAGGAAGACTGTGGAGTCGGTGCACACACTGCTCCCTCGTGCTCCGCTGGAAAAATAAATAAATACAATTATCCCAGCTGCGAGGGCACCATGCTGGGACAACAATAACTGGAAGCCAGCTATAATTTCCTGGTGCCCGGGATCTGTTGAGCCCTGATATATAATCATATTTACCTATTGTTCATTGGCGTCAAATATATCAGTCTGTATGCCGCCTAACCATGTGAGCTTATTTACTCCACTTCCATCAAATCTGTCATGGGCCCAGATCTTTTGGAGACCTAGCAACGCTCCTGGAAACAAGACTAACTCTCTATTTAACCCTTTTGGTGCGAGGCTATCCAATTCAACAATCCCATTTCCCAACTTTCATGAGGCAGGGCATTGACTATCAGAGCATGTCCAAATCATAGAGAAGTATCTATAACACTGTATTTGTTGCCACATGATTTAAGCTCGAAAAAGCTTATGAAGGAATAAATCCACTCCTTTACAATCCTGTGATTCTTTATTCTAACTACACCTCGGGACATTGGTGGTATGGTATTCCAGAGGATGTTATTTTATTTATTTAACTATTTCCTGTGTTATGAGGAAGAACTCACCCTGACAATGGATGGAAATTGGGAATTGATTTTTCTTTGTATTTAAGGGACACTATTATTGATTTTTTTTATGATCCTAGTCAACTTTACTCACAATCTGTATTATTGTGAAAGTGCTTTTGAATTATATTTTCTATGTTCTTCTTTTCTAAAAAAAAATAATAATATCAACACCATTTTTAAAGGCATATATTGTATTTGATTCTGTGCCAGTCAAAACCATATTTGCTGTAAAGGTTCTGTAAAATCAGCTTACAGGTGCTTCACCACCAGCTCTTCCATAGTAAAAACCACAGAAAAAAAGTTATTTAAGATATCTTTAGCTCATTCCTCACTAAAGACATTTCCCATTTCGAATAACAAAGAACCAACATTTTCTGCCATCAATATTTTTCCATTTACATGCATGAAAACAAATTGGGATTCGTTTAAAATTAATGGCCACTATGACTAACTATTGCTGATTTATTACAGCTTTATTTTAACATTTTCTCTTACCGTAAGAATTTAATTTGACATTGTTGCTCTCCCTGTGAATTCCCAACTGTAGTAGGAACTTTTAGATCTGAAAGGATGATAATTGTTTGAAGGGTTCATGATAGCAACAAAATGTAAAAAAAAAAAAATGTTTTATTCATATTAATGTTGCTATATTGTAAACATTTATTTTTACTTAAAACTCAACTTTAACATGACTTGACTTTAAAATAGAATGTCTAATGTAAATTACAGTGAAAAATGCCACATTGTAACAGTTTATGGTACTCTAACAGACAAAGATGATGGAACTTCCCCTTTAATGAGTGAGTGTGGTTATTGTATAGAACACACTTGATTGACAAAACACTTAGTTTCCAGAATATTAGGAAATCCAACTTGTAATTACATTCTTTTGCTAAAATCCATCCATATGATAATTACAGTGAGTATGGAGATTTTTTTTTTTTTTTGGGGGGGGGGGGGGGTCAAGGGGCCTGTTCTATTATTAAATGGCTCTTTTTGTGCTTGGTACGAATGATTACACCTTTAAACAAAATGAATAATCCTATCTTAGATGCTGGTTACAGACAGTAAATAATGTTTTTTTCGTTTGTTATTGTGGTAACTATAAGGAACATTCAAGGACTGAAACAGAGCTTTATAATGCTGTATCTGATAGCAGCCCATTGTGATCTGCTTGTGAATTGTCAGGTCCATTAGAACTAATTGCAGCTATTGTATCAGTGGATCTGTGACTATTGTCTGTATTATTGCTTGTTCTTGATGAATATAGAATTCCATTGAAGAGCTGATAGTCAGAATTTAAGCATAATGAGAGAAATAAATGTGCTATAATCTTGGAATAGTTTTGCTTTAATTAGAGCTAGTTATAAAAAATTAGATCAGTTGGAACTTTTATCAAAGGAAATCATAACGCAACGTTACAATTCACATCTGTCTTGTTTCCACCTCATTTAAAATATTTGTACCAATCTTGATACAATCATTTTCTAAGTATAGATGATTTTATGTAATGGTCTTCAAGTCTGCAGAGCTTCAGGCTTTGAAACCTATCGTTCCTTTCCTGTTGCACCTAAAGCAAGATGATTCATTGCTGCAAAGTAGGTAGGTGGCCTCCTATTCACAAATATGGTAGCAATGTTTAAAGTACTATCATATTGCTGTACAATTTGTTTTTTGTTATATATTCAGTCAAAATATGTTTCTCTTGGGAAGCAACTATGTTGGGTTTTTAGGGTCAGAGAGGTAAATCACAATTTTAAAATGTGGCTAAATCCTTTTTTTTTTTTTAAAGGGACAGTCTAGTTCACAAACTTACTTTTGGTGCAAGATGAAGATTACTGCTTGTATAGCGCACAGATTATTTTTCCAGTGTAATTTGATGAATTCTGCATATATCACATTTTTAATATTTTACTCAAGCCCTCCCCAGTGATTACTCTGCATGTTTATTGCAGGTGATACAGCACGGATTACATAGCCACTGAAGATATAAAGTTTTGTTACATTTAGTCACTTTTTGTGCTCCCAGAATAGATTACATTGTGTGGATTCTGAGTGACCTTGCTATTGTACATTGTCTTAATATGTCTTAATAGTGCAATACATTGTGTGATGACATCAACAGAGAGACAGTAAACTACATTTATTTGATTGAAAATATTCTCATTGGTTCCTACAGCAAATCAAAAAGACATTTACTTTCACGCAGCAACTATGGGCAGTCCTGACTTCTTACAAACTGCTGTAATTTCTCAATTTCATCTAGCTGTAATTATTTAATATTTTAAGCAATGTAAAATGTAAAACAGACATTTTAAAGTACTTTGAAAGCAAATGAATATGCATTAACCACTTCGCTACAATGGACGTGTCTGGCACATCCTGCGGTGAATCAATGTCGATGCAATAGCCAGCACCAAAATTTCCTTTCTGGGGCACCCACGATCGCCCCACGGGGAGATCGTGGGCACCATATTGACGGAGCATGCTTTGCCCTCTTGTGGTCTGAGCTTCGGAAGTGAAAGTAAATTCACTTCCGTCGCTCTGAATATGCTGCTTGACTGCCCCTAGAGGAAGCAACCAACATAGCAATGTAAAAAAAAAGATTTAATTAGCTTAAAACTGGTAATATAGTAAGATTAGCCTATAGGGTTAAAATTAAATAATTGTTAGCATAAGGGATAGGGTTAAAATTAAATTTAAATTAAAATATATTAAGAGATAGCATAAGGGTTAGAGTTGGGGTTAAATTTAGTGTTAGGGTTAAATTGTGGGTTCGGGTTGGGGTCAAAAGTTCAATATAGGAAAAAAACAAAAAAAACACTATTTTTTTTTTGCCCCATAACTCGCAAAAAAATACCTACAAATATGAAAACATGCATATTTCTGAACTCGGGACAACATTTAGAAACTATTTAGATGGGGTATTTTTTAATGATTGTATTTGTGTAAATTATATTTTAGGTTAAAGTTAGAAAGAGTGTTTGTTTTTTTTAAATTTTCATCATATTTTATGATTTTTTTTGTAGTAAATTATAAGATATGATGAACATAATGGTATCTAATGAAAGCCCTTCTTATGAAGATAAAAATAACATACAATTTGTTTGGGTACAGTATATGAGAAAGTTACAGCTAAACACAAACACCCCAGAAATGTCAAAACAGCCATTGTCACCAAGGGAAAGTCAAGGTAAAAATGTCTTGTCACTAAGGGGTTAATGTGAATAAATATCCTCCCTATAAGATGTGTGTGTGGTTTAACAAAGGACGCAAAATAATCTGGACTATCTGTCATGGAGACCTCCAAAATAATTACAATTGCTTCTAAATAGTATTATGTTGTTCAGAAGATGTTTTAATCAAACGTAACTAGCCTTCAGCCTGACTTAAATATTATCCACAACATAAGTTATGGTGGGGTGAAGAATATCAGAAAACCCAAACTTCAGTGGATAGCAGATGCCACTTTATGCATGAACATGAAGCAGAAATCTGATAAACAATCTCAAGCTGATGAGTCCCATTAAGAATAAAACAGCTGTCCTCTGCACCTCTTTCCTGAGCTGTGTTTGAAGTCTGTCTTGCACAGTGTGCATATGCTCCAAGGGTTCTATACAGTGGTATATTTTGGCTTTGTGCTGCCCTAGGCATTACCCACATAGCACATCAATTACATGCACCATCAACCAAGATCCTGCCCAGTCACCCATATTGCACACTCATTATATGCCTCATCACACTGCACACCCATTAAATGCCCCATCACCCCAGGATATGCTGCATCACACACATTGCAGGCAGTGGCGGACCCGGGGGGGGGGGGGGGCAACGGGGTAATTGCCCCCCCACCCCACCGAGAAAAGGAGGGAAAAAAACGCCACTTTAAAAAAAAAAAAACCACGCTTGCAGGCAGAGACGGAGGTGAGAGGAGATCAGAAGATCCCCCCTCACCATCGCTCTGCCTGCCAGCAGGCTGCATTGAGAGCCGAACAGGCAGCACAGAGAAACCCCCGTGCTGCCTGTTCAGCTCCTCGTGCAGTGTGACAGGGAAGTGCCGACAGGTCACGTGACCGGCGCTCTGATGTCAGACACGCGCTGGGTCATGTGACCTCTCTGCACAACCACCGGGCAGCCGATCAGGCAGCAGGGAGGATACCATGCTGCCTGCCACTAGTCACCAGGGAAAAAGGTAAGTACTGGGGGATATGGGGGTATTGATGGCAAATACTGGCTTATTATTGGGCAAATTGACAGTGGCATATTAAATGGAAAATAATACTGGCTTAATATTGGGCAAATTGGCAGGGGCATATTAAATGGCAAACAATAGTGGCCTATTATTGGACAAATTGGCAGGGGCATATTAAATGGCAAATAATACTGGCTTAATATTGGTCAAATTGGCAGAGGCTTATTAATGGCAAATAATACTGGCATATTATTGGGCAAATTGGCAGGTTATATTAAATGGCGAAATAATACTCGTGGGGGGGTGCCCAAATTTTGTCTGCCTAGGGCAGCACAAAACCAAGATACACCACTGGCACATACACCAATTTTTTGTAATCAAAGTGGATGCCCAATAGTGTTATCTAAGAAAGGTGTTTTTTAGTAGCTTCATGAAACCTATAGCTTTAAGAGGCTTTTTTCCCCCTCCTGTTTTGATGTAAGTGCGCTGATTTTTGGCTTTTGTATAACTATTTGGTCTCAGCAGCACCCCTTATATTATATGCTAGTTTAGTTGAGTGCATCCTTATGGACTTGTTTTTATATATATATATATATATATATATATGCCCTAGTTACGCTTTGCTGATCCACTCAAGTTTCAAAAGGCTATACTGTTCATGTCCTCTGTGGTATATTTATGTATATTTATACACCTTTAAGCTGTAGCAAACAGGGTGGTTGAAATGGCAGTGGATTTTAAGCAATCTAAAAAAGCAACACAAGTTTATGTACAAATTATATGATTTGTATCAGTTACAAATTGTAACAAACAAAAGTATTTTATACTCACAAAAAAATGATCAGTAAAAAAATATCCAAATGCCAAAGTCCTTCTAATTACAGTGGGGTAATTCATATTACAAATACACATCACCCACCCCATTAGACATAAGTGTGTGTGTATAATGTGAGGCCTTTCAGAATGCAATCAGTTCATTAACATTGTGTAAAATTGGTTCATTTTCCCCCATAAAACACCTCGTAAGTCTCTTAGCAGAGACCATTAATCATGCTAAATTGTACAGAGGCTTATGTGATGTCTGTAAACGACCACCAATCTCTGACTCTAGAGGAAATGACTTCCTCTGGGTAAAAAGCTGAATTTTTCTAATTAAGCCACTTAGTTATCAAACCACGTTTACACAGTAGCAGCTCAGTAATGATTTTTGTGAGTGGTGTAAAATAGAAATAGATTGGTCATAATGCCTCAGAAATAAATGAGCATATAAAATATGTTACATGGGGCAAGTGGAATTTAGATCATTCTCTGTAAAAGAATGATACTGCTGGTGTTCTGGAGAGGAAGTAGTTCTACTCCTCTTGCCCGTCTCCACTTAGTTTTCCACTCCCCTTTTTTCCTATCACTTCCCTTGCACTTCCTGTCCCTCAAGCTTCCTTAGAATCACAACTCCCCAACTTGTTTAAAGCATCACAATTATCCCTCCATCCTACAAAATTGCAGAGATTATTCCAACTTCCCCATCATAACCGCCTGTCATTTCATCCCAGAATCCAAGTTTCTACTCTTCCCTTCTCCCAGCATTAGTCTGCATTTACTCTAGCATCCATAAGGTCTATTACTTAAATTTGAGAATAGCCTGAGGAGTCAAATTCAGCACCCGAGTTTGACTTAAGGGTTCATGTACTAAACAAGTTCAATGGGAGCAATTTGCGACTATTTGTAACATTTTCTGTTTTTTGTTCCTGATTTGCGCCTCTTTCGTTTATTTTCATTTAGCGTGCATTTTTCCAGTTTCACTAATAAATTGCGATTAGATTTGCACATGCTAAAGAGTTTTGCAAATATTTTGTGAAAAATAATTCTTATTTGTGAAATGAAACTTACACCAGCTTTTAGAAGGTGCTATCAAAAGAGGTAGAAAAAATATTCACAAAATTGCCTGTTTTTATTCGCAATTATGCCCGTTTTTTTTCCCGTAAATTGCTTGTTTGTACTGTTGAAGAAATGTTTAGTACATTGCAATAGGAGCAAAGTGCAAAAATAGTTTTGCACATAAAATATATTTGCGTTTTTTTTTTTTTTAGTAAATGCTCCTCTTAGTCTCAAAAATAGCTTCATTCATTTTGCCTCCCATTACTTTCAATGGGAAGCATGTGAATTCGGGTGCCAAATTTTACTTAGTCTCAAAATGAAAGTCGACCTCCAACGTCAACCTGTTTTTTAGTTAATAGACCCAAAAGACCATGCTTAGTGTTCATAGTACACTACAGACAGTGTAAACCCTGCTATGATAAATACAAGCACTTACTGTAAAAAAAAACTGCAGAGGCATGTATGCTACAGTGAGTAAAAAGTGTAGTATGTAGAGCTAAAAATAAGGATAAAAAAGTGATACCAGTACAAAGGTAGCTCCATATGGATTAAAATATAATAGGTCAAATGATATAAATTGGATCTGATGCAAAAGGAATGCAGCAGGACTACTTACAATGCAGAGTAGAATGCAGCAGAAGGAGTACGCACACTCCTGTGCAGCAGAACTGGGTAAATAAAATAATGTCTGTTTCCATTGGGAGATTTAAAGTAGTCATTTTTATTAAGACAATTAAAAAAAGCATAGGAGAAGTATAAAGTTTGTAGATGATGCCAATGACCAGTACATGCATCAACTTTGTGTATGATGTAAACAAGCAGTAAATGCATCACATTTATATATCATGCAAATGTTCAGTAAACGCATTAACTTTATAATCATGCCAGTGCACAGTACCGTATTTTCCGGCGTATAAGACGACTGGGCGTATAAGACGACCCCCCAACTAAGTCGTCTTATAAGCCGGAAAAATCGCATCTATATTTTAACCTTTTAGGTTAAAATAAAGAGTTTCCCACCCTCCTCCCCCCTTCCCCAATCCCCAATCCCCAGTACTTACCTATTTTCTGCTCTGTCTCCCGCTGTTAAGCCGGTCCGTGGCTGTGAGGGAAGTGTTGTGAGCTCCCCTCAGGCCGCGCGGACAATAAAGTTTTGTTTGAAAAAAAAGTTTAAACAGACTTTATTGAAGCCGCGCGGCCTGAGGGGAGCTCATAACGCTTCCATCACAGCCATGGACCAGCTTAACAGCGCGAGCGGAGACAGAGCAGAAAATAGGTGAGTAAATCCCAGTACCAGATTTTCAGGGTTTAAAAAGTCGTCTTATACGCCGGAAAATACGGTAAATGCATCAACTTTTTAATCATGCCAGTCCACAGTAAATGCATCAACTTTATAATCATGCAGTGCACAGTAAATGCATCAACTTTATAATCATGCAGTGCACAGTAAATGCATCAACTTTATAATCATGCAGTGCACAGTAAATGCATCAACTTTATAATCATGCCAGTGCACAGTAAATGCATCAACTTTATTTTTTCATGTCAATGTGCAGTAAATGCATCAATTTTATCTATGATGCCAATGAGCATTACCTATATAAATGTTGTATGTTATGCCAGTGATCAGTAAATGCATCAATTTTGTGTATCATGTCAATGGCCAGTAAATAAATTAAAGTTGTAAGCTACCTGATACTAACAGTGATTGAGGACAGTGAGTGCTAGGTGGGATTAGCTAGAGGTAAATTAACCGGTATTTTAGTGGGATGGGTAGTAAACTTCCTTAAAGAGATGTGTTTTGAGGAACTTTTTAGAGTTTGAAAAGGAAGGAGAGAGATCATTCCCATGCTCTGGGGAGGAGAGTTCATGAAAGAGGGGGCAGCTCAGGCAAAATCTTGAAGGCAAGAGTTTGAAGAGGGGAGGAGGTGGGAGGAGAGTTTTAGTCCCATTGAGGATTGCAGAGGTTGTGCAGAGAAGTATCGGTTAACGAGGATGGCAATGTATGAAGGGGAGGGCCTTGTAGGTTAAAGACAGAATTTTTAGCCAGTGGAGGGTATTGCAGAGAGGAGCTGCCGAATCAGACTGACAGACGAGAAGGCAATGAGTCTGGCAGCTGTGTTTTGAAGAGATTGCAGGGGATAAATAAGAGCCAGAGGTAGTCCAGTCAGGAGGCTGTTAAAGTAGTCAAGGCAAGAGATCACAATAGAGTGCACAAGGATTTTTTGCACAATGTCTCTGAGTCAAAAGGGACTCTGAGACATTGCACACAGTCAGCAGGTACGATTGTAGCATTTTCAACAGTGAATATGAAGCCAGGTGCAGGGTCAGAGTTTGAGGAAGGGAAGATGATAAGCTCTATTTTGTAAAGATTATGTTTCAGGTAGTGATCAGATATCCAAGTGTGTATGATGCCAATGAGCAGTAAATGCATAAACGTTGTATATGATTCCAATGTAAACAGTAAATACATAAACTTTGCATATAATGCTAGACTTCGTGTGCAATCTTTGCCACCAGTCGGCATGTCTGTGCTACCCTAACCTCACAAAAAGCCTCGATGTGCTGTCTTAGCCTAAAACATCATTTTAGCCCCCCCCCAAATAGCCTATCTGTGCCATTCTAGTCCCAAAACCACATCTCTGTGCCATTCAAGTCCTAAAACAGCCTGTCTAGAAAGCCTAGTCTCAAAACAGCCTCTATATGCTATCTTGCTACCATCTTAGCCCTAAAAAAGTCTCTCTGTACCATTTTAGACTCAAAATTGCCTGTCTGAGTAACCTAGCCTCAAAACAGCCTCTCTGTGCCACCTTAGCCCCATTACAGCCTCTTTATTCTATTATAGACCTAAAACTGCCTCCCTCTGCCATCTTAGCCCCAAAAAAGTATTAATGTGTCATCTTATCCCCAAAACAGCATCTCTCTGCCAGCTTAGCCCAAAGCAGCAGCTGATATTAAAGAAGCCACCTATATAAAATATATGTAACAAATAAATACAAATAAATAAAGAGGTATAACCACAGAATGTGCATATATAAAATGAGAAATATCAAAAAAAGTGCACAGTATATAGAAGGTTCCCTCACAACAACATATGTAAAATTCAAAGTTGAAATAAAAATAATAATAATTTAGAAACAGTATGAATAATATATAGATATACTATATATACTATATACTATACTATCTGAAAAGAACAGATAGTGAACCCGGTCAGGAATATAAGCAACGCATTTTGGTGAAATTCTTTGTCAAGCAGAGCCTTGCCTCAATGTATCTGGATAAAGGTATTATGTTGAATGGACATTTAAATAGAAACAAGCTGCGAATAACAGAGCAATAAAACACCTGGTAGTGTTAATTCTAAGGTAAGGAGGAGGCATTTCATGTCTCCCCACGGGGCACAGAACAGCTGACCACATAGCCGACACAAGTTAAATGCCCTAAACGCCTTTATTTGTGTTTCTTTGTTATATATATTTCTGTTAGATTTATTTTTTTGTTTTATTTTTGCCTTGTACCATAGTGCCCAGATCATCAAACATGATTTCTCCCAGTGTATTTACTAAAAGAGATACATCTTATTTTAGACTAAACTTTCAAGATATGACACTTTTTACTATTATTACTAATTGATTTTGAGCCGTGTGCTCTTATTCCAAAGGGTTTGTACTACTTATTTATTATTATTTTACTTGGTGTTTTAATTTCAGAGCTGTATTTTTTGGTTTATTTATCTTAACAGTCAAACTGGCTACAGCATTGGACAGCATAATAGGAAATATTGAACTTTCAGCAGCGCTGGAGGCAGTGACCTTTTTGGCATGTATTTAGAAGGGAGCAAGAAAAGCCCATCTCTTGATTTTAAGTTATGGTCCTGTTACATTTTTGTTAAGTAGTCAGGCATTTTTCTATTTTTTGCAGCTTGTAGGCCACCTCTGTGCCGCAGGGCAAGTACATTGTCTTCAAGCAAGTTTGGTTTGGATGAGCGCATCTCTGTTAGAAAGAATCAGTCTGATGTGATGAAGGAAATCTCACAGATGGTGATACTTTTACACCAAGAGTACATCCATTAAAATAATATAGATCTCATATTATGGAGAAATGAGCCTTGTGATGAAAGAAATCTTGCAGACACTGTCCCAAATAATACTCTCCCAGCATAACAGAAAACAGAGCTGCACTGGATCGGAAATGGAGTTTGACAAATACATGGAAACTAGAAGTTGTCATTAAAAAGAGTTCAGCAATTATGATTATAAGTAAGCTTTAATGATAAATGTCTCACTATAGAACACACTGCAGAAATAATGCATTGTTGCTTTTACAGTCAATGACAACAACACATCAATCACAAACACAATCATGTAGTTACGTGCACACTGTCACACACACACACACACACACACAGAGAAATAGTCACACACAGAGAGACAGTCACAAACACACAGAATGACAGTCACACACAGAGAGAATCTCTCACACACACACAGAGAAATAGTCACAAACACACATAGACAGTCATATACACACAAGCCAGCTATTTTTTTCTTGTTAAAGAAAAAGTACATTTCTTATTGTGCCCCGTCTCCTCCCCCTCCTCCTGTCTGTCCCTCTCCCTCCTTGTGTCTGTCCCTCTCCTCTCCCCTCCCATGTCTGTCTCTCTCTCCTATCTCCCCAATGTATGTCTCTCTCCCTTCCCATGTCTGTTGTCTCTCCTCTTTGCACCCATATCTGCTGTCCCCTCTCCCATGTCTGTGGTTTGTCCTCCCCATGTCTATGATCTGTTCACACACACACACACACACACACTATATATACATAAATATAATTTTTTTAATAAAAAGGGGTTAAAAACCTGGGGAGGATTTTTTGGGGCCGAATGTAAGTGTGTGTGAGTTAGTGCGAAAGTGTATATGTGTGAGTGGCAGAGTGTGCGCGTGTATGTGAGTGGCTAAGTATGTGTGAGTGGCAGAGTGTAAGTGTGTGTGAGTGGCAGAGTGTAGGTAATTCTAAGTGTGTGTGTAAGTGAGTGGCAGAGTGTAAGTGTTTGGCAGAGTATAAGTGTGTGTGACTGAGTGAAAGCGTGAGTGGCAGAGTTATGAGTGTTCATGTGTATGTGTGTGAGTGGCAGAATATAAGTGTGTGTAAGTGGCAAAGCGTGAGTGTTTGGAAGAGTGTAAGCGTGAGTGGCAGAGTTATGAGTGTGTGTGTGTGTGTGTGAGTGAGTGTAAACGTGTAAGCGGTCCTTGTATTTTTGGCGTGTGATTAAAAACTATTAGAGATTGCTTTACTATATATTTGAAGAATGCTAAAGAAATCACCTTACATGTAAAAGAGCAATAGTTAAAAAACCCAATAACTTGCTAGCATTCAAATATAAATAGCTTTTGTGTAGATGATAGTTATAACTGTACAAAAGTAGTTATCATGGACAAAAGTATTGGAACACCTGATCATTACACCAATAGGGACTATTATGACATCACATTGTAAATACATAGACATTTATATGTTGCTGGTCTCCACTTTGCAGCTATAACATTTTCACTCTTCTATAGAGGCTTTCCTTAAGATTTTGGATTGTTCCTGTAGGAATTTTTGCTCATTCAGTCGAGCATTTGGTCAGGCACTGATGTTGGACAAGAAGAGCTGGCTAGCAATCTCCATTCCAGTTCATCCCAAAGGTGTTCAGTGGGGTTGAGATCAGGGCTTTGTGTGTGCCAGTCAAATCCTTCCACACCAAACTTATCCAGCCATGTCTTTATGGACCTTGCCTTGGGCACTGGGGCACAGTCATGCTGGAATAGAAAAGGGCCTTCCTCAAACTGTTCCCACAAAGTTGGAAATATAGCATTTGGCTTAGTAGAAAAAAAAGCTAGTTTCATTTAGCCTTCCAGAAACTATAATGGGACATGAAGTATTGAAATCTATATTTGAGACTAAGTAAAACTCATCCCCTGATCTTGGAAGTCAAGTGTGACATAGTCTCGTGCTGAAGTCGACTCTTTGCTATATCTCATCTCAACGCTGCTCGCCACATCTCTCAAATGTTAGTGAATACCATTTTGTGAGATCAAGATGAGACATCCAAAAGGGGGATGAGACTGGTCGAGTTTGTAGGTTGAGATTAGTGTTAATCTCCAAACTCGAGGATTTTAGTGAACAGACCCCTGTGTGTCTCCTCAGTTGTGGATAAAAAGACTAGCACTAAGGAAACTTCTTCAATCAAAATGATAGGGCTATTTCCTGAGTATAGGATATTTCATCCATTCTGTGATCTTGAGAGGAGATCACCTCTGTAAATTGTATTATCACCTGAGTACTGCTAGCCCACATAAAGAAGCCCAATATTTTCTGACACCTTGTTCCTGTTCATTCAAGACTAGTGCGTCTTCTAACCACATAGATAATTGGCATACTTCCACCTTTGCTGCCTGCTTTTGGCTCAAAGAGTGTCATTTTAAGCAGGTCTAAGTAAGATCATTCAAAAAGTACAAAAAGTATTCAGGGGACACTGACTATTGCAGGAGATTTTAATACCCAAGGGGCATAGGAAAAGACAAAATTATAGTAGCTTAAGCTTTCCAGGTCTTCTTGGATAAACACAGGATGTACGACATGTGGGAACATTGAATCCAGGAGTTAGGGAGTACACCTTTTAGTCTAATTCTTCTAGTCTGATTATTTTCTAGAATCGATATGATCAATGGTCAAGATATGTAAAAAATATTAATATAGGGGCTACACCATGGTTTGATCATAATCCAGTATTCATGGAGTTGAAAGAGACTTGTCCCCACCCTAAACGTGCATACCAGGTCATTGACCGATTTATCTCCAAATATGCTATTCAGGAAGAATATAAGTGTGTAGCTGGAGGCAGAATTTTTTATTTGGGGGCATGTAATAAAACGAAGCATGGCAAAAACTAATTTGCACATTCTATTAGAAAATGTAGAATGACTGAATAGGGAATTGGTAGATCCATCTATGGTGGAGAGAATCTCAGATATTAAAAAAGATATCAATAACATCCTAATTACTGGGGCTAATTGGGTGCTCCATACAACAAATCAATGTTGGTACTATCGTGGCAAATAAACTGAAAAATCTGAATTTAATATCAAGCATTATTAGGATAAATTCTAACAAATGCTCTTGTTGTGGTCCAGATCAGATGTGGGGTGCCTTTGGGGATTTCTATACTGAGTTGTATAACCTACCTCACCCACAGCAGTCACAAAGGCTCTTTCACGATTGCCTGAGGAATGTACATATCCAATCTATAGCCAGTGAACAGGAGGCAGTTTTTAGTAAAATGTTTCCAGAATCAGTGGTTATAGAAGCAACTGTTAAGTTGAATAAAAATAAGGCTCCAAGACCCGACAGGTTTTTCAGCTATTTCTATTAATCGAAAGTGAAAAATGTGGTTCCATATCTAACCAGTGTCTGTAATGAGAATAAACAATTCCCTCCAAAATTGTGACAGGCATCATCTATAAGGCCAATCCATAAGCAAGGGAAAGATCCAGCTCTAGTATCTAATTACCAGCCAATATGCCTTATTAATATTGACATCATGCTGTATTCAGCCATACTGGTAGATACTGAAACTTATTGTAGGATCCATAATTTGTAAAGATCACAATGAGGTCTGGGAGGTGATGAAATATAAGGAAGCAAGTCTGCTTTTACACGTTCATAAATGGCAGAAAAAAATGCTCAATCGATGATGACTAGTTTAGAATTGAACAGTGTCTGCTTGGTTACACAGCATTAGACATAGTGCTTTGGATGAATAAGAAATGGGACTAATTCAATGTTCCTGAGGCGTATGTTATCCTTTTGGATCAAAATCGTAGGGATTCCTTTATATATTATCTATATAATTTATGCTATGAATCTGTGTGTTGTATGTTTATAATAAAAAAAAAATAGAAATGTAGCCCACGACAGCTGCAATTTCAATGGTTACTCATCACCTGCTCAACGAGAAGAAAGGAAAAAAACCTTATCCCATTTTCTGGAAACTGTGTTTACTGGAGAATCTGCAGTGTTGATTACATATTGTTATATTGTCTGTGTTTTAGTCCAACTTGAAGGGGGAACATGAAAATAGAATATAGTGAGAGGTGAGAATTGTCCCGACAGTATGGCTGTAGGTCTGCATAAAACTCGTTCTCTGAGTTCAATAAGCAGATTTATTTTGAAGCCCAGGCAACACAAAGCCATGCATGTGATGTATCGTATTGTTGGATTGTATTTGTTAATGGACATTATAAAATGTATAACAAATTTACATATGCCAAAATGTTAATTGACGTGAATCTGATTTTAGAAAATATAATCCTCAGTCTGCATCTTCAAACTCCCAAATCTTTAATCCTTCTTTATTCCATATTTTTGTATTATTTGAATAATAGATATTACTATCAGTAAATATTTTTGACAAGCAATAGCATTATAAATGGTTGCTCATGATAATGAGGTTCGGGTGATAACTGATATAATTATATATAAAGCAACTATTACACCATTTCTTCACCATGCGCATTGATCGGATTCCAAACTCGTTTGTTTGGATTTGTTTTATATAATGTTTTATATAATGAATTTTGTATTTTTTCAGGATAAATAATACCTCACACCTAGCATTTGAATTCTAGAGTCATAGGGAGAGCAAAGTATTCCTGGTAGGTATCAGGACGTATTCTCCCCCTAAGGTAGGGGGGGGATGCTAATCAAAAATAATAAGTTTAAATCCAACACATTATCATAACCGTTTAAACTCAAGCAATTAATGTCCACCTACAAGCATGCCTATATACACCACCACCAAAGTTGTGCGTCTCATTACGTATATTTTGTGTCATTCATTCAATGTCATTATCAAAGCACAAATCATTCATTCACATGTAAACTGTTGATCCCCAAAAAATTAATATGTTTGGCCCCCTGGGGCCAGCAACCTCCTACTGACCCCATGGTATGAAAAATAATTCATTTGTTTACTTAATTATTGTGCCGGGTGCATTTGGTAGGCACAAGAGGCGAGGACTGGGAGGATTTTTGTTATTTAATAACAGCTTTGGGCATATCACCAGCCCCAATCCCCGGTGGGTGCCAATAATTATAATTTAGTCAGGGCTTAGGCCTTTAATTTACTGTTAATAACACTTATAAGTCACTTATGATTAAGCGTGTATTCATGCTAAAAGCGTCAAGTGTTTTCCCACCACATTTCTGCTGTTCATTATGTTTATTATTATTTTTTGCCATTAAAACATCACTTACTTTTTTGATACCCTGAGTGCGAATTCCTCTCTTTTCTCCTGATTTATCGTCTTGCTGTAACGCTTGGTTGGCGTGTGAGGACGGCACCTGGCTTACACACACAGTCAGACACCCTTCCAGTGCTGCATAAGCACTACAACTAAAAGCGGTGGAGCCCGGATTTTCCTTGATTGGATATTATTTTTAACTATCTGCAATATATGATGCCTTTAATGTGATGTATTGTAAGCAATTTGAAAAGAGGATGCAGAAGACCAAAAGGCTTTGAGAAACAGGCCTTCAAAGAGATACTTTAGTTAAATAAAATTCAGAGCATGTTGTCTAGACTCTTGTATGAGTATTATTATTATTATTATCTATTATAGGGTTACAAGACTTAGCTACACATAATTGGCATTGTCCTGAAAAGAGATCAGGTCACCTAGACCTTGCAACACTCTAATGAATATTGGTTAGATTTGTAAACTATATTATGTTAATGCTATTAACTTAATATTAACACGATCTGAAAGGAGCCAGTGACCTATACTATAGCCTTAACCAAATTGCACTTTTCAAACCAATAGATCTTTTTTTTCTTATTTGCCAGTATAGAGAAAAACTGTTTTAAAAAGAGAATATCTAGGGTGTTTTATCCATGCCCGGGAGAACATAAGTGATGCTCTTAGTTTTTTATCATATTCATTACAGTCTGTGCCATAGAACAACACATCATCAGTATCATCATGAGCTATTCCAAAAGATGCTTTTGTACCCATCGCTCAAAGGAGGGCTGAAGGTGGTGAGATGACTGCAGTAATAGCGTGTCTGACCCGGGTTTACTGTAATACCATACACAAGTCATGGTTAAGCCTTCTCGGAAAGGATAAATAGTGGGAACAAAAACCCTTAGAAGCTGCAGAACCTCTTTAGTAGAAAAAATATCAACATAATTTAGCTTTATAATGAATCTGGTAGAATGATGACCGTCCTTGGTGTCCTTTTCTACGGTACATAGCAGCCTTCCGGTAAAACCAAACAATGAAGATAAAAGAAACAGCATGCAAAAAAAAATCTCCCTCTAACAATTGTATTCTTCATGTACTTGGTTACATGAAACTGCGGGATTTATGTTTATCTTGTAATTAATCTTATTTACCACTGGAGGGCATTGCCATTTTTCTCTGGGCAAATCTCTCTGCTATTTTGTTTCATAGGGCAAATATCATATGCTAGAATAAGATACTTTATGGTTTTAACAAATGGGTGTTTTATTCACACACATCTACAAATATACATTAATTTTAATTCAGTTTTGATAAATTCTCTCAATCACAAGCCTTGTCTTCTCTCATCACTAGTGATTAGCATATTTAGACCAATCATTGGGGGCTGGGGGGACAGACAAAATGCAAAATTACACTCGTATAACACAAAACACACACCCACTTTCTATACCTCCCAACATTTCAAATGTCCAGAGAGAGACACTTTTATTTTATGGGAGTAGCTAAAGATTTGGCTATGGTTGGGGCTTTACCTGAACTTTATCAAGGACTTTTTGGCCAATTGATAACTATTAATAACTATTTAAGTAATTTGATAAGTGATTTAGAGCAAGAATGAAGTATTTTATTCACAAATTAATCTAAAAACAGAATTGGTTTGATTCACATAAAATCTTACTTATTGCTGGTTTCTAAGAAACAAATTTGATTGCAGTCTGTGGGATTCAATGACATGAGATAAAGGAACCCCTTCGTGACGCATGGTGCTTGCTTCCCAAACAACGCAAGCACCAAAATGTCACGATTTTCTCCTGGCCACTGGATCGGTAGCCAGGAACACTAAGGCAGAGACCCGATCAGGGTCTTAAGAGACCCTGTTGGTCCCTGCCTAAAAATCGTGAGACCTCCAGACCCGGAAGTTTTTGAGCACCGGTTACATTTCCCACTCAAAGTGGCCTCATCTGACAGGTGGGATCCCGCTGCAAGTGCCTGCAGCGGGATCCGAGCACTGCTCATTGCAGGGAGCCGCGATGAGCTGTTTAACGCTGGACGTACTATGCCGTCCTAACTTCTTTTAGGTACTTAAAATCAGGACGGCATAGTAGGTCCTAACCTCATGAAGGGGTTAATTGAGGTCATTGAATAGACCCCGTTTATTGCAGTTTAATCTTTTTTTTTTTGGAGCTCTTTATTACACTCATGAAATCTAAAAATTCCAAGGTCCAAGAAAAGAGGTACAATAAAGGAGGAAAGAGGGACAAGGGGGATGTGGGTGCAAAATAGGGATTGACCCACCTAAATAGGAACACATGTCCATCCGTTAGATACAAAATCTGTAATTAACCAAATAGGCACCCCTTCTCACATATAACACCCATTAGGCGTCCTTATTCCTTCCACTCCTAATCCAGAGACCTTTTAAACCCCACATGTTGTGACCTGAATGATGCTCATTTGGCTGGTTGAACATCATGGTAACCACGGAAACCAAAAATCATTTTAGGAGAGGACTAGCACAGGGCAATGATGACTATACTTTGGCATCTCAGCTGTGGTGAACTACAATTCCATGATGCTGCAACAACCACTCGGTTTAGCTGGCTGAGTGTCACAGGAATTGCAGTCCACAACACTTGGGGTGTCCAAGGTTAATGATAAAAAACCAAACAAACATGTTTTTAACAATGCAGAGAGGTGTTACACTGACCCCTCTGCTGTGTCTATCTTACCTTAGGAAAGATGGAGCCTTTGAGCTATTGCCTGCTGTCTAGAGCATCTACAAGTGAGCATGGATTTGTGCTCACACACAGGAATGGATTTTGTTCACAGTGCGTTCTTTAATGATGCAGAACCCAAGGTGTAAAGTCATATCCTGGCCCTGTCCATTCAAATACTGTAACAATGCTGCACATTGATTACTGGTGTAAGCAAAGATCCATACATGACTACCACCAACAAAATGTCATTGTTGAAATACCATATTTTATTTCCTAGTTACCATGGAGATCTGGTTCCCAGGATGTGTATTACTCTTATTGGGGCATGTACTAATAATATATTTTACATGCAAAACTACTGCCCTTTGTTACTTTTGCTATTTATTAAACGTTTAACCCGTGAATAGTAAATATGAGCAAATTATGAATAAAAACGGCATATTTGCAATTAAAAACAGGCATGTTTGTTAATATGTTTTCTGCTTTGTCTATTAGCACTTGCTGAAAACAGGTGTACTGTTCACAAGCAGAATAAGAATACATTTTCACTAAACATTTGCAAAGTCTTTAGCAATAATAATGATGTTGTAGTAGCAAAACTGAAAAATACACACTAAGTAAAAATACACAGAAAAGGTGCAAACAGGAAAAAAGAATGCAAAACATTACAAAGATTTGCAAATTGGTCCATACCCATGTTTTAGCTATTTTTTGATACATGACCACCATAGTATGTAGTTTTTTAATCTGGAGCAGAAACATGTTATTCTTGTTGAAATGCTTTCCGAATTGTGTGGTTTTGCCATTTTCTTTTTGTTTCATTGTTTGTTTGAAGATACACCCAGCATGGTGTGCACTACACATTTTATTACTTTTATATTTCTTTTGACCAGCTAATTGACCAGCTTCTTACATTCACTACCTGCATAGAGTCTATAAGGACCACATAGTGATGATGGTAGGTCATTGTTTCTAACGTGCTTAGTTCAGACATGACAGTATTAACATGGGTTGTATGGCTCAGTGGCTTTTTCCTTCTACCTTCAAATTCTCAACAGTCAATAACCATATGACATTACCGTTTAGAAGAAACAAGTGATGAGTTTTCAACAGGCATGCTTCTTCAGAAGCTGATAATCAAGCGGATTGTTTATTCTTCATTGCAATGTCCCGTAGAATATTTTTGTCGTCATGGAGTGAATGTGGTAATCCCTTACAACCTTTCATAGCACCAGAAGCACATAGACATTTCCCATGCATACTCTGTATTTATTCTCATAATATCGAAGGATTCCTGAATCCATTTGAGAATGCTATGTAGTCTCTATTGCATTATCTACTTTTTACCATCTTAAAGGTTTAACCTTGGATTTTTCAGTAGAATTTCATGTTTCCAGATACTTGCTAAGTATGGAATTAGGACAGTAACAATTGATTTGTTATACCTGTTAGTATGCAGCTTTGTAGCAGGCTATGGGGGAGGAAAAGGGAATTCAAGTAATTCACAGAAAGATATTTTTCATTTGCTATTGTTAAGCATTATATATTGTATACTCTGTCCATTCATAAATCTGGTTACATTGGATCATTTGCTATAGTCCAAGTATTTCCAAATAACTTCACATATACTAAATATGTTTGTTTATTTACAAAATTCCCTTACAAACTCCAATTACAGTAAGTATTTGTAAAAGTTGGAGTTAGTTCATTGAGTGTCAAACTAGTTTACCAGTTTACTACCAAGGTTTGATAGGTTTAATCCATCCAATAAATACTGCAATATGTGTTTTCATATTTACATGTTAAAGATTAGTGTATATATAGTATGTATACAATTTGGCTGGTATCTTCAAATAATGTGATGTCAAATGGGTACCTTTAACTCTGCTAATGCACTGATGGGCTCCTCTGATTTTGGGGAAGATGGGCATATCACTCTTATAAGCCAAGAAACATTTCATACAGTGCCATTCAATGTCAAACAGAGCCCCAGCACCAACAACCATGGACTTACTTATAGGGCTAAAATGCTGTCAGTTCAAAAATCTACAGACATAAATCTACTGGAAGTCAGTGGGAGCTACAACTGAGAAAGTGCTGAAATAGTGTGCCCTATAGGATATATTCAATAGCGAATAGAATATATTTAATAGGAAATATAGAGAATATAAAACTATGCAAAAAATTAATAAGTAAATCCATAGACAAAGCAGCTAAATGAGCTATTTCTTGCATGCATAGGATTAAAAGGTTAATTTACTATTTCATATTTAATGAACATGTTATTTTAAAAATAAGTTTTTAGAATGGATCTAAAAGAGTTAACAAAGTAAAATGCAGTTTATTGTGTATTGTATCTTTTTTTTAAGAATCAGTTAATTAACTTTGAAATAGTAAATTAACTTTTTATTTGTATACATACAGGAAATGGCTCCTTTCATTGGTTTGTTTGTGGATTCACCATTTATTTATTTACATATAATGTCAATGTTTATTTTAATTTTAAGCATCTTTATATTTGATATATATTATTGCACTTATTTTTGCTGAATTCAAATAGGAGAAGTAATCCTTCACCAGCAGCCGAAATGGCATTGCAGGTTCCCTTACTTATCGTGGGTCTTCTATATCTCCTGCTTTCAGTGGCAAAGCCTAAAGTACTCAAGCTCTCAGACACACTTCTGCTCATCAGAGCAGAAGCGTGGTGGAGAAAAGTGGAGCCATGGCAGTGGTCTCATTCTCACAACACCCTGATTGTACAGTGACACCCCCCCCCCCCCCAAACTTTAGTTCTTAATAAATAAAAAATAAATAAAAATTCTCTAGTAAATATTGCCTCACTTGAAACCATAATTTCATATATTTAAAAAAAAAAATGTAATTGAAAGCATGTATTTCATATTTCTATTAACTTAATCTGCACCTACACGACTTGTCACTGCACCCATATTGTACCTACAGAACGTTCCACAATACTCATATTGCATCCACAGCATTGCTTGTGCAACTATCTGGATTGCCACTGCACCCATATTGTACATAAACTTGTCATTCTACCGATATTGCACCCACAGGACCTGCCACATATTGCACATATACTTGGCATTGCACCTAGAATGACATTAGCCATACTACACTGATGATATATTAAAATGTATGTCTGTGGTTGCTGTGTTCCTTGTGCAGAGGAGTCTTGCCATGCATTTCGGGTCTGAATTACCCTTATGGGTGGGTCAAGTTTCATATGCTAATGGAGAGGTCTCCTCTTTGATGGTGCAAGAGAGAAAAAAAAAGATATGAAGCCGTCCTGAGTAGGTATAATCCTATAAGGCAGGCTATTTCAACACAGACTTGGTCTGAGAGGTGGCTCCCACTTTGCTTTTCTCACCATAAATATACGGCAGCGCAATAAATTGCATACTATTCACTTACATTCTCACTGTTGCAAGCATATAATATTCATTATTAAATCATCTTTCTCAATAACTGAGACCTACTACTGCGTTACTGAGCTTAAGTGCTCTCTCACCAGGGACGATAAACTAAATGGCTTGTGAGAAGAGTTTGGAGCTGTGAGCTGAAGATGAATTCTCTAGAAGGAAGTGCAGTAAAATCAAAGTAAATTGTTTCTCCGTGGCTGATACTCTGAAGTCTTACACAGTGTTTAATTATACTTGGCAGATCCCAGATACTGAATAAAAAGCAGGTGTTTCTGCTTTACATTTTACAATGCTTGTTTTCCATAAATGCACTAGAGTTGATAGAATAAAGTGTTCATTTAATGATCTGCAGGTCTGTGGCTGCATATAGCTCTGTGGAATATGTGGGTTGTGAAAATCCGTCTGCCAAATAGTTAACCTTTTGGAGTTCACATAACTTGGTTATATCAAGTTGTATCTAAATTAATTTTACAGCTAGATTTGGACATTTGTTTTTTTACAAATTTGTTTTTGTTTAAAAAATGGTCTATTTTTTCCATTTGTCCGAATTCCAAATTTGAAGCTTAATGAAATAATGAATGAACAAATGCACAATGAATGAAAATGTTATTCATTCGTGCATTCGTTCATTCACATGCTGTTTATATTACACTCACTAATACATATAAACACACTATTGCACAAACACATTAATGCACACTCACACTAATACACACAAACACACTCTCACATATAACACTTGTTAATACTACTAACCCCTCATTAGACTTGGTATTCCTTTTCACACTAGTTTGTTTTTGGACAAAATCCCGCTTTTTCTTCCAAATTTTCTAACCTTGTTTGACTTCTTCTGAATTTAACTTTGGCGTAATGCCATTGAACCGGACAAACATTTTTTTTTTTTTTATTGGCCAAATTGGACGAACTAAAGATGTCAGCTGCACCTAAATCGAGTTACAACCTGGTTAAAACATAATAGACAATAAAAAATAATTGTCAAAACAAATGGCAATAATAACAGAGCAGACCCATAACCTGAAAATTGCATTACATTATTTAGTTTAAATTAATTGAAACCCATATTACCAACTGTATTATTTTCAACAATGCAAGCGAATGACAATCTAGCTGTACTTATTTGTGAAATTATTCTTGTTATTGTGGAGGTGGCCACCTTGGAACTGTATCACATCCTCTTCAGTGAAAGTTATTGTTCAAAACATAAAGCTGTTGCCAGCATCCAGTAAGAATGGCCTTTCCTCAGCTCATAGCATTCCAAAAGGTGGTGATTTTGCAATATGGCCCCTGTTAAGTCAAGAAAAATGTCAGGAAATTTGTTAGAAATTTCTCCCCAGAAGAACAGATTTGAAATAATCAACACCAGGTAAAGCAGTTTTTAAAGAGCTATATGATCAGTGCCACACACATTTCCCATGATTCTCCTCCATCCATTTGCTACATATAGCACTGTATCTGCAGGCTGCAGAACTGACCATTGATGTGTCCACTATGTGGCCATGAGGCTCCCGTTGCACACTTTTTGTGCTGATAATAATGCAAATGGAAGTTGGAAATCTTCAACTATGGAATCAGCAGAACATTGGCGACGCAGCACTTCATGACCCTGAACTATGAATTTACGTGGTCTTCACCTTTGTGGCTGACTGTATCTGCTGTTCATAAAAGGGTGTATCTTTGATAAGGGGCTGGGTTAGAAAGTACTACTTTTGTGAAGGGGAGGTGTTGGTCATAAAGCCATGACCACCAAGGGGCACCAAATTATTCCTGCACACAGGTGTCGGTGACTGGACTGTTTATGATAACTGGGCTACCGAAAAAAGAGGCAATGTTGGTTTCATATCACTGAAGTTCTACTACTGGCCCTCCTTGTAAAGCTATATACACTTGGGGATTTTGCAGTATTATAGTTCATGGCACATGTAAAATCCAGTATGATTGGATGCTTGTTTGCCACATACCTGTCTCTGACAACTAATCAAATATAATTATTGGAAGTTTTTGGTCCCTATATGTTTAACCAAATAATAATTGAAACATTTGGACTATATGCACAGAAACCTGCTGATAGAGTTCTCTTTCAGCACATTAGTCTGCTGGACAGCGCAGCCTCACTATAATTCACTGCATCCTGTTATACACCTCCATTTGCCTGCATTTATTTCTCTTTTCCAATTTTTCAATTCACCTTCTTTTGCCTGACAAGACTTTAGGTCCGGACTGATTGATCAATGAAACCAATATGAGTACCATTTTTACTCTACATGTGATGTTGTGTTTTTACTTTAGACATGTTCAAGAGGGTCAGTGTATTTGAAAATTGCTCTTACTGCATCTTAAAGCATAACTACTATTTTTTTTAACCCTTTCTTTCTTGCAAGTAATAGAGTGTTTACTCTGTGCTCACAGCTTAAATATAGGTAGTCTGGAGGCTTTAGCACACCTACAGTGTCAGAGCACATGCAGCCAATCAAAGCAGGGGCTAGCTCCGCTTATCCAATCATGGTCTGAATTTTCTTTGGATCTATATAACTTAGTTAACGTCGCCTCTGCTGATCCCATGCAATATTTAAAGTGTCTCTCTGCACTAGCTGACCTGACCTGGCTGTATGCTTCCTATGAAGCATTGCAGCTGCTGGTCAGAAGATAAACTCGCATGTACTATTAAAAGTACACACCAGTTTATCCTCAGACTAGGGGTGACTCTGTAATAGAAGCACAAGTGAAAAATAAAATGTAGTGTCCCTTTAATGTCCAGAAATCATAATTTGAAACAACTCAGTATGGGAACTTTGTCAGACATCTACTCTTGAGTGTTCCAAAGCTGTTTTTCCTGTAGTACTATCCTGTAATTTAATTCTCCCTTTAAGCATCTAAGTGGGTTTGTCTTTTTTAAAATTCCTTAGATTTAAACAGTTAACAATCACTGACCCAAATGGCTGAAGAGGATAGCATGGAAACAATGCTCAAGGCCTCTTGTAATTTCATTTTTGTTGCTAGGTACCTAATAATGCTTTTATCTCTGATCTGAACTGGTAATTTAGGGCAAGCTCAAGGGATACAAACAAGATTGGTTCATGAGGTACTAAGCGAATGAGGTGTTCTGTGCAAAGAAACATGTTCTTGAGTACACTGGGTTTTATACTAAAAATATCTTTACATCCTTTTCAAAGTGATATGTAAATTTCACTTAGCAGATGTTAACACATACCACAGCTTTTCTTAGTGAATCTTTGACATCTGGCTTGTCGTACATGACAATATTTACTCTCATTCTGTACCCTTATGCCAGGTTTGAACCAAAAGCATCTTTGTGTGGAATAGAATTGGAATCTAGATTAAAGATTATTTGCAGGTTTATAGCCGGGTAGTTATAGATGCAAGTGTGTTTCACTATCTTTTATTCACTTAGGGGCTTCCTAATAATATTTAAAGGTCATTCAGATATGAACATGTTGTTGATTGTTGTTAGACAGTTACTATGCATAGCATACCTCTATGCTTGGCATGGGAGAAACTCAAATATAAGACTGGGGTTGGTTGATCTGGGTACAAAGGGAACTTGCCTGATTTTGTGGTTCAGGATCTTCCTTGTGAGTGAGCGAAGTGTGAAATGTTCCTATAAATTTTTTCTCTCTGAGAAAAAGTCAAAGGACCAGTATATAGAGTGTTATTCTGTATTCTTTAAAATATCAGTGTACGGTCTGTATGCCAGACTTTAAAGCTAGCTAGCATTACGGGAGTTGTAGTCCAACCACTAGTGAAATGTCACAGTTGTGTGTAGCATGCAATAAAGGGAAAACCGACAGCGATATATTGAGAATAAATGAGGCTATATGACTACTTAGCACATTCCCCCTAAGAATACAAAATCCAACCCCTAGATTACTATGCAAATTAAGCTAATGTTTTATTACTGAAAAAAAAAACCTGAATATATTATCAGGTGCCTTATGTTACACTGAATCCCCACAGTCTAAGCATACAATAGATAGAAAAGAAGACCAGCACTCAATGTAGGTAAATAAATAATGAATTGTCCAGGTGGACAGGCTGGACAGTACTTTTTTTCACGCATTTACCTACAACGAGTGCCGATCTTCTTTTCTATCTAATGTTTTATTACTATGTACTATGGCTTTGTTTAGGTAATTAGCATTGGTGTATCAAATGAAGGTTAGAGCTTCCCTTTAATGTTAGCCCATGTCAAGTAAGAGAATATGCCTTGCGTTCCTCGTGCTGCTATTGTCTAATCACACTGTGAGCGTTCAAATGATCTTGCAGATGTCCCATAGCAATAGATATGGTTGCTGTCTGTGTTGCTATGATCAGAAGAAACGGCTCTGCGAACGACACAGCACTGGAATCATGTGCAGAGCATCAACTACAACCAGGCATTGCTGGACTCTGCAAAAGCTACAGGGATCTTTATTTTCCCATTCCATTGCTTTCCCTTTCCAGTAATTACCAGGAGATAAGTGGATTAATATTGTAGCAAGCAGGGAGCGTGGCATTTAGGCACAGTCATAATTTGTCGTATTGTCTTCAGCTTTACTTGCACAGTAACCTGCCCAGTGGTCTCTGGAAAGAGGCAGTCAGCCCAGTAAGGCATGGCATTGTCTGTCTGTAACAGGTTGCTACTCTGAACTGCAGAGAGGTTTATTAATAAAGTGTTTGTGCGTTACATGTGCAGGAAAGCTTGCTATTGACACTTCAGTACTTCCATTTAGTAAGCGGTCTTATCTTGAATATTCACACAGCACAGAGAGGAGGAAATTAGCTCAGGATCGGTATATGCTGAAGACAAGCATCTGTAACTTCACAAAGAAAGTCATCATATCACCACCTGCAGCCTTGTACCATTACCGTTGAAACTGGTGAGTAGAATGCGCATATTTACTTGTGATTTGTATGATTGGTGTTACATATTTTATACCTATGCTTGAAGCTAAATTTTGTGACAGCTTGGAGGTATATCAATAGAAAAAAAATAGAAAGCACTGTTAATCCACAGATAGTATCCTGTGAAAATGGTTTATACATCTTTTTTTGGGGCATATATGTCATAAACATGGAGAACAGTACAAAGTTAATCATATTTATTTTTATGTACAAGTAATGAAGGCTTACCGAGGCAGCATTTTAAGGTTTAATGTTATTAGCAGTCCCTGTCATAGATGCAGCAACTTACAGGGTACCTATCATCTACATAAATATAGGCATTAAACTGAACAGATGCTGTTTTTGGGATGCGGTATGTATATATGAAGGGTGTTGGATCCAATTTCTTAAATGTTGCTTATGTTGATACGTGTACTATACAAACTCAAACTACTTTTCATTTCCACAAAAAAACAAACAGTACATATGTACAACAATTTGTGTTCTAACCTCATAAACAGCACCACTTAAAGTGGCAAGAAGTAGTTAAGCGTATAGATTTTTTTTTTTTGCATCGTCGGTTATAGTCCCCTTCCCTGCAGATTGTGTTAGTACTCGCATTAATCAGAAAGCTATTAATTATTTACCGTAATGGGTTTGTATTTTCTCATAGCTGCAGTTGTCTTTGTTGTGCAATCAGTTTTACTTTTTTCATACAGTTGAATTAAGATAGAATTTAAACACAAAGCATGTGTAATAATAAACAAAGCAAAAATGAAAATGTTGCAGTACGATCTGTAAATGCATTGTTTTGTGCAAATCTTCTGTTGAATTATTTATAAGTAACAGTTCTAGGTCTAAAAGTGTGGCAATCACCATGGAAACAAATAGAATGTTAATTGTTCCATCTTTAGAACTTTGCCCGAATAATTGCTCTTCCTATATAACCCCCATTTTTTTAATCACATGTCACTCAGTATGAGGAATCAGAGAGTGCACAGTTTTTCCATAGTATAGTGGTAGTTATTGGAATGAAACTGGGAAGTGTTGGTATGAACTTCTCAGTAATAATAATTAAACAATATGTGTAATCCTGATATATTGCTCAACCAATGGGTTCCAAAAAAGCCCATGTGCAATGCTGTCTTAGTTGGCAGGCCCCATGAAAAGATGAACACTTTGGTCAATGAGCATACATAAATGTACATTGTTAAGATTAGAGGCAATAGATCGAAGAGGTGTAATTGCTTGAAAGGGAACTGTGTTCTTGCCATATACATGAGGAAGTGGATAGTACCAAGTGCCTATTTCTTTTTTTAAAAACATCTATATTTTCACAATTCATATACAGATCTACCACACAGAGTGTTAAAAGGGACTCCATTACCTGCACACTGTTTGTACTTTGAATGTAGAGATAAACATGTATATTCTGTTAGCAGAATTGCAAGCAAATTGATAGATAAAAGAAATATATGTCTGACTTGTCTCTTGTTCATGAAATTACTTTGTAGACCTGGGCATTCATGTTTTGGATAAATGGATTTTCTGGTGAAATTAATTTAAATATGTATATAATTTTATTAATTTACTTTACTGTGTTTTTTATATTTATATATTTTTATATATTTTTTTATACAACATTATTTAAAAAAAAAAAAACTTATTTTGTTTACATTTTATTTAATTTCCTGCCATTTCGGGGATGACTATTTTCACAATAGCCAAAGTCCTCCCATTGACTTCTATGTGTCCGAATAGAATTCCTGAAACAAAAATAATGGACAATTCTCGTCCAAAACAAATGTCTCAATAGGCAAAATTTGGTTCGGATCAAATTAAAATTTCAACAGCACCCAAGTCTATTGCTTTGTGACTTTGTAGGCAAATTATAAATTTCAATCAAATAATCCATCATTTGGTGATAAAAAGCTTGAGAACATTGAAACATTGTGGAAGGTGTATCTGAGCTACAACAAATTATTTGCGTTTTTCGATGCACTTACTGCTTAATCCTAATCTAACTATGAGTGTGCGCTCTATTAACATTTAAACTCAGTGAATGAGTAAATATATCATCCATACTCATCATATATCCGCGTATGTGGTGTAATCTAATATGCGCTGTATTGTAACATCATAGCGAGAATGTTAGCTACATAGCACGCACAATATAATAAATGCCACATAAATGGCCACTAGACTAATGTTCTGTTTTTTCAGGAGTATCTTTGAGTTTGTCACTGGTGGTCTTACATGTTCATCCTTACCTGTAAGAGAGATGTACTTCTGTCCTTTACCTGTAGTGATCTCCAGGTATAGGCAACGTGTCCAGGCAAAGGTCTTTAAAGGTTACTATAATATCATTAAAGGGCCACTCTGGCTACTGACATAATTTTTTATAGACATTAAAATTAAATAATTATGAAAATGTGTGCATATAATATATTTCCAAATCTGTATTCTAAAGATATTCACTCAAAGATATCATATAAGGCTTGCATTTTCTACTTACACTCCCACTCAGTTCTCAGCATTTGGCTGGAGTGTTAGAGAAAAAAAGCAAAGTTGACAAATGATAACTATACTTGCAATATGTGAATACATATCGTATATTTCGCTCCATAAGATGCACTTTTTTCCTCCTCAAAAGTAAGGGGAAATGTCTGTGCGTCTTATGGAGCGAAGATCGCGAAGTTCGTGCGGTGTGGAGGACTGGAGGCAAAATCCGGGTATATTGAGTGGCAAAATTCTGGCATATTGAGTGGCAAAATTCTGGTATAGTGTGTGGCAAAATCCTGGCATATTGAGTGGCTAAATACTGCCATATTGTGCATAATGGAAAATATTATAGTCCAAAGCAGCTGGGATGCTAAAGGTTAGTCACCACTGCAGTCTTATGACTATCACAGGGATTGCTAATATTTGGCTGGAACACAATGCATTTCTCATGGTGCAGAATGGTGTGCCTAAGGTTAGTTGTATTAGTTTTGTCTCTAGCTCTTTACCACTACTTTTGGGGAGATAAGAATTTAGTAAAGATTTGTTCTATATGTGGTTTTCTTGTTTTCCTCCTCTAAAAACTAGGTGCGTCTTATGGTTAGGTGCGTCTTATGGAGCAAAAAATATGGTATATTACACGGGATTGATACAAAACACAACTCTGCAGTTGTTGTTTTTTTCCCTTTAGGTGTATAGCTAGGAGAGAACAAAAACACATAAGGAATATAAAAACAATACTTAATAATCTCAAGTTCCAAAAAAGAACAAGCAAAAAAGAGAGATCCTCTAATCTTTCCAGAATAAAAAGCTTGTATTTATTCTGGGAAGTTTAGAGAATATCTCTTGTTTGCTTGCATGTACCTAGGACTGTCAGTGTTTTGCTGGGCACATTGCCTGCTCCTGTAGAATGTAGAATGCAAGTGTGTTCAAAAGAAACCAGTTAATTTATCAATGAGTGGATCCCATAGGAACTACATTGATTAATTTACTGATAACCCTTTGAGCACATGTGAACTATATATTCTGCAGAGCAGCATGTAAAAATCATATACCTCCCTCAAAAAATCGGCAAGCATAAATACCTATGTACGGAATGAAAAGTAGGAGCAGTTAATGTAAGATCTAATCAGTTTAATAGCAAGAACACAACAGCAATTCAGAAAATGTGATTAAGAAGGATGGCTGATTAGGGTAGAGTTAACAAAACGGTGTAAAAAATGTTTTCTTGGAGAGTGCCATTACATTGTCTTTCACAAAGTCCAATACAGGCAGTCTGACCAGACGTCCTGTTTTTACCTGTATAGTCACGGTTTGGAATGCTTTGTCCCAGTGTCCCGAAAAAAATTCTCGTGACACAAGAAATGTCCCAATTTTGCAATATCGATCAATTGCTCATAATAATAATAGTTTAATTGGTTTATTTATGCCAAAATTAGGAAAATTAGGAAACGCATAGGGCACTTTGCCAGCAGTACCAACCATCACAGTGTATGGATTATTTTCCTTCTCTCATTGACATACCTCTTTATTCTTTACATCTTGTGGCCAGCTCCGTTACATGCATATTACATTTTTTAAAAGGATATCTTAATAGTTGCCAATATTCTATCCTTTCAGGTCATGATTTCTGAGTAAAATAAATAAAAATAATATTTTATTTGTACTATTTTTGGGGGGCGATTTGGAATCGCTAATAGGTGTCCAGGTATATTATTCCCAAAATCTGGCCACCCTGAGCATATGTCCACCATGAACAATGGTTATATGTTTATAATGTATGACGATATATGGCCCTAATGCTTTTTTGAGGATTAGGGCAAAAATGTACACAATTTTGAGGGGGATATCATGCATTGGTGTTGTAGGCTTATAGATTTTATTGAAGACTAGGGAAAGGGCAATATAAAGTCAGGGATCATATCCAAAGGGAATAATCACAGAAAAAGAGTTAAATTTAGCTTACCAAAAAGAGCATATGTGGTATGAAATATTGAGCAGATTGAAATCTGGTTCCCAAGCTGTGTTTTGACAATTGATGAAACAAAAATAAGTGATTAACTAAGAAACACAATGATTTAAATATTGCCAATGACATAGTGAGGGTTGTGGAGGAAATGTTTGGTGTCCTATACAACGCAGTGTTAATCGTACGGTACATAAATATAAGAAATTCCCAAGAACCTCAGCCAGCATCATGAAAGTATTTTGACTGAGCATCATGAGAACTATAGTTAACTTCAGGAGTGACAGATGTTAGCTGTGAACTACAGTTTCCATGATGCTTCTTTAGCATCATAGGTAGTGTAGCAGCAATATACATTGGTATATCAGTATATATTTGGTTCCTATATTAGTACTTTATTATTCAGTATTTAAACTTGATTTGGGGCATGCCACACATCACAATGTGTAGTTCATATAATGTCCATATTGTGTTTTATTACCTCATTTAAATTGTATTACTGTTTAGTGAATACCTATCTTCAATATCTCTGTATAAAATATATCTATGTGTATTTTGTCTTTATTGAAGCATAAGGGTTGAATTGTGTACCACACAGGTACCATTCGTTTACATCTAGCTGATTATATACAAATAAGAGCTATACTGTATCACAGACAAGTGCCAGCTAACCATGTACTGAAATGTACTGAGAATTATGCAGTATACTGATGCTCTGTGCCATGTCAGTGACTGTATTACATTATACAGATAGGAGCTTTTCGTTACTAATCAATCTTTGGTGCAATTTCTTTGTTATTTGTGTATCTATTTTACTTTTTTTTCTGCAAAATAACTGCTATGAAGTTCTAGGGAGGAGAACAATTATGTATTCTTGCCTTGGATGCAAAAAAGAGCTAGATACTGTTCTAAAGCAACAGTAGTTTCAAAACCAACCCATTGAAAACTACATTTACCCTTTTCTTTTACTCCATGATATACATATTGGAGTTATTCTGAGCAGCAAGTCGCTCCATATGTTTGATATTTTAACTGCTATGAGTTACTTTGTGGGTCCGGTACAGTGATATTGCCATGATTTTGCTCTACAACAAATATGCCACCACTAACACCACTATTGATGCTAAAGGATGCAGTGGCAGATAGTTAATGCCTCTATGAGCACCTTGGTGCTGCCACCATGAAAAAAAGCTCTTCATGATAATGAGTAGTGGGAAATATTGTGACTGATCATCTTGGCCACAAGATTTCTGAAATCAGCCTTGAGTGCATTCTAGCACTTGTTTATATTCAATAGATACTTCCTCTGGTGAAAGGATGACTGACAAGCTTAAAGCAAAAGGGATACCCAAAAACAAATAGGGATGATAGTCAAGAAGATGATGAATAAGGCAGAAACATTTTTTTCCAAGATAGCACTGAGCATGCTGTTGAGATATTGTTGACTGTCCCATCGAATTACTCACATCTTTCTTTTTTTACAGTAATGTACGGTCATGGCCCGTGGGCACCAATCAATGAATCCTCCGTACAAACAGTTTTCATCTCTTGAAATGATCTTCCTAGTTTACCCAGCTACAGCCACCTAAATCTGTACTAGTATGCCTCATGGTGGATTTATTCTAAGCGTTCTATAAAATAGTGTTTTCTTTAACTGTTCGAATGCATTTCTGTGCATGCTTAACTAAAAAAACAATAGGTTCATTGTACATCACCAGAGAAACTTTTATAAATATTATTAAGTATGTCATGTTGTCCTACTCTGTATGATAAATAGAAACTAAGATGGAAATAACCATTACCGAGCTGTATAACCAAATGTCCGGTTAAGTCAGTCATCAAATCCATGCTACAGGTTTAGCAAAGCCTAGTGCTGAGGTACTTACAATGACATATTCAGACTGACTCCTTCCAACTCCTGCCACTCATATACAGCATGGTAGGTTCAATGTTAACCCTTTTGCAATCTTTTGTACAGTCCTTCCATGCTGTGAGGCTGAAATCAGGCTTTGCTGCTCAAGAAACTCTGGATTCTCTGGAAATTGTTTACTACATTCCTCAGGGAAACCAAATGCCTAATTGTTTCATTAGTTTGAGAAATTTTATAGCAAATTACAGCACTTGAGGGCAGAGTTTGACATCCTAGACTTAAATATGCCCCAGACAGTGTGAGGAATAATCACCATGTTCCAGTTCATGGATGCACAATGACTAAATGATGAAGCGAAAATTGGATGGATTATTGGCACTTGCTAAATAGGGTGCCTATATCACTGTTTAATTTAGGAACATTTATAAAATAAAATATACTCCAGGCCCTTAATTGGTAAAAGTGTAGACCAGTCTGCAAATATCATTTTGTCCAAGACAGCCCTGAAACATGACCCTGGCGCCAAACTATTCTGGGATGCAGGAAGAAACTTTGTATTTTCTTACTGTACTTAAAAAGTAAAGGACTTCAACAAAGAATACCCTTTCTAAGTAGTGGATTCAGTCATATAAAATAAAGCCACACAATCTCCATAGAGAAACACTGGCAGTAGAATGGACAATACTGGCGACTATCAGTGTGGCATTATCACAGGAGACATCTTTACCAAGTCAGTTTGTCAAATCTGCCCTGCAAGATATACCATGGTTATAACTGTAAGTAATGTTTTTGTGAAGTTTGGAAATATCTACTTGTAAAAGGTCAGCTGCAAATTGGTAGGCCATTCAATCTCATAAGAAAGTGTGCTTCCAGCGGTAGTGAACAAAAGTGCAGCAAAAACAATCTGTGTTTCTTTCCCTTTAAACACAAACAATGTATGTAAAAAGTATAGTAGGTGTTGTGCATAAAGAAGTGGAAAACTGTGGAAAATGACCAAAAACTTTCAAAACTTTCAAGGTGATTTGGTTTTTCGGTGAAATTTATCACATGTACTCAAATAGTGCCATAAAAAAAACCCAAATAAATAAAAGAAAATCTTAAGGAGGTTTCTTTTTCTATGAAGCACAGTCTTTGGCCGATGCAATTCGTTTTGAAAACCCTGCTTATTATACTACACAATTTGTGTCTCTCGCTCTTGACTTTTAGATGTTTCTTTCAGAAGAAATATCTTACAGTATTGTGGTCGGGAGTATACCCAGTTAAATTCCCCACATTTATCCACACCAGAGCCTGGTCTTGATAGGCTCTGTTACATGTGAGTTGACTGACATATGGGAAGAACCCTTTGCACATGCTTTCAGTGAAAACAGACTCACACATAAATATTGTTTATTTGTTGTTGTTTTTTTATGGCCCTTTTTGAGTCCAAGTGATTACTTTAACAAAAAAACTGAATCACCTTCAAGATAAGTTTTTATTTATTTTCCACAGTTTTTCACCTACTATACTTTTTTACATTCAATCTCATAGACCAGGATTGATGAGTGGTGGCAAGTAGAAATCACCTGTTGCTACACACACTGCCAGGTTCAAAATGTAATTGGTGAAAAACCTTGGTAAAGGGACTATGATGAAGACTTATGCAATGCCAAGTAGTGGAGTATAGCTCACTATCATTGGAATCTTATAAAATGAAAGTAAGAAGTAGAAATGACTCTCCTGGAATGATTAATCACACTTTATCATCTGATTTGGTTTTCTATGCTGCACATACTGTGTTCCGACTGACTGTCCAGCCGAATTAACAACTAACGTTCGACATTAGAGATAAGGAAGATCAAACAATTATCACTTTGAAGAAGGAGGAAACACATTTTTACCATTATCCAACCAAATGGACACCACTACTTTTTGACCCTGACTTGCAGTCGCTGCTTGACTTGTGCACTTTATGATTAATGTGTGATTAGTGGGATCTTGCATTTTCTCTCACATATTTTATTAATTGTTTGAATCTTGTTTTATATTGTGCATACTATTTTATGTTGTTGCTCCTTTGCATTCCCCTTGCCTGTTCTGCCTTGGACTGGGCAGTTCCTGTCTGCAGGGACTGTTTAGAGTGCACTCATTTATCAAGCAGTGTAAGCTTCTCCAACCAGCTAGTCTGTAGCCTCGACAGAGAACACTATTGTGTGACTTATGTTTTTATTTTTCAGTCCTATTGACGTTCCATCCCTTTTTCAAAGAAACTTTTCCACTGAAATGTTTTGTCACTACATTTTTCAAAAGCACCAATTTTTAATATCACGGTTTGGGTTTATTCCTCCTGTTCCTCTTAGAGCTGGTTGACTCTGTTTTTATTGGATGACATGATAACATTACCTGCTCAATACATGTAGCTCAACAGTATTTTAGTGGGGGGAATAATAGTCTGTTTTTCACTATTCAGGTTTGGTCCTTTAGTTCAACTGAACTAAAATCCTAGCACTAGAGCCTGCCATTACATTCCAGACATTTTTGTGCTTATAGCTTGTTTTGTGGCAACAGTCTGGGGAGTCCATTTCTGATTTTAGAATGACAGTTCACCATGCATAAAGAAATATACAATGGTTTGTTGACTGCTATGTGGTAGAACTTGGCCTGCTCAGAGCCTAGATCTCAACTCCATCTTGGGTTGAATTGGAATATGCTCAATATCAGTGTTTCACCCCACTACTGCTCTAATAATGGATACACTGCAGTAATTAAACTTATTATAGCAGAAAAGGTGTCCATCTCCATATTAATGACCATGAGTTTGGGATGAGATGGAAACATCTATAACAAAAAAAGGCCAGCTGTAAAGTGGTAGGCTATACAAATATTTGCAGGTATCCATTTACTTTTGTTCAAATAGTGGATATATAACAAATAAATAACATTAAAATCCAGAAAGTGTGAATAGTGCCACAGGGATGCCTTCATTCTTATATTATTTTAATTTATTGCTGCAAATAACTGCTATGACACCCATTACTCTGTGTTATAAAAGTTTTGTTCATTTATTAGTTTTTGCAATTTAGCCTAGTACTATGAAGGTTTTTTTTTTCCTTCCATGTATTTAATGTGAATCAAAGTTATTGTAGCTCTGACAACTAAATGGATTTCATACCCCAGAGACAACACAAAAGCCATCATTGTCACTTGGTGCTTAATGAAGTTTCAATTCTTCAGTGAATATGTCAACATGGTACAGTAATAATTCAAACTGCTATATAATTACTGGAAATCATGTTTGTGTCTTGTGATATTAATGAACCAATATGATATGTATTACACCTAGTGTGTCAATGTATGCATTTACATTCACTGTCATTATTAATATGGTATGTGACACAATTTCAATATTTCTTAAAAACAATGAATTTTATACAACATGTGCTTTTCCCATTTCCTCATCTATCACAGTAGATATATTTTATTTTTGGAGGAAATACTATTATTTCCCCGGCTACTGAATGACATGATGGAAGGAGACACTGTAAGACTAAAAGGTCAGCTGGTATGTGACTACTAAGTGTATTTATATGTGACATATAGAGAATCATAGGTGGGACATGTGAGTGAAAGCTCAGTGTGAAATATCATTTTACTTTTTTTTCGGTACAATTGATGGAAAAATAAGATGAGGATTGTAGGTCAGACTGATTTTTATTTGTATAGTAGAATTCCTATTCAGCTTTCTTTAAGTGCATCCTTGACTCTCACTCTGATAAACTGTGCAATTTGGTACATGTATGTAGGAATTTCCATGTATGTTCAGGTTGCTTTCTAGTCAAATGATCCTGAGATGTTATGCCCTATATATAATCTTATTTTAATCTTAAAATATATGGCTATTTTTTTATTTTGCCATTGTACTTGATCCTGGGGACTGCAATGATTATAAATTAGCACAAATAAAATATGTTGTTGTTCTAAATTACCTAAGCAATTAGAAATATAACTACTTCTAGACTATGAATTGGATAACCCATATATCAGCACCTGGAAATGCCAGCTATTGTGTTTCTAACAGGAACCACAACATACCCTTTTGAAAGCACCTTATTATACTATTGATATCCAATTAGTTTTGTGTAGATTATTGCAGGGCCAATAAAATCCACAATTAATTCATAACTGTACAGATAACTGTAGCAATGTCTAGATCACCCACATTTTGTTCTTTCTGAATTGCTGGGACCAAAACATACCAGGGATCAATTTTTTTTAAACCTTGGAACCTAATGTGCTTTCAATTTGTGTCATTTAACATCTGTGTGAGCTAGCGATAGTAAACACGAGCGTCAGTAAGTGTAGCAGCCAGGGAGTTTACCGATACACGCACCATTCATTAAATCACGTTGCTTAGCAACCCTACCGCATTGCACACCACAAAAACCAAGACAGGGGAGGGGGAAATGTATTAGAATGAGTTCTGATTGTACTGTAGGGCTGACAGCTGTATAAAGGAGACTTTTAGTTAGTAATAAGAGAGGGGCAAATATGGCAAACGATAGTTATATATTCACTTGATGCTGTGGACACTGACATGTATTACATCAAAAGACATACAACTTTACATGGCATTTAAAGAGTTAAACCTGCGGTGGAAAAAATATCCCTGGTTTTCAGCAAGCAGTTATTTAATTAGAGGATTGTTTCAGCTCATTAATTTCCAACACTAAGACTTTTTTGTAGTTGTGGTGAAAATATAATGTTATGGTATTACTGTTAAGACCTGAAAAAGTTTTTGACATCTGGCATAAGAATCGAATCCCATATACCAGTTTCCATTCTTAATATCCTCTATGATCTTATAGCTGTGCATATGAAATAGATACAAATACTTTCTAAATTATAACACTGCACCGTAAACTCTGTTAGAGAAAAAATGGGCAATGTATAGAGCATGCAGTCTAAGTATAAAGATTGAGTGGTGGTCTTACTGTGTAAAATATGGTAATGACACAATTTTAATAATAAGTAGCCACTGTGACAGGTGAAAGAGTTAAATGAATGTACACCGACCAGCCATAACATTTTAACCACCCTCCTAATATTGTTTAGGACTTATTTTGACACTAAAACAGTCCTGACCTGTTGAGGCATGGACTCCACTAGACCTCTGAAGGTCAGCCGTGGTATCTGGCTCCAAGATGTTAGCCAAGAGTTAAGTTCTGTGGGTTTGAGGTGGGGTCTCCTTGGATCGGACTTGTTTGTTCAGCACATCCCATAGATGTTAGATTGGATTGAGATCTGGGGTATTTGTTGTTGTGTTCCTCAAACCATTACTGAACCATTTGTGGCAGGGTGCATTATCAATGCCATCAGGGAATACCGTTTCCATGAAATGGTGTACATGGTCTGAAACAATGCTTAGGTAGGTGGTACGTGTCAAAATAACATCTACATGAATGGCCAAGGTTTTCCAGCAGAATATTGCCCAAACAATCACACTACCTCCGCCCAGGCCCGGACTGGCCATCGGGCATACCCCGGTGGGCCGCGGTGGCCATGGGCCGAGGCTGGCAGGTGAGGTCCCAGGATCCCCCCTGCCGGTCTATGCAGGGCCGGCACTATCCGAGCGCCGGCCCCGTTGTTTTCCATGAAGGGCCGTGAGGACATCAAAGATCTCCCTCACCGGCCCACATGCTGTCGGCGGGGAGAGAGGGAGGGAGGCAGTCTGGAGAGAGGACCCGGCGGAGCTCTAACTTGCAGCTCCACCGGGTTCCTCTCGCGAGATCCGGAGCATTGCCATGGCAACGACCGGATCTCGCGAAAGTGAACTCTAGCCCGCAGGCTAGAGTTCACTCACCACGAGGACCACCAGGGAACCCCGCCTCCCATTCCCAGGTACCAGTGTGTGATGGGTGTGAGAGTGCTGTGTGTGATGGGTGTGAGAGTGCTGTGTGTGAGAATGCTGTGTGTGTGAGAGTGCTGAGTGTGTTAGAGTGCTGTGTGTGATGGGTGTGAGAGTGCTGCATAAATGTTAGAATGGATTGTGTGTGTGTGTGTGTGTGTAGGAGGGGGGGGATAAACAAATAAAATAACAGGCATTATGTCGGGGGGGGGAGACATAATGCCTGTTATTTTATTTGTTTATTCCCCCCCCCCCCCCCTCCTACACACACACACACACACACAATATGAAGATAGAGGCAAGAATGAAAATATGAAGATAGAGGCAAGAATGAAAATAAATATCATTAAATAAAAATAAAAATGGGTGGCTTATGCTGTTGGTGGAAAGGAGATCAGTAAATATACGAGTCTTCTATAAAAGCTTTTAATTCAAAGTCAATATTGAGGCCCTGAGGATCCAATGTAAAAAGCTCATAGATCTATTTGATCTCCTGTTTGTCTATTTTAGTGTAATTCCCTCCGCTTAGCGGACACAAACACCCCCTTTCTTGCAAGTGATTGTTAATAAGTCCCTTTTTTAGGATATGCCTATGTATGTAGTTTTATTCTGAAGAACTTTCTAGTAACCCAGTTCTAAGATAGACAGCATATATTCTAACATTCCCTACATCGATACAGAGGGCATGGTGTTTGTTTAAGATTCATGGTTGGGGGGCAGTGTCCGCACTAATGTAAATGAGCTAGCCTTAGATGTTCAAGCGCCCTGGGTAAGAGGCTTTGTGGGTGAGGAAGTGGGACAAGGTAAATGTTGAGGGAAGGGGCATTGTAGGTGATTTAGGGGCAAGGGTTTTGGGGTTGAGGAGGGGGAAAGGAAATTGGGAGTGGTGGGGACAAGAGGAATTTTAATTGAGGGAGGGTTCAAAGGGTTGGGAGGGAGGGAAGATAATAGCTATTGGAAAAAGATGTAATACAAAATTAGTCCAATTTTGGCCTCTCTCCACTTTTCCAAATTTCATGTAACACACTTCACAGTGCCAGCTTTGCCCCTAAATAGCTTTTCAGTAACATATGTACTCCTAAACAGATTGTCAGGGCTATCCCTGTTTTTGTACAGCTTGTTAGTGTCAAATTTGCCCTCCAAACAGCTTGTTGGTGCCATCTTTGCCCCCAAACAGATGGTCAATGGCATATTTGTCTGCAAACACTTTGGCAGCTTCATTTTTGCCCCCAGACAGATTATCAATGCAATTGTTGTGTCTGTACAGCTTGTCAGTGCCCTATCTGCCCCCAAAAAGCATGTTAGTTCCACCTCTGTTGTCAAAAAGCTTGTCAGTGCCATATTTGTCCCAATACAGCTTGCCAGTACCATATTTGTCCCCAAGCAGCTTTGCAGCACCAAATATGGCCCTTATACAGCCATTTTGGTTTCTATACAGTTTGTCAGTGCTCTATCTGCCTCCAAACAGCATGCCAGTGCCATTTGTGCTCCCAAAAATAGTGTATGTAACATCTCTGTCCGCAAATAGCTTGTTGGTGCCATTTCCATTTCCAAACAGTTTGCCTGTGCCATATTTGTCCCCAGACAACTTTTACGCTCTATCTCTTATCTCATACAGTTTGTCAATGTCATATTTGCCCCCACACAGCTTATCAGTGTCATCTTTGCCCCAGTTTGATACCAACTATGTCGCCAAACATATTGTTGGTGAGATATTTGTCCCCAAACAACTTTTCTGTGTCATCTCTGTCCCCAATCAGCTTCTCTGTGTCATATTTATCCCCATACAGCTTGTCAGTTCCATGTTTGCTCCCCAAAGCCTGTTAGTGCCAAATGTGTCCCCATGCAGTTTGTCAGTGTCATTTATGTTCTCAAACATCATGTCAGGGCCATATTGTCCATATATAACTTGTCTATGCCATATCATTTCCCAAACAGCTTGTCTGTGCCATCTCTGCCCCCATATAGTTTGTTAGTGCCATAATTGTCTCTCACACCGCTTATCGGTGCCATATTTGTCCCCACACAGCTTGTCTATGCCATCTTTGTCCCCAAACAGTCATAGCTGTTCCCATACAGCATGTCTGTGCCATCTCTGTCCCCATACTGTTTGTTAGTGCCATAATTGTCTCTCACACTGCTTATCGGTGCCATATTTGTCCCCACACAGCTTGTCTATGCCATCTTTGTTCCCAAACAGCATGTCTAAGTCATAGCTGTTCCCATACAGTGTGTCTGTGCCATCTCTGCACCATATAGTTTGTCAGTGCCAAAACTATCCCTTAAACAGCTTGTCTGTGTCATATGTGCCCCCAAACAGCTTGTAGGTGCCAACTATGTCACCAAACATATTGTTGGTGAGATATCTGTCCCCAAACAACTTATCGGTGTTATGTCTGTCCCCAATCAGCTTCTTGTGTCATATTTATCCCCATACAGTTTGTTAGTTACATGTTTGCTCCCCAAAGCCTGTTAGTGCCATATGTGTCCCCATGCAGTTTGCTAGTGCCACCTATGTTCTCAAACATCATGTCAGGGCCATATTGTCCCCATATAACTTGTTTATGCCATATCATTTCCCAAACAGCTTGTCTGTGCCATCTCTGCCCCATACAGTTTGTTAGTGCCATAACTGTCTCTCACACTGCTTATCAGTGCCATATTTGTCCCCACACAGCTTGTCTATGCCATCTTTGTTCCCAAACAGTCAAAGCTCTTCCCATACAGCATGTCTGTGCCATCTCATCACCATATAGTTTGTCAGTGCCAAAACTATCCCTTAAACAGCTTGTCTGTGCCATATGTGCCCCCAAACAGTTTGCAGGTGCCAACTTTGTCACCAAGCAGCTTGTCAGTTCTATATTTGTCCCCATATGTGTCCCTGAACAGCATGACTGTGCCATCCTTGCCCCCTCAAAAGAATATGACAGTGACATCCTGCGCTTTAATTAAAGTGGCAAGGGCATGTAGCATGAAGTGTGTACTGATTCAGCTGGCACAAACTTCACCACTTGTGCTGTGTTACCTCACTCTGTGCAGGGGGTAACATTGTATGCCTCCTCCTGTGACATGCTGCCCTAGGCATTTTCATTTCCCTGGCACCCTCTGAATGTTGCTCTCTGCAGTTGCACAGGTCACACACCTAAAGGCAGGCCCTGCCACTGTGCATGTTAATTAGGATGGTGGGAACATGGTCAAATTTCCCTAAGGGAAGTCCTCTTTGCCCTATCCTAAGACTGACAGGATACCATGCAAATTAAAAAGGATTTACAATTCATTAGCAGGTCCCCTGTCAACAATTACAAAGTAAACAGTGGAGTTTGTTGTCAGCCAGTCATAATGTAGACTCCATTACTTGCTTGGAGCATGCTTCAACTGAATTTTGATGAACTGTCTGATTATCTACATACCTACATGATGTGCCATTTGTGTCTCAAAAAATTAGTTCAACATTTTCCAAACAAACAAGCTTTTCTACTTTACACTAGGTCTATTCACTAAAAGGTGGGTCGCAGATGAGTTGAGGTGCGATGAGGTGAGTTGAGGTGAGATGAACATTTAATCTCACCAATTTAGCTATACACTCTCACTCCATCTCACCTCAACTCACCTTTTAGTGAATAGACCCCCTAGTGTAAAGTAAAAAAAAAAAAAGGCATACAAAAAGATGCTGGCTCTCCTCACACTCCAAATCCATCCAAAATATCTGCAGCCTTCACACTGGGGTCAAATAAGGTGCTCAGAACATAGGGATGAACCCCAATTCCATAAACAGACAAAAAAGAAAAGTATGGTCTGGCACTCAGTATGTTCAAAAAGTACAAAATACAATTTATTAAAAACATCCACAGTTTAAGTGATCCACAATAGATACATAAATAAAGATTTACGATGAAAGATGGAGTAACACGGCAATAGATACGAGAACCACGCTTAACGCGTTTCGCACCCCAAATTGCTTTCTCAAAAGCCGTCCTACCTTGGTTTGAATGTGTTAAGCATTCATAGTAGTCCTTTATTTATCTATTGTGGATCACTTCAACTGTGTATGTTTTTTAATTTTGGATCAAAATCCCTAATAAATTGTATTTTGTACTTTTTGAACATACTGAGTGCCAGACCATACTTTTCTTTCGAGTAAAAAAAGGGGCTCAAGTTTTTTCTGAAGAGGGCCATTTTATCAAAAATGCAAATGCTACTGGGCCACATTATTTGGTTTTTACTTACAGTAATGGTGTAGAATATATTGTTAACTATGAAACTATGTTTGATTATTTAGCAGTAACACAAGAGCATTTGAAAAACAATTTAAATCAACCTTGTTCAAACAAAACTACATTGGAGGTTTAATTTCATTAACTGGATATAAAGTCAGTCAGATCGCACTTTCATGTCAGATGGGCCACACATTGAATGCCCTGCTCTAAACCATAGTCCGATGTGCATATTTCCTCATCTGACCCCTGAGAGAAAGAAACAATATTTGACTTGCTGTAGGCTGGGATAAAGCAACAAAAGGGGTTAAACTGTAATAGACCAGAGTTTCTAAGCTTGTTGCTTGTGTAGCAAACACAAAAAGACAAAATATTTAAAAAGCAAATTACCTTGCTGGATAGATATTTATTTCAATGTAGCAATTATAGTATTCTTATGAAAGACAGGAATATGCAGCAATTATAGGCTAGCCGCCACAGTCATAAATACGCTAACTGTGAAGTAAAAGGGCATTTTGCAATGGGAATGTCTGTGTTCCTTACTGAGATATAGGTTCATCAAAGCCTAGGTTTTCACCCACTCTTCACAGTTTCACACCTCATCCTGTCATCTTTTTTTTCACTTTGTCATTTTCAGTAAAGCCATCCCCTAAAGTCTAGGCTGTATTTCATGTTAATCTTAATATCTGCTTGTTAGAATGGAATCCCTTGCATTACACCTTTTCCAAAATCTTTAAAAAAAAAAGCAACCCATAATATTAATTGTAACTTTTGAGAAGTTTATTTGGTATTTACATGAACCATAAAGACTATGCTTGAAATTGTAGGAATTTTCCGCATTTGTCTCAGATAGCTACTCATGCAGAATCCGATTCTTCTGTTTGTACACTCACTGACATAACAAGGATGTTAACATGTCAAACACTCCAATTATCTCCAGTTTCTAGCCCCTTCTTGGAAGGATGAGCTCTCGTCAATTTGCGATGGATCGTTACCCCTAGAGATTATTTGTAATTAAATACGCTTGTGTTTAGGATATAAGGTATTGCCCCTATTTATAAACAATGTGAGCAGATGCAAGGCGTGAAGGAGCCTGCACAGGCCTTGTTTCCCTGATACTGAGCAACATCGGAAGTTAGCTCAGAGACGCTGACTGAAATAATGAGATGGAAGAATGCTCAAAACATCCTATTTTTCAAGGCCAGGATTTAAAGGAACAGCTGAGGCATACTTCAAATATCTTGGCTGAAGGGTCACAGCTTTTACCCTCTTTTGACTTCCTCATTATTTTTTAAATTATAGACATTACATAATTATATTTTAAATGTTCCACAGTCTTCACAAGACAGTAAAATAAATCATGGTTGGGTGTTCTCTTCTGTCACATTATTATAATAAAAAACAATAAAGAACACTCACATGAGCAAAATAGGGTTGACCTTTTCTTCAATATAAATAATGGCCATCCTATTACCGCCATAGACTTAACACTGACCTCAATTCATTTTTGACGTTATGTACAAAGGTGACCCACTGCAACATGTATTTTTAATTGTTTTCATTTTGATTTCTCTGCATTCACAGTATAAACTATGTTTAGGGGACAGGTTGACTTTAATGAGCTCTGAGAAAAAAATGAATGTCCCCTTTTCTTGCCAGAGGACTGCTGCTTGCCGCATAAAGTAGGGGTCAGGGGGTGAGACAGCGAAGAACTAATGTGTCAAATTCCCCCAAAATTGGCCCCAAGTCAGCGGAAATTGATAAATTATGGGCAGTTCAATTGTCCAGATTTTAGCTGGAGAATTGAACAGCAAAGTGTAGAAGAATTAAAGCAAACATATTTTGAATAGCAAAACATGTATATACAATTATAATATATTAATGTTACATATTATAATAGTATATTATTATAAGCATTTATAGTCTAGCTATTGTCCGGCACCTGCCTAAAAATAGCCACAGCCTAGCCATAGACAGGCACCTGCCCAAGTCTGACTATAGCCTGGCACCTGCCCTTATCTTATCCTTGTAAAAGTGGTGACCTGAGGTCCTGTAATAGGATGCCCTGTCTTAGAGTCCCTGTAATGGGGTTGACATGTCTTGGAGTCCTAGTAATGGGGATGCCCTGTCTTAGTGCTCCATAGGGGCCCTGTTCTAGTGCTGACTTGTTATAGATTTTCCCTGCCTTAGAGCTCTGTTCTGAACCTTTTTTTTTATTTATTCACTTTTCTCTGCTTCATTGTTCCTTTACTTTCTTGTTTTAATCCATTTCTGGTTTTCCTGCTGTTAATTGTTCTGTTCCATTCTTGGTTTTTTTTGTTACTTTGTTTTCTTGCTGCTATATAGTCTGCCACACACATTTGTTCTGTTTCTTCAAGCTCCCAGTCTGTGTTATTCTACTTCAGGTATGTGTCTGTGCAGTGTCAGTCTTATAGATCTAGTTATTTAGTTATTATATGCAGGGATAGTTTTAGGACTTGCCATATTGTGGGGTACCTTGATGTGGTTGGCAAGTTTAATAATCTCATGGCCATTTGGTGGAACTAAAACCCCACTATCCACTGTCTTAGAGTGCTAGGCTGGTTACTGTATTTATGTCTGTATCTGTATTACGTTGCTTTAACCCCTTCTTTGTATGTTCCTTGATTATATATGTGCCTGTGTATGTATTTTTTATGTTGCTATGCCTTTTTTCTGTGCCCTGTCTGCTTCTGCCCTATATGTATATCTTTGTCTTTAGCCATGTGTCCTGTATTGTTTGTCCTAAGCTTGGTTTCTGCTCTGCCCTGCTTATGCTTGCTTCTTTCCTGCTCCAGTCTCTCCTTGGCCCTGTACTCTATATTCAGTTCTGTTTCTGCCTCAGTTTGCTATTCTGCTTTCAGTCTGCTTGGTCTATCTTCCTGTCTCAGCTTGCAACATCCTGCTAGCCTGTCATAGTGTGTTTCATGCCTGCTCCAGGACGTTTGCAGGGTTTCTCCAGTTTCTGACTTGGTATACTCGATACAGCAGCAGCTTCCACAGGTCCCCGATATGAATGTAAATAATATACTTTAATATATATAATTATATATAATTATATGGGAGAACTTTGGCTATTTCCGTAATAGCTGAGGTCCCCCTGAAATGGCCCCGAAATAAGCCAAAGTCCTCCCCATAGAAATAAATGGGAAAGACTAAAGCGACCATTTCAGCAGCCAAACTCTGAAGTGCTACCACCACTGCAAAGGATTCTGGGTAGGAATATTCAGATCCGGTCAGCAGTAATCACTTTTGCCTTTTAATCCATTTTAAACATGGACCCCTTGGAGCATATGCATGCTTTACAAGACAGCCTTGAAACACAGGACAGAGATGAAAAAGAAAGATAAACTACCAAGGACACTGTTTTGTTTTTAATGGGACTTATCAATATGAGGTTGGTTTACAGACATACTGCTTGAGGTTTGGAGCAATACATGAAGAACAAACTATTTAAGTAAATTTGATGGAAAAAGCTTCCTCCTGAAATCCAGTGGGGGTAAAGTACCAACTGTAGTAATAAGCAAGGTTGCAGTTTGATCCCAGTGTGGTCAGTAATATAAAATGATAACAACCCCAGGATGAGAATATCTCAGTGTTCCCTTTATGGTAAAATATTTGGTTGTTAATATTATTCAATCTCCCATTTTAAAGTTGGGTTGAACAACAACTACACTATTTCACAAGCTGTGTGGGCTTTATATATTTAGTGAACCATTGACTATTTTCATGCCACTGAATGTGATGTGACTATGCATTAGACATGTGCATTCGTTTTCGGACGAATGCATTTTCGTCCGAAAATAGCATTTTCGTCCATTCGTCCGAAAAACGAAGAACGAAAATGCTAAGCTGACGAAAGCCGAATGAACGAATGGTTAATAAACGAAAATCATTCGTTCATTCGTCCATTAGTAGTACTATTGCATTCTATAAGCCGAAATAGAGTCGGTTTATAGAATACAATAGCATTTCACTACACGGAGACAAAGTCTCCATTCATAAATTTATGAATGGAGACTCTGTCTCCGTGTAGTGAAATGCCGACAGCCTATAAACCGAACGTTCGGCTTATAGGCTGTCGGCTTATGCAAGACATGTAATCCTATTGCTATTCTATAAACCGAACGTTCGGTTTATAGAATAGCAATAGGAATACATGTATTCCATAAGCCGACAGCCTGTAAACCGAACGTTCGGTTTATAGGCTGTCGGCATTTTACTACACGGAGACAAAGTCTCCATTCATAATTGTATGAATGGAGACTCTGTCTCCGTGTAGTGAAATGCCGACAGCCTATAAACCGAACGTTCGGTTTATAGGCTGTCGGCTTATGGAATACATGTATTCCTATTGCTTTCTATAAACCGAACGTTCGGTTTATAGAATAGCAATAGGAATACATGTATTCCATAAGCCGACAGCCTATAAACCGAACGTTCGGTTTATAGGCTGTCGGCATTTAACTATACGGAGACAAAGTCTCCATTCATAATGAATGGAGACTCTGTCTCCGTATAGTTAAATGCCCACAGCCTATAAACCGAACGTTCGGTTTATAGGCTGTCGGCATTTTACTACACGGAGACAAAGTCTCCATTCATAATTTTATGAATGAAGACTCTGTCTCCGTGTAGTGAAATGCCGACAGCCTATAAACCGAACGTTCGGTTTATAGGCTGTCGGCTAATGGAATACATGTATTCCTATTGCTATTCTATAAACCGAACGTTCGGTTTATAGAATAGCAATAGGAATACATGTATTCCATAAGCCGACAGCCTATAAACCGAACGTTCGGTTTATAGGCAGTCGGCATTTAACTACACGGAGACAAAGTCTCCATTCATAATTTTATGAATGAAGACTCTGTCTCTGTATAGTTAAATGCCGACAGCTTATAACCGAACGTTCGGTTTATAGAATAGCAATAGGAATACATGTATTCCATAAGCCGACAGCCTATAAACCGAACTTTCGGTTTATAGGCTGTCGGCATTTAACTATACGGAGACAAAGTCTCCATTCATAATGAATGGAGACTCTGTCTCCGTATAGTTAAATGCCGACAGCCTATAAACCGAACGTTCGGTTTATATGCTGTCGTATTTAACTATAAGGAGACAGTCTCCATTCATAATGAATGAAGACTCTGTCTCCGTATAGTTAAATGTCGACAGCCTATAAACCGAACATTCGGTTTATAGGCTGTCGACATTTTACTACACGGAGACAAAGTCTCCATTCATAATTTTATGAATGGAGACTCTGTCTCTGTATAGTTAAATGCCGACAGCTTATAAACCGAACGTTCGGTTTTGTGAGGTAAACAGGGGGTGGAAACCAATATGCAGGATAACTAAGTCACAATACAGTTATAACGGTGAGGCAGACACTTGGCAGGAAATATTGGTACTGACACCGAAGGCAGATAGTCTCACTGGAAGATGTAGTCCAATCAGTAGTAGTATACAGCAATGTACAAGCGGCACTACAGGTGAGGAGAATAATCCGGGGAAACGCCAGGTAAAATGGGAGCCAGAGGAGAAGCAACGTCAGCCGGTCCAAAGGTCGGGGGCACAAGCACAGGAGAGTAGTCAAAAGGAAATCCGAGGTCAGGGGCACAGGCAAGGTAGCGGTAAACGAAGACAATCCAAATCAGCTGTAGTAAACGGAAGGTAATAAGGCAGGATACACGAGAATCACTCAGCGCCATACTGAATGCAGAGTCTCCTTTTAAATCCTCGCGGGCCTGACGTCACGAGCCGTGCGTCGCGTGTTCTGCTCGTTGTCAAGGGGATAGTAAACTTTTGCAGGAGAGTATTGTATTGTGCCCAGAATGGAGGAAATTGTGATCGTCTGGATTCTAGGATATTCCGGCGAGTTACTTCTTCGGGGAGTCTGACAGTACCCACCCCCCCCCCCCCAAGTACACGCTGAGGCACGCTGAGGACCAGGCCGATCTGGGAAGCGAGAATGGAAGGAACGAACCAAGTCGTCGGCATGAACAAATATAGCAGGCTCCCAAGACCTATCAGAAATGCCATAACCCTTCCAATTGACTAGATACTGAAGTTGTCTTCTAAACAAACGAGAGTCCAGAATCTCCTCCACCTCGTACTCCTCCGCACCATCCACCAAAACAGGGGCAGGAGGTACCATGGATCTATTGGGAAAGGGATCAGAAATCCACGGTTTCAGAAGGGATACATGAAACACCGGGTGTACTTTCATAGAGGGAGGAAGTTCCAGTCTCATGGCCAAAGGGGAAATACGTTCCAGGATACAAAAGGGGCCAAGATGTTTAGGGCCCAATTTCCTTGAAGGACATGACAGTTTGAGATGTCTGGTGGAAAGCCATACCCTATCCCCGACTTTATAGACAGGGGCCGAAGATCTATGTTGGTCAGAAAAAAATGTATAATGGGTTTGAGCTCGTCGTAACGTATTGCGTACAACTGCGAAGTTTTGGACCAGATTGCTGACATGAAGTGATGCAGAGGGAACAGTGCTGGATACAGGGGAACCTGGAAGCATTGAAGGATGATAACCATAGCTAGCGAAAAACAGAGACATTCGGATGGATCGGTGTATATGGTTGTTGTAAGCGAACTCGGCGAGAGGCAAATAGTCCGCCCAATTATCCTGAAGGTGTGAAGAAAAACAACGTAAGTACTGTTCCAGGGTCTGGTTCGTACGTTCCGTTTGGCCATTGCTTTGAGGGTGAAAGGCAGTGGACAGTGATCGGTGGATATGCAGACCTTCACAAAATGCCCTCCAGAATTTAGAGGTAAATTGGGACCCACGATCTGATACGATATTTTCTGGAAGACCATGGAGACGAAAAATGTTCTGTATGAATAGATCGCAAGTCTCTTGAGCTCAGGGAAGGGTCTTGTATGGAATGAAATGTGCGGTCTTGGTGAAGCGATCCACTACCACCATCAAGGTGGTGAATCCTTTGGAATGAGGGAGGTCTGTAATAAAATCCATAGATATATCCCCCCATGGTCTTGAGGGAACAGGAAGCGGCTGAAGTAGACCAGATGGAAGCATTCTCTTGTTCTTGGATCGAGCACAGATCTCACAAGACGACACGAACGCATAGACTTCCTTGTGTAATGTAGGCCACCAAAATGTTCGTTGGATAAGATCTCTGGTTTGTTGTATACCACCATGACCGGCCGCCGGAGTATCATGAAAGGTTTGGAGGACCTGTAAACGAGTCTCGGGGGGGACAAAAACGTTATCTCTGTGAAAATATAATTCTTGACGGTAATCGAGATTAGTGTGTTCAGAGGGTGGGAGTGAACCAGAGTGGGATTTGAGAGATTCCCAGAGGGTTTGGGTGACTGCCAAGAAGTGCTCTGGTTGTAGGATGGTAGTGTTCTCTGCAGAAGGTAGCTCTTCCCCTTCAGCCATTCTGGACAGTGCATCAGCCTTGCCATTGCGAGAACCTGGGCGTTATGTAATATGTAGTTGGAAGCGGGTAAAAAATATGGCACACCTAGCTTGTCGGGGTTGTAGTCGCTTAGCAGTAGGTAAATACTCCAGGTTCTTATGATCAGTATACGTGGTAATGGGGAAAAACAAACCCTTCCAGTAAGTGTCTCCACTCCTCTAATGCCAATTTTATGGCTAAGAGCTCACGTTCCCCCACATCATAATTGCGTTGAGCAGAATTCAATGATCGTGAGAAGAAGGCCACAGGGTGCAGCAGGTCATCACTCTCTTGACGTTGTGACAGAATAGCACCGACTGCGGTGTCAGAGGCATCGACCTCCAACGTATATGCTTTAGCGGGGTTGGGCAAAATTAGAATGGGAGCTTGCGTGAATTTGAGTTTGAGAGACTCAAACGCAGCTTGGGCAGCCGTGGTCCATTGAAAGGACTTTTTCTCAGAGGTGAGTGAAGTGATAGGTTGAATCACCTTAGAAAAGTTTTGAATGAATTTTCGGTAGAAATTTGCAAATCCCACGAAGCGCTGTATGGCTTTTTTGTCCGTAGGGATAGGCCACTGTAGGATTGCAGATACTTTCTTAGGGTCCATTTGGACATTATTGGGGGAAAGTACAAAACCAAGGAAGTCCACAGTCTGTGTATCAAAGATGCATTTCTCCGACTTTGCATAAAGGTTATGTTGTCTTAGACGTGAAAGAACCAGCTGTACGTGACGTCGGTGCTGTTCTATAGAAGGGGGAAAAATCAGAATATCGTCCAGATAAATGATGACAAACTGGTCTAGTACGTCGTGAAATATGTCATTGACAAAGTGTTGAAATGTGGCTGGCGCATTGCAAAGGCCAAATGGCATACCGAGGTACTCGAAATGCCCATAACGAGACCTAAAGGCTGTCTTCCATTCATCACCCTCCTTTATTCTTACTAAATTGTAGGCTCCTCTAAGGTCAATCTTGGTAAATATCTGTGCAGTACGTAGATGATTCATTAGTTTAGAGATTAAAGGTAGAGGGTAACGGTTCTTGGTGGTAATTTTGTTCAATTCTCTGTAATCCACACAAGGTCTTAGGTCTCCGTCTTTTTTTTTAACAAAAAAAATGCCAGCTCCTGCTGAAGAAGTGGAAGGTCTTATGAAACCTTTAGCAATATTTTCATCAATATATTCCTTCAGAGAGGACAGTTATATAGAGGACAGGATATATCCGTCCGAAGGGTATGGGAGCCCCAGGAAGTAAGTCAATTGGGCAATCGTAACTTCGGTGTGGAGGCAGGGTATCTGCTTTTTTCTTTTCAAAAACATCCTGGTACATTTGATATGCCAATGGAAGTTTCTGTATGGGATTGTTGGTGAGACATATCAAGGACCGGATAAGACATTTTTAGGTACACATCTTAGAAGAAAATACTAGGGTGCCCGTCTCCCAGTTAATCATAGGATTATGGTTTCGGAGCCAAGGTAACCCCAAAATCACTGAGAATACTGGAGCAGGTACGATATCAAATTGTAAAACCTCCTGATGTCTTTCTCCAATAGTAACAATGAGTGGTATGGTTTCGTGAGTGACCGGACCAGTCTTTAATGGACTTCCATCCACTAATTGTATCTGTAGAGGTGTAGCTTTCTTTTGGAGTGGAATGCATAGAGTCTTGGCCAATTCTATGTCCAAAAAGCAACCGCTGGCACCGGAATCAACCATGGCTGATAATCGTATGGGGTCTTTAGTCCACTGTAAGGAAAGGGAAAGAGACAGGTGAGGCATCAGGTTGGGCGGAATAAATGTGTCAGTGGAAGATGTTGCAGAATTATTCTTACCCTGAGTTGGGCGTCGTCTAATCCTGCAATCTCTATATGCATGGCCTGGTCTCCCACAATAGAGGCACAAATTTTGGGCTCTCCTTCTAGCCTTTTCTTCAGCAGGTAGAGGTCCCCTAATAAGACCGATTTGCATGGGCTCCTCTGTGTTAGGGATCGTTGGCGTAGACTCAAAAAAGATCTGAGGTGAAGTTGGGTTCATAGAATAAGATGGTACCCCACGCTCCGCTCTTCTCTCTCGTAATCTACGTTCAATTTGTGTCACCATGAGTGTCAGTGTATCCAGGGAAGAGGGTACTCCCACTCGTGCCAATTCGTCTTTAAAAGCATCGGATAACCCCAGGCGAAACTGGTCTAGTAGAGCCGCTTCGTTCCATGTGGTTTCTAGGGCGACTCGGCGAAACTCCGTGATATATTCTTCTACCGGTCGTTTTCCCTGTCGGAGGGAACGAAGTGTGTTGGTTGCTGAAGAAATTCTAAAAGGATCTTCATACAGTGAATCTAGTGCTTGGCGGAAGGATCCCCAAGATTCCAGTAGAGGACTGTTACTGTGTAGCAAATGGTGGGTCCACATTTGAGGTTCCTCAGTAAGAAGGGATATCACTGTGTGTACTTTTACAAAATCAGATGCATAAGTACGTGGTTTCAAATTAAACAGGATTTGACATGCAGTAACAAAGGTACGGTATTTCTTTCTGTCCCCTGAGAATTTGTCTGGCATGACGACTTGAGGCTCTAAAGCTGTGGCCCCCTCCAGATTGCTAGATGCCGAGACTGACAAAGGATTCTGGTTTGTAGTTGTTGTAATTGTTGTTGCAACTGATTTTGTCCGGTCTGTAGTTCTTGTACAGTTTGGGTTAGGTGATTATGTGAGGTAAACAGGGGGTGGAAACCAATATGCAGGATAACTAAGTCACAATACAGTTATAACGGTGAGGAACACACTTGGCAGGAAATATTGGTACTGACACCGAAGGCAGATAGTCTCACTGGAAGATGTAGTCCAATCAGTAGTAGTATACAGCAATGTACAAGCGGCACTACAGGTGAGGAGAATAATCCGGGGAAACGCCAGGTAAAATGGGAGCCAGAGGAGAAGCAACGTCAGCCGGTCCAAAGGTCGGGGGCACAAGCACAGGAGAGTAGTCAAAAGGAAATCCGAGGTCAGGGCACAGGCAAGGTAGCAGTAAACGAAGACAATCCAAATCGGCTGTAGTAAACGGAAGGTAATAAGGCAGGATACACGAGAATCACTCAGCGCCATACTGAATGCAGAGTCTCCTTTTAAATCCTCGCAGGCCTGACGTCACGCGCCGTGCGTCGCGTGTTCTGCTCGTTGTCAAGGGGATAGTAAACTTTTGCAGGAGAGTATTGTATTGTGCCCAGAATGGAGGAAATTGTGATCGTCTGGATTCTAGGATATTCCGGCGAGTTACTTCTTCGGGGAGTCTGACAGGTTTATAGGCTGTCGGCTTATGGAATACATGTATTCCTATTGCTATTCTATAAACCGAACGTTCGGTTTATAGAATAGCAATAGGAATACATGTATTCCATAAGCCGACAGCCTATAAACCGAACGTTCGGTTTATAGGCTGTCGGCATTTAACTATACGGAGACAAAGTCTCCATTCATAATGAATGGAGACTCTGTCTCCGTATAGTTAAATGCCCACAGCCTATAAACCGAACGTTCGGTTTAGAGGCTGTCGGCATTTAACTATACGGAGACAAAGTCTCCATTCATAATGAATGGAGACTCTGTCTCCGTATAGTTAAATGCCCACAGCCTATAAACCGAACGTTCGGTTTATAGGCTGTCGGCATTTTACTACACGGAGACAAAGTCTCCATTCATAATGAATGGAGACTCTGTCTCTGTATAGTTAAATGCCGACAGCTTATAAACCGAACGTTCGGTTTATAGGCTGTCGGCTTATGTAATACATGTTATGGCTATTCTATAAACCGAACGTTCGGTTTATAGAATAGCAATAGGATTACATGTATTCCATAAGCCGAAAGTCTATAAACCAAACGTTCGGTTTATAGACCTTCGGCTTATAGAAAACATGTAGTACTATTGCCTTTCTATGAACCGAACGAGAGCCCCATTCATAAGAATTTCTTATGAATGGGGCTCTCGTTCGGTTTATAGAAAGCCAATAGTATTACATGTATTCTATAAAACGAACGAATAAAAATTAACGAAACGAAAATAATGAACGAATTTCGTCTGAAACGAATGCAGTAATGAAAGAAATTCGTTTTAGACGAAATAAATAACATTTTCGTCCGAATAGACGAAAACGAAAAGAAAACTGTAGTTTTGCACATGTCTACTATGCATGTATAATGGAATGTGTGTGTGTGTGTGTGTGTGTATATATATATATATATACAGTTGTGCTCAAAAGTTTGCCTACCCTTGGAGAATTGGTAATTTATGTACCATTTTTTAAGAAAACATGAGTGAGCAGGCAAAACACATTTCTTTTATTTTGGATGGGATTCATATTAAACTGTAGGTTATAACAGAATGGTACAATCATAAAACAAAACATGGCAACAAATAAAAAATGTACTGACCCCTTTCAAAAGTCTGCATACCCTTAGTTCTTAATACTTTGTATTGCCCCCTTTAACATCAATGACAGCAAGCAGTCTTTTGTATTAGTTGTCTATGGACAAATTCTTGCAGGTGGTATAGCTGCCCATACGTCTTGGCAAAGTGCCTCCAGGTCATGCAAAGTCTTTGGTCGTCTTGCATGAACCGCACGTTTTAGATCTCCACAGAGTGGCTCGATGAACTGAGGGTAAAGAGACCTTCACCTTTTTTCCGATGTAACCACTGGAGGGTCAACCTGGCCTTGTGCTTAGGGTCATTGTTGTGCTGGGAAGTATAAGAATGTCCCATGCACAGCCTTCAAGAATAAATTGATTAATGTTATAACTATCCTTCAATAAAATACATTTTTTGGCATCATCAGTCATATTTTCAAAATCAATGCCAAAATGTCACAATTTCTGCCAGGGTATGCAAACATTTGAGCACAACTATACATATGTATATATATATATATATATTTATATATATATATATATATATATATATATATATATACACACACACACAGTACCAGTCAAATGTTTTAGTACCTTTGCAAAAATGTAGGCTTATCTCATAGTATGTTTTAGTAACTTGATATACTTGCAAATGAAAACACATATTAAAGCGCACAAAAGATAAAGAGTTTCAGTGCAATGTTCAGGAACAATTCTAAATATTGGATTATTTAAAATAGTCACCTTCAGCCTTTGAGTTAAAAAAGTTTCATCCAGAAATCACCCAACATGTCTTCCTATAAAGAATACCAACTACTGACTGAATTTGACTTGAACTGAGTATTTCATAAATATTGTATATACAGGTGGACTATCCCTTATCCAAAGATCCAAAAACCGAAATAACCCAAAATATTTTAAAAAATATGAATGTGGGTCAGTTTGGATAAGTTATACTCACCTTCCTGGCGTCCGGCAGTGAAGCTCCTTTGCTTAACCCACCTGGGTGCAATAAAGGAGAAGCCAGTGCTCATGGGAAATGTAGTTCCCAGAGTGCTGCAAAGGGAGGGACTACACGCGACGGACAGATCATATCGGCAGCACTTTGGAGCAGGTAAGTTCACCAGCTCCACTGCTGGAAATGATATATATTACCTAAATTCAATGTGAGCAAGTTGCTCACATTACATTTAAGTAATATAGATCATTTTTAGGGCTGGTGCTGCCGAAATTATCTATTTCCTTAAATATACATTATCCTAAATGCTGTTGGTCCCGAGCATTTCGGATAAGGGATACTCAACCTGTATAAGTAAACATGTACTTATTTAGAAACATAGAATGTGTCGGCAGAACCATTTGGCCCATCTAGTCTGCCCATTCTGGCAACATATCTATTTGGACGTACAAAGAAATAGATTTGGCAATCACATCCATCAGGGTAAACCATCATTTAGAAAATGTATTTACATTTATTATATTAATGCAATATTACACCCATATATTATTTATTATGCATTCAAGTAATGTAGAAAAAGCTCTAATTACAATGTGAAGTGATGACTACTTTGAGTGTGGAGGTGTCTTTAAGGAACACATATGTTACTGTGAAGAAATAGAAAAAACAATATGCAGCTACCAGCAGCTTATAAGATTCTGAAATTTCCAAAGCTGAATGGATCGCGCCAAGCATTTAAAGGTTGAAAAGTGGGAAATGATGCAATATGTCAACTGTGTTTTGCATTAACCGACATGAAGTGCAGTCTCAATAGAAATATGTTACTTAATTTTATAGTAACAGATTAACAGATTTCAAAATGGTCATAGTCAGGAAAAGCCATTAATTGCTGTATGATGGAAATAAAAGGGTAGATTCAATAACAACTGTTAAATCTGAATATCGCACATTTTCCCTGGCTTCACTGCCCACCGTCCTGGCACACAAAGGGTGCCTAGTAAGGAAATATATAACTGTATCCAGGTTCCAGCGTCCTGGACTTTCTTCTTCCGGCCCAGGTAAAGGGGCCATCCATTTTAAAAAATCCTCCTGTTGTAAAATAATCTGCGCCTGTAGAAAAAAACCACTGCATGCTCTTATCTCATTCTGAGCAGATTTAGAATTAAATGCCAGCCCTTAAGATTGACTCTGACAACCAATCAAAAGCCTCCCTGTCCCAGGCCAGCGGGTTTTTCAAACCAGCCAGTAGTTGGAATCAGTCAGTCCTTGTGGGCTGGTATTTTCATTCTGAGTCTGCTGAGAGTGGACTCAAAAGACATAGCTAGCAGGAGGGCAAACATTTTACATTTTTTTGGAGGAGGACGCTGAGAGATAGGTTATAACACCCACCGTCCTTTAGCATAATAGTAAAGGGGAAATTGTAATCTGTCTGATGTGGTGGATAGGATCTGTGATGCAGATAAGAGAATAGACACTCTCCAATAGACAATACAGATAGTGAGGATGTTTCACCTTAATGATAACACACCTTTGGTTGAGCCATGGAGGGTTAGCCACTAAGGACTTAAAACCCTACACACTGAATGTTAAGGAGAGGAGGTCTGAACTGTAATACACCAGAAGATAGGAATGCTGTGATACTGGAACAGGATAGTATGCAGCAGGAAGAGGTAGGAGCAAACAGAATACTGGATAATCAGGAGGCAGGCAAGGGTCAAGGCTGGCAGCAATTAGGATAGTCAGAAGAAACTTGGTCAACACTGAGTAATCAAGACAATAAGGACAAGGCAATAGAATGGTCAGAAACAGGCAGCAATCTGTAGAATAGTCAGGATACAAGCACAAGGTCAGCAACAGGAATCAAAATCAATAATAGCGCTAGTGAGGCTGGAGAGAGCACTATCACAGGCAAGTTATGGCTGTGGAACTGAGGTTTAAATAGCTGGCCAGTAAGTTGGTCAGCCCCTGGGCGGAATTAGCTGGGAGGATGGAAATTTACAAATAGCCATTTAACTGAACGTAATTAATTAATTATTTTCTGAACATGTGCCGTGGCAAAGCTGGCTACCTGCTTGCTCCGCAGGAAGCGACGTTGGCACGGCCGTGCATCTGGTCCTATCTGGAGGACGTCCAGAGCAACGGCAAGGAGTCGGCTCATTAGCAGGGGAATTCCCTCACCCTTCATTGCGGTAAGTAGAAGACAGAAATAGGGAATAACGCCATTATTCCCTTACCATAATAACAGTGCTTTAACACATTGGATATTCCTCTAGGAATTACACTTTTGCCGTCCTTTACCACCAGCATTGAACCTGCCCCAATGTATCTGTACAATAAAGGATTGCAGGCTTGTAAAAACACAGAAACTGTGTGTCAATAGAAACATAGAATGTGTTGGCAGATAAGAACCATTCGGTCCATCTAGTCTGCCCAAGTCATTGTCATGTTTCTTAATAAGCCAAAAAAATGACAATACTTTCCATTTTAACTACCGTATATACTCGAGTATAAGCCGAGTTTTTCAGCACAATTTTTGTGCTGAAAAATGCCCCCCTCGGCTTATACTCGAGTCAGTGGGGGGGGGGGGGGGGGATCTAAAACTTACCTCGTTCCTGCTCTGTCCCCCGGTGCTCTGAAGCTGCCTGGCTGTGAGGAAAGCGTTGTGAGCTTCCCTCCGGTCGCGCGGTCAATAAAGTGTGTTTTTTTTTAAACAAACTTTATTGACCGCGCTGCTGGAGGGAAGCTCACAATGCTTCCTCACAGCCACGCAGCTTCAGAGCACCGGGGGACAGAGCAGGAACGAGGTAAGTGCTGGGGTCTGGGGGAGGAGGGTGGCATAACGAGCATACTAAGGGGCAATATCCTGGCATATTGGGGGCAATATCCTGGCATGTTGGTGCAATATCCTGGCATATTGGGGGAAATATCCTGGCATTTTGGGGGAAATATCCAGGCATATTGGGGCAATATCCTGGCATATTGGGGGAAATATCCTGGCATATTGGGGGCAATATCCTGGCATATTGGGGGAAATATCCTGGCATATTGAGGGCAATATCTTGGCATATTGGGGGAAATATCCTGGCATATTGGGGCAATATCCTGCCATATTGGGGGAAATATCCTGGCATATTGGGGCAATATCCTGGCATATTGGAGGAAATATCCTGGCATATTGGGGCAATATCCTGGCATATTGGGGGAAATATCCTGGCATATTGGGGGCAATATCTTGGCATATTGGCATATTGGGGGAAATATCCTGGCATATTGGGGCAATATCCTGGCATATTGGGGGAAATATCCTGGCATATTGGGGCAATATCCTGGCATATTGGGGGAAATATCCTGGCATATTGGGGGCAATATCCTGGCATATTGGGGCAATATCCTGGCATATTGGGGGCAATATCCTGGCATATTGGGGCAATATCCTGGCATATTAAATGGCATATTGGGGGCAATATTTACCAGTAGCTGCCGCATTTTCCACCCTAGGCTTATACTCGAGTCAATATTTTTTCTCAGTTCTTTGTGGTAAAATTAGGTGCCTCGGCTTATATTCGGGTCGGCTTATACTCGAGTATATACGGTATGTTAAATCAAGACCTGAAAGTGTATAGGAAAGTGTATAGACTAATGATTTCAGCTTGTCGTGGATTTCTTTAGGTTGTGTAAAATCAGCATTATTGTTCTATTTCTAAGAACCAAGCAGAGAGCCACATAATAATGAACCTAGAGGTGCAACCTGTATTAAATTCACACAAAGGAGATGCTAATACTATGTAACCCAGGCAGCTGTTTATTCCTCCTATTTTTCCTATTTTTTAAAAGATCTCTATTGAGCTGCATTTACATATGTAGCTGCACACTGGTTTTTTTTTTTTCTTTATGTACCTTATTTGCAACTAATAATGTTTTGTGGTTTTTATGCTTTCTTTTTTTCCCTCCACTTTATTTTAATTGTAAAAATTGTGTCACCTTGGTATCAAAGTATGACATTTGAGCATTAAACAAGTGGTTTAAAATAATTCAATTTCTTCATGTGAATTCTTAAGCTGACTCTCTACCTTCCTTTTCCTGTGCTGAGGACTTTTCTGTCATGTTGTAGCACTCCCCCTAGTGGATAAATAAACAGTTTGCAGAATTAGAATATGTACCTGGAGATTACTAGAAACAAAGAGGTATTTTTTTGCAATAATGGTTAATTGTGATCCGTCACAAAGGCAAATGTGCATACAGATCTCAATTAAAATACAGCATAGATCTTAACTGTTTATTTTCCAATACTTTATTTAAATGAAATACCCCTCGTTACATTTACAAAAGAAAAGTTTAGTTATGGTAATAGGGTAGTACTGTTAGCTATGGAAACTCATATCTAGGGGCGTGACCAAATAACATTTTAGTCCAAAAAGCTTGCACCGTATCTCCCTACTGTCTGGTGGGACAATCACGATTTTGGGGATCTCTCTCTCTGTCCCGCCGAGCTCTTCCTCTGTCCCCCTTTTTAGGACAGAGGTAGAGTTGGAATGGGTAGTGGAATTAAAACCCATAAAACTGTGCTCTAAGGAGACTCTCCGGTGTCTGGGAGACCGAAAAATCAGCACTGCGTATGAGCAGTGCTGTCACAGAGTGTGACAGCGGCACGGCACATGGCTCATTTTGCTCTTTTTCCTTGAAACTGGACTACTGTTAAACCAATGTCTACATGTGTTTACTTGAAAAAAAAAACTCGTGTCAAACTGGCTGGGAGAAAAGGTGAGTGGACATTTCCTATTGGCTACAGTGAGGTGACAGCACACTGCAGCATAAACACCAATGTAGTTAGTTTCTCCATACTCCGAAATATGAATTGCGACGAAAGTGCGTGTGAATTGATGTTCAGTTGGATGCAGAGATAAGGGTTCTTGTGAGTCTTTGATAAGGGCTTCAATGATTTGAAATGGAGACAATAAATGCAATGTGGTATCTATTAATGTAAGCAAGAAATCCTGTGAAATAGGGTTTGTTTCTTTAAATTGTTGCCAATGTAATTAGGAAAAGGTGAATGTGAAGAATTTTTTTAATTAGTATTATTATTATATTTTCTTTTCTTTTTGGGGGGGCCAAGCTATAGACATACAGCGTATAGTGCAGTATATTCACAGCTTTCTTGATAAAAAAAAAATACATGAAATAATCAAATAGAGCTGAAATCTGTGTCAGCAGGTATATATAAAACATGTGATACATAGCTTCATTTCGACTAGGGAGAATGCATGTAAAGGAAAATATTATCCGGACTGTATTCCCAAGTAAGGTGTGAGGCCAGGTTAACAAGGGATAGTCCCACAGTAGGTAATAATACTCGAAGAACATGGGAAGGGGGAGAGTCTCCGTTGTAAAATTCTAACATAGTTGAGGGAGGAAGAAAAAGAGACTGTTTGACCAATTGTACTTAAAGAAATATAACAAACTCTTGGTAACATAAATACTAAATTGCCTAAACAGTATACCAAGATATTAGTGGTATAAATACTCAACCTTCTGATTGTTTGGGGTCTGATCCGTGTTTGTAGCTGAATTGCTGAGTTTTCCAAAATTATGACTGATTCACGTTTGGAATCTGATATTTCTACATTTTCTGTTCGGTTCAGGGAAAGTAGCAGGGGGTTTAATAACAATAATACAAATAATTAGCTATTTTTATAGTGATTTTGAGTGTAAGACTTAAAGCACAAAGTTAAGAGTATCTGATGATGAGCTAACTGAATGCCTGACAAAAGATGTGCATCTTTAGCTTTTTTTTTTTTTTTAAAACAAAGTTTGTAAGGATGGAGCCTCTGTGATTGAGCAAGGTAAAGAATTTCAGAATATGATAGCTGAACATAAAAGTGTACAATAATTTAAGTTAAGACACAAAGATATTCATATATAATTATAATATATTAATGGTATGTATTATAAAAATATATTTACATTAATAGATGCATTTTTTTACATTGTAATAAAACTTTTTTTATATTTTTTTAATGTTAATTTACTAAAGCTTTATGTATTTAATGTATGATTTTTTTTTTTAATTATTATTGGTTTTTATTTTATTACATTTCGTCCCATTTCAGGAGGATGTCCGGTATTTTGGCTATAGCAGAAGTCATCCCACTGACTTCTATAGAGGACTTTGACTATTTCTGTAATAGCTCAGGTCCTCTCGAAATGACCCCAAATATAAGCCAAAGTCCTTTCCATATAAGTTTTTGGTTAGGACTGAGGCTACCATTTCGATCAGCTGAAATGTGGGCATGAAAATCATCCAGATTGGCAGTATTTCATGGTGAATCCAAATCTCTTTGATGCTTTCTGAGTAGCCCGAATTGAAGGACTATTCCACTCACCGAAGTGGCCTGATTCGGTATGAAACTTGGAGAGTAGACAGACGAGTAGACCCTTTGGTATTTGTACTGCATATATAGTCTTGTTTGAAGGATTTACTGTATATGTATATCTGCTGAAGGATAGACCAATCCTGCAATATATATTTTTCAGTTCCTTTATTATAGCAACAGATCTATCAGCTAAAGGTTGGAATCACACTGGTTATTGTTCATCATCAACAACTGTTATTATGTTTGTACTCTCCTGCCATCATGTCCATAGTTGCCAACATTGGCCATGTTTCCAGGGACACACATTTGTTCCACATGCTGCAGAAAGATCATGCAAGTGCAGCCCGGCAGTATGTACGTTGCATTTACACAAAGACACAATCCATTTAACCCCTTTGTGGCAAAGAATGTGTCAGGCACGTCCAGCCAGCAACTCTGACATCAAGGCAATAGGCAGCACCGAAATTCTGGCTCTGGGGCATCGAGGCAATAGGCAGCACTGAAATTCCGGCTCTGGGGCACCCACTATCACTCCACGGAGCGCCATGCATGCTCCTGCAATAAGGCTGTTCCCTCTTGTGGGTAGAGCTTTGGAAGTGAAAAAATATTAACGCCGATGCTCTGAAACTGTTGCTTGACTGCCTAGAGGCAATTGAAAAAAGAATGAATTAGCTTAAATCTAGGGCTAGGGTTAGAATAGCTGTTGGGGTTACAATTAAATTAGGGTTAGCATAAGGGATTGGGTTAAAATTAAAATAAAATGTATTAAGGGTTAGCATAAGGGTTAGAGTTATGGGGTTAGGGTTAAATTTAGGGTTCGGGTTGGGGTCAAAAGGTCAAAATAGTAAAAAAAAACAAAAAAACACCATTTTTGGTTTTTGCCCCATAACTCTCAAAAAACTGCAGAAAAACATGGAAACAAGCATATTTCTGAACCCGGGACAACATTTAGAAACTATTTAGAGGGGTCTTTCTTAATGATTGTATTTGTGTAAATTATTTTTTAGGTCAAAGTGTTTTTTTTATTTTTTGTAGTAAATTATAAGATATGATGAACATCATGGTAGGTCTTATGAGATCTCCACCCTGATTAATTAATTGGATTCTGTCTGTGCGTATATCCATCCTTAATACCGCCGGGCTGCATGGTCTTTCTGCAGCATGTGGAACAAATATGTGTCCTTGGAAACATGGTCGATCATGGCAACTCTACATGTATAGCCTCTTCTGTTTGATACATTTCCATAGGTCCACCAATTATTAAGTGTTCTTGCATAGCATTCGGCGAAACGTTCCACAAAGTAATAGCTCACCAATCGGGAACAATCCGCACGTTTCGGTATATTACTGTCTATGTAGTGTAAAAACTGTGGGAGAAGTTAGGGTGGTAAATTTGGCTATAATAAGAAAAAGAATATATAAAAAAGAATATATATGTGAGATAATATTAAGTGGTCTTGCTATGCAAGAACACTTAATTAATACTAATCCCAAATATTTTTGCAATACCTAATGTTAACTTTTTTCATTGACATTTCCTGGACTTGCACACCCTATTTAGCTTCCTCCAGTAGCTTGTACATATGTCTTACATATGGCCAGCCTCTGCCCATACTGCTTTCATAATTTGGACTCATATGCTCTCACTAATGCTTTTGCCATAAACATATTTTTTTTCATTCTGGGCATAATATTTATTTCTCTTGCACAGCCATATACCATGCTTTGTTTATTTTCATTGTGCGTGTCGAATTGACTACTGCGTTGCTATGGCAACAAGTCTTTTGGTATGTTGGGGAACCCGCAAAATTGAATGTTTTTGTGGCTGTGCACAGTGCCTGCAGGTTTATATATATATATATTGCAGGTTTGTCTAGCAAAGATAGACCTACAAATACTGACATATCAGAAGTGCTTGTTGTTGATCACTCTGCCCTTGTACAGCATCTTCAGTTTGGTAAATAAATGCAGCATGAATACTGTGATTCACGATTCTCTTTATCGTTTGCAAATTTATTTGTCTGTTAAATTTGCTTGATTTCAATATTAATGTTTTTGATATGTTTTTATTTACATAATCCATATTATTTTTAACAGGAAAGGTCTAGGCAGGCCAGTATTAGTAGGTTTGAAGTGGGTGTGGCTTCTTCCTCTAGTGGACTTAGATGAGTGAGGACTTTATAGAGTTCTTCATTAATATATTATATGTCCCTAACTTTAATGCACTTTTATCTCTCTGCAGGATTTTTTACGCAAAGATGACACAACAAATGCAAAACCTTCAACTTACACAGTCCAAAAAGATCAACGCCCCAGCCTCCCCTAATGCTGCCAAGCGCCTCTATCGAAACTTGTCTGAAAAACTGAAAGGAAGTCATTCTTCATTTGATGAAGCCTATTTTAGAGCAAGAGCAGACCGCTTTCGGAAACCGTCAGTTGTAAGTAGTGTTGTTCTCTGGGAGTAGTTTGTAATGTTTATAGATCATGTTTTGTATGCCCTTTCAATTAAACTGGTTTGTTTCTGTTTATCTAAGTGGCCATCTAAATACAACCCTGAAACAAATATAACACAAGGATCTGTGCATTAAATAGGAATTCATCTAACCAGATGGGCTTACCCTTCCATTGCCCCACGTCATATTCATCATCAAATTGTCATACTGCCAGGAGACTGGATCCAGTCCAATTAATGTGACATATAAATATATAGAATATTACAGTATATAGAGTGGGAGACAGTACAGACAAAAACAAAATCTTTATATGTATGTGGCAACATGTATAACTTTCTTCTCTCTGCTTTGTCTCCCCCTCTGTGCTTTAAACAACAAAGATTTTCCAGGTGTAAGTCATCCTCTGGATCCAGAATAAAGATTTTTCCAGGCATAATTCACCCTTTGGATTCAATCCTCTTTCCCTCTAACAGTTTGCGTATTGCCATTTAACTACATCTACAAATAAACCAATCTCCGAGAACAGTACATATGGGCATATGACCAGTAGAACACTCTTTTTTTTCCCCCATTTCTCCACCCTGTATTTTTACTGATTTTCCACAGTCAGGCAAACTCCTTAACCTTCTTTGCCTCAGGCACCACACGTTGTGTATCTTCTATTGGTCAGGGAGCCACTAATCACTGGTGGTTTACCACAGTGCAATAAGATTAAGCTTTTATAGATCTGTGCCATGGATTATAAAGATTAGAACTGTATGTAAGTAACTATATAAAGTATGTTTCTCACAGTTCTCAACACAATAGTCACGACCATTTAGGACAAAAATACAATGCTGTGAAATAAAGTTGTATAAATGATGTAGAAAAAACTGGGTTTTGTTCAGCTTCCAATATTGTTTGTAACACAGGAATAGACCTGGAGATGTTTTAGATGAACTGGAAACAGACAAACAATGTAATAAACAAAGTAACAAACAATGTAATAAAGCAGTGGAGAAACCTGCAAAATAATTAGCTTTTGATGGAAGAGGAATTAGTATCTGGAAGTAAAAGGCAGGGTGTCTGGTGAGACAACAAATATTGTAATATGTGCATGTCCTCATACCTGTCTTAAAATAACGTTAAAATACAACAATAGCATGATAGATGACAAAATAAGCAGCCACATTTTGTATGGAAAGATATATAATTTATTTAGAAGGCCTGGGGAGTGGAGAGGTATTGTATTACCGTATTTGCTCGATTATAAGACGACCCTGATTATAAGACGACCCCCCAAACTTTGGATATTCCATTAGGAAAAAAACTAAAAGCCTGAATATATGACTAACCTATAGGAACAAAGTTCAACTTGTATATATTCACATGTAAATTGATTTTTAATATTTAATAAAAATGATTATATTAAACAAATGCATTTCTTTTTTTATTTCCTTTTATGTGCCAATGCTGCCTCCCTCTTTCCCTTGCCCCCAGCTTTCTCTCTCTCCCCCTCCCTTTGTCTCCCCCCTCGCTCCCCTTGTCTCTTCCCCCCCTTGTTTCTCTCTTCCCCACCCTCCATCCCCTTGTCTCTGTCTCTTCCCCCCCATCCCTCCCCTTGTCTCTGTTCCCCCTCCCTCCCCTTGTTGCTCTGGTCCCCCCCTCCCTCATTGCTCTGGTCCCCCCTCCCTCCCTCCCCTTGTTGCTCTGGTCCCCCCCTCCCCTTGTTGCTCTGGTTCCCCCCTCCCTCCACCCTCCTCCCTCCCCCTCACATGTTTCATAATCCCTGGTGGCTAGTGGGGGCAGCCAGGGGATGTCTGCATGATACGTGCAGACATCCTCCATGCTGCCCGACACCTCCGTCTATTATGACGGACAGCTGGTCCATCATTATAGACGGAGGTGTCGGGCAGCATGGAGGATGTCTGCACGTATCGTGCAGACATCCCCCAGCTGCCCGATTTACCCTTGTGGCTAGTGGGGCAGTAGAGGATGTCTGCGAGATGAGTGCAGACTCCCCTGCTGCCGCCCGGCATGACCGCCGGCTTCTTCATATAAGCCCCGGTGGTCGTGCCGGGCGGCAGCAGGGGAGTCTGCGCTCATCGCGCAGACATCCCCTGCTGTTAGAGAGGGGGAACCAGGTCCCCTGCAGCTCTGCTGGGGACCTGGATCCATGTCTTATAATCTAACCTCAATTTGAAAAAAAAAAATTCGGAAAAAAACCTTGTCTTATAATCGAGCAAATACGGTAATAGTCAACTGTATCAAATAGTATAATACAGTGTACAGAGGATTTTTAAGGGAAAGACAAGCTAGAAAAATTACAAAAAATGAATAAGCGTGAAAAGAGAAACCCATTACCAAGAGAAGATGCTGCTATAAAGTTATAGGCCCTGCTCCCCAAATCTGTTGTTCCATTTTAAAAGTACTTTGGAATACTATCCTGCATTGCAATGTAACCTTTTGGTGTCATATTCGTGTATCAATGAAAAACTACAGTTCCTAATTCTGAGTGCCAGTCTCTTTTAAATATATTCAGTAAGACCAGAACTTAGCCACATTGGTTTTAGTTTGCATCTTTTATATTTGTTTCCAAAGAGTATCAATTTATATATCTATTTTTGTTGTGTTAGTTTGAAGGTATTCCACTTGCCTTCTGTGGTTTTTTTCCCAAAAATAATCCATCCCACTCAACCTGCTAAAGTTCCTTGGAATAAATTACCATTCACCGAGTGCCGGGATTCTTTTTTTTTTGTTCTTATGTATGAGAATTCTTTTAGATGGCATGTGTTCTGAGCTCTAGATCCTTTGCGTATACAGAGCAAGAACCCGAGAGAATTCTGGAGCTGGTCGAAGCTGGAAATCTTTTAACAGGCCCTTCAAAGGAAATCATCGTGGTCAAATTAGAAAAGGCTAAGAAAAAGCATGTTGGCTGGGTGCAATGAGTACAAGCATAAGCTCAAGGCTTATTAATAAATAAATGAACCTTGGACCTTATGTTACTTACAGTTTTTACAGAAGGAAAGCCCACTAACGGAACAGGAAGTTAAGCGAGGAGCTGAATGTATTATATAAACTGATAAGCACTGGTGAGCGAACATTAAACTAATTAATTCTGATACTTCATTGGCTGTTCATTTGTATATAGGATATTTGTGTTCACTTGCACTACACCTATGACTAAGCGTGATGACACGCAAAACGCATTAGGTGGCCTTCCCTGTTCACTTTATTATCCGTGGATTTTACTTTACCCTGTTTGTTTGGACTTTTGAAATCATTAAAGCACCTTTATTCATTCATTGTTTGGCGAGTGGAGTGCACACTTCTTACTACTCGATGCCTAAGATGGATGGATACCTACCAAGGTGAGATTAAAGGAAGAAAGAGGAAGAATGGGATTTGTTGATTATGCCAATGGACCGATATACACCAGGTCAGGTGATAATCGGAGAGTGAGATTCTCCACACCAATACTCAGAAAGAAGGAAAGACGTACCACACATCAGGAAACCCCAGCTAATGCATTAGGTTTGGACTCCTTAGGTGAAATCTCTATGTTGGCCACTTATTTTTTTAGTGGAGAAAGGGGATCTCCCTACTCCCACATAAAAATTAGTAGGGGAGGCAGAAAATATCCCCGGTTCCGACAAATGGAAGAACTCATCCTCAAAACTCATGAGAGGAACCAGGAGCAGGAGACTTTAAGCACAGATATTTTGGACTATTAGCTGAATACACATAAGGCTTGAAAAGTTCCAGCGAGGATGCGGATCTGCCTGCACAGCTGCTCCGATATTTAACATATTGTTTTGATTTAGATTTAAATAAAATAGTGTTATGAAGATACTGGAACAGCTGCATGTTATCAACATCATTGCTCTGGTGTGTGTAATTGCAATATTTTTTATTTAATTTTCTCAGAATTTTCACACAATATGTTAATGGAAATCTTTACATGAAAAAATAGAAGTGAGATATGTTAGATATGTGTGGATTGATACTTTGTACACTGCTCGATATCACAATATATTTATGTACTGTTTGAAGTAATATTCTGTTTGGAGTACTCACTATTTTTAACACATTTCTTGGGCCGACTTAGTTCTGCCCCTGAAAGTCCTGTTTGTGCAATTGTACATTGTATATTAGGTTTGATTAATCACATGATCACTTGACTTTTAAAAAAAAAGATTTGAAAAAAATTAAGAGTTGAAATATCGTGCCTTGGAAAACTTTTACCTGGAGTGCCAGAAGTACTAGCATGCGCCATAATGAAAAATAATATTATAAAGAGTTTCCACACCAGATAGAAAATCCTACAAACAGAGTATGTTGGCAGACAATATCATGGTTTTCATGAATTATCCAACCTCTTCACTCCCATCCATGCAAAAGAACTGCACAATTTCAGCAAAGTTTCATTCCACAAATTAAACACTAATAAATATCCCTGTAACATATCTGGGAATAAGGCTCCTGAAAAATCTAAATCTGATCTGATTAACACCTTACAACATCATCACCGCATGGGTATGGGTGGTCTGGACTTCCCTAACTTAACCTTCTGTGACTGGGCTACAAAAGCAGCACAACTAAGCCTTCAGAAAATGTTCCTTCTTGCACAAACCATATGGAATTAAACAAGAACATTGTCCTTTTGTGGTACTTGGTTCCACAAAAATGTGTCCAAAATCTTTGGTCATGTCCACATTTTTAAACCTAGAAAGATATAAACGTTTCAAGCCATAGAGAAAATATTTCCTCCACTAAAACAACACAAACCAGAATTTGCTTTACGAGCATGTAACTAATCAACAAGATAATCTTATATTACACATTCCCAATGTCACAAAACCCTAATAACTAGGCACTGGAAATCCCCCAATATACCAGATTGTTCAGAAGATGGCAACATCCTTCAAAATACCTATAGAATGAAACAAATTACTGATTCCATAAACTGCAGTGCCTCCCCTCCATCACCAACAGATATAGGACCCCTGGACACTACTTCACAAATTTCCCTTCTCTTCCCCCTCTTATTTTTTCCTATCTATAGCTACTACCTACATCAATTTTTTAAACTGTTTCATGTTTCTTACATACATCTCTTAGCAACAAAGCATAAGGGGTTGTTTACTCAAGATATTGTAAACATTGTAACTGTATGGTATCATCTAACTGTATTTCCTTATTTCTGTACTTTTTGTTATAATACTTGTGTGGTTTCGTCTGTTCTATGTTAAATACAAATACATTAAATAAAAATTACATTTAAAATAAATAAATAAATAGAGATCTACAGATCTCTCTCTCTCTCTCTCTCTCTCTCTCTCTCTCTCTCTCTCTTTCTCTATCTCTCTCTCACTCTCTCTCTTTTCAGTGAGAATGTATTAGCAACATGCCCTTCCATTTCTTTTTAAAGTTTTGCTAAATATCAGTAGCCAAATGTATTCTAATATTTCTGTGAGTCTGCTGCTGTTTGGGAATTTGTTTGATATATATTTTAGATGCTAATGATCCAATCTTTCACCATTAACTCTTTCCAAATGCAGCTGTGAGTTTCAACTGCAACAATCATTGCATAGTTAGAATTGCAGATTTGAAGTAGACTCATTCATCTCTTCCTTGGGCACAGGTGATTGTCATTTCAGTCATAAGATCATCAAGATAATACAGATAGTTTTCTTTGCATATAAAAGTTCCCTTCAAAAGTAGAAAAAAATCAAATCAGAGAACAGATTTATTGCCTGCTTTATTAACTATAGTACGTATTCTAAATCTGTAACATTGGCGCCAATTGTCTGACACAATTTCTAGAAGACTATCTCTCCTCCAAGATTCAATGCATTTCACATATACTCTGTCTTTAGAACCTCTGGTGATAAGTATCCAAATTTAGCATAAGATAAAAGGACTTACGTGCATGATAATCTTACATGTGGACAATATCATCACCAAGCCCAAACAATCACTTAATTTGGTAATAGAGGAAATACAACTCTATAGTTCATTATCAAATTAAAAATTAAACCTAATGGCAGTCTCCGGGACCCATTACCATCCGGCATCAGGGCCCCGCCTGTTACACTCACCTCCCACGCTGTGGCCACGTGATCGCGGAATAGGTTGCATCCCCGGTCTTGAGTAACGCACCTCACACAGAGCGAGTACATGCGTTCTCCTACAACCCGGGTGGTAAGGCAAGGTTACTCCAAAGAGTACTAGGCAGAAGGAGGGAGGTAGGTGGTGCCTTTAAGACACACCACCTATAAAGTGTAACAGAGAAGGGTGGTACTAAAAACTAGTGGGATTGGTTATGGTCCTGACTCCCTATATAAACCCGGCTCATCTGCCATTCTGTGCTTGTATATTCCCAAGCTAGTTTCTTTCCTTGTGAAGTTCCTGCTATTGGAGCTTCCCTGCTCGTCACTCCTTATTCCAGCCTGACACCCAATATAAATCTCACGCTATATGCATTGCTACTTCAATAGAACAAGAAACTAAATTGCAATAACGAATTCCACTCCAGTGCATAGACATGGGTGGGCAAGGGGGCACCACTGGATTTTTGTAATTTCCCTTTTAAAATAATGTGCCCCCTGCTGCCCATATGACTGTCTCACACAGAAAATAATACTGGCATGTTAAAAGGCAAAATAATATTGGCATATTGAATGGCAAAATAATACTGACATATTAAATGGCAAAATAATATAGGCATATTAAATGGCAAAATAATACTGGCATGTTAAATGGCAAAATTATATTGGCATATTGAATGGCAAAATAATACTGGCATGTTAAATGGCAAAATAATACTGGCATATTAAATGGCAAAATAATATAGGCATATTAAATGGCAAAATAATATAGGCATATTAAATGGCAAAATAATATAGGCATATTAAATGGCAAAATAATACTGGCATTCTAAATGGCAAAATAATACTGGCATACTAAATGGCAAAATAATACTGGCATACTAAATGGCAAAATAATACTGGCATATTAAATGACAAAATAATATAGGCATGTTCAATGGTAAAATAATACTGGCATATTAAATGGCAAAATAATACTAGCATATTTTTGGGCAAATTGGCTGTGGATTAATAATGGCAAAATAATACTGCATATTGTTGGACAAATTGGTTGTGGGTTAATGGCAAAATAATACGGGCATATTATTGGGAAAATTGCCTGTGGCTTATTAATCGCAAAATAATACTGGCATATTTTTGGCCAAATTGGTTGTGGCTTATTAATGGCAAATTAATATTGGCATATTATTGGGCAAATTGGTTGTGGCTTAATAATAAAATAACACTGGCATATTAATGGAAAAAGTATAACTGGAATATTAATGGCAAAACAATACTTTAATGGACAAACGGTGGCATATTTTAATAGGCAAAGTGGCTGTTGCATAAGTTAATGACAAAGGGACTGTGGCATGTTAATTGGTAACTGAGAGTGGCTTATTTTAATTGCCAAAGTGATGTTGTGGCATGTTCTGTGGGGCAAAATAACATGTACTATGGGAAAAGTGACACTGTGACTTGCGCCAAACTATGTGGGTGCAATATTAGTGCAAACCAAGTGCTGTGGGTGCAATATAGATGCATGGCAAGTGCTGTGGGTACTGTATGTTGCTGTGTTAAGTCCTTTAGGTGCAATGTGGGGATAGAAAAATGGAATAAAAATTGCAAGAAATGCAATTTTTCAATAACTTTTTTTTATTACATATACAAATAGTTGAATGTGATATGAAAATAGTTGCATATAATATTAAGAAGTTTACATTTACATTCAGTTTTTTACAATGCGACTTTAGAAAAATTGGATCGAGGGGGGCCCACTGCTAAAGACTTTGCCCAGGGCCCACTAGGGCCTTAAAGCAGCCCTGAGCACTGCAACGTCAGAGCAGCCACCACGCTGTGTAAGATAAGTGTGGCAGCCTCACTTGACATGGCAGGGCCAGCCTTAAGTATTCCGGTGCCCTGTGCGGGCTTCCCCTCTGCCCCCCCCCCCGTCTTTCACCCCCCTATGTATGTATCTCCCTCCCTTCCCATGTTTGTCCCTTTCTTCTTCATTGCCATGTCTGTCTCTCTCTAACTCCCCCATACCTGTTCTCTCTCTCCCTCTGTCCTCTCTCTCCCCCCCTTCCTCTGTTCTGTCTCTCTCTCTCCCCCCCTGTTCTGTCTCTCCCCCCCGTTCTGTCTCTCCCCCCAATTCTGTCACTCTTACCCCCGTTCTGTCTCTCTCCCCCATTCTGTCTCTCTCCCCCCCTGTTCTGTCTCTCTTAATGCAGGCATGGGGAGCGCGAGCAGTACTTTCTCTTGCTGCCCGTGGCTCCCCATGAAGTAGGCACTTCTCTGCTTCACAGGGTGGAGGCGAAGCTACACCTCTCAGCCGCTTAGCTCCGCCCCCTCCCCAGATCCAGCAGAGCTTGACGAGCAGAGGGCTGGTGAGGGGGGATCTTTTGATCTCCCCAATCCAGTGCCTCTACCGGCTTTTTATTTTCTTCTTCGGGCGTGAGGGCGCCCCCTGGGGTGTTGCGCCCTGTGCGCTCGCACAGGTCGCACACCCCTAAGGCCGGCCCTGCATGCAGGGTGGAGCACTGAGCAACAGACGGAGAAACAGGCAGCTACCTGCAGAATACAGGTAGGAAACGTGATGCATGACATTAACGGTCACATGGGACAGAAAAAGTAATGAATGGTGAAATTACATGAATGATGGATCATGAACATGGAGGCAGATTGTAAAAAAAAAACGGTCAACATGGCGACAATGGGATGGGGCAGAAAAGATAATGGAGGATAAAATGATGCGATAGATGGAGGCAGATTGCAAACAAAATGGGATGACATGGGGCAGAAAAGATAATGGAGGAGGAAAAAAGGCAACAGACATGGAGGAATAAAACACATAAAATTATGGGGAAAGAGATGACAAACATGATGGAATAAAGCATCTAAAAAAAGGGAAAAGAGATCTGTTGCTGTGTGCTTATATTGTGTGCTATAGTGTTTAAATCTGGTGCTGTGGGGTTATATTGTGTGCTATGGTGTTGTATCTGGTGCTTTAGGGTTATATCTTTGCTATGTAGTTGTATCTGTGGCTGTGGAGTTTCATCTAGAGCTCTGGATATTTATCTGGTGCTGTGGTTTATATCTTGTGTCATGGGTTTATAGTTGGTGCCGTGGGTTAATATCTGGTGTTTTTGATCTAAATCTGGCACAGTGGATCTATATTTAGTGCAGTGATGTTATATTTAGTGTGGTCAGTTTATATCTGGTGCTGTGGTATTATATCAAGTGTTGTTGATCTGTATTTGGCGCAGTGGGTTTATATCTTGTGCCATTGGGCTATACCTATAGCTGGTGCTGTGGCAAAGAGGTTTTGGGTGTAATCTAATGCTATGGCACCTGCTGTGGGTTCAATCTGGTATCTGATGCTGTGGCAAGTGAAATCTGGCATTGAGTGTGCAATTTGTTGCTGTAGCTATTGCTGCGCATGCCACCTAGTGCTGTGGGTGGTATCAAGTGTTGTGGCAACTGCTGTGAGTGTAATCTGGTGCTGTAGCTGGTGCCATGTGTTCAATCTAGTGTTGGGGCAACTGTGTTGTGTGGAGTCAATTGCTGTGGCAAGTGCCTTGATCATGTGTGTATGAAGCAGATTAGAAATTGTTAACTGCTTTCCAGGAGATTCAGGAACCACTGAAAAAGATACTTTCAGAGGCTCAGGAATGGTACAAAAGAGCTGCTGATAGGTATAGAAAAGGGGCCCAATTTATCACACCGATGACAAGGTTTGGATTTCCATGAATAATCCCTAGCTTAAATTTCCATCTTATTAACTAAGTCAGAAATATATTGACCTATTGAGATAATAGCACAGCTAGTCTTTCACATCACACAGCTGAAACTTTTCCACGAAAATCCTTTTCCTATATGAGCCTTACCTGTCCCAGAATCCTGTTGGGTTATGAAGACGAGCATGAGGCGGAAAAAATTCTCGACTCTAGGATGCTCCACAACAAATTACAATACCTACGTCATGGGAAAGACTATGGTGAGGACGATCGATTATATGAGCCAATAGAGAATGTTTATGCTCTTGATATAATTAAAGATTTTACCAATGGCACCCTGATAAACCAGGCATAGAGGCATCCAGAGGTTGCTCCTGTGGAGGAGGAGGTGATGTCAGGACCTGACTTCACTGGGACTTTAACCCTGACTTCTAGGTTACTTCACGAGTTTGCCAGCCTGTATTGCATAGTTTAAGCCCCAGTTCTAGCAAACCTCAATCTACAAGCTGGCTTTGACATCAGTGTCATGACACTGGGATTTTTCTATGGTGTGCAGACTACAATAGAGGGCCTTCTGGCATGTAAATTGAGCCATTTACTTAGCTTTTCATTTAGTGTTTGTTGTTTTTTAGTATTAGAATCCATTTTTACTCTTGACTTACTTATGGCTACATACTGGGCCTACCTGTTTACAACACTTTGCAGGCTACAACTCTTATTAGCCATTGCCCAAAACACAATTACAGATATGACTGCAATTCCTCACAAAAATGTGTCTCATTGCATTCATGTTTGTATCATTGTAGGAAACAACCTGAGAAAGTGAATCAGCATGAACACAGCATCTATGTACTATTTTAATATTCCTCACTTCTCTCAAAAAAACAAAAAACAAAGTATATAGAACACTGAAATAATGGTGCTAATTGTAAAGTAACTAATTTGATTTCAGTCAAAAACTCAGAGTAAAACAGATTAATGTAGTCTGGTAAAATGAATATAGTACCTCTGACCTGGGAAGGGTGCAGAATAAAAAGTCCATTGTTTTTGATGGAGCCTCAGGCTGTTCTGCTTGGTAATAAAGACTGCTTGTGTGTGGAGAGGTAGATATGATGAATCTATATGAGGTAAAACACTGGTGTTGGGCTGTATAATGCTGTTTGGTTGTTTTCAGGCTATCTTTTTGGCTGAAGAAAGCCATTTATTCGTGGCTCTACAGGGTGTCTGGAGGGGATTGTTTAGCTAACGGTACAAAGTCTCTCTCTGTAAAACCTTAGAAAGGTTTTTACCTTAGAATTTATAAGTGTCTGCTTGTTAGAACACAACCTCTGCAAAATGGTTAAACCATTATTACCCTCCTATGAAGTACAATGTGTTCTCAGTCCTTATTGAAAATAAATAAAACCACTTATTCAGTTAAATAAATACACATTCTTTTAAAACCGTATGTGAGAGTACAGAAATATATAGAATTTCAAGATAAACTTAACAAGTGGATTGGTCAGTCAAAGATTTCTGTCTTATTTTATGAACAATAAATACATAATAGAGCCAAATGAAATTATACCTGAAGCATAAGCTTTGTGCTAATGTGTCAAAAAGTGTTACATGTTATAAAAATAGTTATGTCACATTTTGAGATAGTATCTTTATTAAATTTGATTCAAAGAAACTGATAATTTGTAGTAGTGTTCTTTTCCCTCAAATAGTGTAATAGCTTTAAAAAAATTGGAACTTATTAGCAATGACCTTATTTGACCTTATCAGTTAGAACTTGTTGTGTCCAATAGATTACTATTTTTAGCTCTTCCCAAATGCTGCATCTAAAATCACTAAATTCTGTCCCAAAGGAACAGAATTTATTACCCCTGCAAAGATGAAAGCTAGTCATATTCGATATTTGATTTACAAAGAAATTGATCCAGGTGACAGATTTTGGTGTGATGTTATAACAAGAAGTATTATTTACATCACTTGCTTTTACCTTGGAGTTGATAGCTTCCTCAAAATCCACTCCATTGGAGAAATTCAGCATGACAAGTAAGAAATTCCTTAAACTAATTAAAAATTAATTTAAATTGCAATGGCAGTCTATTCACTGTGGTAAACTGACAAATGAACTGCAAAAACCAGGCAACAAAAGAAGAATTAGAAATCTTCTCCAATTTCCCCATCTTTCCGATTTAGCTACCACTGTCTGATGTTTGCAGTTCACTTTTAGTGGAGAGTGGGTGTGAATTTGTTCTGCTTTTTTAAAATGTGCAGATCCTGCAATTTTGATAGTTAGTCTTTTCCACTCATCTTCTAGACCACATCTCCTATGATACTCAGCAAAGTCAAAGATTATCTGGATATCATGAGAAATGTAATCCACAATAGTTAGAATCAACAATGTCCTAGAAGTTCCTTCACATGTTGAGCAGCTCTTTGCAGCCTCAAGTTTCCCTCCAGCTAGTGGATTCCTTGGTGACAGAAGAGGAAGAGGCGGATGTCAGTCAGAGTAATCCGGGAGCCAGGATGCCATTTCAGTAGCCATGGTGACCTGGAGCCTGATATTTGTCAAACCCTGGTTTACAGTAATGTGTAATGTGTGCAAACGCAAATAGCACAGAAACTGTTAAACAGCACATGACTTTAAATTACATGCTGTGATATCAAGCCCTGATATAAGCAAACGTCTGGCGTTTCAGGAATCTTTTAGAATTCCCAAGGAGCATTCTCTCTTATATATGATCTCATGACAGACATGAACATCTCTCCTTTCAACTTTCCATATGCCGTTTGTATATCCTATGCTGAATCATCTATGCAAAGTCGGAAATCCAGGCTAAGCCATAGCAGCCCTTCATGTTGGGTTCAGTTTCATAAAATAGAGTGTAATATTGCAGGGAACATGTGCCTGCCATGCTTAATCTTCTGTAAACATGGCTTCTTTTTGCATTTCATGTTTCAGACTGTTAACAAGCCGTGATTGGGTTCTAAAAATGTAGGAACTTTTAAATGGCAAATGCACCAGATGAGATATAGAAGCATATGGTTAAGACAGCTTTATTACTGCAAAACTTTATGCACTGCAGACGGAAAATAAACAAGGATTTCATCTTGCTCCTGCCTTTGTATATAGAAAAATCAGGCAATGCGCCATTTTAGACTATCTGATATCATTGTATTACTTTCAGTGACAAGATTTATATATTATCACTTCAGCACACTTCTGCTCTCTTGTGAGATAGTAAGAGATCTCGATTTTCGGTGGTTGCTTTGGGGCCTTAATGATGGAGGACATTTCTTGTCTGACATCATAAGTTGGCTCCCTCTTTCACAGTCGCTGAGGAGCTGCACAGAGGAACATGGAAGGAGGTTCAAAGTAACAGATCTGTTGATCACTTACATTAGATCACTACAGATTGATCCTGATAGGTTAGGGAATAAAAACTTTGTCATGAAGCCCTACCCTATAAGTCAAAATAAGAGTTAATATATTTGGTCGGTGGTTAAATATAAAGTTTCAGTAGTGGGATCATCTTGTTGTCAGTAATTGCTGCAGAGTGGGAACATTAAACACTAATTTATGATCCCTATGTAAATGTGTATCGCGGTAAGTGAGTTAGAGCAGGCAAATTGTGGGTGACCGTTCTGTCCCTTTTATTGCCATTCCAGAACTTTCAGTGCAATGAGGCCGTGTTTGAAGCCGTGGAACAGCAGGACCTGGATGCCGTGCAGATTCTTCTGTATCAGTACACATCTGAAGAACTGGATCTAAACACACCCAACAGTGAAGGGTTAACTCCTCTGGACATTGCTATAATGACAAATAATGTGCCTATTGCAAGGACACTTCTGAAAGCTGGAGCCAAGGAAAGCCCACACTGTGAGTAACCGTGAAAGGAAAAAGTTTATTAACAGAATCCTTCTGCTCATAAAAAGTGCAACTGCTGGCACCCAAAAATCTTAAAGGGGCACTGTCACATAAACATTATAGAGCATCAACATTGTCTATACATTGTGTAACCAAATAGAGGAGGAGAGATAGTTACTTTAATATGTCTCTTATTAATAACATCACCTTATGGTGCTGTATGAAAAGGAAATAGTACATGTCATGACAGCATAGTTATATTCCCCCTCTTGTACTTCGATTTAGATAATCACATCTACTGATTGCATGTCAAATCAAGGGTATCTTTTTGCCCTAAAGATATACGTCAGATTTACTCCAGAGAAGGGCCACAGAGTTTTTAACTTTTATATTATTATAATAATATTTATTATTATTATTTACTATTATAGAACTAATTTAAAACACGTCTGTTTCTTTATCTATGTTATGTAGGCACAAACCCAATATATAGATCGTGTTTATCTTCTAAAATGTAAATGCTGTTTAATCGATACTTGTAAGATGAATCCTTAAAAGTCACACTGTATATTGCATGTGCATCTTTATTGTCTTTTTAAAGGGTTAGACGTTTCTTGGCCTTTCCCCATTCACTGGCTCACTTTACTAGATGCTCAGCTGTAGTAAGATGCTTATGCCAATAAGCATGCATTTTATTGTGATGTTTCCACAAATTAATTAGATGGTTCTCCACTTTATTTGTATTTCACATTTTAACCAGAGGTCTCGACCTAGGGGCCGCAAACACAAAGCGTTTCATGATAAGAGTATACTGATCAGTTATATATAGTGTTAATTGTTTGTTTATATTTGAGAAGTCTTCATACCGTTGCTAGATTGAGGGGTGGGCTGGACATCTTTGCTTGAAATGCTAAAATATGAATCAATTACCAATCAATAATTGCTCCATCTGCAGGGTGAAATCCCAATATCCAAAGTTAACTTGCAAGGTATGCTTCTTCTAGAAGTAATGAGTAGACTGTAACATTGGAAAAATAAGTAGAAAACCATGACTGGGGGCTTGCAAGATGGTGACTGCGGCCGGGCATGTTACCTGTCCTCTTAGTAATACCTGGCACTACACATAAATGGGGCTATAGGCTGTAAAATTTCCCGGCCCAGCTTATTAATAGAGATGACCAGAGGCTTCCCAAGAGTCCCTTGACCCACCTAAAATAAATCCATGGGGCCAAGGGCATGCCTGCACAGATATATCTAGTATGATATATGTGTTAAATTGAAAGGGGGATTAATCATAGGTGTCAAACAAATAAGTGCTTCTTGTTAAATGCAGGCACCCTGCTAAATTGAAGATCGTGCTCTTAAGATGGTCAAGATATGTTATATTAGACAATTGTCCTATCATTGAATGCACCCACTGTCACAGAATCACTGTTATGATGAATAACTGAGCTATATCCACTACCATGAAGCATCAGTTTGAGTATATTAGGAGGTAATTACACATTTGCAATAGCTATTGAATGTACTCTGATAACATGCACATCATTCACCACTGCTGTCAAAACATGGATTGGCCCACACGACTGTCCCCAGTAATATACATGCAATCTAAACAAAGGTGCAGACATTAGTGGTGCACAGAAGAAGACATCAACAGGGGAAGAGGGAGGAAGCCAAGGTAATGTGTTCAATCACAGACCTTGTCGAAACATGGGTACTGTTGCACTTGCATTCTGTTGTAGTCTGTAGATTCCTCATCAGGGTCATGAGCCAATGTAAAAATCCATATCCTGTCACCTATAGGACATATTATGATACTTTGATTAGTGAAATGGATATTACCATAGTGATGTAATGTTACGATAGTGTACTTAATCTATGGCGCCATCTATCAGGCATTTCACCATTGTCAAAGATGGTGCTTATGTAAAACTCCCACAATAAGGTGCATTGTGACACGAGCCAGGATGCCCTGACTTTAGACTCGTGATGTGCTGGTGAGCGTCACACAAGAGCATTCTCAGGCCAACACGAGTACAGTATATGGCCCCAAGAACTTTTGGCACCTCTTCCACCCAGTGAAAGGCCATCTGGGTCTCGTTTTTTTTCCCGTTACTCAGTTTCTCTTGGACCAACATACACTCACATCATCCCACTGTAACCAGATCTGCTAGAAATGTAATCAAAAATTATATTAGGGCATAGATGCAGGCATGTCTATGTGAAAAATAGCAATTTAAAATATTTTGTAGTGTATCTTTAGAGGGCTTTAAAGTTGAGTTCTCCAACTCAGATCAGGAGAATTGAAATTCCACCTATGTTACCCAAATTCAGATGTGATCAGTGCACATTCTGTTGCCAAAAATCTATGGTTTTCATGGTGAAAATGTCCCGATCTGAATCCTTCCGATGTTTCAGCCCTGAATTCAGGGATATCAAGTAGCCACATTACATAGATTTGTGAAATTCTGCTAAAGGGTCCGACTCGAATCCAATTTGGGGCGGATCGTTGTATAGTGAATAGACATTACTAACTTTTATATGTGTATTGCTTAAAATTGTGTATTAAAGAATACATTAAATGCATATTTTTTTCTGGTCGTTTGGAGGTGCTTCCATCAGTCTTTATTGTAACCAGCTAATGTAAGATTGAGAAAGACATTGATTGTAACAGTTGAAAGCTATGCACTGGTTATATTCCAAGTGGTTTCATATTGTTCAGTCCTAGTTTCTACTTCATGTCATAAACCTAAATAATACTCAATAATCAAATTGTTAGAAGACAGCATCACTTTAATTAGAATCGTGAACAATGACACTTTTTTCCAATTTAATGTTATACATGACTTTTTCTCTTGACCCTTTTGGTACATCCCAGTCTTCTCTATTTACCTTAGTAATGATTTTCATAAAGATCTATCCTACACTTTGCACAAAGCAAGAGATCAAGAAACATGGAATTACTCCCTTCACTGAAAATGATGAATAGATTTAAGATTTATTTTTTTAAGACTAACCTAATGCACCCTGATTTTATTCCATGGCAAATCTTATTAACTGCAGTCTGGAAGCAAGGTTAGATTCTATTGTATATTCACAAAATAGTTCACTGATAATTATTTGTGAATAACTAACACTTTGTATGTTTTTCTAAATAAAACATTAAAGCTCTATATGTAAGCTGTGATTAACTGTGAAGAGCTAAAGCTCTGTATCAAAATTCAGCTTTTTATCTATGAAGCACTAAAGCTCTGTTATTTTATGTATTACATAGAACTCCATTTTACGTTCTGTATTCTATCTATGAATGGAGATATTTTATCAAGAAAGATTTAATGCTCTTTTGAACTACAAGGGGGAGAAAGAAATAGTTAACCAGTTCTAGTTAATTATATTTCTTTATGACATCTAGACCTAAATATCTGCACCAAAGGTTACTATAAATGGAGCTAAATTAAATATCTGTGAGTAACTGTATTTTTTTTATTGGTTTAATTTGGGTCATGTAATTTTACCCAGACTTGTCTTGATGCAGGGTCCAAAGACCTAATAAGGCTTATCTTCTTTCAGAAGTTCAGCCCCTACTTACTTGAGGTTCTTATCTATCATATATGGAGTTTCCAACAATTACATATTTTTCTTAATTTGCTTTTTAATACAGCATTTTATCTACTTTGGCCAACCAGTTTATTATTTTTCTAGCAGATGGTATACACGAGAAAGTATCTGGAAGAGGTCGGGAACATAGAGGTTCCTGTAACTATCTGCATGGACCTATCTGTTTATTCCCTGAGCACTGGGATTCTGCCTTATAGAATGTGAAGCATGTTTGCTAAATGATGCAGTTGCACACCGACAGCAAATCATCTACCTTACCATATAGTAAATATATTGCTGTAACAGGATTTAAATGAAGTGACGAATATGATAGAAAAACAAGTATTCTAATGCTTTATAGAGCTTTTAGAAAGAATGGGTTAAACCAATATATTAAAATAAAACCCTCCTCTCTAAGAGGCACTTACAAACCAAGTGGTTAACACGTTCATATTGCTATTTGCAGTCGTACTCTGTCTCTCTCTTATTGCTAATGATTGCAGGCAGCACAAAGCTTCTTTAATAGAGAGTAAGTGAGTTGCCCTGCCTTATGAGTAGAAGTCAGGAAATGCTGTTAGACAGTGGACAAGCTGGAGCCAGCTGTCAGAGGCAGCCAATCCTCAGTGGGCTGTGTCACTAACAGAGCCTGGGGCCTGACTGGTACCCCAAAGACTGCTAAATAAAAGGAGATTGCTGAGATCATAACTAAGCCAGGCATCGACTGAATCAGATACAAGGTGCAGGCGAGTGAACCAAGCCTAATTTTTCCTTTTGCTGTCAAAGGGAGCTGTCAAGCACTGTCATTCAATGGTTTAACACTGCCCTATAGAAGCAATCCAGTGACTGCCACCATCAGTCACTATGCAGATACTGTAATCAGATGTAAATGAGTGCACCATTACACAGAACTTGGGGGGTTAGGAGCCAGCGCTGGGTTAAACATTTTACGATAAACTGTCATCCTGCTTATTTTTTTCTTTCGTTCCAGGCAAGTGTTACATTACAGCCATTGATATGACTTTATTTGTAATGTGTGTGCGTCTGTGCATATTTATATAAATAATTCTAATTAACCTATAACTAGTAAAAATATATATACATATACACTATACCATATGTAAATAAACAACTACAGGGGAATACATGAAGTTTGCATATAGTGCCTCAATGTGCTCTCATAAATAAGAAACCTTACATTCACATGTAAAACACATTTTTCTGCTAATCTGTGAATTATCATGTTCTGCACTGAACTGTGTTTTGGGTTTCCCTTAAACATAGTTATAATAAGGTGATTGTGTCCTGTTATTTTTCTATTGACTGCCATTATTCAGGAGAATTTAATAGCTCCATAAATCTCACATTATTTTAGCAACTTATTGGCTTTACTGAATGGACCCAAGTCATGATGGATACCGTTTAATGAATTAAACTAGCATCGCCATGGTCTAGATTACCATCTGCACCTAACGGCATCAAATGATAATGGTTTTTGACCTCACTATGTGGAGATCACATCCAGAGCACGTAAGCTCTGTAAAGTTTTACAGCGTTAACTAGTTAAATCTTTAATTTCACTAAATATACATTGTCATACCTTATTGTTACTGATTTGATTTTGGATATTTTTTTGACCTCCAAGAAAAAACAAAAATACAAAAGAAGAAGTCTATCTTGATCAAGTTGTTCTTGTGTCAGGGTTTTAGTTAACATGAGCGGCATGGATTGATCTAGAATTCCTTTATGTTAAACTAAACACATATTTATAGAATGTTGTTAGAATCATGGCTCTTTTACTGAATATGTACTGTCACCTCTTTTGAAAATGACAGTATACACAAATAAAGCATTTGAGACTGTTATAGAAATGTGCTAATGTCATCCAAAGGTCTACATTCATTCATTTACACTAAGGTGCACCCCAAACTAAATTCCTTGGACAATCTTAGCACCCAGAAACCTACCAGTGTCAATTGGGACTGCATTAACAGCTACTCTGCATCTAAAATCCTTGTTTGCCATTTTAGCCTGGGCCAAGGGAAGTGACATCAGCAGGGAGCGAGAAAAATCGGGGTTTGTTCGCTATATAGTGAACTGAAAAATGAACTGCAAAAATCAGGCATTAATTGCTGAGCTGGATAAATTCTCCAACTAGCCTATCTTTCTGACTTTAAGACAGAATGACAGCGAGTGACGCAGTGCTATGGGGTTAATTTCTAAATAACATTTATAAAAGTACACCCTGAAAGTAGGATTATGTTTTCTTTCAGTATTCTTATTGCTCAGTATCACATACCATTTTTTATGCTTCACTTTCAATGCGATCTCACTGCACAGATATTATTCAGTAGAAGTCACACAGGAGCTTGATTTTATGCACAACCTGGAAAGTGAACAGTACTTTAGTTCTTTGGGAGATATTGGTGGCTACTTAGGTCATGTCTATAAGTTATTTGGTTTCAGCTTCTCATTAAAGACCGGACTGCCAATGTTTGACAGCTTAGTCGAACACTTAGACCTATTTCAGTGCTCAGTGTTTCAATAAGAATCCTTTTTTTCTTCAGCGAACAATGCTGCTTTATTGAGTAAGAGCTGTCCAGACTGTAACATATCACTGCAGGTTTGTACACAGAGACATCGTCTGTGGCCACTATCTGAAGCATGCACAGTTTGATTACCTCCTATTCCAAATCACCACGTTTACTTGTATGCATGGAACAAAAGGGGAGGAAAGCTATATACAGGAATAAATGCTACAAGTAGTGCTAATAATATATCATAAGATATATATAAAATAATATTATAATGTATTTAGGGAACTTAGAGTTGCTTTACATAAAAAAGGCTCCATCATCTTTATTATTTGAACGTCCCCTCTGGCAGAATAATCCCAGTACCACTCACTAGTTCCCATGTCACGGCTAATCCAAGAAATGGGTAGAAAAGTGCAGAGGGCACCATTGTCATCTGCAGACTAACCAAAGAAATGAAAGGGTCTACTTCAATAGCTCTGATTTTCCCTGGGAATATTGGAGCTCCAAAATCTGACCCAATTTGAACTAGTGATCAGAATAGCCCTTTAATTTGGGCTATTGAAGTATTGCCAAAATTATAGTTAATCGGCCTGAAAATCAGCCATTATGGCAGCTAAAAATCAGCTGACCAAAAATATAGTATCCTCCCCATAGACCTCTATGGCCAGGATTTCAGCTCATGTCAAGAGGACTTTGGTTATTGCAAAAATAGCCAAAGCCCTCTGGAAAAGCAAAACGTTAGCCCCCATTGACCCCATAGGGGCCAGAAGAATGCTGCTAAAAATGCAGCTAGATAAAAAAGCTGCAAAATAAAAATGAATGGCCCACTGGGTCTAGAAGACTGCCGCTGTCCACATAACAATGATATTTGGGCCCATAACACTAATATTTGGCCCACTGCCACCATTTTAATATTTTACTGCCCATCCTCGTGGCACACAAAAGGTTTCATCTTTTATTTGAAGTGTCCACCCTACCTCAGCAAGATAGAGGTAGAGGTTATAGGTAGAGCAGTTAATTATTTTTATTTTTTATTTATTTTATTGCAGTTCTTGGCTCTATTCATTTTATTAAAATGGGGCTATTTATTTTGTACTATTTAGGGGTTCATGGGCATTTTGCCAGCCTGTGCCACTATGGGGCTATTTTTTTTTGGGGGGGGGGGGGGCAGAAGACAGCATTCTGCTAGCCCCATGAAGACTATTTTTTTTATTTGTAAGGGTGTGGAGCATTTTATTTTAATTTATGGGGCCAGCGGTATTCTACCGGTCACATTGGGCCAGTATAATCATCATCTTTTTAATATCAATTGGCCTATTTTAAACTGGCAGATTTAATTTACAAAAATATGGCTGTTTTAGCCACATTCGGATCAGTTTTTGGGAATGTGTCCTTTACTGAGTATAGGAAATCCTATGAATTTCCCAGTCCAAATTCCCTGAACCGAATATGGCTGAAAATCAACATTAAAAATCAGTGGAAAATGACAATTTCAGACTGAAACCGCCCATTTTGAGTAGCTGAATTACAGATTTCTGTCCCCATTTCAGACCAGATCGTGCTATCTTGGGTAGAACCTTAGGAAAATCACGGATCACACAATTTAAAAGTGGCACACCATGGAAACTAATGGAATACCCTTGCTGATGTCTCCACTACTAGAGTGTTGTCCCAGAATTGACCTGTGTATATTAACTCCCATAAATCTATTCACTGAATCTTTATTTAGAGTTGTGATTGAGCAGTTAAAGTAAACTCAGAACTTGACTCAACTTTGAAAATTAACAGTTTGCCAAGAATAGCAATGACTCTACTGGGGTCCAATGAACCCAGTACACACACTAGGTTTCAACTCAACCATGTACATATCTGCATCAACTGTCCCTGCCCAGTAGAGTTGGTTACTTCAGGAGAGTTTTTGTTAATTCAGTCAATGCTCAAGGTAATAAATGTTGAATTTTGTATCTGTTTTCAAATCAAAGGAGAACTTAATGCTTCCCAAGAATATAAAGTAAGTACATTTGTTAAAATCAGTAGTTCAGTTCAACTCAATTACTACTCAAATATGAAGGAGGCATGTTAATGTAATATATTTTGGGGGGCAGAGAAGAAGTTATCAAGGAAAATATCTGCTTATCTTAAATTGACACAAGCCCTGAGGCAAGGATCTAAAGGGAAATCTGTTTCTTTGAAGTGACCATGGCATATAATACATGGGTCACAAAGTTCACAAGCAAAGGGCACTGGTTAAAATATGTTATGCTTTCCTAGAGAGACACTTTTGAAGAAAAAACATGCCCAAAGGCATGAAACCAAGCCATTTCAATCTACAACACATTGCACTGGAGCAAGTAGGAAAGAAAAATACAAGTACAAAAAAGGACCTAAAGGTACAGGGCAGTAAGAGCTAATTTTGCCCCATGAGTGCCAGAGGCTACTATGAATATGTGACTCCAGCTGCTTGTCAGTGTCTTAGGTTCTGTGAATGTTACCCAAGTTCTGAGTCAATGAAACTCAACTTAGGCAAAGTTGTCGCTGCTCAGAATAGGGTAAACTAGACTTTGAATAGAACCCATATGACTATGTGGGAAAAGGTGAAAAGTATATGGTAGGTGATGGGAAGTAAATGATAGCTTCACTCATCGATCCTGTAGGATGCCGGCGGCATAGAGATAGAAACCATCTTTTAAGTGGATAGGACACCGGGGATGGGACACTTCATCGCGGCTGCATCCGCGCAGCCGCTTCACCGCCGTCACTTCACCATACGACAGCTCATCGCGGGACATTTCATCGCAGGACATTTCATCGCTAAAGGTAAGTTTTAATGTGTTAGAGTTAAAAGATAGAGTTTTAGAATTAGAATTTTAGTATTGGGGTTAAGGGTGGTTAGAATTTGGGTTTAGGGGATTAGAATTAGTTTTTAGGGTTTGGGGTTAATTTTAGTATTAGGGTTTAGGGGGTTAATTTTAGTATTAGGGTTTGGGGGTTAGTATTAGGGTTTAGGGGGTTAGTATTAGGGTTCGGGGGTTAGAATTAGGGTTTAGGGGATAGTATTAGGGTTTGGGGGTTAGTATTAGGGTTCGGGGGTTTATTTTAGCATTGGGTTTTAGGGTTAATTTTAGTATTGGGGTTTTGGGGTTAATTTTAGTTTTGGGGTTAATTTTAGTCTTGGGGTTTGGGGGGTACTTTGGGGGGGAATCATTTATTAGGGAGGGTTATTTTCTTTTTACTTGTACATTTGTAAGAGCTGAACTGCCGTGCTGAACTGTCAGCGATGAAGCCGCAGCGATGAAGTGTCCTAGACCCAGGACACCAACAAAGTAACTTCAGTCTATAGAATAAAACAGTATCAAAAGTAACACAAACACCCCCACCCTCCAAAAAAAGTTTATCTGTTTTTAAGTTGCTTAGTTTAAGTTTAATAATTTACTCCAACCCATGTGTAATAGAACATGCACATATTGTTCTAGTGGCACTGACACCATTCTAGATTTGATTGAAAAAAAACTTTAATCTGCCTATGTGCTTTAAAAGTATATGGGCAGTGGTTTACAGCAGATTTGAGCTTTTAATACATTTAAGCACTGATGCTCATGGGGTCAGTTTGTATGGATGCGTTCTGTCTTCACACAGTGGATTGCTCATTGTATAGGCTGCGTAGGTTTTAATGTGACCTGACTTCCTTCTATTCCCTGATGCAGCTATCCTTTCCTTGAATGGCAGAGTGATCATTAATTAACACTTAACTGTGACAAAGTGGCTCAGGAGTGTTAAACCCAATCCCAAAGGGCCACAGATTCCTAGTACATTGGTTAGTGTTACACAGTGTTACCGTAATTGTTTTGTTTATGTTAATGAGAAAAATTCTAAAAACCTGGCTAATGTTTGATACAACTGTTTTAGCTACAGTTCTCTGAGGATGATTCCTGAAACCATTCCTGATTAGTCACCTTACGCCCAACAATACCCTGCATGGACTAAGCCTATGTGTTTCCTTATAATGAGGAAAGAGTGCATGTGAATCCCCTTGTTTCTAATTTTGGGACTTGATGTTATTGTAATTAATGATCCATTTGTCTTTAATGCGTCTTGCCAATTGTAACAATTTATCATAAAAACATTATTGACTTTGGCTTCTCCTGTTAAAGACCAGCTTACTGGTAATGATACATTTCCACCGAGTGTAGCTAATTTATTAGTTTAGCAGTTAAAAAACAAGTCCAACTTTTAGGCATGTGTTTAGAAAACTACATACACATGTTTTTAATTATTAGAGATATGTTGATTTGTTGTTAAAAGAAAATAATTTCGCTCTTGCAGCAAAATAAATCTTAAAGCATCAATTACATCTGAAGTTTAAAAAATGCAGAACGTATTGGATGTTTATTAGATCCAAACTTGCTTTAACGAAAGAGGATTCTGACTGAAGACCCTAAATGCTTTGTTATACAATATTTTTTTAAGCTCAGCATCATGTGTGTTGTGGAAAAAAAACAACATGTTTTTTATTAAAAGCTTTTTGAAGAGATTAAAGGAACATACTGTCCAAAAATCAGTAATTCCATATATTTAAACTTTCCACTAATCTATCCAAGTAAAGGGGAAAACATCCAGGAAGAGCAGATAAATCATAAACAAGTAGATAATTATGCTGTTAAGTGTGTGTGACATTTATGAAACCTGTAACTTTTAAAGACGGATAGATGTTCAAAGCGCAGAATCGGATCAACCCACATGTGATGTCATAAGCAGGAGACTCCACAAACACATTTAAAACACTTCTTTATCCTAATTAAGGTTTTTCTTGCAATTCGGCTAACACAATCTATAGATCACTTACAATCATATTTACAGTAAAAACAATGTTAGGTGATACAAGGCCTTTAATGCCTGGATTTCAAGTGTAAATTGTTTTAGCTTGGTCATCAACTTGGTATATTATTACCTTTATTTATATAGTTTCATTTGTGACTTTGGCCTGTTCTCATGTTATATCACGTATTCCTGGATCTGAGTAGCCACAGGGTATGTTGCCGCTGAAAATGAACTGAGGAATCATTAAAGTCAATAAATAATAACGAGGGTGGACATTGCAACACTAAACATTCCTTACTCAGATGCATAAACAGTCCTCTATATTGGAGCATTCATCATCACAACGGGATGGTCCTCCAATGCTAAGCCAACGTAGGAGGTAGTTCTTTGGTATTTACCCCTTAAGCACCGGCAAGTCTTGTAACACATTACAGTTTGTTTGTACAATCAGAGGAGATGTTATTATTATATTTAACCTGTTTGTTGTGGTTAAACTGGGCTTCGATCTTTCATTCCTAGTCCCAAACAAATACTTGCAGAGCTGATAGCATCATACTGGGAGGCATGAAAAGTAACACACTGCAAAGCATTTGGAGATGCTGATTAACTAGAACTATTTATTTGAAGTAGATTTGTGATCACACAGCTCTAAATCAGAACTGATGTCTTCATTCATACTTGTCATCCCTTACCCCATTTATAGTATCTATTCCTGCCAAGATTGTTAGTTTGACCTATGATGATTGTATGCTGTTTAACAGGGAGACATAATGGCAAACAGTTTAAAGCAACAGTGCCCAAAAAATAACGCTTTGCCAGTACTTTATCAGTTTGTGCCTCTTTTAAAGCTTTATAATGCATACATTTAGATTGTAAATTAACTTTCAGTTAGTCCTCAATTAAAGTTACGTTGTAACCCTTAAAGTTCCAGAGATTTGTGCAGTTCATTATTAATCCTCCTTAATCTTTAGTGACAATCCAACCTTTTAAAAGTATATTAGGCATTTTAATTTGATAATCTCATGGATGTATCTCCAGTCATGTTGTATGGCTACATATATTTTAGTCTTCAATTTATCCTACTGTAAATTCACGGTAATTCAAACTGTATTGAACATATCAATGCATTAAGAGAATACTAGGGACAGCTCTAAGACAAATAGATATATTTTCCCGCTCTTTTTCTAGCTATCCAGCCTTTTGGTTTAGCTGTTTTAATTAATTTATGTTCAGATGGGTGTGAATTCTCTGTGAACACACCTGGGTTTATTCACTTATATTCGACTTTGGTGGTCGAAATTTACATTTTGAGACGGCACCTGAATTGAAAAAATTGGGAGACACAGTTATCAAAGCTATTTTTGAGACTAAGTTGAATTTCAACACTGGTGCAGCAGTTTTCAAACCTCAAACCATCTGTCCACTTTTTTTCTCATTGGACTAGGGCTTTTTCTGTATGGTGTCTTATTTACAATACTTCCTCATAGAAATTAGCTCTGAAGACATCCAAGTCTTTCAACACTGGTGATCCTGAATCGAATGTATGAAAAGCTGATTCCTTTCCCTCACAAGTCTGTTTTTACATTGTATTATTACATTTCAACCTTTTTTCACCATACTTTAAAATCACAGTTAAAACATTTAAAAAAAACAAAAAATAATAATA